>CANJKZ010000983.1:0-582500 GCA_947471745.1 Closterium sp. Naga37s-1
TTTTATGCTCCCTGTGCTCTCCCCCAGAGGTGACTTTTGAGTCGACTCAAAAGTCAGCAGGGAATGGCAAAGCGAGTGGTTTTAATCTCCCTGTGCTGTGCCCCCAGAGCTTCGGCAGTGCCTGATGTTTCACCCTTACTATTGGGCAGTTTGGGGTTTTGGCTTGTTCGAACAGCAAGCAAACAGGGGCAGCAGCAGCAGGTGATGGCAAAGCGAAGTGTTTTAGCTCCCTGTGCTCTTCCCCCAGAGGTGACTTTTTGAGTCGAGCTCAAAAGTCAGCAGGGAATGGGGCAAAAGCGACGTGGTTTTATGCTCCCTGTGCTGTGCCCCCAGAGCTTCAGCAATGCCTGGTATGTTCCCCCTTACTTTGGAGTTTGGGGTTTTGGCTTGTTTCGAACAGCAGCAACAGGGGCAGCAGCAGCAGGTGATGGCAAAGCGAGTGGTTTTATGCTCCCTGTTCTCTTCCCCCAGAGGTGACTTTTGAGTCGACTCAAAAGTCAGCAGGGAATGGCAAAGCGAGTGGTTTTATGCTCCCTGTGCTGTGCCCCCAGTAGGCTTCAGCAATGCCTGGTATGTTCCACCCTTACTTTGGAGTTTGGGGTTTTGGCTTGTTCGAAACAGCAGCAACAGGGGCAGCAGCAGCAGGTGATGGCAAAGCGTAGTGGTTTTATGCTCCCTGTGCTCTTCCCCCAGAGGTGACTTTTGAGTCGACTCAAAAGTCAGCAGGGAATGGCAAAGCGAGTGGTTTTATGCTCCCTGTGCTGTGCCCCCAGAGCTTCAGCAATGCCTGGTATGTTCACCCTTACTTTGGAGTTTGGGGGTTTTGGCTTGTTCGAACAGCAGCAACAGGGGCAGCAGCAGCAGGTGATGGCAAAGCGAGTGGTTTTATGCTCCCTGTGCTCTTCCCCCAGAGGTGACTTTTGAGTCGACTCAAAAGTCAGCAGGGAATGGCAAAGCGAGTGGTTTTATGCTCCCTGTGCTGTGCCCCCAGAGCTTCAGCAATGCCTGGTATGTTCCACCCTTACTTTGGAGTTTGGGGTTTTGGCTTGTTCGAACAGCAGCAACAGGGGCAGCAGCAGCAGGTGATGGCAAAGCGTAGTGGTTTTATGCTCCCTGTGCTCTTCCCCCAGAGGTGACTTTTGAGTCGACTCAAAAGTCAGCAGGGAATGCAAAGCGAGTGGTTTTATGCTCCCTGTGCTGTGCCCCCAGAGCTTCGGCAAGTGCCTGTATGTTCCACCCTTACTTTGGAGTTTGGGGTTTTGGCTTGTTCGAACAGCAGCAACAGGGGCAGCAGCAGCAGGTGATGGCAAAGCGAGTGGTTTTATGCTCCCTGTGCTCTTCCCCCAGAGGTGACTTTTGAGTCGACTCAAAAGTCAGCAGGGAATGGCAAAGCGAGTGGTTTTATGCTCCCTGTGCTGTGCCCCCAGAGCTTCAGCAATGCCTGGTATGTTCCACCCTTACTTTGGAGTTTGGGGTTTTGGCTTGTTCGAACAGCAGCAACAGGGGCAGCAGCAGCAGGTGATGGCAAAGCAGTGGTTTTATGCTCCCTGTGCTCTTCCCCCAGAGGTGACTTTTGAGTCGACTCAAAAGTCAGCAGGGAATGGCAAAAGCGAGTGGTTTTATGCTCCCTGTGCTGTGCCCCAGAGCTTCAGCAATGCCTGTATGTTCCACCCTTACTTTGGAGTTTGGGGTTTTGGCTTGTTTCGAACAGCAAGCAACAGGGGCAGCAGCAGCAGGTGATGGCAAAGCGAGTGGTTTATGCTCCCTGTTGCTCTTCCCCCAGAGGTGACTTTTGAGTCGACTCAAAAGTCAGCAGGGAATGGCAAAGCGAGGTGGTTTTTATGCTCCCTGTGCTGTGCCCCCAGAGCTTCAGCAATGCCTGGTATGTTCCACCCTTACTTTGGAGTTTGGGGTTTGGCTTGTTCGAACAGCAGCAAACAGGGGCAGCAGCAGCCAGGTGATGGCAAAGCGAGTGGTTTTATGCTCCCTGTGCTCTTCCCCCAGAGGTGACTTTTGAGTCGACTCAAAAGTCAGCAGGGAATGGCAAAGCGAGTGGTTTTATGCTCCCTGTGCTGTGCCCCCAGAGGTTCGGCAAGTGCCTGGTATGTTCCACCCTTACTTTGGAGTTTGGGGTTTTGGCTTGTTCGAACAGCAGCAACAGGGGCTAGCAGCAGCAGGTGATGGCAAAGCGAGTGGTTTTATGCTCCCTGTGCTCTTCCCCCAGAGGTGACTTTTGAGTCGACTCAAAAGTCAGCAGGGAATGGCAAAGCGAGTGGTTTTATGCTCCCTGTGCTGTGCCCCCAGAGGTTCGGCAGTGGCCTGGGATGTTCCACCCTTACTTTGGAGTTTGGGGGTTTTGGCTTGTTCGAACAGCAGCAACAGGGGCAGCAGCAGCAGGTGATGGCAAAGCGAGTGGTTTTATGCTCCCTGTGCTCTTCCCCCAGAGGTGACTTTTGAGTCGACTCAAAAGTCAGCAGGGAATGGCAAAGCGAGTGGTTTTATGCTCCCTGTGCTGTGCCCCCAGAGCTTCAGCAATGCCTGGTATGTTCCACCCTTACTTTGGAGTTTGGGGTTTTGGCTTGTTCGAACAGCAGCAACAGGGGCAGCAGCAGCAGGTGATGGCAAAGCGAGTGGTTTTATGCTCCCTGTGCTCTTCCCCCAGAGGTGACTTTTGAGTCGACTCAAAAGTCAGCAGGGAATGGCAAAGCGAGTGGTTTTATGCTCCCTGTGCTGTGCCCCCAGAGGTTCGGCAGTGCCTGGGATGTTCCACCCTTACTTTGGAGTTTGGGGTTTTGGCTTGTTCGAACAGCAGCAACAGGGGCAGCAGCAGCAGGTGATGGCAAAGCGAGTGGTTTTATGCTCCCTGTGCTCTTCCCCCAGAGGTGACTTTTGAGTCGACTCAAAAGTCAGCAGGGAATGGCAAAGCGAGTGGTTTTATGCTCCCTGTGCTGTGCCCCCAGAGCTTCAGCAATGCCTGGTATGTTCCACCCTTACTTTGGAGTTTGGGGTTTTGGCTTGTTCGAACAGCAGCAACAGGGGCAGCAGCAGCAGGTGATGGCAAAGCGAGTGGTTTTATGCTCCCTGTGCTCTTCCCCCAGAGGTGACTTTTGAGTCGACTCAAAAGTCAGCAGGGAATGGCAAAGCGAGTGGTTTTATGCTCCCTGTGCTGTGCCCCCAGAGCTTCAGCAATGCCTGGTATGTTCCACCCTTACTTTGGAGTTTGGGGTTTTGGCTTGTTCGAACAGCAGCAACAGGGGCAGCAGCAGCAGGTGATGGCAAAGCGAGTGGTTTTATGCTCCCTGTGCTCTTCCCCCAGAGGTGACTTTTGAGTCGACTCAAAAGTCAGCAGGGAATGGCAAAGCGAGTGGTTTTATGCTCCCTGTGCTGTGCCCCCAGAGCTTCAGCAATGCCTGGTATGTTCCACCCTTACTTTGGAGTTTGGGGTTTTGGCTTGTTCGAACAGCAGCAACAGGGGCAGCAGCAGCAGGTGATGGCAAAGCGAGTGGTTTTATGCTCCCTGTGCTCTTCCCCCAGAGGTGACTTTTGAGTCGACTCAAAAGTCAGCAGGGAATGGCAAAGCGAGTGGTTTTATGCTCCCTGTGCTGTGCCCCCAGAGGTTCGGCAGTGCCTGGGATGTTCCACCCTTACTTTGGAGTTTGGGGTTTTGGCTTGTTCGAACAGCAGCAACAGGGGCAGCAGCAGCAGGTGATGGCAAAGCGAGTGGTTTTATGCTCCCTGTGCTCTTCCCCCAGAGGTGACTTTTGAGTCGACTCAAAAGTCAGCAGGGAATGGCAAAGCGAGTGGTTTTATGCTCCCTGTGCTGTGCCCCCAGAGCTTCAGGCAGTGCCTGGGATGTTCCACCCTTACTTTGGAGTTTGGGGTTTTGGCTTGTTCGAACAGCAGCAACAGGGGCAGCAGCAGCAGGTGATGGCAAAGCGAGTGGTTTTATGCTCCCTGTGCTCTTCCCCCAGAGGTGACTTTTGAGTCGACTCAAAAGTCAGCAGGGAATGGCAAAGCGAGTGGTTTTATGCTCCCTGTGCTGTGCCCCCAGAGCTTCAGCAATGCCTGGTATGTTCCACCCTTACTTTGGAGTTTGGGGTTTTGGCTTGTTCGAACAGCAGCAACAGGGGCAGCAGCAGCAGGTGATGGCAAAGCGAGTGGTTTTATGCTCCCTGTGCTCTTCCCCCAGAGGTGACTTTTGAGTCGACTCAAAAGTCAGCAGGGAATGGCAAAGCGAGTGGTTTTATGCTCCCTGTGCTGTGCCCCCAGAGGTTCGGCAGTGCCTGGGATGTTCCACCCTTACTTTGGAGTTTGGGGTTTTGGCTTGTTCGAACAGCAGCAACAGGGGCAGCAGCAGCAGGTGATGGCAAAGCGAGTGGTTTTATGCTCCCTGTGCTCTTCCCCCAGAGGTGACTTTTGAGTCGACTCAAAAGTCAGCAGGGAATGGCAAAGCGAGTGGTTTTATGCTCCCTGTGCTGTGCCCCCAGAGCTTCAGCAATGCCTGGTATGTTCCACCCTTACTTTGGAGTTTGGGGTTTTGGCTTGTTCGAACAGCAGCAACAGGGGACAGCAGCAGCAGGTGATGGCAAAGCGAGTGGTTTTATGCTCCCTGTGCTCTTCCCCCAGAGGTGACTTTTGAGTCGACTCAAAAGTCAGCAGGGAATGGCAAAGCGAGTGGTTTTATGCTCCCTGTGCTGTGCCCCCAGAGGTTCAGGCAAGTGCCTGGGATGTTCCACCCTTACTTTGGAGTTTGGGGTTTTGGCTTGTTCGAACAGCAGCAACAGGGGCAGCAGCAGCAGGTGATGGCAAAGCGAGTGGTTTTATGCTCCCTGTGCTCTTCCCCCAGAGGTGACTTTTGAGTCGACTCAAAAGTCAGCAGGGAATGGCAAAGCGAGTGGTTTTATGCTCCCTGTGCTGTGCCCCCAGAGCTTCAGCAATGCCTGGTATGTTCCACCCTTACTTTGGAGTTTGGGGTTTTGGCTTGTTCGAACAGCAGCAACAGGGGCAGCAGCAGCAGGTGATGGCAAAGCGAGTGGTTTTATGCTCCCTGTGCTCTTCCCCCAGAGGTGACTTTTGAGTCGACTCAAAAGTCAGCAGGGAATGGCAAAGCGAGTGGTTTTATGCTCCCTGTGCTGTGCCCCCAGAGCTTCAGCAATGCCTGGTATGTTCCACCCTTACTTTGGAGTTTGGGGTTTTGGCTTGTTCGAACAGCAGCAACAGGGGCAGCAGCAGCAGGTGATGGCAAAGCGAGTGGTTTTATGCTCCCTGTGCTCTTCCCCCAGAGGTGACTTTTGAGTCGACTCAAAAGTCAGCAGGGAATGGCAAAGCGAGTGGTTTTATGCTCCCTGTGCTGTGCCCCCAGAGCTTCAGCAATGCCTGGTATGTTCCACCCTTACTTTGGAGTTTGGGGTTTTGGCTTGTTCGAACAGCAGCAACAGGGGCAGCAGCAGCAGGTGATGGCAAAGCGAGTGGTTTTATGCTCCCTGTGCTCTTCCCCCAGAGGTGACTTTTGAGTCGACTCAAAAGTCAGCAGGGAATGGCAAAGCGAGTGGTTTTATGCTCCCTGTGCTGTGCCCCCAGAGCTTCAGCAATGCCTGGTATGTTCCACCCTTACTTTGGAGTTTGGGGTTTTGGCTTGTTCGAACAGCAGCAACAGGGGCAGCAGCAGCAGGTGATGGCAAAGCGAGTGGTTTTATGCTCCCTGTGCTCTTCCCCCAGAGGTGACTTTTGAGTCGACTCAAAAGTCAGCAGGGAATGGCAAAGCGAGTGGTTTTATGCTCCCTGTGCTGTGCCCCCAGAGCTTCAGCAATGCCTGGTATGTTCCACCCTTACTTTGGAGTTTGGGGTTTTGGCTTGTTCGAACAGCAGCAACAGGGGCAGCAGCAGCAGGTGATGGCAAAGCGAGTGGTTTTATGCTCCCTGTGCTCTTCCCCCAGAGGTGACTTTTGAGTCGACTCAAAAGTCAGCAGGGAATGGCAAAGCGAGTGGTTTTATGCTCCCTGTGCTGTGCCCCCAGAGCTTCAGCAATGCCTGGTATGTTCCACCCTTACTTTGGAGTTTGGGGTTTTGGCTTGTTCGAACAGCAGCAACAGGGGCAGCAGCAGCAGGTGATGGCAAAGCGAGTGGTTTTATGCTCCCTGTGCTCTTCCCCCAGAGGTGACTTTTGAGTCGACTCAAAAGTCAGCAGGGAATGGCAAAGCGAGTGGTTTTATGCTCCCTGTGCTGTGCCCCCAGAGCTTCAGCAATGCCTGGTATGTTCCACCCTTACTTTGGAGTTTGGGGTTTTGGCTTGTTCGAACAGCAGCAACAGGGGCAGCAGCAGCAGGTGATGGCAAAGCGAGTGGTTTTATGCTCCCTGTGCTCTTCCCCCAGAGGTGACTTTTGAGTCGACTCAAAAGTCAGCAGGGAATGGCAAAGCGAGTGGTTTTATGCTCCCTGTGCTGTGCCCCCAGAGCTTCAGCAATGCCTGGTATGTTCCACCCTTACTTTGGAGTTTGGGGTTTTGGCTTGTTCGAACAGCAGCAACAGGGGCAGCAGCAGCAGGTGATGGCAAAGCGAGTGGTTTTATGCTCCCTGTGCTCTTCCCCCAGAGGTGACTTTTGAGTCGACTCAAAAGTCAGCAGGGAATGGCAAAGCGAGTGGTTTTATGCTCCCTGTGCTGTGCCCCCAGAGCTTCAGCAATGCCTGGTATGTTCCACCCTTACTTTGGAGTTTGGGGTTTTGGCTTGTTCGAACAGCAGCAACAGGGGCAGCAGCAGCAGGTGATGGCAAAGCGAGTGGTTTTATGCTCCCTGTGCTCTTCCCCCAGAGGTGACTTTTGAGTCGACTCAAAAGTCAGCAGGGAATGGCAAAGCGAGTGGTTTTATGCTCCCTGTGCTGTGCCCCCAGAGCTTCAGCAATGCCTGGTATGTTCCACCCTTACTTTGGAGTTTGGGGTTTTGGCTTGTTCGAACAGCAGCAACAGGGGCAGCAGCAGCAGGTGATGGCAAAGCGAGTGGTTTTATGCTCCCTGTGCTCTTCCCCCAGAGGTGACTTTTGAGTCGACTCAAAAGTCAGCAGGGAATGGCAAAGCGAGTGGTTTTATGCTCCCTGTGCTGTGCCCCCAGAGCTTCAGCAATGCCTGGTATGTTCCACCCTTACTTTGGAGTTTGGGGTTTTGGCTTGTTCGAACAGCAGCAACAGGGGCAGCAGCAGCAGGTGATGGCAAAGCGAGTGGTTTTATGCTCCCTGTGCTCTTCCCCCAGAGGTGACTTTTGAGTCGACTCAAAAGTCAGCAGGGAATGGCAAAGCGAGTGGTTTTATGCTCCCTGTGCTGTGCCCCCAGAGCTTCAGCAATGCCTGGTATGTTCCACCCTTACTTTGGAGTTTGGGGTTTTGGCTTGTTCGAACAGCAGCAACAGGGGCAGCAGCAGCAGGTGATGGCAAAGCGAGTGGTTTTATGCTCCCTGTGCTCTTCCCCCAGAGGTGACTTTTGAGTCGACTCAAAAGTCAGCAGGGAATGGCAAAGCGAGTGGTTTTATGCTCCCTGTGCTGTGCCCCCAGAGCTTCAGCAATGCCTGGTATGTTCCACCCTTACTTTGGAGTTTGGGGTTTTGGCTTGTTCGAACAGCAGCAACAGGGGCAGCAGCAGCAGGTGATGGCAAAGCGAGTGGTTTTATGCTCCCTGTGCTCTTCCCCCAGAGGTGACTTTTGAGTCGACTCAAAAGTCAGCAGGGAATGGCAAAGCGAGTGGTTTTATGCTCCCTGTGCTGTGCCCCCAGAGCTTCAGCAATGCCTGGTATGTTCCACCCTTACTTTGGAGTTTGGGGTTTTGGCTTGTTCGAACAGCAGCAACAGGGGCAGCAGCAGCAGGTGATGGCAAAGCGAGTGGTTTTATGCTCCCTGTGCTCTTCCCCCAGAGGTGACTTTTGAGTCGACTCAAAAGTCAGCAGGGAATGGCAAAGCGAGTGGTTTTATGCTCCCTGTGCTGTGCCCCCAGAGCTTCAGCAATGCCTGGTATGTTCCACCCTTACTTTGGAGTTTGGGGTTTTGGCTTGTTCGAACAGCAGCAACAGGGGCAGCAGCAGCAGGTGATGGCAAAGCGAGTGGTTTTATGCTCCCTGTGCTCTTCCCCCAGAGGTGACTTTTGAGTCGACTCAAAAGTCAGCAGGGAATGGCAAAGCGAGTGGTTTTATGCTCCCTGTGCTGTGCCCCCAGAGCTTCAGCAATGCCTGGTATGTTCCACCCTTACTTTGGAGTTTGGGGTTTTGGCTTGTTCGAACAGCAGCAACAGGGGCAGCAGCAGCAGGTGATGGCAAAGCGAGTGGTTTTATGCTCCCTGTGCTCTTCCCCCAGAGGTGACTTTTGAGTCGACTCAAAAGTCAGCAGGGAATGGCAAAGCGAGTGGTTTTATGCTCCCTGTGCTGTGCCCCCAGAGCTTCAGCAATGCCTGGTATGTTCCACCCTTACTTTGGAGTTTGGGGTTTTGGCTTGTTCGAACAGCAGCAACAGGGGCAGCAGCAGCAGGTGATGGCAAAGCGAGTGGTTTTATGCTCCCTGTGCTCTTCCCCCAGAGGTGACTTTTGAGTCGACTCAAAAGTCAGCAGGGAATGGCAAAGCGAGTGGTTTTATGCTCCCTGTGCTGTGCCCCCAGAGCTTCAGCAATGCCTGGTATGTTCCACCCTTACTTTGGAGTTTGGGGTTTTGGCTTGTTCGAACAGCAGCAACAGGGGCAGCAGCAGCAGGTGATGGCAAAGCGAGTGGTTTTATGCTCCCTGTGCTCTTCCCCCAGAGGTGACTTTTGAGTCGACTCAAAAGTCAGCAGGGAATGGCAAAGCGAGTGGTTTTATGCTCCCTGTGCTGTGCCCCCAGAGCTTCAGCAATGCCTGGTATGTTCCACCCTTACTTTGGAGTTTGGGGTTTTGGCTTGTTCGAACAGCAGCAACAGGGGCAGCAGCAGCAGGTGATGGCAAAGCGAGTGGTTTTATGCTCCCTGTGCTCTTCCCCCAGAGGTGACTTTTGAGTCGACTCAAAAGTCAGCAGGGAATGGCAAAGCGAGTGGTTTTATGCTCCCTGTGCTGTGCCCCCAGAGCTTCAGCAATGCCTGGTATGTTCCACCCTTACTTTGGAGTTTGGGGTTTTGGCTTGTTCGAACAGCAGCAACAGGGGCAGCAGCAGCAGGTGATGGCAAAGCGAGTGGTTTTATGCTCCCTGTGCTCTTCCCCCAGAGGTGACTTTTGAGTCGACTCAAAAGTCAGCAGGGAATGGCAAAGCGAGTGGTTTTATGCTCCCTGTGCTGTGCCCCCAGAGCTTCAGCAATGCCTGGTATGTTCCACCCTTACTTTGGAGTTTGGGGTTTTGGCTTGTTCGAACAGCAGCAACAGGGGCAGCAGCAGCAGGTGATGGCAAAGCGAGTGGTTTTATGCTCCCTGTGCTCTTCCCCCAGAGGTGACTTTTGAGTCGACTCAAAAGTCAGCAGGGAATGGCAAAGCGAGTGGTTTTATGCTCCCTGTGCTGTGCCCCCAGAGCTTCAGCAATGCCTGGTATGTTCCACCCTTACTTTGGAGTTTGGGGTTTTGGCTTGTTCGAACAGCAGCAACAGGGGCAGCAGCAGCAGGTGATGGCAAAGCGAGTGGTTTTATGCTCCCTGTGCTCTTCCCCCAGAGGTGACTTTTGAGTCGACTCAAAAGTCAGCAGGGAATGGCAAAGCGAGTGGTTTTATGCTCCCTGTGCTGTGCCCCCAGAGCTTCAGCAATGCCTGGTATGTTCCACCCTTACTTTGGAGTTTGGGGTTTTGGCTTGTTCGAACAGCAGCAACAGGGGCAGCAGCAGCAGGTGATGGCAAAGCGAGTGGTTTTATGCTCCCTGTGCTCTTCCCCCAGAGGTGACTTTTGAGTCGACTCAAAAGTCAGCAGGGAATGGCAAAGCGAGTGGTTTTATGCTCCCTGTGCTGTGCCCCCAGAGCTTCAGCAATGCCTGGTATGTTCCACCCTTACTTTGGAGTTTGGGGTTTTGGCTTGTTCGAACAGCAGCAACAGGGGCAGCAGCAGCAGGTGATGGCAAAGCGAGTGGTTTTATGCTCCCTGTGCTCTTCCCCCAGAGGTGACTTTTGAGTCGACTCAAAAGTCAGCAGGGAATGGCAAAGCGAGTGGTTTTATGCTCCCTGTGCTGTGCCCCCAGAGCTTCAGCAATGCCTGGTATGTTCCACCCTTACTTTGGAGTTTGGGGTTTTGGCTTGTTCGAACAGCAGCAACAGGGGCAGCAGCAGCAGGTGATGGCAAAGCGAGTGGTTTTATGCTCCCTGTGCTCTTCCCCCAGAGGTGACTTTTGAGTCGACTCAAAAGTCAGCAGGGAATGGCAAAGCGAGTGGTTTTATGCTCCCTGTGCTGTGCCCCCAGAGCTTCAGCAATGCCTGGTATGTTCCACCCTTACTTTGGAGTTTGGGGTTTTGGCTTGTTCGAACAGCAGCAACAGGGGCAGCAGCAGCAGGTGATGGCAAAGCGAGTGGTTTTATGCTCCCTGTGCTCTTCCCCCAGAGGTGACTTTTGAGTCGACTCAAAAGTCAGCAGGGAATGGCAAAGCGAGTGGTTTTATGCTCCCTGTGCTGTGCCCCCAGAGCTTCAGCAATGCCTGGTATGTTCCACCCTTACTTTGGAGTTTGGGGTTTTGGCTTGTTCGAACAGCAGCAACAGGGGCAGCAGCAGCAGGTGATGGCAAAGCGAGTGGTTTTATGCTCCCTGTGCTCTTCCCCCAGAGGTGACTTTTGAGTCGACTCAAAAGTCAGCAGGGAATGGCAAAGCGAGTGGTTTTATGCTCCCTGTGCTGTGCCCCCAGAGCTTCAGCAATGCCTGGTATGTTCCACCCTTACTTTGGAGTTTGGGGTTTTGGCTTGTTCGAACAGCAGCAACAGGGGCAGCAGCAGCAGGTGATGGCAAAGCGAGTGGTTTTATGCTCCCTGTGCTCTTCCCCCAGAGGTGACTTTTGAGTCGACTCAAAAGTCAGCAGGGAATGGCAAAGCGAGTGGTTTTATGCTCCCTGTGCTGTGCCCCCAGAGCTTCAGCAATGCCTGGTATGTTCCACCCTTACTTTGGAGTTTGGGGTTTTGGCTTGTTCGAACAGCAGCAACAGGGGCAGCAGCAGCAGGTGATGGCAAAGCGAGTGGTTTTATGCTCCCTGTGCTCTTCCCCCAGAGGTGACTTTTGAGTCGACTCAAAAGTCAGCAGGGAATGGCAAAGCGAGTGGTTTTATGCTCCCTGTGCTGTGCCCCCAGAGGTTCGGCAGTGCCTGGGATGTTCCACCCTTACTTTGGAGTTTGGGGTTTTGGCTTGTTCGAACAGCAGCAACAGGGGCAGCAGCAGCAGGTGATGGCAAAGCGAGTGGTTTTATGCTCCCTGTGCTCTTCCCCCAGAGGTGACTTTTGAGTCGACTCAAAAGTCAGCAGGGAATGGCAAAGCGAGTGGTTTTATGCTCCCTGTGCTGTGCCCCCAGAGCTTCAGCAATGCCTGGTATGTTCCACCCTTACTTTGGAGTTTGGGGTTTTGGCTTGTTCGAACAGCAGCAACAGGGGCAGCAGCAGCAGGTGATGGCAAAGCGAGTGGTTTTATGCTCCCTGTGCTCTTCCCCCAGAGGTGACTTTTGAGTCGACTCAAAAGTCAGCAGGGAATGGCAAAGCGAGTGGTTTTATGCTCCCTGTGCTGTGCCCCCAGAGCTTCAGCAATGCCTGGTATGTTCCACCCTTACTTTGGAGTTTGGGGTTTTGGCTTGTTCGAACAGCAGCAACAGGGGCAGCAGCAGCAGGTGATGGCAAAGCGAGTGGTTTTATGCTCCCTGTGCTCTTCCCCCAGAGGTGACTTTTGAGTCGACTCAAAAGTCAGCAGGGAATGGCAAAGCGAGTGGTTTTATGCTCCCTGTGCTGTGCCCCCAGAGCTTCAGCAATGCCTGGTATGTTCCACCCTTACTTTGGAGTTTGGGGTTTTGGCTTGTTCGAACAGCAGCAACAGGGGCAGCAGCAGCAGGTGATGGCAAAGCGAGTGGTTTTATGCTCCCTGTGCTCTTCCCCCAGAGGTGACTTTTGAGTCGACTCAAAAGTCAGCAGGGAATGGCAAAGCGAGTGGTTTTATGCTCCCTGTGCTGTGCCCCCAGAGCTTCAGCAATGCCTGGTATGTTCCACCCTTACTTTGGAGTTTGGGGTTTTGGCTTGTTCGAACAGCAGCAACAGGGGCAGCAGCAGCAGGTGATGGCAAAGCGAGTGGTTTTATGCTCCCTGTGCTCTTCCCCCAGAGGTGACTTTTGAGTCGACTCAAAAGTCAGCAGGGAATGGCAAAGCGAGTGGTTTTATGCTCCCTGTGCTGTGCCCCCAGAGCTTCAGCAATGCCTGGTATGTTCCACCCTTACTTTGGAGTTTGGGGTTTTGGCTTGTTCGAACAGCAGCAACAGGGGCAGCAGCAGCAGGTGATGGCAAAGCGAGTGGTTTTATGCTCCCTGTGCTCTTCCCCCAGAGGTGACTTTTGAGTCGACTCAAAAGTCAGCAGGGAATGGCAAAGCGAGTGGTTTTATGCTCCCTGTGCTGTGCCCCCAGAGCTTCAGCAATGCCTGGTATGTTCCACCCTTACTTTGGAGTTTGGGGTTTTGGCTTGTTCGAACAGCAGCAACAGGGGCAGCAGCAGCAGGTGATGGCAAAGCGAGTGGTTTTATGCTCCCTGTGCTCTTCCCCCAGAGGTGACTTTTGAGTCGACTCAAAAGTCAGCAGGGAATGGCAAAGCGAGTGGTTTTATGCTCCCTGTGCTGTGCCCCCAGAGCTTCAGCAATGCCTGGTATGTTCCACCCTTACTTTGGAGTTTGGGGTTTTGGCTTGTTCGAACAGCAGCAACAGGGGCAGCAGCAGCAGGTGATGGCAAAGCGAGTGGTTTTATGCTCCCTGTGCTCTTCCCCCAGAGGTGACTTTTGAGTCGACTCAAAAGTCAGCAGGGAATGGCAAAGCGAGTGGTTTTATGCTCCCTGTGCTGTGCCCCCAGAGCTTCAGCAATGCCTGGTATGTTCCACCCTTACTTTGGAGTTTGGGGTTTTGGCTTGTTCGAACAGCAGCAACAGGGGCAGCAGCAGCAGGTGATGGCAAAGCGAGTGGTTTTATGCTCCCTGTGCTCTTCCCCCAGAGGTGACTTTTGAGTCGACTCAAAAGTCAGCAGGGAATGGCAAAGCGAGTGGTTTTATGCTCCCTGTGCTGTGCCCCCAGAGCTTCAGCAATGCCTGGTATGTTCCACCCTTACTTTGGAGTTTGGGGTTTTGGCTTGTTCGAACAGCAGCAACAGGGGCAGCAGCAGCAGGTGATGGCAAAGCGAGTGGTTTTATGCTCCCTGTGCTCTTCCCCCAGAGGTGACTTTTGAGTCGACTCAAAAGTCAGCAGGGAATGGCAAAGCGAGTGGTTTTATGCTCCCTGTGCTGTGCCCCCAGAGCTTCAGCAATGCCTGGTATGTTCCACCCTTACTTTGGAGTTTGGGGTTTTGGCTTGTTCGAACAGCAGCAACAGGGGCAGCAGCAGCAGGTGATGGCAAAGCGAGTGGTTTTATGCTCCCTGTGCTCTTCCCCCAGAGGTGACTTTTGAGTCGACTCAAAAGTCAGCAGGGAATGGCAAAGCGAGTGGTTTTATGCTCCCTGTGCTGTGCCCCCAGAGCTTCAGCAATGCCTGGTATGTTCCACCCTTACTTTGGAGTTTGGGGTTTTGGCTTGTTCGAACAGCAGCAACAGGGGCAGCAGCAGCAGGTGATGGCAAAGCGAGTGGTTTTATGCTCCCTGTGCTCTTCCCCCAGAGGTGACTTTTGAGTCGACTCAAAAGTCAGCAGGGAATGGCAAAGCGAGTGGTTTTATGCTCCCTGTGCTGTGCCCCCAGAGCTTCAGCAATGCCTGGTATGTTCCACCCTTACTTTGGAGTTTGGGGTTTTGGCTTGTTCGAACAGCAGCAACAGGGGCAGCAGCAGCAGGTGATGGCAAAGCGAGTGGTTTTATGCTCCCTGTGCTCTTCCCCCAGAGGTGACTTTTGAGTCGACTCAAAAGTCAGCAGGGAATGGCAAAGCGAGTGGTTTTATGCTCCCTGTGCTGTGCCCCCAGAGCTTCAGCAATGCCTGGTATGTTCCACCCTTACTTTGGAGTTTGGGGTTTTGGCTTGTTCGAACAGCAGCAACAGGGGCAGCAGCAGCAGGTGATGGCAAAGCGAGTGGTTTTATGCTCCCTGTGCTCTTCCCCCAGAGGTGACTTTTGAGTCGACTCAAAAGTCAGCAGGGAATGGCAAAGCGAGTGGTTTTATGCTCCCTGTGCTGTGCCCCCAGAGCTTCAGCAATGCCTGGTATGTTCCACCCTTACTTTGGAGTTTGGGGTTTTGGCTTGTTCGAACAGCAGCAACAGGGGCAGCAGCAGCAGGTGATGGCAAAGCGAGTGGTTTTATGCTCCCTGTGCTCTTCCCCCAGAGGTGACTTTTGAGTCGACTCAAAAGTCAGCAGGGAATGGCAAAGCGAGTGGTTTTATGCTCCCTGTGCTGTGCCCCCAGAGGTTCGGCAGTGCCTGGGATGTTCCACCCTTACTTTGGAGTTTGGGGTTTTGGCTTGTTCGAACAGCAGCAACAGGGGCAGCAGCAGCAGGTGATGGCAAAGCGAGTGGTTTTATGCTCCCTGTGCTCTTCCCCCAGAGGTGACTTTTGAGTCGACTCAAAAGTCAGCAGGGAATGGCAAAGCGAGTGGTTTTATGCTCCCTGTGCTGTGCCCCCAGAGCTTCAGCAATGCCTGGTATGTTCCACCCTTACTTTGGAGTTTGGGGTTTTGGCTTGTTCGAACAGCAGCAACAGGGGCAGCAGCAGCAGGTGATGGCAAAGCGAGTGGTTTTATGCTCCCTGTGCTCTTCCCCCAGAGGTGACTTTTGAGTCGACTCAAAAGTCAGCAGGGAATGGCAAAGCGAGTGGTTTTATGCTCCCTGTGCTGTGCCCCCAGAGGTTCGGCAGTGCCTGGGATGTTCCACCCTTACTTTGGAGTTTGGGGTTTTGGCTTGTTCGAACAGCAGCAACAGGGGCAGCAGCAGCAGGTGATGGCAAAGCGAGTGGTTTTATGCTCCCTGTGCTCTTCCCCCAGAGGTGACTTTTGAGTCGACTCAAAAGTCAGCAGGGAATGGCAAAGCGAGTGGTTTTATGCTCCCTGTGCTGTGCCCCCAGAGCTTCAGCAATGCCTGGTATGTTCCACCCTTACTTTGGAGTTTGGGGTTTTGGCTTGTTCGAACAGCAGCAACAGGGGCAGCAGCAGCAGGTGATGGCAAAGCGAGTGGTTTTATGCTCCCTGTGCTCTTCCCCCAGAGGTGACTTTTGAGTCGACTCAAAAGTCAGCAGGGAATGGCAAAGCGAGTGGTTTTATGCTCCCTGTGCTGTGCCCCCAGAGCTTCAGCAATGCCTGGTATGTTCCACCCTTACTTTGGAGTTTGGGGTTTTGGCTTGTTCGAACAGCAGCAACAGGGGCAGCAGCAGCAGGTGATGGCAAAGCGAGTGGTTTTATGCTCCCTGTGCTCTTCCCCCAGAGGTGACTTTTGAGTCGACTCAAAAGTCAGCAGGGAATGGCAAAGCGAGTGGTTTTATGCTCCCTGTGCTGTGCCCCCAGAGCTTCAGCAATGCCTGGTATGTTCCACCCTTACTTTGGAGTTTGGGGTTTTGGCTTGTTCGAACAGCAGCAACAGGGGCAGCAGCAGCAGGTGATGGCAAAGCGAGTGGTTTTATGCTCCCTGTGCTCTTCCCCCAGAGGTGACTTTTGAGTCGACTCAAAAGTCAGCAGGGAATGGCAAAGCGAGTGGTTTTATGCTCCCTGTGCTGTGCCCCCAGAGCTTCAGCAATGCCTGGTATGTTCCACCCTTACTTTGGAGTTTGGGGTTTTGGCTTGTTCGAACAGCAGCAACAGGGACAGCAGCAGCAGGTGATGGCAAAGCGAGTGGTTTTATGCTCCCTGTGCTCTTCCCCCAGAGGTGACTTTTGAGTCGACTCAAAAGTCAGCAGGGAATGGCAAAGCGAGTGGTTTTATGCTCCCTGTGCTGTGCCCCCAGAGCTTCAGCAATGCCTGGTATGTTCCACCCTTACTTTGGAGTTTGGGGTTTTGGCTTGTTCGAACAGCAGCAACAGGGGCAGCAGCAGCAGGTGATGGCAAAGCGAGTGGTTTTATGCTCCCTGTGCTCTTCCCCCAGAGGTGACTTTTGAGTCGACTCAAAAGTCAGCAGGGAATGGCAAAGCGAGTGGTTTTATGCTCCCTGTGCTGTGCCCCCAGAGCTTCAGCAATGCCTGGTATGTTCCACCCTTACTTTGGAGTTTGGGGTTTTGGCTTGTTCGAACAGCAGCAACAGGGGCAGCAGCAGCAGGTGATGGCAAAGCGAGTGGTTTTATGCTCCCTGTGCTCTTCCCCCAGAGGTGACTTTTGAGTCGACTCAAAAGTCAGCAGGGAATGGCAAAGCGAGTGGTTTTATGCTCCCTGTGCTGTGCCCCCAGAGCTTCAGCAATGCCTGGTATGTTCCACCCTTACTTTGGAGTTTGGGGTTTTGGCTTGTTCGAACAGCAGCAACAGGGGCAGCAGCAGCAGGTGATGGCAAAGCGAGTGGTTTTATGCTCCCTGTGCTCTTCCCCCAGAGGTGACTTTTGAGTCGACTCAAAAGTCAGCAGGGAATGGCAAAGCGAGTGGTTTTATGCTCCCTGTGCTGTGCCCCCAGAGCTTCAGCAATGCCTGGTATGTTCCACCCTTACTTTGGAGTTTGGGGTTTTGGCTTGTTCGAACAGCAGCAACAGGGGCAGCAGCAGCAGGTGATGGCAAAGCGAGTGGTTTTATGCTCCCTGTGCTCTTCCCCCAGAGGTGACTTTTGAGTCGACTCAAAAGTCAGCAGGGAATGGCAAAGCGAGTGGTTTTATGCTCCCTGTGCTGTGCCCCCAGAGCTTCAGCAATGCCTGGTATGTTCCACCCTTACTTTGGAGTTTGGGGTTTTGGCTTGTTCGAACAGCAGCAACAGGGGCAGCAGCAGCAGGTGATGGCAAAGCGAGTGGTTTTATGCTCCCTGTGCTCTTCCCCCAGAGGTGACTTTTGAGTCGACTCAAAAGTCAGCAGGGAATGGCAAAGCGAGTGGTTTTATGCTCCCTGTGCTGTGCCCCCAGAGCTTCAGCAATGCCTGGTATGTTCCACCCTTACTTTGGAGTTTGGGGTTTTGGCTTGTTCGAACAGCAGCAACAGGGGCAGCAGCAGCAGGTGATGGCAAAGCGAGTGGTTTTATGCTCCCTGTGCTCTTCCCCCAGAGGTGACTTTTGAGTCGACTCAAAAGTCAGCAGGGAATGGCAAAGCGAGTGGTTTTATGCTCCCTGTGCTGTGCCCCCAGAGCTTCAGCAATGCCTGGTATGTTCCACCCTTACTTTGGAGTTTGGGGTTTTGGCTTGTTCGAACAGCAGCAACAGGGACAGCAGCAGCAGGTGATGGCAAAGCGAGTGGTTTTATGCTCCCTGTGCTCTTCCCCCAGAGGTGACTTTTGAGTCGACTCAAAAGTCAGCAGGGAATGGCAAAGCGAGTGGTTTTATGCTCCCTGTGCTGTGCCCCCAGAGCTTCAGCAATGCCTGGTATGTTCCACCCTTACTTTGGAGTTTGGGGTTTTGGCTTGTTCGAACAGCAGCAACAGGGGCAGCAGCAGCAGGTGATGGCAAAGCGAGTGGTTTTATGCTCCCTGTGCTCTTCCCCCAGAGGTGACTTTTGAGTCGACTCAAAAGTCAGCAGGGAATGGCAAAGCGAGTGGTTTTATGCTCCCTGTGCTGTGCCCCCAGAGCTTCAGCAATGCCTGGTATGTTCCACCCTTACTTTGGAGTTTGGGGTTTTGGCTTGTTCGAACAGCAGCAACAGGGGCAGCAGCAGCAGGTGATGGCAAAGCGAGTGGTTTTATGCTCCCTGTGCTCTTCCCCCAGAGGTGACTTTTGAGTCGACTCAAAAGTCAGCAGGGAATGGCAAAGCGAGTGGTTTTATGCTCCCTGTGCTGTGCCCCCAGAGCTTCAGCAATGCCTGGTATGTTCCACCCTTACTTTGGAGTTTGGGGTTTTGGCTTGTTCGAACAGCAGCAACAGGGGCAGCAGCAGCAGGTGATGGCAAAGCGAGTGGTTTTATGCTCCCTGTGCTCTTCCCCCAGAGGTGACTTTTGAGTCGACTCAAAAGTCAGCAGGGAATGGCAAAGCGAGTGGTTTTATGCTCCCTGTGCTGTGCCCCCAGAGCTTCAGCAATGCCTGGTATGTTCCACCCTTACTTTGGAGTTTGGGGTTTTGGCTTGTTCGAACAGCAGCAACAGGGGCAGCAGCAGCAGGTGATGGCAAAGCGAGTGGTTTTATGCTCCCTGTGCTCTTCCCCCAGAGGTGACTTTTGAGTCGACTCAAAAGTCAGCAGGGAATGGCAAAGCGAGTGGTTTTATGCTCCCTGTGCTGTGCCCCCAGAGCTTCAGCAATGCCTGGTATGTTCCACCCTTACTTTGGAGTTTGGGGTTTTGGCTTGTTCGAACAGCAGCAACAGGGGCAGCAGCAGCAGGTGATGGCAAAGCGAGTGGTTTTATGCTCCCTGTGCTCTTCCCCCAGAGGTGACTTTTGAGTCGACTCAAAAGTCAGCAGGGAATGGCAAAGCGAGTGGTTTTATGCTCCCTGTGCTGTGCCCCCAGAGCTTCAGCAATGCCTGGTATGTTCCACCCTTACTTTGGAGTTTGGGGTTTTGGCTTGTTCGAACAGCAGCAACAGGGGCAGCAGCAGCAGGTGATGGCAAAGCGAGTGGTTTTATGCTCCCTGTGCTCTTCCCCCAGAGGTGACTTTTGAGTCGACTCAAAAGTCAGCAGGGAATGGCAAAGCGAGTGGTTTTATGCTCCCTGTGCTGTGCCCCCAGAGCTTCAGCAATGCCTGGTATGTTCCACCCTTACTTTGGAGTTTGGGGTTTTGGCTTGTTCGAACAGCAGCAACAGGGGCAGCAGCAGCAGGTGATGGCAAAGCGAGTGGTTTTATGCTCCCTGTGCTCTTCCCCCAGAGGTGACTTTTGAGTCGACTCAAAAGTCAGCAGGGAATGGCAAAGCGAGTGGTTTTATGCTCCCTGTGCTGTGCCCCCAGAGCTTCAGCAATGCCTGGTATGTTCCACCCTTACTTTGGAGTTTGGGGTTTTGGCTTGTTCGAACAGCAGCAACAGGGGCAGCAGCAGCAGGTGATGGCAAAGCGAGTGGTTTTATGCTCCCTGTGCTCTTCCCCCAGAGGTGACTTTTGAGTCGACTCAAAAGTCAGCAGGGAATGGCAAAGCGAGTGGTTTTATGCTCCCTGTGCTGTGCCCCCAGAGCTTCAGCAATGCCTGGTATGTTCCACCCTTACTTTGGAGTTTGGGGTTTTGGCTTGTTCGAACAGCAGCAACAGGGGCAGCAGCAGCAGGTGATGGCAAAGCGAGTGGTTTTATGCTCCCTGTGCTCTTCCCCCAGAGGTGACTTTTGAGTCGACTCAAAAGTCAGCAGGGAATGGCAAAGCGAGTGGTTTTATGCTCCCTGTGCTGTGCCCCCAGAGCTTCAGCAATGCCTGGTATGTTCCACCCTTACTTTGGAGTTTGGGGTTTTGGCTTGTTCGAACAGCAGCAACAGGGGCAGCAGCAGCAGGTGATGGCAAAGCGAGTGGTTTTATGCTCCCTGTGCTCTTCCCCCAGAGGTGACTTTTGAGTCGACTCAAAAGTCAGCAGGGAATGGCAAAGCGAGTGGTTTTATGCTCCCTGTGCTGTGCCCCCAGAGCTTCAGCAATGCCTGGTATGTTCCACCCTTACTTTGGAGTTTGGGGTTTTGGCTTGTTCGAACAGCAGCAACAGGGGCAGCAGCAGCAGGTGATGGCAAAGCGAGTGGTTTTATGCTCCCTGTGCTCTTCCCCCAGAGGTGACTTTTGAGTCGACTCAAAAGTCAGCAGGGAATGGCAAAGCGAGTGGTTTTATGCTCCCTGTGCTGTGCCCCCAGAGCTTCAGCAATGCCTGGTATGTTCCACCCTTACTTTGGAGTTTGGGGTTTTGGCTTGTTCGAACAGCAGCAACAGGGGCAGCAGCAGCAGGTGATGGCAAAGCGAGTGGTTTTATGCTCCCTGTGCTCTTCCCCCAGAGGTGACTTTTGAGTCGACTCAAAAGTCAGCAGGGAATGGCAAAGCGAGTGGTTTTATGCTCCCTGTGCTGTGCCCCCAGAGCTTCAGCAATGCCTGGTATGTTCCACCCTTACTTTGGAGTTTGGGGTTTTGGCTTGTTCGAACAGCAGCAACAGGGGCAGCAGCAGCAGGTGATGGCAAAGCGAGTGGTTTTATGCTCCCTGTGCTCTTCCCCCAGAGGTGACTTTTGAGTCGACTCAAAAGTCAGCAGGGAATGGCAAAGCGAGTGGTTTTATGCTCCCTGTGCTGTGCCCCCAGAGCTTCAGCAATGCCTGGTATGTTCCACCCTTACTTTGGAGTTTGGGGTTTTGGCTTGTTCGAACAGCAGCAACAGGGGCAGCAGCAGCAGGTGATGGCAAAGCGAGTGGTTTTATGCTCCCTGTGCTCTTCCCCCAGAGGTGACTTTTGAGTCGACTCAAAAGTCAGCAGGGAATGGCAAAGCGAGTGGTTTTATGCTCCCTGTGCTGTGCCCCCAGAGCTTCAGCAATGCCTGGTATGTTCCACCCTTACTTTGGAGTTTGGGGTTTTGGCTTGTTCGAACAGCAGCAACAGGGGCAGCAGCAGCAGGTGATGGCAAAGCGAGTGGTTTTATGCTCCCTGTGCTCTTCCCCCAGAGGTGACTTTTGAGTCGACTCAAAAGTCAGCAGGGAATGGCAAAGCGAGTGGTTTTATGCTCCCTGTGCTGTGCCCCCAGAGCTTCAGCAATGCCTGGTATGTTCCACCCTTACTTTGGAGTTTGGGGTTTTGGCTTGTTCGAACAGCAGCAACAGGGGCAGCAGCAGCAGGTGATGGCAAAGCGAGTGGTTTTATGCTCCCTGTGCTCTTCCCCCAGAGGTGACTTTTGAGTCGACTCAAAAGTCAGCAGGGAATGGCAAAGCGAGTGGTTTTATGCTCCCTGTGCTGTGCCCCCAGAGCTTCAGCAATGCCTGGTATGTTCCACCCTTACTTTGGAGTTTGGGGTTTTGGCTTGTTCGAACAGCAGCAACAGGGGCAGCAGCAGCAGGTGATGGCAAAGCGAGTGGTTTTATGCTCCCTGTGCTCTTCCCCCAGAGGTGACTTTTGAGTCGACTCAAAAGTCAGCAGGGAATGGCAAAGCGAGTGGTTTTATGCTCCCTGTGCTGTGCCCCCAGAGCTTCAGCAATGCCTGGTATGTTCCACCCTTACTTTGGAGTTTGGGGTTTTGGCTTGTTCGAACAGCAGCAACAGGGACAGCAGCAGCAGGTGATGGCAAAGCGAGTGGTTTTATGCTCCCTGTGCTCTTCCCCCAGAGGTGACTTTTGAGTCGACTCAAAAGTCAGCAGGGAATGGCAAAGCGAGTGGTTTTATGCTCCCTGTGCTGTGCCCCCAGAGCTTCAGCAATGCCTGGTATGTTCCACCCTTACTTTGGAGTTTGGGGTTTTGGCTTGTTCGAACAGCAGCAACAGGGGCAGCAGCAGCAGGTGATGGCAAAGCGAGTGGTTTTATGCTCCCTGTGCTCTTCCCCCAGAGGTGACTTTTGAGTCGACTCAAAAGTCAGCAGGGAATGGCAAAGCGAGTGGTTTTATGCTCCCTGTGCTGTGCCCCCAGAGCTTCAGCAATGCCTGGTATGTTCCACCCTTACTTTGGAGTTTGGGGTTTTGGCTTGTTCGAACAGCAGCAACAGGGGCAGCAGCAGCAGGTGATGGCAAAGCGAGTGGTTTTATGCTCCCTGTGCTCTTCCCCCAGAGGTGACTTTTGAGTCGACTCAAAAGTCAGCAGGGAATGGCAAAGCGAGTGGTTTTATGCTCCCTGTGCTGTGCCCCCAGAGCTTCAGCAATGCCTGGTATGTTCCACCCTTACTTTGGAGTTTGGGGTTTTGGCTTGTTCGAACAGCAGCAACAGGGGCAGCAGCAGCAGGTGATGGCAAAGCGAGTGGTTTTATGCTCCCTGTGCTCTTCCCCCAGAGGTGACTTTTGAGTCGACTCAAAAGTCAGCAGGGAATGGCAAAGCGAGTGGTTTTATGCTCCCTGTGCTGTGCCCCCAGAGCTTCAGCAATGCCTGGTATGTTCCACCCTTACTTTGGAGTTTGGGGTTTTGGCTTGTTCGAACAGCAGCAACAGGGGCAGCAGCAGCAGGTGATGGCAAAGCGAGTGGTTTTATGCTCCCTGTGCTCTTCCCCCAGAGGTGACTTTTGAGTCGACTCAAAAGTCAGCAGGGAATGGCAAAGCGAGTGGTTTTATGCTCCCTGTGCTGTGCCCCCAGAGCTTCAGCAATGCCTGGTATGTTCCACCCTTACTTTGGAGTTTGGGGTTTTGGCTTGTTCGAACAGCAGCAACAGGGGCAGCAGCAGCAGGTGATGGCAAAGCGAGTGGTTTTATGCTCCCTGTGCTCTTCCCCCAGAGGTGACTTTTGAGTCGACTCAAAAGTCAGCAGGGAATGGCAAAGCGAGTGGTTTTATGCTCCCTGTGCTGTGCCCCCAGAGCTTCAGCAATGCCTGGTATGTTCCACCCTTACTTTGGAGTTTGGGGTTTTGGCTTGTTCGAACAGCAGCAACAGGGGCAGCAGCAGCAGGTGATGGCAAAGCGAGTGGTTTTATGCTCCCTGTGCTCTTCCCCCAGAGGTGACTTTTGAGTCGACTCAAAAGTCAGCAGGGAATGGCAAAGCGAGTGGTTTTATGCTCCCTGTGCTGTGCCCCCAGAGCTTCAGCAATGCCTGGTATGTTCCACCCTTACTTTGGAGTTTGGGGTTTTGGCTTGTTCGAACAGCAGCAACAGGGGCAGCAGCAGCAGGTGATGGCAAAGCGAGTGGTTTTATGCTCCCTGTGCTCTTCCCCCAGAGGTGACTTTTGAGTCGACTCAAAAGTCAGCAGGGAATGGCAAAGCGAGTGGTTTTATGCTCCCTGTGCTGTGCCCCCAGAGCTTCAGCAATGCCTGGTATGTTCCACCCTTACTTTGGAGTTTGGGGTTTTGGCTTGTTCGAACAGCAGCAACAGGGGCAGCAGCAGCAGGTGATGGCAAAGCGAGTGGTTTTATGCTCCCTGTGCTCTTCCCCCAGAGGTGACTTTTGAGTCGACTCAAAAGTCAGCAGGGAATGGCAAAGCGAGTGGTTTTATGCTCCCTGTGCTGTGCCCCCAGAGCTTCAGCAATGCCTGGTATGTTCCACCCTTACTTTGGAGTTTGGGGTTTTGGCTTGTTCGAACAGCAGCAACAGGGGCAGCAGCAGCAGGTGATGGCAAAGCGAGTGGTTTTATGCTCCCTGTGCTCTTCCCCCAGAGGTGACTTTTGAGTCGACTCAAAAGTCAGCAGGGAATGGCAAAGCGAGTGGTTTTATGCTCCCTGTGCTGTGCCCCCAGAGCTTCAGCAATGCCTGGTATGTTCCACCCTTACTTTGGAGTTTGGGGTTTTGGCTTGTTCGAACAGCAGCAACAGGGGCAGCAGCAGCAGGTGATGGCAAAGCGAGTGGTTTTATGCTCCCTGTGCTCTTCCCCCAGAGGTGACTTTTGAGTCGACTCAAAAGTCAGCAGGGAATGGCAAAGCGAGTGGTTTTATGCTCCCTGTGCTGTGCCCCCAGAGCTTCAGCAATGCCTGGTATGTTCCACCCTTACTTTGGAGTTTGGGGTTTTGGCTTGTTCGAACAGCAGCAACAGGGGCAGCAGCAGCAGGTGATGGCAAAGCGAGTGGTTTTATGCTCCCTGTGCTCTTCCCCCAGAGGTGACTTTTGAGTCGACTCAAAAGTCAGCAGGGAATGGCAAAGCGAGTGGTTTTATGCTCCCTGTGCTGTGCCCCCAGAGCTTCAGCAATGCCTGGTATGTTCCACCCTTACTTTGGAGTTTGGGGTTTTGGCTTGTTCGAACAGCAGCAACAGGGGCAGCAGCAGCAGGTGATGGCAAAGCGAGTGGTTTTATGCTCCCTGTGCTCTTCCCCCAGAGGTGACTTTTGAGTCGACTCAAAAGTCAGCAGGGAATGGCAAAGCGAGTGGTTTTATGCTCCCTGTGCTGTGCCCCCAGAGCTTCAGCAATGCCTGGTATGTTCCACCCTTACTTTGGAGTTTGGGGTTTTGGCTTGTTCGAACAGCAGCAACAGGGGCAGCAGCAGCAGGTGATGGCAAAGCGAGTGGTTTTATGCTCCCTGTGCTCTTCCCCCAGAGGTGACTTTTGAGTCGACTCAAAAGTCAGCAGGGAATGGCAAAGCGAGTGGTTTTATGCTCCCTGTGCTGTGCCCCCAGAGCTTCAGCAATGCCTGGTATGTTCCACCCTTACTTTGGAGTTTGGGGTTTTGGCTTGTTCGAACAGCAGCAACAGGGGCAGCAGCAGCAGGTGATGGCAAAGCGAGTGGTTTTATGCTCCCTGTGCTCTTCCCCCAGAGGTGACTTTTGAGTCGACTCAAAAGTCAGCAGGGAATGGCAAAGCGAGTGGTTTTATGCTCCCTGTGCTGTGCCCCCAGAGCTTCAGCAATGCCTGGTATGTTCCACCCTTACTTTGGAGTTTGGGGTTTTGGCTTGTTCGAACAGCAGCAACAGGGGCAGCAGCAGCAGGTGATGGCAAAGCGAGTGGTTTTATGCTCCCTGTGCTCTTCCCCCAGAGGTGACTTTTGAGTCGACTCAAAAGTCAGCAGGGAATGGCAAAGCGAGTGGTTTTATGCTCCCTGTGCTGTGCCCCCAGAGCTTCAGCAATGCCTGGTATGTTCCACCCTTACTTTGGAGTTTGGGGTTTTGGCTTGTTCGAACAGCAGCAACAGGGGCAGCAGCAGCAGGTGATGGCAAAGCGAGTGGTTTTATGCTCCCTGTGCTCTTCCCCCAGAGGTGACTTTTGAGTCGACTCAAAAGTCAGCAGGGAATGGCAAAGCGAGTGGTTTTATGCTCCCTGTGCTGTGCCCCCAGAGCTTCAGCAATGCCTGGTATGTTCCACCCTTACTTTGGAGTTTGGGGTTTTGGCTTGTTCGAACAGCAGCAACAGGGGCAGCAGCAGCAGGTGATGGCAAAGCGAGTGGTTTTATGCTCCCTGTGCTCTTCCCCCAGAGGTGACTTTTGAGTCGACTCAAAAGTCAGCAGGGAATGGCAAAGCGAGTGGTTTTATGCTCCCTGTGCTGTGCCCCCAGAGCTTCAGCAATGCCTGGTATGTTCCACCCTTACTTTGGAGTTTGGGGTTTTGGCTTGTTCGAACAGCAGCAACAGGGGCAGCAGCAGCAGGTGATGGCAAAGCGAGTGGTTTTATGCTCCCTGTGCTCTTCCCCCAGAGGTGACTTTTGAGTCGACTCAAAAGTCAGCAGGGAATGGCAAAGCGAGTGGTTTTATGCTCCCTGTGCTGTGCCCCCAGAGCTTCAGCAATGCCTGGTATGTTCCACCCTTACTTTGGAGTTTGGGGTTTTGGCTTGTTCGAACAGCAGCAACAGGGGCAGCAGCAGCAGGTGATGGCAAAGCGAGTGGTTTTATGCTCCCTGTGCTCTTCCCCCAGAGGTGACTTTTGAGTCGACTCAAAAGTCAGCAGGGAATGGCAAAGCGAGTGGTTTTATGCTCCCTGTGCTGTGCCCCCAGAGCTTCAGCAATGCCTGGTATGTTCCACCCTTACTTTGGAGTTTGGGGTTTTGGCTTGTTCGAACAGCAGCAACAGGGGCAGCAGCAGCAGGTGATGGCAAAGCGAGTGGTTTTATGCTCCCTGTGCTCTTCCCCCAGAGGTGACTTTTGAGTCGACTCAAAAGTCAGCAGGGAATGGCAAAGCGAGTGGTTTTATGCTCCCTGTGCTGTGCCCCCAGAGCTTCAGCAATGCCTGGTATGTTCCACCCTTACTTTGGAGTTTGGGGTTTTGGCTTGTTCGAACAGCAGCAACAGGGGCAGCAGCAGCAGGTGATGGCAAAGCGAGTGGTTTTATGCTCCCTGTGCTCTTCCCCCAGAGGTGACTTTTGAGTCGACTCAAAAGTCAGCAGGGAATGGCAAAGCGAGTGGTTTTATGCTCCCTGTGCTGTGCCCCCAGAGCTTCAGCAATGCCTGGTATGTTCCACCCTTACTTTGGAGTTTGGGGTTTTGGCTTGTTCGAACAGCAGCAACAGGGGCAGCAGCAGCAGGTGATGGCAAAGCGAGTGGTTTTATGCTCCCTGTGCTCTTCCCCCAGAGGTGACTTTTGAGTCGACTCAAAAGTCAGCAGGGAATGGCAAAGCGAGTGGTTTTATGCTCCCTGTGCTGTGCCCCCAGAGCTTCAGCAATGCCTGGTATGTTCCACCCTTACTTTGGAGTTTGGGGTTTTGGCTTGTTCGAACAGCAGCAACAGGGGCAGCAGCAGCAGGTGATGGCAAAGCGAGTGGTTTTATGCTCCCTGTGCTCTTCCCCCAGAGGTGACTTTTGAGTCGACTCAAAAGTCAGCAGGGAATGGCAAAGCGAGTGGTTTTATGCTCCCTGTGCTGTGCCCCCAGAGCTTCAGCAATGCCTGGTATGTTCCACCCTTACTTTGGAGTTTGGGGTTTTGGCTTGTTCGAACAGCAGCAACAGGGGCAGCAGCAGCAGGTGATGGCAAAGCGAGTGGTTTTATGCTCCCTGTGCTCTTCCCCCAGAGGTGACTTTTGAGTCGACTCAAAAGTCAGCAGGGAATGGCAAAGCGAGTGGTTTTATGCTCCCTGTGCTGTGCCCCCAGAGCTTCAGCAATGCCTGGTATGTTCCACCCTTACTTTGGAGTTTGGGGTTTTGGCTTGTTCGAACAGCAGCAACAGGGGCAGCAGCAGCAGGTGATGGCAAAGCGAGTGGTTTTATGCTCCCTGTGCTCTTCCCCCAGAGGTGACTTTTGAGTCGACTCAAAAGTCAGCAGGGAATGGCAAAGCGAGTGGTTTTATGCTCCCTGTGCTGTGCCCCCAGAGCTTCAGCAATGCCTGGTATGTTCCACCCTTACTTTGGAGTTTGGGGTTTTGGCTTGTTCGAACAGCAGCAACAGGGGCAGCAGCAGCAGGTGATGGCAAAGCGAGTGGTTTTATGCTCCCTGTGCTCTTCCCCCAGAGGTGACTTTTGAGTCGACTCAAAAGTCAGCAGGGAATGGCAAAGCGAGTGGTTTTATGCTCCCTGTGCTGTGCCCCCAGAGCTTCAGCAATGCCTGGTATGTTCCACCCTTACTTTGGAGTTTGGGGTTTTGGCTTGTTCGAACAGCAGCAACAGGGGCAGCAGCAGCAGGTGATGGCAAAGCGAGTGGTTTTATGCTCCCTGTGCTCTTCCCCCAGAGGTGACTTTTGAGTCGACTCAAAAGTCAGCAGGGAATGGCAAAGCGAGTGGTTTTATGCTCCCTGTGCTGTGCCCCCAGAGCTTCAGCAATGCCTGGTATGTTCCACCCTTACTTTGGAGTTTGGGGTTTTGGCTTGTTCGAACAGCAGCAACAGGGGCAGCAGCAGCAGGTGATGGCAAAGCGAGTGGTTTTATGCTCCCTGTGCTGTGCCCCCAGAGCTTCAGCAATGCCTGGTATGTTCCGGTTCCACCTTCCACCCTTCCTCTCGAGTTCGGGGTTCTGGGTTGTTTCAAACAAAAGCAACAACAAGGGCACCAACAGGGACAGCAACACGGGCAGCAACAGGGGCAACAGCAGCACGGGCAGCAACAGGGACAGCAACAGGGACAGCAACAGGGACAGCAACACGGGCAGCAACAGGGGCAAGTATACACCATAATGGCGCGCACTGGTTCATTCATACGAAAGGCGGGCGCACAGGCAGAGATCGTGCTGCGAGTGAAGCACAAGGGCAACCCCCCCTTCGCCTTCCTCTCATCCAACCCCTCACACCCTCTTCCTTTCCCCCCGTTCTCCAGCCCCCAACAGAAAAGGTGTACACCATAATGGGCCGCACAGCATCGTTTGTGAGAAAGGCGGGCGCACAGGCAGAGATCGTGCTGCGAGTGAAGCACAAGGGCAACCCCCCCTTCGCCTTCCACTCCTTACCTTAGACCCCCGTTCCTCCCCTCCACCCCCTTTTCTCATTACTCCCATTCCCCTTTTCCTCCCCCACCCATCTCCTGTTCCCCTTCCTTATTTTTCCCAGCCCCCAACTGAAAAGATTTACACCATAATGGTGCGGACTGCTTCATTCATACGAAAGGCGGGCGCACAGGCAGAGATTGTGCTGCGAGTGAAGCAAAAGAGCAATCCCGCCTTCGCCTTCCTCTCCCCTGACCACTCCTTACACCCCTTCTTCCGGTTCCTAGTGGCAAATCCTCAGTTGGTAGGGGAAGGGGGGAAGGGAAAGGGGAAGGGGCAGGGGGAAGGGAAGGGAGAGGAGGGAGAGGGTGGGGCGAAGGGAGGGAAGGAAGGGGTGGGTGTGGGTGAGGGGCAGGGGAGAGTAGGAGGTGAGAGGGGCGGGAGGGTGAGTGTGGAGAGGGGGAGCGCTGTCTCGCTGCTTGGTGCTGCTTATGGGGAGGATGAGGAGGATGGGGAGAAGGAGGAGGGTAAGGAGGAAGGGAAGGAAGAGCAGGAGAGGGAGGAGGGAGTTGAGGGGAGGAAGGGGAAAGAGGAGGAAGAGGGGGAGGATGAAGGGAGAGAAGGAGCCAGCAGAGAGGGGAGCGAAAGGCAACAGGGGGAACCAGCGGAGGAAGATGGAGCATCTGAGGAAAGGGTTACCGGGGAAAGAGTTATCGAGGGAGTGGAGGGAAGTAGGTGGTTCACCGAGTCAGAACCTGCTGAAGCAGCGGAGGAGATGGCGGAGGAGGGACGTGGGGAAGGTGGGTCTGAGATCCCTGCACAGGATAGTGCCTTCCCAGAACAACAGCCTCTCTCAGAACAGCCTCCCCCAGTTGAGCCTCCAGTGGTTTCAGATGAGCCCCCCCCTCCTGGGATGGAGACAGGAGAAGAAGCAGGGAGGGCGGATCAAGGAGGAGGGGAGGGAGAGGCAGGAGAGGAAGGAGAGGAAGGTGATGAAGGGGCGGAGGGAGGAGCGAAAGAAGCAGGCGGAGAAGGAGGAGCAGCAGGAGGAGCGGGAGGAGCAGGTGGAGAAGGAGGAGGACGAGTAGCACCAGGGGCGTTTTTGAGGCGCCTCAAAAACGACCTCAATGCACGCGGAGGAGCGGGAGGAGCAGGCGGAGAAGGAGGGGGAAGAGTAGCACCAGGGGCGACAGGAGGGGAGGAGGCAGGCGAAGTGCCCGAGTCGGTGCGGGGGGTGGTGGGGAAGATGGTGGAGTTCATAGTGCGCAACGGGCATGAGTTTGAGAGCATTGTGCGGCAGCGGGACGCTGGGGAGGGGCGCTTTCCCTTCCTGCTGCCGGGAGACCGCTTCCACGCCTACTACCAGCGCACACTGAAAGAAGCTCTAGAGGTGAGATTGTGTGGCGTCAGGAACACAAGACTTAGGAGGTGAGGGTTTCAGGTTTAGGGTTAGAATCAAAGGCTTTGCTGCTAAAGTGGGTGTGTCGGGTGGTGGGGAAGATGGGGTGGAATTCATAGTGCGCAACGGGCATGAGTTTGAGAGCATTGTGCGGCAGAGGGACGCGGGGGAGGGGTGCTTCCCTTTCTTATTGCCTGGGGACCGCTTTCACGCCTACTACCAACGCACGCTAAAGGAGGCTCTGGAGGTGAGAGCGCGTGCAGTCAGGGATAGGAGACATGGAGGCTGGGGATTCAGGGTTCAGGGTTTCGTTCAGGGCTTATTAGGGTTTGGGGTGTAGGGTTTAGGTGCCAGAGTGGGAGCGAAGGCTGTTGGGAAGATGGTGGGGCTCTGAGTGCGCAACGGGCACGAGTCTGAAAGCATTGTGCAGCAGAGGGATGCTGGGGAGGGGCGCTTCCCTTTCTTGCTGCCTGGGGACCGCTTTCACGCCTACTACCAGCGCACACTGAAGGAAGCTCTAGAGGTGAGTGAGAGTTTGTGGAGTCAGGGGCAGGAGACATTAAGGGCTCAGGGTTTAGTCTTCAGGTGCTATGTTGGGAGCGGGGGTTTGTGGGGAAGATGGTGGGGTTTATAGCGCGCAACGGGCACGAGTTTGAGAGCATTGTGCGGCAGAGGGGCGCTGGAGAGGGGCGCTGGAGAGGGGCGCTGGAGAGGGGCGCTGGAGAGGGGCGCTGGAGAGGGGCGCTCCCCGTTTCTCTTGCCGGGAGACCCGTTTTTCGCACCCACTACCAGCGAACACTCAAGGAGGCTCTGGAGGTGAGATTGGGAGAGGGGTGAGTGCATGCAGGGTTGGGCTGGCCTATTCTAATGTTAGCAGCGGGATGCGGGGGAGGGGCGCTACCCGTTCTTATTGCCTAGGTATCGTATCACGTGTAGAAAGTAGATTTTTGAGACGTCTCAAAAATCGACTTTCTACACATGCGGGGTTGGGCTGGCCTATTCTAATGTCAGCAGCGGGATCCGGGGGAGGGGCGCTACCCGTTCTTATTGCCTGGGTATCTCTTCCACGCCTACCACCAGCGACTTTTGAGGCGCCTCAAAAGGATGCGGGGGAGGGGCGCTACCCGTTCTTATAGCCTGGGTATCTCTTCCACGCCTACCACCAGCGACTTTTGAGGAGGCCCCTTTTACAGTTACTACCAGCGCACGCACACTGCAAAAGGCTCTGCAGGTGAGAGTGTGTGGAGTCAGGGACAGGACCCGCCTGCAGGAGGGGTGAGGGTGTAAGGTTTAGAAATTAGGGTTCAGGGTTTGTGGTGGTTTACTGTTTAGGGTTCAGGGTTTGTGGTGGTTTACTGTTTAGGGTTCAGGGTTTGTGGTGGTTTACTGTTTAGGGTTCAGGGTTTGTGGTGGTTTACTGTTTAGGGTTCAGGGTTTGTGGTGGTTTACTGTTTAGGGTTCAGGGTTTGTGGTGGTTTACTGTTTAGGGTTCAGGGTTTGTGGTGGTTTACTGTTCAGGGTTCAGGGTTTGTGGTGGTTTACTGTTTAGGGTTCAGGGTTTGTGGTGGTTTACTGTTTAGGGTTCAGGGTTTGTGGTGGTTTACTGTTTAGGGTTCAGAGTCTAGTTGCTGGAGTGATGCGGGGTGTGGTGGGGAAGGTGGAGGGGTGTGGCGGGGAAGGTGGAGGGGTGTGGCGGGGAAGGTGGAGGGGTGTGGCGGGGAAGGTGGAGGGGTGTGGCGGGGAAGGTGGAGGGGTGTGGCGGGGAAGGTGGAGTGGAGTGGTGGGGAAGGTGGAGGGGAGTGGTGGGGAAGGTGGAGGGGTGTGGCGGGGAAGGTGGAGGGGTGTGGTGGGGAAGGTGGAGGGGTGTGGCGGGGAAGGTGGAGCGGAGGCGTACATTGTGTGCAACAGCCCCTCGGAGTTGCGGGTTGGCTTTTGAGTATTTCCAAAAACACCCTGCAGCTTCAAGGGTGGTGGAATACGTTGTGTACCACACCCATTTCCGCCATCCCAGGCGTGTTTTGAGTCGACTTAAAACACGACCCTGCAGCTTCAATCAAGGGTGGTGGAATACGTGTGTTTTGAGTCGACTCAAAACACGACCCTGCAGCTTCAATCAAGGATGGTGGAATACGTTGTGTACCACTCCCATTTCCGCCCTCCCAGTCGGACTGCTTGTGCATCAGCCCCTCCCGTGCTGCCTGCCTGGAAAACTTCCCGTGCCTGGAACTGGATGTGCTTATCTCATTCCATTCCACCCTTTCTTATCCCCCTTTCCCATCCCCCTCTTCCCCCCCACAGCGCGCCAATGCCCCTCTGGTGTTGATGCCACAGCCACCCCCTCGCCCTCGCCCCCCCACTGCGGTCCTACCAGGCGAACTGCCCGTGCCTGCATGCCTCTCTCTCACTCCTCCCCTCCTTCTCCACTTTCCCCCCATTCCTGCCCCTCACCTCCTCCACCACAGCGCGCCAATGCCCCTCTTGTGTTGATGCCTCAGCCATCCCCTCAAGCTCGGGCCCCCACTGCCATGCTGCCAGGAAAACTGCATGTCCTTCTCCTCTTCCTGCCACAATCTCATTCTTGCTCCCCCCTGTCCTCTTCCTTGTCTCCTTTCCTATCCGCCTCTTATCCTGTCCCCACATTCCCTTCCCCCCCACAGCGCGCCAATGCCCCTCTGGTGCTGATGCATCAGCCGCCCCCCCGCCCTCGGCCCCCCACTGCCGTGCTGCCCGGCAAACTGCCCGTGCCTGCATGTCTCTCTCTCATTCCGCCTCCTGCCCCTTGTTTTCCCCTTCCACCACCCCCATCCTCCCCCCCACAGCGCGCCAATGCTCCTCTTGTGTTGATGCATCAGCCGCCCCCCCGCCCTCGCCCCCCCACTGCCGTACTGCCAGGCAAACTGCCCGTGCCTGCTTGTCTCAGTCTCATTGCTTCCGTTCTTCCCCTCTATCCCCAATCCTCTCCCCCTTCTCCTTTTCTGTCCTCCCCCCCCACAGCGCGCCAATGCTCCTCTGGTGTTGATGCCGCAACCGCCCCCTCGTCCTCGCCCCCCCACTGCTGTCCTTCCCGGGAAGCTGCCCGTGCCTGCTGTCCGCAAACTGAGGGAGGCAGAGGCGGGTGTGGTTCTAAGAGATGTGACTCTAGCGGGAGGGGAGTCTGGTAGGGGTGGTGAGGCGGAGGGAGGGGAGGAGGAGCGTGAGAGGGAGAGGGGGGAGGAGAAGGGGGAGGGAGCTGAGGGTGGAAAGGGTGGGGAGGGGAGTGAGAGTGAGGGAGAGGAGGGGACCAAGGGTGGGGAGGGGAGTGGGAGCGAGGGAGAGGAAGGGGAGATACGAGGGCAGGCGGGAGGGAAGAGGGGCAAGAAAAGGGGCGTGCAAGAGTCGGATGAGGAGGGGGAGAGTGGGGAGATTGTGAGTGAGGGGGAGGGAGAGGAGGGAGAGAAGGGAGAGAAGGGAAAGAAGGGAGGAGAAGGAGGGGGTGATAAGGAAGAGGAGGGGAGCAGAGAAGCAGCAAAGGGGGCAGCTGTGGCTGGTGGTAGGCTCAGTGCCGCAGCAGTGGCAGCAGCAGTGCGTGCAGCGACGAGCAGATTCCTTCCCTCCTCTCACACCGCTTCTTCTGCCCTTCCAGCTGCTGCAGCAACAACCGGTGCTGCTGCCACTTCCACTGCTCCCTCTGTTTCACCCGCTGCTGCACCCGCCAAGGCTGCTGCTTTGGTGTTTGGAGAGGAAGAGACTGAGGGTGGGGCCGGGGGGAAAGGTGCTGCTGGTGGTGCTAGTGCTGGTGCTCGTGCTGCTGCTGGTTCAGGTGCTGGTAACACAGGTGGTAACCGCATGAGCGCTGCAGCAGTGTTGGAGATTCTGAGGGGAAGGAGGCCCGGGAGTGGACCAGGCAGGTCAGTCACTGGGCAGGGGTCTGCTCGTCCTGCTGGTCAATCTGCTGCTGAATTATCTGCTGCACCTTCTGCTGCTCCTCACGCTACTGTCACTGGTGTGGCCCCTCCTCCATCTCTCATTCCTACTGCTGCTGCTCCTGGTGGTTCCGGTGCTGCTGCTGCTGCTGCTGTTGATGGTGGTTCTGCTGCTGCTGGTGCTGCTGCGGTGCAAGGAGGGGCTGTTGAGGAACTAACAGCAGAGGAGCAGAGGCGGCTGGAGAGAAGGCGCAAGGCAAAGCTGTTCTCTGCCATGCTCACCTCTACAGCCGGTGCTGCAGTAGTCTGTACGTCTGCTGCAGGGAGCAGTGCTGCTGCCGCTGGCGTTCCCACAGAAAGGGGCGGGGGCACTGATGCGGCAGCAGTAGGGGGCAGTGGTGGTGTAACCACGCAAGGGGCTGAGGTTGCTCTGGCGGCAGCGGCGGCAGCTGCAGCAGCAGCAGTGGCCAAGGCACTGCCCCTTCTTGGCTTGTCAGGACAGGTTGATGCTGGCGTTGGGAAGGGTGGAGGGGGAGGAGGGAGGGCAAGCAAAGGAGCAACGGGAGGAGCATTTGGAGGGGCAAAGGCAGAGGTTAATGGAGTGGAAAGTGGATCGGTTAAGATGGGGAAGGGGAAAGTTGGATTGAAGGGAGAAGCAGAAGCAGGTTGTGCAGTGGGGAAAGAGGAGAGCAGGGAGGAGGGGGAGAGGAGCGATGAAGAGGAGAGAAGGGAGGACGGGGAGGAGGATGGGACGGAAAGGGGGAGGTCGAGGAAAAATGAGATGGGGAGTGGAAAGAGGAGGGTTGAAGAGCCTCGAAGGAGCAGCAGCAAAAGCAGTTATAGCCGGGGAAGCAGAGAACGCAGTGAAAGTGGGGATAGCAGAAGAAGCAGCGAAAGCAGAGGAAGCAGAGGAAGCAGAGGAAGCAGAGGAAGGGGAGTAAGAAGAGAAAGGAGAGGCGGAAGCAAAGGAGGAGACGGAAGAAAGAGGATAGGAAGAAGGAAGAGCAGCCCTGCAAGCAGCCGAGATTCCAGCAGGGAACGCAAGCCAAGTAGGGAACACAAACCAAGCAAGGAGCGCAATCGAAGCAGGGAACGCAAGGCAAAGTTCGTCCGGAAGAAAATTAAGCGCTCTCACTCACACTCCCCATCCTTGTCCCGGTCTCCCTCCTTGTCAACATCATCATCCCCTTCTCGCTCCATCGCTTCTCATTCCTCCCCATCCTCCTCCCCTTCCTCCTCGTTTTCCTCTAGGTCCTCGTCCCCCTCATCTCCCTCTCGGTCACTTAGGAAAAGCCGCGGGCACTTAGGAAAAGCTGCGGGCATGAGGAGAAGCCGTGGGCACTTAGGAAAAGGGAGTGGTGGTGACAAGAGGAAAAGGCGTGAGCGTTCTAGTGAGGGGAGTGACAGAGATGAGAGGGAACGGTGTGGGCGGTCTATGTCGAGTTCTCCTATAACAAGGATAAAGGAAAAGGAGAGGAAAGGGAGAGGCGATGGGAAGGGGAAGAAGGCAGAGGAGAGGGAAGGGAAGAGGGGAAGGGAGAGGGGGGGAGGGGAGAGGGAAAAGAGAGGGGAGGGGAAGAGGGAAAAGGAAGACGATAGAGAGAGGGAGAGGGTGAAAAAAAAGAGGTCAGTGTCTCCTGAAGGAAAGCGCATGAGAGGAGAGGGCAAGGGAAAGGAGAGTATACATACAGTCAAGGCGAAACCAAGGGAAAAACAGAGGAAAGGTGGTGGGAAGGAGAGAGCATCTGAACCTGCATTTGGCGTGAAAAGGGAGTCACGTGAAGAGGAGAAAAAACAGGGGGTAAGGGAGATGGGCGAGAGCAAGATGGGTGCGGAGGGGAATGTTGCAGCGAGTGTGAGTGTTCCTGATGACATTTGAGCCAAGGTGAAGGCCCTACTGCGTAAGCTCTAATGGAACATGATGTCCTGCTTTTTGAAGTGAACTTAAAGGTTGCAAGAATGGAAAGAGAAATGTCGTGGGGGGGAATCAAGGGGAATGTTGCAGCGAGTGTGAGTGTGAGTGTTCCTGATGACATTCGAGCCAAGGTGAAGGCGCTGCTGCGTAAGCTTTGAATGATTGTGATTCTTGTTTTTTTAGCTGAATTCGAAGATCGCACGAAGGGAAAGAGGAAGGAGGGTGCAAAAGGGAGTGCAGCAGCGAGTGAAGGTGCTCCTGATGACATTCGAGTCAACATGAAGGCTCCGCTGCGCAAGACCTGAATGGCGCCGATTGCATGCTCTTTGGGCCATGTTCGATTGCACTTCATTCTTTTGTACAGCCCCACCAAAGTATAGCCGAGTCGGCCTAGGGTGTCCGAACCTGGGGTCACTACCTTCCAGATGCAACTTGACTTGGTTAACAGTTTTGACAGCTGCCCGAACAGCCCAAGTCCCAACAGTCAGAACCGCGTAGTCAACCGATAAAACAAACTTACACAGTGCGCAATTCAATTGATTCTAGCAAAATCAGATACGAGAAATTGTTCACAAAATTCCAAAATAGCACGTGGTGAACTTCGGAAAACTCACTGTTGGGTATTTGAAAGATGAAAAAAACAAATCCCAGTGTACCCTCGAACACAAATGCGTTTCAAAAAACAATAATCAGCTGCTTTACGGGAAAACTGTACACCAAACGTTTTAGGGTACAAATGTTTCTACACAATTTCTGCCCGAAATGTTTACACCTTCAAAGTGGCATTGGGGAGGCTGTCGTTGGTGCAGCCAGCGGAAACCAAGTATTTTTTGCCCGTGAAGTACTGTTGCTTGACCAGTGACCAGAGAGGAGATTGGACTTCAAACCAGGTACGTAGAGCACGTCGGTGTAGCGCATGGACCGCGGTCCGCAGCGAAAATTACCGCACCAGATTCGTAGGTGTGCCAAACGTACTTGAGGTTCTGGTTTGGGTCCGCCTAACCTCTCGTGAGGTTTAAAGCCCTCGTTTGCAGCAGCCGAGCCTTTCCCAAGCCACGCAATACTTTGATAGGAATGTGGTACCCCTGGACTTCAAAGCTATCGAACAAGGCCTTGGTCTGATGTGTTCCTACCGCCTCATATCAGGCAACCTCGTATCAACTTCGCGTCGAACCGCACTAAAACGCATCCAACCGCAGTCGAACACACTGAAACGTACTTCACCACGCGAAGCTGATACGAGGTGTGTCTGATATGAGGTGTAGGAACACGCCCTTAGTGTTGCAGTTTGGTAGATGAGCATTGAGCTCTTCAGTATACTAGTGTGCTTCTTTATGGTGTGATTAGTTGACATTCGAGCAAAGGTGAAGGCTCTGTTCTTCACTACTTATCACTGTTGTAGTGCTCCTTGATGGTGTGATTAGTTGACATTTGAGCCAGATTGAAGGTTGCAAGCTAAGGGGGGCCTGTCTGAAGGTACAAGCGAATATGTTTGTAGATTGACTTGTATAGTGACATTGTTACCATGCTGTAGAGCAAGAATTCTATAGTGCTATCTAGCTACAAGGCGTGGGGCCAGCACACGGATTATGTGCCACTCAGTCTCGGGCTCCTCCTACCAAAGGGCACCAAGGGCGAGAAGTCGAAGGGAGGCGGCCGCAGCCGCAGACTTTCACTCGCTCCCTCACGCACTCAAATTCCTCGCTCTAGCTCCGCATTTGCCCCCTCCTCATCGCACCTCACTCGCAGCCCTTTTGTCAGCCCGGCACTAAAAACACACTCATTGCGACCTTGATCCCACCCCTGGGTCGCCGCAGCGGTCGCAACAGTCGCACAAGTTGCGGCGGTCGCATGATTCGCAACAGTCGCACAAGTTGATGCGAACTTTGATGTTGCGCGCGCAGTCGTCGCCGATGCTGCTGCCGAAATACAGCATCGTTCGCGACTCAGTGGGCGCAACTGTGTAACGAATCATTCCCCAGTACCCCTGCGGGGCCACCGTCTTGGCGAAACCGAACCAGCACGCGGTGTAACCAAGCGGCGTCGCCCACTGTCGCACGTTTCGCATGCCGATCCAGCGGAACACTGTATAGCGGAGATGGGCGTGGGGAGGGCGGAGGGGAATGGCGTGTGAGGAGAGAGTGAGGGGAAAATGGGTGGGTGTGCGATAGTGCCAAAGAATCCGTGGGGCTTGGGAGACAGGTTTCAGTGGGCCGAGTGGGGATACGGGCCGTGACAATGCGAACGAACACGTGTTATAGCCCGTGCCGCGCGGAGCTTATCAGACGCACTCCACCGGAGTGCAGTGCAGCGTGGTGCAATCCGGTGCAGTGTAGTGCAGCGTAGTGCAATGCGGTGCAGTGTAGTGCAGTGTAGCGCACGGCCTTTTCTCTCAATGCGAGCAGGTCGAATGTGCCCATGCAGAACAGCTGGACCTTAATATGCGTTTTGGCGCATGATCAGCAGATGCAATCCGCGGATACCGTAGTACATAAACATGAATCGCCTCTTACCGAGTACGTCGCCGGCCACGACGGTGGGTTGCTTCCACGAAGATACGCCATACGCCCACGGGCTGAGGAAAGTCCAGATGTCAGTTAAATGCCCCACTGTTATTATCTTAGCGTCCGCCGAGCCTGCATCGTAAGGAACACGGGCGGGGCAGACGTGAGGAGAAAAGGAACGAGATAGGGAGAGTTAAGGGAGGTAGATGGCAGAAAGGATTTAGTCTTGAAATCAGGTGTGCAAGGATGGCTTGCTTTGCGGTTTATGAGCGCGTATAGTGTGGTGAATCAAGGTGTCTTACCGATGCAGACTACAGCGAGAACAAGACCAAGCAGCACCAGATGCCGAGAGGCCATTGGTCGCGATGGGATGTGAGAAGCGAGGGTTTGGTGCTGTGCAATAATCGCTGGAGGGACTGGAGTCGAAGTTTGGGATTAGTGGCTCTACGGAAAGAGGTAAGTGCTCAAGAAGGAAAGATACTCGTATTGGCTATTAGACACTAATGCAGGTTCGACTCTCCGACCTTATGAACGCACTGTTGTAGAGGCGTCTCCTCTACTTTGCAGAAACTCTAAGTTGCACTAAACGATAGAGCACAGTCTTGGCTTTCCAACAAGCCGTCAAACACGTTAATCGCCCAAGTATACGCCGAGATATTGGCGTTCACGTGATTGCTAGTGCTCTTAGAAGCAAGGATAGACCTCTCTGGAATTTTGGTTCGAATGGACCATGTACAAGAAGATTCAGGATTTCAGTATAAAGCATGCATACAAGGCAGGTCGATTTATAGCAAATGCATTACATCGAACCGCACATGTAACATCACATCGCTACACTCGCGTCGCGAATGCGCCGCGTGTAACATTTCGGTTGGGGTGAAATTCGACCACCGAATTTCACACCGAACACACCGAATTCGCCTTGCACTTGAAGGTTGGAATGTGGTGCCGCCACGTGGCACCGAAGGGTGAGTCTCCCGAAGTCAATCGGTGCCACCCCACCGATCCCTAGTCAAAGGGATCGAAGGCACCGAAGTGCCCTCGGTGGGTTGGGGGCATACCACCGCCCCACCACCGTTTCCTTCCAACACTCCCCCTTGCACCCAAGCCACTAGGTGTTCATACCAACACGCTCACGGCATGCACGGAATGAATCCTTAGGGAGTGGTTTAGTGAGGAAATCCGCGGGTTGCGCCTTGGTGCTTATGTATGTGACCTTGACCTCACCTCTCTCGACCACCTCACGAATGAAGTGATGCTTCACCTCAATGTGCTTGGTACGCCCGTGAAGGACGGCATTGTGAGTGAGGTTTATGGCCGCTTGGTTGTCACAAAAGAGAGGAGTTGGGTCGGCTTGAGGATGCCCAAGCTCCGCTAGAAGGCGCCGTAGCCATATTGCCTCCATGGCTCCTTGAGTGAGTGCCATATACTCCGCTTCCGTTGTGCTTAGAGCCACGGTTGGTTGCAACTTGCTTTGCCAACTCACGGCTCCCCCAAGCAAGGTGAAGACGTACCCGCCGGTACTCTTGCGCTTGCTTTGATCACCGGCATAATCCGAGTCGGTGTAGCCCTTAAGCACAATTGGACCAGCTTCATATACGATTCCCAAGTTGGGTGTGCCTTGGAGGTAGCGTAGAACACGTCCTCCCGCACGCACATGCTCGGTATGAGGGTTGCTTACGGCTCGTCCAAGTACCCCGGCGGCGTATGAGAGGTCGGGACGGGTGGAAACGGCGGCATACATGAGTGAGCCGACTAGCGAATGAAACCGCTTCCCTTCGGCTTCGTCGAGGGCGGATTCTTCCTCTCCCGGGAGGCAAGAAAATCCCGTGTCTAGTGGCGTCCCCACCGGGTTGCTATTACCCATGCCGAAGCGCTCCACAACCCTTTTCACATATTTTTCTTGGTGGAGGTGAATGGTCCCGTTCGCGCGGTCGCGGTCGACGTGCATCCCGAGGTAGTACGTCACCGGTCCCAAGTCCCTCATGGCAAACTCCGCCCCTAGCCGTTGCTTGACCTCTCGAATGAGGTCTTTGGAGTCGGAGAAAAGAAGGAGGTCATCGACGTAGAGCAAAAGCACCAATTGCTTCTCCCCCTCCTTCAACACGTACAAAGCGCTATCACACACGCTACGCGCGAAGCCGTGTTGAAGAAGAAAGTCGTCGATGCGCTTGTACCATCCGCGTGGGCTTTGCTTCAAGCCATAGAGGGTACGCTTGAGCTTCCACACCCGACCGCTACCGTCATCGTACCCCGGGGGTTGCCGCATGTAGACTTCTTCCATGAGAAGCCCGTAGAGGAAGGCGGTGCAAACGTCCAATTGTTCCACCTCGAGGTTGAGAGATGCCGCTAGCGCGAGCAACACCCGAAGAGTGGAGGCCTTCGAAACGGGAGTGAAGGTCTCACTATAGTGCTCCCCCTCCCGTTGAGTGTACCCTTGCGCCACAAGCCGCGCCTTGTAGCGTTCGACACCTCCATCGGCTCCCAATTTCTTCCTAAGCACCCACTTGCATCCCACCAAGTAGGCACCCTTCGGCGGGTCGGAGAGCTCGAAAACATCGTTCTCCTTGATCGATGCTAACTCCCTCTCCATCGCTTGCTTCCATAGCGGTGCATCCGGGGAAGCCAAAGCCTCCTTGTGAGTGCGTGGGTTATCGTCGCCGATGGTCGCTAGGCAAATCGCCGCACTCTCCTCATCCGACTCCCCAACGGCGACCGTAGCATAGTCGGTTAACCTCGTGTTGGGGCGAGGTGTACGACGCCCGCGAGTCAACGCCAATGGTAGGGAACAAGGTGCGGAGGAAGTGGCCTCCTCGGTTGGTGGCACCTCCTCGACATCATCATCGCACTCCTCGTTCTCTCCCCCTCCACTTTCGGCTCCCTTCTTCACGTGCGGTGAAACCTCCACCGCTTCATCCTCCTCTCGTGCGGGAAGGACGACGGTGAGTTGCGGCGTTTGTTTCTCCTTTGTCGGGAACTTGTCTTCGTCGAAGATCACATCCCGAGACGTGACGACGCGTTTTTCATCCAAATCCCACACTCGCCATGCACGCTCGTTCGCCGCAATCCCCAAGTAGATCGCCGCACGAGCTTTCGGTTGCAACTTGTGGCGAAGTGGATCCGGTACATGGTAGTAGCAAAGGCACCCAAAGGTGCGTAGGCGGTATAGGTTCGGCTTCGTTCCGGTCCATGCTTCGAACGGAGTCGTTCCCGGTAGCACCTTTGTTGGCACACGATTACGAATCCATGCCGCTAGCGCACTCGCCTCTCCCCACCACTCGTTCCCAAGCTTGGAGTGTTGAAGAAGTGAACGAACGGCCTCCATCAATGTGCGATTGAGCCGCTCTACCGCTCCATTTTGTTGGGGTGTGTAGGGTGTCGTGACGTCGTGCTTAATGCCCTTGCTTTTCATCCATTTTTCAAGCTCGTTGCTCACGAATTCGCCGCCACCGTCGGTGCGAATGCACTTGATCCGCTTCTTGCCGTCGTCGCAAACGTCGAGCGCCCACTCTTGAATCGCCTTGGCCGCATCTCCCTTAGCCTTCAAGAGTCGGGTCCAACTCATCCGCGTCGCGTCGTCGAGCATCACTAAGAGGAACCGCGCTCCTCCCTTTGATGCATGCCGCATCGGTCCACACACGTCCATGTGAACAAGCGCAAGCGGGTCCTTTGCGAGGGGTGAGGTACGGCTACCAAATGGCTTGCGAGCCATTTTTCCTTCGACACACGCCGCGCACACGCCCTTCTCGTCGTTGCCGGCGATCACGTCAAATCCCTTCGCAAGTCCTTTGTTGGCCAACTCTTTGACCGAGTCGTAGTTGGCGTGCGCAAGCCGATTATGCCACATTTTGAGAGTCGCCTTGGAGCCTTGCGCCACGTTGGATGAGGCCGTTGTCGGATGCGTCTTGAGTTGGTAGAGTTGTCCGTTGAGAACGCCTTGCGCGAATTGCTTCCCCTTCCAAAAGAGGTTCATCTTCGCGCCATCGATGGTGACCTTCACGTCTTTCTTTGCGAGTTGAGTGACGGAGAGTAGATTCACCTTCAATCCCGGGACGTGAAGCACGTTCGTGATGTCCACCGGCCCGCCATCGACGATGAGACGCGTACTCCCAACTCCAACCACCGGTAGCGATTTATCATTCCCGAAGACGACGCGCTTGACGTCTCCCGGAGCACCGACGTTGTTGAGGAGCGACGCCGAGTGCGTCATGTGTTGTGTTGCACCGGTGTCGAGGAACCACGCGTCGTTTGAAGTGTTGATCCCGTCACCGGCCAACAAAACGAGCGACTCCGTTGAATCATCCGCCTCGCCGGATGCCGTGTGCGCGTTGCCCTCTTGGTTCCGCGCCTTCGATGGAATCCAATCGCTCGGCCGCTTCCGACATTCACGCCAAAAGTGCCCCGCTTTGCGACAATAATGACACTTGCTCGAACCGCTCGATGCGTTGCCCTTGCCGCGACCGTTTCCACCGGACGACTTCTTTGCCTCACCGTTGCTCCACTTGGACTTCTTTCCGGAGCTCCCTCCGGAGAACATGGCGGTCTCCACGCTCTCGTTAGCGAATTGTCGGCGTCGCGATTCTTCATGGAGAAGCCGACCGACCACCATTTCCTTCGTCCAAGTGTTTTGCACGCTATCGAGTGTCGTAATCAGCGTTGACCACTCTTCCGGAAGGCCGCAAAGCAAGGTGAGAATCCAATCCTCCTCCGTGACCGTTCCACCGAGGTCCATGAACGTTTCCCCGAGTTCCTCCACACGAGTCGCATACTCGTGCATCGATTCGCCCGCGCGCAACTTCACCGTGTAGAACGCATTTCGGGCTAGGATCTTGCCGTGGAGAGTCTTGTTCACGTGCATCGTCTCGAGCCGCTTCCATGCTTCACGCGCCGAAGCTTCGAGCTTGATGCACGTGCGCACCGAACTCCAGAGGTTGATGCCGATGCGCGAAATCAACGTTGCGAACGCCTTTTGGTCCTTCTTCTTCCATGCCGCGATCTCGTCCTCGTTGACCGGCTTTTTCTCCGTTCCGTCGAAGAGACCCCAAAGTCCCCGCTCGATCATGTAGAGGCGTCTCCTCTACTTTTCAGGAACTCTAAGTTGCACTAAACGATAGAGCACAGTCTTGGCTTTCCAACAAGCCGTCAAACACGTTAATCGCCCAAGTATACGCCGAGATATTGGCGTTCACGTGATTGCTAGTGCTCTTAGAAGCAAGGATAGACCTCTCTGGAATTTTGGTTCGAATGGACCATGTACAAGAAGATTCAGGATTTCAGTATAAAGCATGCATACAAGGCAGGTCGATTTATAGCAAATGCATTACATCGAACCGCACATGTAACATCACATCGCTACACTCGCGTCGCGAATGCGCCGCGTGTAACATTTCGGTTGGGGTGAAATTCGACCACCGAATTTCACACCGAACACACCGTATTCGCCTTGCACTTGAAGGTTGGAATGTGGTGCCGCCACGTGGCACCGAAGGGTGAGTCTCCCGAAGTCAATCGGTGCCACCCCACCGATCCCTAGTCAAAGGGATCGAAGGCACCGAAGTGCCCTCGGTGGGTTGGGGGCATACCACCGCCCCACCACCGTTTCCTTCCAACACGCACGATGATCTCGGCAATATCTTTTGTCCCTGCAAGTCCTACGGAATGTCCGAGGCTCTCCCAAATACCAACACTAGCAGCGAGCACCGAGCAGCCAACATGCACACAGTGGGGTGGCGACGGCGAGTGAACTTGGTGCAAGGGATCTGATCATCTGATACGAGGCTGAAGGCGGGGAGCGTGGATCAGTAACATGCACATTCTGAATTCTGAATTTCTTCATGCGCTTCGGGCATCCTGGTCAGGGCACATTCTAGTAATGTCCGGAGCGCAAATTTGGGGAACAATGTTTGGTTGGGTCCTTTGCGTGCGCGGGAACTTTTGTCAGCGATTCGGCGAGTTCAGCGAGTAGATGTCAGTACTTTCGCGAACAAATCTCGTCAGTGTGGGGGAGTAGGGGTCGGGGCGGTGACCTAAACAAAGTGTCGGCGACGAAGAATTATCGCGAAACAAAATTGCGTAGGTCACTGACACACACCCTGCGCTGACCGTGTGGAAAATATACATTTGATGTCTTTGAAATCCGGGAAATTATGTCAATGGTAACTTATATGGGGCCCTATAACGCGTACGGTAACCATTACAATGAGTTTTAACGCGTTTGGTAACTCGTTTCACGCGTTTGGTAACTATACACTGCCAAGCGATCACGCGAATGGTAACTAGACTAAACCATCGCACGAAATGACCTTGTTTCGGTTTTTTTGCGCTCGCGCGAATTTTTTTTGACGAATCCTGACGCATCGCGTTCTGCCTACCACGCACATTTTCCGAATCAAGATAATTAGCACGTATGTGCGTTTATTTGTACCGGTGTAATACAATCGACACATTCCGAACCGCACGTTCTGAACTTTATGTTTGTATATTTCGGTTGTGTCTTTGTGCCAAAAATATAGAACCCTTTCGGATGGCATGCGATTCAGAAAAAATCAACCTTGCGACAAGGCTAAAACCGGTGGAAAAAAATAAATAACGATATACTTAACCCATATATTATAAACAAGCCCTAAACGTCTGGTCGCAAGGAGTTTAGGGTTAATGCTCTCATAATCTCTTGAATTTCGAAAGGGGTTTATAATTTTCGCCCTCGCTGTAAGGTAGAATTGGATAAAATCAATGTTCAAAACAAGCGCTGAACAAAATCATTGCACTGTGTTAAAATAATTTTGGCTCAGCTCCTCGTAAGTAGATTACCCGGAGTTCAGAAAACGTGTCAGAAATTGGTATTTCATGATTCGTCGATTTAGCTTAGCGCGAGCGGGAAAAACCACATTCAGGGTCATTTTGGGCGATGGTTTCTTCTAGTTACCATTCGCGTGATCGCTTGGCAGTTTTTTTTTTTTTTTTTTTTAATTGAGGTATAGATTAATGAGGCCAATGCATACAATAATAGCAGTCGTAACTGAGCGTGAGGGCAGACACCTTGAGCTGCCCAGCGAGGTATCTAGGGCCGTAAGAAAGCCCTCCTTGGCCTGTTCCACAATGCTGCAAAGCTGGCCTTCCACTGCCATTTTTTGTCGCCATCTTCCCTGATCCTCGGCAACATTTTCTGCTCTGCTTCAAAAACACTCCTAACCTTCTTATGTTTCCCCGACTTGCTCGACCTTAGGCATTTCGCCCCCGTCACCCTCATGTACACTCTTGCGTGCAGCCGGAAGGCCGAACCAATCCTCTTGAGCACCGGACGTGCCCTGAATTTCTGCCCGCGGAAGCATGCGTCACATCGTTCCACCCACGGCTGGTGGAGTGTGATGGCAGTTAGCGTGGCCTCCGGAAAATCCGACGTGGTTCCGGTTTCCTGGAACAGTAAATCCCCCAATGAGGCAGGCGCCCTTGCCGGATTAAGCCGCAAAGCTCGTCGGAGCCCTTGGACCACGGGCTGAATTTTTGGGCAACTGAAAAGGCAATGGTCATGCGTCTCCTCTTCTCCGCAGTAGGGACATGTGGGCTTGCTGCTAAGGAAGTCCACCCTCTCCCCAACCTGAAGGTTCAGGTTGTGAACACGTGTGAGGACGTCCCGGGGCCGGTTCGGAATAACGAGCGAGTTGCGGGTACGGATGACACGCTCCCAGTCAATCTTGCCACTCCATTTGCCGGTCCACTTCGCCTGCTTTGTTAACACTGCATCAGGCTTGGCCCACGAATCTCTCAGTTGCTTCAGAGGTGTCAGCTGCCCGTTCGTGAAAACAGCCGAGCGGAAAATTGTAGCTGCTACACGCCCCCCTCCATCCATTGGTGATCGCTTGGCAGTGTATAGTTACCAAACGCGTGAAACGAGTTACCAAACGGGTGAAACGAGCTACCAAACGCGTGAAACGAGTTACCAAACGCGCGAAACGAGTTACCAAACGCGCGAAACGAGTTACCATACGCGCAGGCCCCACGTTATCAGGGCAAAACATCCTGATTACCCTGAATTCAGGATGCAGTTTTGAATTTACCCTGTCATTTCAGAATAGTGTAAATTTTTACCCTGAGGTTTCAGGATGTTGTTATATGAAATGCCCTGAACATTCAGAATGGCTGTAGTGTTCTTCCTTGTAGCGTCAGGATGAATGCAGAGGCCTGCCCTGACGCGTTTTTTGTTAGGGGGGGGGGGGGGGAATTTTCCCGGGGATTTTTGTCTCCGTAAGGAACACGTAATTTAAACACTCATTCACCTACCCAACATTCAGAAGCGGCCTAGTCAGTAGAAAGGTATTTTCGATAGATGAGGTCCTGGGATCGAACCCACCCCCGTGCAGGCGTACACATACCTCAATTTCAACAGTGTCAACCAATCAATCTGAATCCCGAACACAGGGTTTAAGGCCGGGATTGATTTCTGAAAAAGCTTCCGTTAATTGCACAGACACACCTGTAATTTGCCCTGACAGGTCAGGATTGATTTCTGAAAAAGCCCTGAACATACAGGAAGGCTTCGAAAATTTGCCCTGACAAACCAGGGCATTTTTTACGATTCTGGAAAGGTGCCCTGAGGCCTCAGGGTGCCCCAAATCCTAGCACGGGCCCTGCATACGCGTTATAGAGCCCCATATAAGTTACCATTGACATATTTTCCCTTGAAATCCTGTGATAACGTGAAGGAAAACACTTCCGTTAATTGCACAGATACACCTGTAATACCTCAGAACAAAACACAGTAATACCCAATCTCGTGAATACGATCTTCAGTAAACCGGCCTTAATCATTCAATCACCATGTTCTCCAAGAAAGATGATGAAATAGAAGAGACGCTCCTCCTAAAAAAAAGGGTCGGTGTCGGACTCAATCACTTAATTCGTAAAGCTGGAGTGTATAAGAAAAGCAGGGATTTGGAAACATATATCCAAATGCTGTACTTGCTAGCTAGCGTTCCTCTCTATTGGCAGTACAAAAGCAATGCAGAACTCCATGAGACAGCTCTTGGCTACATGCACCAAATCATGTCGCTGCATATACAATTGCTTGTACCTGCTATCACTACTCTCCTAATGATGTCCGTAAGCTCAAACCGCCCTGTCCCCTTCACTGCATACTTAGATGACAATATCAACATTCCGTAACAGTCACAAAACTAATATCCAACATGCCACAAGCATCAGCAAGAGCATGCCGAATCTACGGCCTACTGCTGCTTCTGCTGGCGAGCAATCTTCGCGAGGGCACGCTTGCGGATATCCACATTCTGACCCAACCGAATAATATTGAACAGCCCCTCAGGGAAGCGGTAGATGATCCCCCACATGACCCCGTGCGCCCAGTACGGCGTGACCCGCACCTCCTGCCCCACCCAGTTGGCCCCGTGCTTTGCATACTGGTCAGGGGATGGGCAGGTGAGCGACGCGTGGCGGATCTTGGACATCTTGGTGGCCACGAACAGAGGGGCCTGCCGATGGGAATCATCCAGAAAAGGCACAAGGAAAAAAACAGGTCAGTCCTGGACCAATGTTTGTGGGGAACAGCGGACCTTGGCCATTTTGGTGGTCACGAACAGAGGGGCCTGCGGATGGGAAGCAACAGGGAGAAGCAACGGCGACATGGAGGCATAGAGAGAAGAACTCGGCTTTTATAACTCATGATTGTGGGGCATGGCGGAGTGTTGAGCATCTTGGGGCGTGCAGGTGGGCTGCATCAAATGAATGAATCAGCCAGTGAGATCACTAAGGCGATTGAGCCTCTAGACGAGCAACACCACCTGGTGTATCGTTGTTACCAAGTTGGTCACGAACACAGCGGCATACGTGTGTGAAGCAACAGATGAGCTCACGAAGAGGCGACTAATGGACGGGTTTGGGTTGACGGGGAAAGTGGATTGAGGCTCAATAACGAGACGTGGAATGCGGGTACAGGATGATGTAGGGGGAAGGAGAGGAGGGGCGAGGCACAGTGGCGCGGAGGAGGTGAACGAATGACCAAGACGAGAAACAACAGAGGGTGGGTTGTGGGGCGATGTGAAGCATGGGTTCAAGCTGAACTAAGGATGACAGAATGTAAACACTTGAGGCACAGAAAGCAGACGGTATAGGAGGTGACATATGAGCCATGACGTGAGGCATAGAATGAAATGACAGCTGGCTGAAAGGGGAAGTCCGGCTGAAGAACACTGTTCAGTCGTACGAGCAAGGAAGTGGCGGCGGATTGTAGAACTCAACATTAGAAATAAGTCACTCGACTTTTATTTCACTCTCAAAATTCCTGGAGCTAGTTAGAACTAGTGTTATTCACAAGCCCAGGTGTAGCTAAATGGAAAAGAATAGACCAATGCACCTTAGAAGTAACCTCAGTAAAACTCGCCTTCCCCTTATTTTTACGCTTCATATCTTCGCGTGTTAGACATTGTGCCAGGAAGGCTCCTGCAATAATTGCGATCTCCGTGGCTCACTTCAACCTGCCGTCAATTCCCTTGGAAGGCTATGCACGATGGGATTCACCTAGGCTCTTACGATGGCTGCGGCCCACCTGAATCGTCAATCCCCTTGAATGCTATTGACGGCTAGCTTATGAATTTGCGTATCCGTCCGTTAGACAGCGTGTGGGCTAGGCTCCTGCAATAACCGCGGCTCACTTCAATCTGGACGTCAATCCCCTTGGATGCTATTCATGGTGCACCTAGTCTCTTACGATGGCTGGGGCTCACCTGAACCTGCACGTCGATGCCCTTGAATGCATTTTCCATGACGCTATTCATCTAGGCTCTTGCAATGACTAAGGCTCACCTGAACCTGCACGTCGATGCCCTTGGATGCATACTCCATGTTGATGCTGCGGGAGAATTGGTCCACAAACCTGCACGTGAAGCCGAGAAGGGAGGGAAACATGAAAAACAGGTTTATCGAGAAGAAATTAACACATGGTCCTGTTTCTACGAATCTGTAATTGTAAGCAAAACACGCCAAAAAAAAAAAAAAAAAAAAAAAAAAAAAACGACAGCGGAAAAGGATAGAAACACGGCTTGACTTTCGTCGCCTTGGTGATACTTACGCCTTGGTGCCGGCATAGACGGAATAGAGCGGATCAGATGGAATGACCGTTGAGTTTTGGATCGACTCAGAAGTCACCTTGGTGAGACTTACGCCTTGGTGCCGGCATAGACGGAGTAGAGCGGATCAGACGGAATCACCGTTGCCACACCCGATCCGATGTTCACAATCGCGCCACGCTTCCTCTTGATCATGTTCGGAATCACGATCTTGGTCAGGCGGACAATGGGCTCGATATTGATGTTGATCAGATCCGATATAAGCTTGTCCTCAACCTCGTGAAGGTACTGCGCATGCGGATAAGACATTCCGGCGTTGTTAACGAGAATGCCGACTTCCAATTCGTCGACCAGCTTGCGAACTTGATCGTACGCTGCCGTCAGAGCCGGGCCAGGATTCGTGAAATCCGCAACGACGATTCGCGTGTCGACTTTGTACTTTGACGAAAGTTCGCTCGCGACGGCCTCGAGTTTCTCCTGGGTCCTGCTGACGAGAATCACGTTGATTTTCCGCTTCGCGAGCTCCTTCGCGAAACCCTTACCGATGCCGTCAGTGCATCCTGTAACAATCGCCCAGGGGCCGTAACGACGGAGGTTCTTGGCGGGCCGAAGGAAGAGGATCCAGATTCCGTTGAGGAACGAGAGCAGGCCTGAGAAGAGCCATAGGAGGCCGATCAATGCAAGGCCGATCACAAACAGCTCCGAAGGCTGCTTGCTCTTAAGAACCTCCAAAGCCGCGATTATCGGGCCCGCTTCAGCCATCTGCCTAACAACGAAATAGAACGATCACCTGAACAACAATAAGCGGACTGTAAAAGAAGCGGAAGCGAGCACCTAAAATAACGAGAACTCACAGCAGCCCAAAAAGATTGAGTGAGGAGGAAAACTCGAGAAGTGTTTCGGACTCCAAACTCGACCTTGGCGCAAGGGGATCTTATGCCACGACAAAGGATTTTAGAGTGATTTGTCGCGATAAAGCATGTTAACAAAGCGGTGAATCAGTGTGCTGTGAAATGCTCATTCGTGCAATGGGAGCTGGTGCAAAACGCTAGGATGGGATCTGGACGGGATCGACGGCTGTTAGAAAGGATAGGAAGGCGGGAAACGTGGATGGAGGACCCAGATGTGAGGACCACGATTATGTGGACGGGTACACGTGGTAGGCCGCGATACGTTGTCAGAAAAGCCACCACGCATTGGTCCTCTACAAACACAATACGACACAGTCATTGACTCAAGCTCTCCGCCATCAAGCTCTCCGCTTCCCTGCATGCTTCCGTCCTCGTTTTCGTTTGCTCTCAGCTTACAAAGTTGGTAAAACGAGTACAAAGTATGTGAGAAGGCATGAGCAAATACAAAGCAAAACATGCAAACGGTAACGCAGTGCGTGCGAGCTAGCCAATGCGATGCTGGCAACGAGGCTCGGGCTAGCACCGAAGCGTAGGCTGACTCAGGCCAGGCCAGTGATGCATCGTTTGGCAAATGCAACATGCGAAGGCGGTGAAACACCGTTACTGTATCAATAACGGGCGAAGAAACGGTCGGTCCTGTATGCGATATTGTGATGCGCGGTAAGGAATGTCGAAAAATCCTTACATACTGACACGCTCCGTAAAAAATCGCCAAAGCCATTACAAAAACATGACGTATGCACACCAACATGTAACTGCTCTCCACAAGTAACCCCTAATAGGGCTCTTCCTCATCTTCATCTACATCCACAAACCCATCGCCATCCCTACCCTCTTCTTCACTGCTACCCCCTTCCTCCACCTCTCCCGCTCCACTCCCTCCACCCCTACCCTCGTCTCCATCCCTCTCCTCCTCCCCCTCGTCCTCTTCACCTGGTATTCCCCCACCCATATCACCCTCCTCTTCTGCATCCTCCCCATGTACCTCTTCATCCTGTTCCTCCTCTTCTCTCTCACCTCCCTCCCTCTCATCCCTCTCTTCCTCCTCTCCCTCCTCCCCCACATGACCTTCCTCCTCTTCCTTGGTATTTTCCCTCTCATGGTCACCTGTATCTGCATCCCCCTCTTCATCATCTCCCCCCTCATCCATTTTCCTCCTCTTCCCCCCACCTCTCCCATCCTCCTCAATATCCTCTGCCTCCTCAACCTCCTTTTTTTCATCCCTCTCCCTCTTCCCCTCCCCCTCCCACCCCCTCTCCCACCTCCTCTCCCGGCTCCTTCCCCCATTCCTCTTCCCCCACCCCTCCCCCCTCCTCTCACCCCTCTCCCTAACCCCCTCCCCCGCCCCCTCCCCCCTGCTCCCACTCCTCTCCCACCTCCCCTCCCCCGTCCCCCTCGTCCCCCTCTTCCTCCTCGCCCCCCTCCCCTAACCCCAACCTTCCCTCCTCTCTTCTTCTTGCCTCCCAACCCTTCCACCTCCCCTCCTTCCTCCTCTCCCTCCTTCCCCTCCCCTTCCCCCTCCCCTCCCTCCCCCTCATCCCCTTCCTCCGCCTCCTCATGCTCCATCACTTCCAGCTGTGCACGATCCGATGGCCAGAAACAAGCCAGATATGCGATCAGACGGTCACCGGTGCAGCCATAGGATTTAAAACGCCCCAGAGACGATATATAAATTAAAGGAAACCAAATGCAAGGAGGGGATTGGTAAAGGAAGGCAAGATAAGAAGGGCAAGAGAGGACATGGGAGGGCGAGGCAAGAAAAAAACAAGCAAGTATCGAAACCATCACGGGTCAAGGAAAACGGAATATAAGAAGTTTGACACTTCCGATTGAGGAAAATAAAAAAGCATTGGTTCTAACGAGTACAGATGGTGAGATAGGTTAGCAGGGTTGCAGTAAGCCCAAATGTGCAAGACGAACAGACAGTGGTGGAGATGGGAACTAACAAGCACCAAATGTGCTGAGAGAGAGAGTAAGGGAGAGCGTGTGGAGAGAGAGTAAGAGAGAGTGTGCAGAGAGAGGGTAAGAGAAATTGTGCGGAGAGGGTTAGTGTTACAATGCAGAGAGGGTAAGAGAAAGCAAGTGTGCGAAAGAGGGCAATAGAGATTGTTCGTATGGAGGGTAAGAGAGAGTGTGTAGAGTGAGGGTAAGAGAGTGTGCGGAGTGAGGGTAAGAGAGTGTGCGGAGTGAGGGTAAGAGAGTGTGCGGAGTGAGGGTAAGAGAGTGTGCGGAGTGAGGGTAAGAGAGTGTACAGAGTGAGGGTAAGAGAGTGTGCAGAGTGAGGTAAGAGAGTGTGCGGAGTGAGGGTAAGAGAGTGTGCGGAGTGAGGGTAAGAGAGTGTGCGGAGGGAGGGTAAGAGTGAGCGTGCTGAGAGGGATATCCACATCTTTGGCCGCTCGAAAGACATGGATAAAGCAAGAGAGTGCGACGAGAGAGAAAGGGCAAGTGTGCTGAGAGGGATATCCACATCTTTGGCTGCTCCTCCCGCCATGATGCCCCGTAGCTCCCCCTCCACCTCCTCCACTATCTCCGGCTGTCAAGTTTAAAACAGTATTGAAGTAATGGGGATAAAAAAGAGAATTCAATGCAAGGAGGCAATGATTCCCCGTAGCTCCCCCTCCACCTCCTCCACTATCTCCGGCTGCCAGGCAGGGAATACAAAGGGGGGATTATAATGAGCATTGAGTGCAGCGAAAAAGATTCTTTGCACCTCCGCCTCCACCTCCTCCACTATCTCCGGCTGATTTTGGAGGCGCATAAAAAAACCGCCTCGGCACCTCCACTATCTTTGGCAGCACAAAACAAAAGCATGATTGGAGAGGAGGAGATGAGAACGAGAAATGGGTTTCCAGGGGTCATGCCAACAAACAATTCATCTCCCACTGGTGGCACATCACATCACAGTAAGAAGTTATGCAAGCATGCTGCCATGAACAAGAAATGGGTTTCCAGGGGCCATGCCAACAAGTCATGCCAACAAGTCATGCCAACAGTTCATCTCCCACTGGTGGCACATCACATCACAGTAAGAAGTGATGCAAGCATGCTGCCATGAACAAGAAATGGGTTTCCAGGGGTCATGCCAACAAGTCATGCCAACAGTTCATCTCCCACTGGTGGCACATCACATCACAGTAAGAAGTGATGTAAGCATGCTGCCACGGACAAATGTAGTGATCATCTTATGACATATGTATGACATGAACAAAGCAACTCACGATGAGATCAGGTTCGCGCCTGACTCAAAACACGACTCATTACACGCGGATTATATGTGGAGAAATTGTTTGTTGCATGGCAAATTGGTTGTAACCTTCACAGGTTACTGGTACGCGCGCGGCTTCGTACGTATGAAATGAACACAGCAACTCACGATGAGATCAGGCTCGCGCCGTCTCCCCACGTCCCTCATGGGCGTCCTTGAGACGTCTCAAAAGTCTCCCCACGTCCCTCATGGGCGTCTTTGAGACGTCTCAAAAGTCTCCCCACGTCCCTCATGGGCGTCTTTGAGACGTCTCAAAAGTCTCCCCACGTCCCTCATGGGCGTCTTTGAGATGCCTCAAAAGTCTCCCCACGTCCCTCATGGGCGTCTTTGAGACGTCTCAAAAGTCTCCCCATGTCCCTCATGGGCGTCTTTGAGACGTCTCAAAAGTCTCCCCACGTCCCTCATGGGCGTCTTTGAGACGTCTCAAAAGTCTCCCCACGTCCCTCAGGGGCGTCTTTGAGACGTCTCAAAAGTCTCCCCACGTCCCTCATGGGCGTGGTGAGGCCAATGAGCTGAATGCAAGTGCATGACAAAACAACAAGTGCACTGTGAAATGCACACAGCAACTCACGATGAGATCATGCTCGCGCTTGAAGCACCGTCTCCTCAGTTCCCTCATGGGCGTGGTGAGGCCATTGAGCTGAATGCGAGTGCATGACAAAGCAACAAGTGCACTACGAAATGCATACAGCAACTCACATTCAGATCTGGCTCCCATCGAAACCGTCGTCTCCGCACGTCGCCCGGTGAGGCCGTTGCAGTCAATACAGTGAGTGAGAGTATATGCAGCAGCACACTCACATTCAAATCTGGCTCCCGTCTGAACCGTCGTCTCCGCACGTCGCGCATGGGCGGGGTGAGCCCGTTGCGGCTCTCCGGTCCCTCAATGGGTCGCTCTGCCTCTGATGGCTCCCGCACCACAATCATCTGATAAAGACACAACACATGTAGTAAAAGCACACGTGGTGGGGTGTGGTAATCAATACCGTCACAGTAAAGAGCATGGGATGTGGTGAGCCCGTTGCGGCTCTCCGGTCCCTCAATGGGTCGCTCTGCCTCCGATGGCTCACTCACCACAATCATCTGATATCACAGTCACATGCAGCACAGTCACATATGGTAGTGTGCCAATCGTTACAGTCACAATCAAGAGCAAGCGAGGGCGGGGTGAGCACGTTGCGGCTCTCCGGTCCCTCAATAAGTCGCTTCGCCTATAATGGCTCCTTCACCACTATCATCCGTTACAGTCACACACGGTGGCACACTCACATACATTACAGTAAATTAGGATGGTGTGACGATTTACACAATCACAATAATGTCCCACCAGCCCACGTCCCACCTGCCTGCCCCACGTCCCACCTGCCTGCCCCATGTCCCACCTGCCTGCCCCACGTCTACCGTTTTGACAATGGAGTTTTCATCGTTCCCCCAGTTTTCCAAACTCTCTCCCACCTTCCCCAGAATCAAACGTTTACACAACCGAGCTTCTCCGAATCCAGCCTTCCCCGAATCCAGCCTTCCCCGCATCCCACCTGTCCCACATCTGCCATTTGACAGGCGAGTTCTCGGCATACGTCTTGCGAGTCCTCCGCATACGTCTTCCACAACTCCACCACACCCCACCACACCCCACATCCAGCAACGGCCTCCCACCTACCCTCTAACTTTACCTGCCCCACGCCCCGCCTGCCCCACGCCCCGCCTGCCCCACATCCCACCTACCCGGTTACCCCCACGTCCCACCTGCCCGGTTACCCCCACGTCCCACCTGCCCCACGTCGGCCGTTTCGACGAGAGAATGATCATCGTACGTCTTCCAAGATTCGACAACCGCTGGCAGATCATCCACCCATTGCCCAATAAACACACAACTTTCCCAGATACCACCTACCCCACGTCCCACCTGCCCCACGTCGGCCGTTTTGACGAGAGAATTATCATCGTACGTCTTCCACGACTCGACAACCGCTGGTAGATCCAATAAGGAGGCGGGAAAAGATTCACCACCCATCACAAAGGAGCCCGTTCGGCCGTCAGCTGGTGTTGGGAGGAGATGGGGTGGTGGGTTGGGGTGGGGTGGGGTGGTGAGGACGAGCGAGCTGTCATCATGCGTTTTCCAGGAATCCACCACCGCTGGCAGGTCCAGGAGAGATGCAAAATATTCCCCGCCCATCACAAAGGAACCCGTGCGCCCATCAGCTGGTGTGAGTGAGGTGGGCGTAAGGGAGCAGTGAGAGTGGTGGACGAGTTATTGTCATGCGCCTTCCACGACTCCACCACCGCTGGCAGGCCCAGCAGAGCCAGTTCGGGCGTCAGCCGGTGTGGGTGACTGATGGAGGAAGGGGGGAAGGACTGCAACTGGTGAGGTGAGGACAGGTTGACTTTGCAGAGAGGGGCGCAGGAGAGGATTCCCCCTGTGATCACCAAGTAAAGAATGCGATGCGACCGTCAGCTGGTGTGGGTGGAGTGCAGGTGGGGGAGGGGGAGAAATGCGAGTGGTGAGGACGGGTTGACTCGCACGATAACTCTACTCTATCTATTACCGCAGGCAGATCCAGCAGAGAGGGGCGCGGGAGAGGATTCCCCTTGTGATCACAAAGTAAAGAATGCGACCGTCAGCTGGTTCGAGGGAAGGTGGGGGAAGGGGAGGAGTGTGTGTGACTGGTGAGGACGGATTGATTCGCGTCATTCTTCTACCATCGCTGGCAGATCCAGCAGGGGGGGATGCGGCGAATGACTCCTGACCTATCACAAAAGAGATCGCGCAACCCTCAGCTGGTATGGGTGGTCCTTGAGGTGTAAGGTAGCAGCAAGGGAGCGGTGAGGACGGATTGATTCGCGTCATTCTTCTACCACCGCTGGCAGATCCAGCAGGGGGGGATGCGGCAAATGACTCCCCACACATCAGAAACGAGCCTGCGCAACCCTCAGCTGGTATGGGTGGAGATTTGGGTAAGGTAGCAGCAAAGGGAGTGGTGAGGACGGGTTGACTGGCACAATTCTACCAGGGAGGGATGCGGGAGAGGATGCCCCCATTGATCACAGAAGAACCCATGAGAACTAGGGTTCCGCTGCAGCTGTCAGCCGGTTTACCTACCTTGAAAAAGGTTTTCCATAGCAGCGGCGGCGGAATTTTGAGTCTCATAAGGCAGGGAGGGATGCGGGAGAGGATTATTCCAGTTATCACAGAGGAACCCGTGTGCCTGTCAGTTAGGTTTACCTACCTTGGCAGACGAGCTCCATGACGGCGTCTGTGGCGAATTTTGAGGCGCTCGAAAGGGTTCCCCCCACTATTACAAAGGAACCCGTGCGGCCGTCACCTGGTTCACCTACCTTGGAAGAAGAGCTCCATAGCGGCGCCCGCGGCGAATTTCGAGTCTCATAAGGCAGGGAGGGGTGCGAAAGAGGATCACTCCAGTTATCACAGAGGAACCCGTGCGGCCGCCAGTTAGGTTTACCCACCTTGGAAGAAGAACTCCATGGCGGCGTCGCCGGCGGGAAAGAAGTGTAGTTTTAAGGCGTCTAAAAACTGCACTTCTTTCACCCGTCACCTGGTTCACCTACCTTGGAAGAAGAGCTCCATAGCGGCGTCGGCGGCGGCCGTAGGGTCTTCCCGCAACACGCGGTCCATCCGCGAAGCCAGCGACGGTGGTAACCGCAGCACGAAATGCTCCTCCATGACGTTTGCGAACTTTTGAGTCACCCTCAAATTAGGAGCTGCCTATTAAATGCGTTGTTGACTGCAGGATCGATGCAAACGCAAAAAGGCTCCGAACGCTAGTGGCTTCAAGTGAACTAGCCGTTAGAGTACAAATTGTTGACACGAATCAACACTGGCGAGCGTGCGACGCCTGCACGAGTGACGCTGTACTAGTGGGTGACGGGTGGGAGCGAGCAACGGGAGAATGTGAGTGAAGAGAGTCCGCAGCAGGAATGGGAAAAGCCATTGCCGCGAGATCGCTCTGCTGCGTACTAGACTTAGCTATTTATACGAGTACTGGCTGGAAGAAGAAGGAATGCCAAAATACTTAGTCGTACTGCCCTAGTTCTTGCCTTAAACACATGAATTTCACATTTCCAGGTTTACTACAAAGACAGTTACAAGCTATAATCTCAACTAATTGCAACATCGGGTACCCCTGCGTCGAACCACGAGGTTCAACTTGGACACTGCGAGTGCGCGCCGATTTGTTTGGCGATTAATCCCACATACTTAGCTCCGCCTGGAATGAGCTAGCTGGCTGGTGGGAATAGGAGCGCAGCGGCACACCAGACTAAAAACTGCAGAAACCGTCTCTACCGACTCTAAATGCGAAGTACAAGGTGCAAATTACATTTTTTGTTTTCGCCCGCGAATCGAAACGAGACCTGAACAAATATGAACTTCGCCTACTCTGTACTTGCTGTGAAACGTAAGTGGTGGTCCCCTCCTCCCTATCTACACGACCTAACTTGACCTCCGTAGTTTAGGGAGCCCACTAGTTTTAGGGCAGCTATGGTAGTATCGAAACCCTAGCCCAGCCTGCAAGTAACTAGGTCAGAATGACCTCGTTGCAAGACATTCACAAGCTCAAAACACGCATATCACATTTTCATCCTACAGCCACATCGAGAGACCCTGTATCGAAGATAGAATTCTCAGGTGGGACAATTCAGAGGTCGCTAGACCAAATTCGCTGGAACCATCCCAGTTCGAAGCATTCGCGAAAGCGGAAAATCTGACCATCTGCCCTCGGATGACGTGGTTTGCTCTAATTAGATTAATCAAATTCGGCAAATAAGCTCACATGAAAAACTTCGCATTTTGCCAGTCCCGAATCGCGTAGCATTCCCGCTTCGATTTCACACTCGAACTTCGGTCCTACCACTCGAATTCGAAATTTGTTCACTCCCCTCCCCACCCCATCTCAAAGATAAATACCTCCCAACTAGCTCAAAGCAAATCGTCCAGCCAGCAAAGCACTACCATCCTCAGCCAGCCCGTTTTCTTCAGCTTGTGCTCAGTCCCCCACCAGCATCATGGCTGCCCTCTCCTCCGCCACCGCGGCTTCCGCCGCTTCCGCGTTCGTCGGCTCGAGCGCGGAGCTCGCGGCGAAGGTCCGCAACGTGGAGTGTCGCGTCACGATGCGCAAGACCGTCAGCAAGGCCGCTGACAACCTGAGCCAGTGGTACGGCCCGGATCGCAGCCTGTTCCTCGGCCCATTCAGCGCGCCGCCCGCGTACCTGAAGGGCGAGTTCCCCGGGGACTACGGGTGGGACACGGCGGGGCTGTCGTCGGACCCCGAGACGTTCGCCAAGAACCGCGAGCTGGAGGTGATTCACTCGCGCTGGGCCATGCTCGGCGCGCTTGGCATCGTCTTCCCCGAGCTGCTGGCGCGCAACGGCGTGCCGCTGCAAGAGGCGGTGTGGTTCAAGGCGGGCGCGCAGATCTTCTCCGAGGGCGGGCTCGACTACCTGGGCAACCCCGGGCTCATCCACGCGCAGAGCATCCTCGCCACGATCGCCGTTCAGGTGCGCTAAAAGAGAACATTTTCTCTCACATTCATGCTTTTTCTCGGCGTCCATATAAGAGAGGTTCGTCCAGTCGTTTGCACGGGTCCTACTCCGTCGGGAAACAGATCGCCTCGAAATAATTTGTTGCGTCAATTTCTGCGTCGATTTTGAATTAGCCAGCTCGACGAGATCTCACGCTTGTGACGTGGTAAACCGATGCGTCGTGCTGCAGGTGGTGCTGCTGGGCGCGGTGGAGAGCTACCGCGTGGGCGGTTTGGAGGGGTTCCAGGAGGTGGAGGATCCGATCTACCCGGGCGGCGCGTTCGACCCGCTGGGGCTGGCGGACGATCCCAACGCGGCGGCGGAGCTGAAGGTGAAGGAGCTCAAGAACGGCCGCCTCGCGCAGGTGTCGGCGCTGGGCTTCTTCGTGCAGGCCATCGTGACGGGCAAGCGGCCCCTCGAGAACCTCGCGGACCACCTCGCCGACCCCACCGCCAACAACGCGTGGGCGTACGCTCAGAACTTCGTCCCCGGCGCTTAGAGGGGTGGAGGGCGGTTTGACGAGCTTAATGGAGGTTTTGAAGGAGTCCGAGGGAGTTTGAGGTGCCAGTATGTCTGGGATCTGGTGAATATGCACATATCCTGTACAGCCATGATTTGTGTGATATGTATGTATTCTGAGGTTTGCAAGTTCAGTCCGAATCCGTTTAGCTCAAGTTGGGATCTGGTCTCCCACAAACTTGGTAGCTCTGAAACACAGCAAGTGAACCCAACATAGTTCCATGTACGATCTGAATCCAACATACATACTGATCTTTGATGTGTGTGGGTGGCGCCCTTCGTGTTAATCCTCCTTGATTTCCCAATAGGCCTTCTTTGACCCAAATGTGCAGCATTACACAAATGCTAACAGTTGATTTCTTTCAAAATGTAGGTACTACAAGAGTGGAGCGCACTATTCCTCCCCACCACACACCCAATCCCCGCAAGCTGACGACTCATCCATTCATCCTCTTGCTGATTTCCCTCACCCCCGCATCCTCCGTCTCTTCCCCCCCACACACCCAGTCATCCCCACAGTGCGCCACCCCCAGCGCCCCCCTCATGCGCATCACATCCTTGCTGAATGTCGACCGCGGGGTGCCCCAGAACACGAGCGCATGCACACACACCATCTTCTCCACAGTGCTCCTCGTGCTGCTGTGGCTGATGATCCCCGCTGCCTGCAGCTCTGCTGCTCCTGGCGCCGCTGACTTGGAGCGAGGGTACTGGATAATGGATAGCTCTCCCCACACTAAGGACTTAAGCATCTGGGAGAACCAGCGGAGTTCCTGAACACAGAAAGGAGGGGCGGGGAGATGGAAGAAGGGATGAAATCTGTGCCCAAGAACATGTGGGCATGGACACACACAATATTCTCCACGGTGCTTCTCGTGCTGCTGTGAAATAGGATTCCTGCTGCGTGCAGCTCTGCCGCTCATGGTGCTGCTGATTTCAAACGAGGGACTTGAGCATCTGGGAGAACCAGCGGAGCTCCTGATTGGAGGAGAACAGGGAGCAGACGGGAGAGTAGACAAAGGCGTTCAATTTGATTGAAAACCGGGGGGCAGCCCAGAACGCGTGTGCATGCACACATATCATCTTCTCCACCGTGCTGCTGTAGCCGATGATGCCCGCTGCCTGCAGCTCTGCTGCTCCATCCCACCTGGTCCTAACCCCTCCTTCCCTCCAACATAGAAACCCCGGCTTCAAGCAGTGCGACGCTCTCACCTGGTCGGTGGTGTCTGTGGCGACGAAGAGTGTCCGCACAGGTTAGTGGAGCCGCTTTTGTTGTTGCTGTTGTTGCTGCTGCTGCTCCATCCCACCTGGCCCTACCCCCTCCTTCCCTCCAGCACCAGCAGCAGCATTGAGGGCGTTGATCCTATCAGCCACGCATCGGGCGACCTGAGACAGCGGTAACCAGCACGGAACGCCGGCCTCAAGCAGTGCGACACTCTCACTCACCTGGTCGGTTGTGTCTGTGGCGACGAACAATGTCCCCACACGTGTGTGCTGCTGCTGCTCCGTCCCACCTGGCCCTACACCCTCTTCCTCTCTAGCAGCAGCAGCAGCAGCAGCATCGAGGGCGTTGATCCGATCAGCCACGCATCGGGCGACCTGAGACAGCGGTAACCAGCACGGAACGCCGGCCTCAAGCAGTGCGACACTCTCACTCACCTGGTCGGTTGTGTCTGTGGCGACGAACAATGTCCCCACACGTGTGTGCTGCTGCTGCTCCGTCCCACCTGGCCCTACACCCTCTTCCTCTCTAGCAGCAGCAGCAGCAGCAGCATCGAGGGCGTTGATCCGATCAGCCACGCATCGGGCGATCTGAGACAGCGGTAACCAGCACCGGAAGCCCGGCCTCAAGCAGTGCGTCGCGAAATCCGTCCGCCGCAGGTGCAGGGCGGCGAAGCGTGTGCCGAGCACACGCCGCGCGAACGCGTGGGCGGCGGAGAGGGCGGCGGGGTGCGGACGCATGGCGAGGCGGCAGGGCGGCAGGATGGGGACGGCACCGTTGACACCGTCGTAGAGACCAGGCAGGCCGTCTGAACTGGCGTGTCCTTCCAGCAGCTTATCCGCTAGCAACTGTGCCTGAGTGTCTCGAGTGCCTGGAGAGCCTGGAGTGTCCCCCACATCCACCTGCCCCACATCCACCTGCCCCACATCCACCTGCCCCACATGCACCTGCCCCACATGCACCTGCCCCACATCCACCTGCCCCACATCCACCTTCCCTGTGACCTCAAAGACGTCTCCCAGCCCAATGACTTGCTCTGTGCGCTGGCCAAAGAAGAAGAGGAACTGGTGGAGGGACACAGAGGCGGCAGGTATGGGGGCTGCGACATAGATTCGGGCGAGATGTGCTGGGTTGTTTCTATTGGCTTCACTAGCAGCAGCAGCAGCAGCACCGTTAGTGTCACCATTGTTCATGTTACCACCACTACCACTGGCACCACCAGTAGCACTGTTGCTGTCACTGGCTGTAGCACCATCGGCACCCACATCAACACCATCATCATCATTATGGGGTAGCAGCTTTGCCCACGGTGCCTCGCGAATGAACCGCTGACACGTGGCGCGCACGGATTCGCCGCCATGCCACCACCACCACATCTTCACCTCAACCTCCCTCCTCCTCCCCCCTTTTTGATTCCACAGTCCCCCCAACCTCCCCATCCACCCCTCTCCACCGCTCCCAACCCCCTCGCCTCTGAGGTATTCGTCCACAGTGACCACCCTCCCCTGCCCCACACACTGCTGCAGGCCTGCCACGTCTAAAGCCACTCCCAGGTCCATCCACTCTGGCGGCGCACCTGATAAAACACCTGATAGTACACCTGACGGTTTTGCTACACCTGATGCCACACCTGATGCTCCAAGTGCCCTCCTATCAGGTATATTGGCAGCAGGGTTACCACTGATCTGAGTCGACCCAGACCTTCTCTCTCTGCCCACAAGCTGCCTGCGCGTGTAGCTCTGCACTCTTGAGAGGGGTAAGCCGCTGACTGATGCGTCGGGGAGTGAGTGTGGAGAGGTGCTGAAGAGAAACGAGGAGCGCGAGGAGGGCGAGGGGGAGGACGAGGACGAGGAGGAGGAGGAGACGGAAGAGGAGAGGGGCAAGGAGGAGGAGCGCTTATGTGTGAACCATGCCCCTTCATCCCGAGAAGCACCACCACCAGAGGCGGGGTGCACTACTGGCAGCAGGAGAGAGCGGTTTAGCAGAGCTGCAAAGGCGAGGTACCTGGAAAGGGGCAGGGGGGAAGAAAGCAAGGGATTGATGGGGGAGGAGGGACGAGAGGGAGGCGGGAAAGAAAAACGCGGAGAATGGCGGGGCAGGAGAGGGGAGGGCAAGGGAAAGGCAGCCAACGGACAGAGGGGAAGGGTTGCGAGGAGGAACAAAGAGGCGGTCGCAGGAAGAGGAGAGAGGGTGACGGCAAGGGAGGGAGTACCCACCTTCGAATGCAGAGCAGGTGGTTGGAGGTGCGGCCATGCGTGCACGTGGCAAGCAGGTAGCGGTGGGGGTGGGGGTTCCAGGGGATGGATGGGGCAGGGGAGGGGTGAGAGGCAGGGACGGGACAGAAGGGGGGAAGGTTGCGAGGAAAGCAAAGAGGAAGGTGAAGGGTTTACCCACCTACGAATACAGAGCAGGTGGTTGGAGGTGCGGCCGTGCGTGCACGTGGCCAGCAGGTAGCGGTGGGGGTGGGGGTTCCAGGGGATGAGGCGGGGGGGAGGGGGGAAGAGAGAGGCCGAGATGGGGGAGAGGGAGTGAGTTGTCGGGTCGGTGCGACAGACTGGGGGGAGGTGTAAGGGAGTGAGGTGGGAGAGGAGGAGGGAGAGCTGGGGAGGGAGGGTAGTGGTGGGTGAGCGAGGAGGGAAGGAGGGGATGTTGTGGGAGGGGTTGAGTTGGGTAGTGGTGGGCACCTGATTGGGTTGGGGGTGGGTGAGTAGGAGGGAGAGGGGGAGAGAGAAGGGGGTGAAGGGAGGAGAGGTGGAGAGGGGGGATGTGGGTGAGAGAGGAGGAGAGGAATGGTGTTGGAGGGGTTGTAACGTCAACAGTGGAGTAAACTCACAGCCTGATGAAGATGGAGGGATAAGTATATCCAGAACAAAGAAACAAACTTCCCAGATGGTTTTATTACTCAGCGCAAAACTAATCATGGGGGTGGCGGGTTGGGGAAGCAAGTAAGTCCAGAGTTCAAAACTCCCTTGCTATCTCCCTCAGCCAGCATGGCTTCACCATCCCTCGCTCTTGATTCATCCCACTCAGCTACCTCCGCCACCAACTCTCTCCTTGCTTCCCTTTTGAGACGGCTCACAAGCTTCCTTAGCCACTCACCTGTCCACTCTCAGCCGCCTTGCCTCCCTCAACCTTTGCTCTTGATTCATCCCACTCGTCCCCTTCCACCACCAACTCTCTCCCTGCTTCACTTCCCCCCACGCTGCTGGCCCTGCTTCCACTAGCAGCACCGGCAGCAGCGGCAGCGCCAGCAGTATCCACCCACGATGGCAAATCATCCTCCTCATCCTCCTTCCCACCTCTCCCCTCCCTCTCTCCTTCTCCCTCCTCCCTTTCCTCAGATACCTCCCTCCCTTCTCCCATTCCCTCCCTCTCATGCTGTAAGCTCTTCAGCATCGCCTCCACTGTAGCTATCCTCGTCTTAAGCATGCGCTCCAAACGAATCAGCCCGGCAGCAGCAAGAGTCCTGTCAGTGGTAAACTGATTCTCATAAGCTGAAAGCGACTCTGTGCTGCCCACTCCCACTCCTCCTGCTGCACTGCTCAAGGGAACACGGCACGGCAACACGGCAACAACGCAACACATGAACACGCATCCAACCCAATAGGGGCGAGGCATCGAGCCCACCAAAACACCCGTCCAATCAGCCAAACGCGAGCCTAATCTGCTGCCGTCTCCCACACCACCTGCTGCACTGTTCAGGCACAAGGAAGCACGGCAGCACAGCAACAAGGCAACAGGGCGACACACATACTTGAAGGTGGTGAGGGGCGGAGAGGCATTGAGCGGAGAGGCATTGAGCGGAGAGGCATTGAGCGGAGAGGCATTGAGCGGAGAGGCATTGAGCGCCGATGCACGCACCTCCCACCGACTGATGCTGCAGGGTGTTTTTGAGAATTCTCAAAAACACCCTGCAGCATGAAGGTGGTGAGCAGCGGAGAGGCATTGAGCGCAGCGCAGATGCACGCACCTCCCGCCGACTGAGTCAGCACATACCCTTACCTTGCCTTGTGCTGCTGCCAATCCCATCTGCTGTACTGTTCAGGCGCAAGGGAATAAAGCAACAGAGCGACAAATATTTGAAGGTGGTGAGTTGAGAGACGTCGAACCCACATGCACACACCTCCCACCGAGTCAGCCCATACCTTTCCCAGGCGCGGTCTCATGGACCAAGAGAGGCAGGGTCCAATCTCACCTCTCTGCACCGACTCATGCCATGCTTCTTGCTACTGCTGCTGCTCCTGCTGCTCTTCTTGTGGTTGCTGCTGTAACAGCCCTTTGGAGTGCTCATTGCAGTCGCATGCACCAAGGGTAGAGGGGTGCAATCTCACCTCTCTGCACCGACTCATGCCATGCTTCTTGCTGCTGCTGATGTTCTTGTGGCTGCTGTTGTAGCAGCATTACAGAGTGCTCATTGCAGTCACGTGCACCAAGGTGGGAGGCTTCCAATCTCACCTCTGTGCACCGAGTCATGCCATGCTTCTTGCTGCGGCTCCTGTTGTTCGTGTGGTTGCTGTTGTGGCAGCATTTTAGAATTCTCATTGCAGTCATGTGCATTAAGGGGGAAGAATACAATCTCACCTCTCTGCACCGACTCGTGCCATGCTTCTTGCTGCGGCCCCTGGTGCTCTTGTGGTTGCTGTTGCAGCAGCATTTTAGAGTGCTCATTGCACTCTCCGCCAGCTCTGTGTGACCCAACGTTGATCCCTGACCAGAGGAAGTAGGCCTGAAAAGAGGGGGAGAGAATGCAAAGTTTCTTATTAGGGCGCCTCAATATAGTCACTTGCACCAGGGGGGTTGGTACCTGTGCCAGCTCTGTGCGACCCAATGCTGATCCCTGACGAAGTAGGCCTGGAAAGAGGGGGAGAGTGAAGTGGGTGAGTGAGTGAGTGAGAGTGCTGACGCATTCTCTCTCTCTCCCTCGTCCTCTCGTCACTCTCTCTCTCCCTCGTCCTCTCGTCACTCTCTCTCTCCCTCGTCCGATCGTCACTCTCCCTCTCTCTCTCCCTCGTCCGATCGTCACTCTCCCTCTCTCTCTCCCTCGTCCGATCGTCACTCTCCCTCTCTCTCTCCCGCGTCCGATCGTCTTACCTGCGACAAGCACACGAGGAGCAGCAGGAGGTGGACAGAGTGCCGCATGAGCGCCGCAAAAGGCGGACGCCACGGCGGCATGAGCGCCGCGAAGGACGGTGGCCGCATGAGGCGCGGCGAGTGCTTCTCCGCGCGGGAAGCGCAACAAGGGTCGGAGCTAGATTGATTTTAAGTTAGACGGAGTTGAGCTGAAAGGAGTTAAACAGAACGGGTAAGGACGTAGGAATGTAGGCCGAAGGCGAGGATGGGTTAGCGCAGCAGGGGTGGGAATTCTAAGGACGTCTAGGCTGGGTAATAGAAAGTCAACCCGTGGAAGCCCGAGGCGAGGCGAGAGTTTAATGTCGTGCTGGCGGGATCAGCACAGAAGCCACTGATGCTGGCGCGGTCTCACGATGAAGGTCACAACACCTTGCGTCGCTGTCTCCATATTGCGTCCCTCGATTAGATTGAATGACAATATCGAGGAAACGCAAGCTGGATCTGCAAATCAAGGGTCACAGAGGGATCAAGTCGTTACCACATTACACACATGCTAAACCGCTTCGAAACCAACTGAAACGCTTGCCATTCCCATTGCAAGACTGTCGTGGCGATGGCGAGAGCTTTTCTGTAACTCCAATACCACCTCACATTCTTGAATGCGTGAGAAAACATACGCTGTTTTCGTCATCTGTTTTCGAGATTGTCGTTGCCCTACTCGATGGATTCTGCGAAAGTCGTGAAGATTTCGCGACCTCCACTCACATCTTTCTTTTTCAACGGTCACTAAGGGCGTGTAACTTTTTCCGTTTTGGTCAAAAGTCCGGACGGAGCCCCCAAACAGGCCGGACGGAGCTCCGTCCGGACGTTTGGGAATCAGGTCCGGACAACTGCCCGTCCGGACAACAAATATGAAACTTTTTTGTAATCTCGAAAAAGCGAAATTCATAACAAGAATAACAGAATTCGTGCAGCGTTCGCAAGTGTCGTCACACAAAATCTGCGGCACATTACTGGTTGTAGTCGTCACCAGATTCGCGCGCCAATGATATCGCAGCCAAAGCGGACGGTCCGAACTGCCGTTCGGACGTTTTCAGCGGGGTAGTCCGGACAACTTTTTGGCAAAAAAGTGCCAGATTTGGTCCGGACTGTAGCGACGTCGCAAGGGGACTTACGAAACGCTGAACGAGTCTTGACGAATTTGGTAACCCTAAAAACGTCCGGACGGGGCATCCGTACGGACGACTGAAAGTGAAAAAGTTACACGCCCTAAGGCTCAGATTTCCATGTAGCCCCATCAGATAACGTTTCAGGATGTTTTAATGCGGTTGAATTCGGTGTCGGTGAGTGACGTGGTTTTCTAGTCTAAACTTTGGAGCATGATACTATCTGTCTGTCCTGTTCACTAGAACAACCACTATTTCCCCGTTCTTATTACTGTCGAGACGGCGTAATATTGCGAAAAACATCGCGATGCCGTATTATAATGACATCTAGTCTGCATTATTCTATACTGATGCTGTAAATCTTATGACTCGCGCGGCTCCTGCTGTTCACCGGCAGCACCTCTCCCAATGGCGGCGAGATTCGCGAAAGTGGCGAATTCGCGAATCTCGATGAACGATAGGAACATTTTCGCGGCGCCTAGACAACCCACGCCTTATTATATCATCCACTCACGCCGCTCTCAGTGTCTCAGCCTACTAGCGTTGCTGCTGCTGCTGCTGCCGCTGAAATTGTCGCTGGGCGATGACGTGTCAAACTGTGATTCGCTGGTCAGTGGTCCCCATCCATCCATCGTTCGCTCTTCTCGCATTTCTTCGTCGCCTTTTCTTCCCGTTCGCCATTCCCGTTTCCCTCCTCCGTCCCCGTTTCGGCCCTCTCGCCCCCCATTCCCGATCCTTCGCCATACGCCTTTCCTCTTTTCGTCCCTCTTCTTCCCACTCTCCGCGTTGCGACCTTCAGGACCAAATCCCCTTTTGAAAATTGTTTGTCTTTCTCCTCTTCTCTCCACCCCCCTCCTCCACTCCCCATTTCCAACTCCCCGTTGCTGTCCCCTATCTTTAACGGCGCGCTATCTTCCCTGTCTCTCACCCCTGCTTCGGGCTCCCCGGAGGCGACTGGTGGAAGGAGTATGTGAAACTGCATGCAGGCATGAGAGAGGAGAGCACCTTGTGGTGTGGCGTCTCAGCTCAAGCCCTGTTGTTGCTCCTGATTCTCTCCACCATATGAACTCCCATACATCAGGGTTCCTTCTTCCCCGTGTCACGCCTCGCCCCTCCTCGCACCTCCGCTTCGGTTCCCCGAGCACCTCTGTGGCGACTGGTGGAAGGAGTACGTGAAACTGCATGCACGCATGAGGGAGGAGAGTGCTGGTTTGAGGCGCCTCAGAATGAGGAGAGCTGCTTGTGTGACGTCTCACCTCAAGCGCTGCTGAAACTCCTGATTCTCTCCCCCATATAACCCCCTTCTCATCAGGGTTCGTTCCTCCCCTCCTCACGCCTCGCACCCTCCTCTCACCTCCGCTTCGGATTCCCCGAGCACCTCTGTGGCGACTGGTGGAAGGAGTACGTGAAGCTGCATGCACGCAAGAGGGAGAAACGCTCTTTGAGTGACATTTCATCTCAACCCTTGTTACGTTCTTCCTTACTCTCCCAATGATTAATCTCCTTCCATCGGGGTTCTGTCCTCCCTTCCTCTAACATCCTCCTGCCCTCCCGCCCCTCCCCTCTCAGGGTTCGTTCCTCCCCTCCTCACGCCTCGCACCCTCCTCTCACCTCCGCTTCGGGTTTCCCGAGCACCTCTGTGGCGACTGGTGGAAGGAGTACGTGAAACTGCATGCAGGCATGAGGGAGGCGAGCAAACGACAGCACGCACAGACACAAGCAGAAGCCCAAGCAGAAGCCCAAGCAGAAGCCCAAGCAGAAGCCCAAGCCCAACCGCAAGCCCAGGATCAAGCACAAGTACAAACCCAGGCAGGTGTGGCAGTTGCTACTGCTGCCGATGCCACGGCGCCTTCTGCTGCTGCTGCCGCTACTGCCTCAGCTTCTCCACTCTCACCACCACCCCTCCCCTCCTCCTCCCCCTCCCCTCCCCCTCTCCGCTTCCTCACCTACGAGGTCCTCTTCGGGTGTGGGGGGCTGGGGGACGCTCTGATTGGTCTAGCCGCCGCGTTCACTGTAGCACTTTTGGACGGACGTGCCCTGATTCTCAACCACCCGTGCTTGCCGCAAGCCTTTGACCCCGCCCACGTTGACTGGCGGTTGACCGACGATGTCCCCATGGAACCTTCCAGGAAATACACGTACGTTCCGCCTCCTGACGTCGGCCCTTCTGCTGCTAATTCACCACCGGCTGCTGGTGCTGCTGCAGGCAGTGAGGCAGACAGTGAGGCAGGGGCAGAGCCGGCAGACGCAGCGGTGCAGGCAGGGGAGGTGGTTCGGCTGAACCTCAAGAACCGCCATGTGGACTTGCAGCCGCTCTTCTCCCGCCTCGCCCCCGCCGCCAACATCCTGCTGCGCTGGAACCGCGGCGTGCTCACCCGGCTCTTCCTGGAGGCTTATAACGCGGATAGGGAGGCTTATAACGCGGATAACGGAGGGAAGGAGGAGGGAGGTGTGGGAGGAGAGTGGGGGATGAGGGGCAGCAGGGAGTGGGCTTTAAGGTTGAGGAGTATGGGGCTCAGGCTGCCGCTTGCAACGGGATGTTTTCTGCGCTTCCTTCTCAGGTGATTACTCAGGTGCTTTCTCAGGTGGTTGTCAGGTGGGTGGGGGATGCGGCTGTGCAGTGGGGAGTGGACTGTGAACGTAAAGGCTGTGAAGGGTTGGGGCTCAGGCTGTTGCTTGCAACGGGCATAACTTGCTTCGGTTGCTTGCCGCGGGTGCGTAACAAACCTTCACCCCTTCCCACTTCTCTCTTCTGTTGCCTCCGCTCCTCCCGTCCATCCCCGTAACACCCTCGTCCCTCCCATCCCATCATTCTGTCCTCTTCTCTTCTCGTTTCTCCTCCTCATCATTGCTTAACCAGCCTTCACCCCTCCATACCCACCCCTCCCTACCTGCCAATCATCCCTTCTCCTTCCATCACGTTTCTTCCCCCACCCGTCCCCCTTTCCCCTGTCCCCATTCTTGTTTCTTCCTTCCGTAATCCTGCTCGCCTAGCCCTCCAGACCAAAGCCCGAGGTGTGGCAACTCATCCGACCGTTCGATCAGCAGCTGAGGGGCGATCGGACGGTTGTGATCGGCTTACACATTCGATTCGAGGACAGAGCAGTGTGGGGCGAGGGAGGGGAGGGCGCGCCGTTATCACTCTCAGAGGAGCGAGTGAGGGCGATGGTGGAAGAAGTCAAACCCACTCTTGAGTGTGCCAAGGTGAGGAGGAAGGGTTTGTAGGGGCCGGGATCAAGAGGGGTTAGAGGAGGGGACGCCTTTGTCACTCTCAGAGGAGCGAGTGAGGGAGATGGTGGAGGAGGTTAAACCCACATTGGAGTGTGCCAAGGTAAGGAAGGGCATGTGGGGGGACGGGGTCAAGAGGAGGTAAGAGGAGGATGCACCCTCGTCACTCTCAGAAGAAGAGCGAGTGGGGGAGATGATGGAAGACGTTCGACCCACACTTGAGTGTGCAAAGGTGAGGGAGAGGATTGGAGGGGAAAGAGGGGCACTGGTAGGTGGGAGGGAGAGAACTGAGGGAAGGGAGGATGCATCTTTATCAGTCTCAGAAGAGCAAGTGAGAGAAACGGTGGAAGATGGTGTGAACCATCGTTCGCGATGGTAAGGTGAGGGGTTCACAGGGAGGGGTTCACAGGGAGGGGAAGGGAGGAGACAGAAGAGGACCCGGATGCAAAAGCGCGTCGTTTGTTTTCTCCCCCTAAATGAGTCCACTATAAATACTCCATAAGTTTCTCCTTCCATTCGATCCCCACTCCGCCTTCCTTCAACACTCGTTCTCCACCCTCAACACGCACAGCGAGTGTTGGTGTGTGAATTTAGAATATTCTCCAAAACACACGTTCTCCAACACATCAAGTAACACCAACACACGTTCTCCACCCTCAACGCACACAGCGAGTGCAGGAGTGGCACGTCCCCTCCATCCACCCTCCCTGTCAAGCGGCTTTCTATCGCTCCTTGTTTTGCTTTTTATCTTGCGCCTCAACCCGTCTCCCTTCCACTCTCCCCACTTCATTCCCGCAGAGAGTGCAAAAGTGGCATTTCCCCTCCTCCCTCCCTGCCAAGTGGCTATATCTCTCCCTTATTGCTCGTTCTGTTTCTCCGCACACCCCACTCCCGCCTCCATTCTCCCTCCACCCCGCAGCGAGTGCAGGAGTGGCACGTCCCCTCCTCCCTCCCTGTCAAGTGGTTGCTCCTTTGCAACTCCATGCAAGTCAAAGAGGCCATTCGCAAGCAATACCCGGATAAGGTGAGGGACTCGCAGACAATACCCATACAAGGTGAGGCATTTACAAGTCAAGCCTCTCTGTAAGTACCCAGAAAGGATGAGGCTTTTCCAAAAAGTCTTGAAATAATCGCACTGTTGAAGGTAAGGCCTTACCTTGCGCCTTACAATAGCGGGTATGGTCACCATGCTGAAACATGTTTGCCTAAGACTAGAGTTTGAATCGAGCTGTGCGTTTGGGTTTTACTCGAAGGTTTTCGTGGTTACTATTGTTTTTGCAAAGTGGCTACCATCTCTTTGCTAACACGACCCATCCTACTGCCGCCCTTCCTCATGTGCAACGATCCTTGGGACTTTGTCATACTATTACTAAACTCTATCTTTCCCCCGCGTTCTTTTATCAAACTAGATAATGCTGAAGGAAAAAGAAAAACATACACTGTGGGGGCGTTCAAGACGCTGGTGTCGGCGGCAGTTTGGAGAGAGATCACACGGGTGGTGCACACAATCTTGCCTGAGGAGGAGCCAGCGAGAGCGGATGCGCTGGAAAAATTGGAGAGAAGCGTGCAAAGGTTTTTATTACCCACGAACGTTAACTGCATCAGGATGAACCTGACAAGGGCAAAAGAAATGGTGGGAAGATGTAAAGGTGACCGAAGTGGACAAGAGGGAGGCATTGGGAGACGTCAGAAATCTGCCAGAGATTCCGGCGGCAGATTTCTGGTGTCTCCCCATGCCTCCCTCTTGTCCACTTCGGCCACCTTTACGTCTTCCCACCATTCTTTTGCCCTTGTCAGGTTCCTCCTGATGCAGTTAACGTCCGTGGATAATAAAAACCTTTGCACGCTTCTCTCCAATTTCTCCAGCGCATCCGCTCTCGCTGGCTCCTCCTCAGGCAAGATTGTGTGCACCACCCGTGTGATCTCTCTCCAAACTGCCGCCGACACCAGCGTCTTGAACGCCCCCCCCAGTGTATGTTTTTCTTTTTCCTTCAGCATTATCTAGTTCGCCTCCACTTCTCTTCTCCGTGACCCGCCAGGTGGTAACCACCGACTTCACTCCGGCCACGCCAACAGCATGAGTAGGGACGACACCAGCATGCAATCCCCTCCCCATCCGCTTCCTCCTCAATGCTTGCTCCTTTCCCTTCCCCCCCGTCTCCCTTCCTCACCCACAGGTGGTAACCACCGACTTCACTCCACGCCACGCCAACAGCCACTTTCCCCTTGCCCCATCCTCCCATTCTCCAATTCCCTTCTATCCCTTTCTCCCTTCTTGCCTTCTCAACCTACAGGTGGTAACCACCGACTTCACTCCCCGCCACGCCAACAGCATGAGTGGGGAAGACACCACCAACCCATCCCCATCCAACTCATCTCCCTCGTCTTCCTCCAACCCCTTCCTTGAGCTCATAGCCGAGTGGCTGCTGCTAGCCTCCTCCCATTTCTTCATCATTCCCAACTCGGGTTTCTCCCGCACAGCGCTGCTCTACTCCATGCATCCGGCAGGGTCTGCCTTTATGCCGCCTGATAACTGCTTCCCTGACGTGCCTGTTAGTCTCACATGGCTCGGAACCACATGGAGCAGAGTATAATGATGTTATGTCTAATAAAATCATTACTGGCTTTATCTTTGTCATGAATAAGGGGCGCGACGCGAATTTAGGCACCACAAAGACAGTATACCAATCTGCACACCTAAATAGATAAACGTTTCCACTGCACTGTATCTAGTCTTTTACGACACGCTTCCTGAATGCACCCTAAGATTGCTGATGTTCGCCTCCCGTTTCTTTGCCATTCCCAACTCGGGCTTTCCCCAAACGGGAGAGCCTCTATTTGATGCACCCGGTGGGGTTTGCCTTTACGTCTAGTAACCACATGTAGCATAAGGTAATACAATGCTGCATGCAATGCCTCCAAATTTCCTTGTTGCTGCTTTTGTGATACATTTCAATTGCACTTCTGCTAGCCTCCCAACACAAAAATTGCGAGTTCTGTACTAGGTCAGTCCCACGGAATGTACGCGTTACGGGACGACTGCGTTCCACATCAGTTCCAGGAACCCTCCCCTCCCCCGAGGCTCGTTTTCGTTCCCCACCTCCCGTTCTCAGTCAATTCGGAAGTCAAATCTCGATGCTCGTAGAAACCCAGCAGAACCGTTCCACCCAGAGCCTGGCGCCCACAAGACAAGCAGAACCTCGAGAGCTCCCTTCTTCTCCCTATGCATTTACGTTCCCCGTTTGTGTGTGTGGAGTGGATGAGTGAGTGCGTCAGGCAGGGCCGTTCCAGCGCACGCGATCGGATGGTTGACGTGGAAACAGTGGTTTGTTGCGCCGCATCCATGCCGTCATGGCTATCATGCAGCTTCGTTTTCCGCTCGTTCAGGAGGTTCAGATCGGTTGGTTAGGGTTCCTCCTACCTCCTGGACCCAATCACGGAGAAACCCTAGTAGCCAGTCCAACTTCGATCGATCTAAGACAAGAGGAGGATCCCGGCTGACGGGGAATTTGTCGTCCTCCCTTAAAGATTAGTTCGTTCAACAGAAAATTTGTCGTTGGATCCATCCCTTGCCTTGTCTGAGTCGTAACCTTCACTCAGTTCCTCGTGTGCTCGGACTAGCAGAGGTACGTGACGGCGCTTTTCTTCTGAAGCGCCTCAAACCCTTTTCGTCGTAGCGGTTATTCCGGAACCCGTGGTGGTGCGTCGAGTTTCGCCCTGACACCAGGCCCACCACGGAAGGCTTCCCGCAAGGCTCGGACGGTCCGATCTGCTGGGTATGAACCCTTTCTTCTTACCAAACATCTGATCTCAGCGAAATCTGGCCAACCGTCTTCCCGACAAATTAATTGCTGCAGATCCTTCGCATCTGCTCGTGCTTCTGCTCCTCGTTTAATTCCTTTCTCTCCCATTTCATTTCTCCCGTTGTGGCTTCTAGACGCTTCCAGGTTCATTCTTCCTCAGTCAGTTCGTGATGGCGGAAAGAAGCGGCGGAGCTGGCAACAGCAGGTTGCTATCTCTCTGTGAGGATCTAGGATCGAGCTCAGAAAAGAGAATGTGAATTTAATGATCACCTGGGCACAACACGAGGCTATATATATGCTCGACACAAGGCCCCGTAACCAGGTGTTACGCGAAGGTTCCGCGGGTCGCGAAGCGTCCCGAACAGATCCTTCCCGAATTCGGTAGAAGGCAATTCGGTGGCAACCGAAGAGCCAGAATTCGGTGCACGCAACCTAACTCGGTGCTATAACTAAAATAAAATATAGGAAAGCACCTAGCCTAGGAAATCAAGCAATTCATGCATGCATATAATTCTCCTATGCTAGAAATAGCATAATAAAGTAAAGGCAAGCAAGCATAGCTGGCATAAGCCGTCGTACTCTCACACGTCCCCCCCTCAAAGCTGGGTGGCGTGAGATACACCCTGCTTGACAAGATAGTCCTTGAGAGCACGGCGTGCGTTGCCCATATCAGCTTCTGCAACCCAACTGTCCTCAGTAGGGTCGTATCCCTTCCAGCGTATCAGGAACTCGAGGGTCCTGCCGCCGCGGCGCCGATGAGAGAGGACGCGCTCAATCTCGTACTCGGTTTCGTCCTGCACAAGAACAGGTGGAGGTGGCGGTAGCTGCCGTCCCTGGAACTGTTGGTTGGGGTCCTTGTAGGGTTTCAGTAGCTGCACATGGAAAGCATTGTGAAGCTTCCACATATCTGGTAAGCGCAAGCGGAATGTAACTGGTGTCACCTGTGCCTCAACGAGAAAAGGACCACAGAAGCGAGGCCGGAGTTTGGATGGGAGGTGAGACAGGTTCAAGTTGCGCGTGTCAAGAAGCACCTGATCTCCGACTGCTACTGAGTGATCACGTCACTGACGATCGGCATACTGCTTCTGGGAGGTCTGCATCGTGGTGAGTCGTCGCTGAGTCTTCTCCCATACCTGCTGCATGGTGGTGACGAAGTCATGTGCGGCTTGGACGTGTGCCGGTGTGGTAGGCTGCTGTGGTGTGAGTGGTTCCCGTCCGTAACACAGGAAGAAAGGAGTTTTCCCTGTGGCCGCATGTGACGCGTTGTTGTAAGCGAACTCTAGGGTCGGTAACTGTGTGTCCCAGTGGCTGACGTCGTCCTTGCAAGCTGTGCGCAGTAACTGTTCAACCACTTGATTGAGTCGCTCTGTCTGTCCGTCAGTCTGTGGGTGGTATGCTGAGGACATCGCAAGTTTAGTCCCCAATAATCCCATGAGCTCCTTCCAAAACTTACTGGTGAATTTTGGGTCTCTGTCTGAGATGAGTGTAGCGGGGATGCCGTGGATGGTGATGATGCGGTCGAAGAAGAGGCGAGCAGTTGCTTCTGCTGTGGCGGTGGCGTTGGTCGGTAGGAAGTGCCCCATTTTGGAGAACTTATCGATGACTACGAGGATGGAATCAAGTCCTGTGATGAAGTCGAGACTAACGACTTGCCATGGCTGCTCCGGTACGGGTAGAGGCTGAAGTAACCCTGCTTTCTTCTGCTTGCTGCTCTTCATCCGCAGCTGGGGATGATGCCCCTTTTGTCTCTGCCCTCCTCTCTCCGATTTTTTCTCTGCTCCTCTTTCCCTTGGCTCCCCTGCATCCCCCTCTCACTCTGGCTTTGAGGGCTTCATGCGCAACCAGAGCACGCTGCTGCCACACCCAAGGAGCCACAGCCACATCGATTTCTCTGCTGTCCTTTGCCCACTGCTCTCTGCTCTCTCCTTTCTTCTCTCTGCTTCCCTTCCCCCCTCAAATCTCCAGTCTGGCTTTGAGGGCTTCATACGCGATCAGAACACGCTGCTGCCAGACACAAGGGAGCGCATCCTCGCCACCACAGTGCAGGCCACGTGGAGGTGAGCAGTGAGTACCACGTGGAGGTGAGCAGTGATGCCACGTGGAGGTGAGCAGTGATGCCACGTGGAGGTGTTGATGCCACGTGGAGGTGAGCAGTGATGCCACGTGGAGGTGAGCAGTGATGCCAAGTGGAGGTGAGCAGTGATGCCACGTGGAGATGAGCAGTGAGTTCTGCATGGTGGTGAGGATATCCCTTCTCCACACCTCGCACCGTCTGTGCCGCCATGTATCTCTGACAACCCCTATTTCTGTCACCCTCCGCGTGCGTCTTGCTGTGTGTCATATGTCTGTGTGCCACACGATGAAGTTTCTCCCTCTGCGGTGGGGTGAAAGTGAATGGTTTATGGGGTGGGGGGTGGTGTGGTGTGGTGGTCGGTGGTCGCATAACAATAGGGAGTGTGTGGTATGTGCTGTGGTAGGCACCATTTCGCTGGTACGTATAGTTGCTGCTGTGGAGGAATGCCCATGCTACTCTGCTCTGCTTTGGCAGGCAGTCAGCACCACACTGCTCTGCTCTGCGTTTCGCTGCTCCGTGTGTTGCTGCATGATGACCCTCCCCGGCACTGCACTCATCGCATGGCGTGGCTTGGCATGGCATGGCATGGCATGATGGCATGGCATGATGGCATGGCATGACATGATGGCATGGAATTACATGGCATCACATCGCATTGCATGGTGTGGCTTGGTGGCATCGCATGACATAGCATAACACGGTATGGCACGGCATGGCATGGTGTGGCATGACATGGCACGGCATGGCATCGGGTTGCATGACATGTGGCACGGCAGGATTCACGCTGTGCAGGGAGAGGCGGGTGGCGGAGGTGGAGGTGGATGCAGCGGGGCAGCACCGAGTGAAGGCTGGTGTTGAGGAATACTCGGTGCTCAAGACCACTCAGGTGAGGAAGGTAGTGGGAGTTGAGAGAACACTGAGGGGAATGTAGGGGATGATACAGTGCAGTTGTCATGGATGGGGAGGGCAGTGAGGATTACGGGCGGTGAGGAGAGGGTGAGGGTTGAGTTGCGATCAGTGAGGGGGGAATCAGAGGGTTGTTGTGCCGTAATGGTCGTGGATGGTGAAGGGAGCGGGACAGCACAGTGTGGGGTGGGCGTGGAGGAGTAGTCTGTGCTTGAGAGTCAAGACGAGACCAGTGAAGGGAGTGGGAAGGTTGAGACACTCACCTGATTGTGGATGGTGAGGGCATCGGCATTGCATTGTTTCCGTAGAATTTGAGACACGCTTCCGTCACCGTGTCAATCCGTCTTTGAGGGTGTCACCTTTTCATTGACCTCCCCTTCACCTCCCTCCCGTTCTTCCTTCTCAGCACCCCCCGCTCTTCCACTTCACACCCCGCTTCACCCTGTCACCTTCCACTCCACCCTCACATTCCTCCCCCAATCCGGCATGGCTCACAATTGGAAGATCTCGTTTACCGCACCAGCGAGCCCATTCTGACTGATTTGGGTGCTGCCCTTTCCCCACTGCTCTCCTTTCTCCCTTCTCTTCGTTCTCTCTGCTTTCCATCCTCTCTGCTCCCCTTACTCTCTGCTCTCCTCTCTTCCCACTCTCCTTTCTCCCTGCTCCTCGTTCTCCCGAGGGGGCTCCGCGAGGTTCTCGAGGGGCCCCTTGCCCGTCACGATGGCCTGCACGAAGAAGCCCAGCGCCGACACCTGCGCGAGGCGCCCGTTCTTGAGCTCCTTCACCTTCAGCTCCGCCGCCGCGTCGGGTTCGTCCGCCAGCCCCAGCGGGTCGAACGCGCCGCCCGGGTAGATCGGATCCTCCACCTCCTGGAACCCCTCGAGCCCGCCCACGCGGTAGCTCTCCACCGCGCCCAGCAACACCACCTGGGGAACGACGCAACATCGGGTTACCACGTTACATAGAGATGCGTCAGAGATTGTGGTTCGCGCAGATCGCGAGATTTAATGACGAGGAAAGGAAGGGACTTAGAGAAGGGTGTCGGAAGCAAACGGTGGCCAATCTCGCGACGGATCTGACGGCGGGGCCAAAGCGAGAAATGAGGAAGAAATAATACCAGAGCGCACCTGGAAGGCGAGCGTAGGTGAGGGAAATCTGATCGGCGAACACACCTGGATGGCGAGCGCAGCAGGGAAGGTGATAGAAATTATGGCCATTCTTTTCGCACCTGGACGGCGAGCGTGGCGAGGATGCTCTGCGCGTGGATGAGCGCGGGGTTGACCAGGTAGTCGAGCCTGCCCTCGGAGAAGATCTGCGCGCCCGCCTTGAACCACACTGCCTCTTGCAGCGGCACGCCGTTGCGCGCCAGCAGCTCGGGGAAGACGATGCCAAGCGCGCCGAGCATGGCCCAGCGCGAGTGAATCACCTCCAACTCGCGGTTCTTTGCAAAGGTCTCTGGATCCGCTGATAATCTCAGCAAAAAAAAATTCGCCCAAACATTGCCCCACGTTTTAGAAAACATTGCTGAATGTAGTCGCGGGGCAACAATGTTTGAGGTTTATCATGATGATTCCTCAGCCTGTGAAGAATGTTGTTGGGAGATTGCTCGTGATGATTCTTCCAGGTTTGCCTTCCAGGTTCGGCAACAAACTAGGAGGTGTGTTTCAAGCAACTATGTTCATTCCGGAAACATACATCGCTCACACGTGTGATGTCTTTCAAGGTCAGTCTCGATACAATTTCGGAAGCACCCAAACCGAGTGTACTCAGCAGCATACAAAACAAACATGAGCATAAACAGCCTTCGATATTATGACACGCGTCACAAGGTAGTCACACACTGTCACAGCAATAATCAGCATACGAAATCTCCTAAACCAATATTTGGCCGCAAACAGACATGGCAAGCAACTTTTAAAAAGGACTACAGAATGTTACAAATCAATAAATTAGTAAGAAGTTACAGAACAAAGCCTAGTTAGAAACCTATACCTGCACAGCGCAGAACAGTAATAGCCGTTAAACTACCCTTCGGTCGAAGGGGAAGGAAGTCCGGACACAGCACCAACACACACAGCATAGTTAGGTCAGCATAATAAGGACGTCGCGAAAACCTCCAAACAGCGGCATACCTTCAATGTCGCGCGTTGATGTGACTGGGAGTCGGGAGCTATTTGCAGAAAATGCATATCCGCAGAAACCAAGAACCAGCGACAATATGGCGACAAGTCTTCAGAAAAAAGAAATTAACTCCAGCGATAGTAGTCTCCGACGCTTGACGACGATAACAAACTGGGAAGTCAATAATCTCCTGCTGATGTCATGCACGAATCGTACATTGCACAGAAATAAATCCCCACAAAGTCGTGTTAGCGTGAAACGGAAACTCACCATATGTGCACATCAATGGACCATCGAGCGTAGTTCGTGAGGCAGTTAGCGCAGTCGCACGTTACTTGCAGCCAAGACAAAGTTCGCTGGTATCGTCTGGCACGGCAGATTTTCAAAATCCTGCTGGAGGGAGGATATAAGACAGAGTGAACAGCGTCAAATATGTTAGTGGTCTATGTATTAGATGGGAAAGGAAGAGCGGAATCAGCAATCAGCCAAAACACCGCGCAAGCTGTCAAGGAAAATGGAGCATGGAGTCCGCACGGTAGAGAATGGATTGAGGGCTGAGCTGTGGGTGGAATTTGAGTAGCGAGGGAGCAAAAGCAGCTCCCCTGCCCCACGCCAGGAACAACCACTCTGGTGTTGTGTCACGGCTGCTGATTGGCGAAATTTTGGCGAAACGATTGGCAAAGTCGTCTCTGCGTGGTTTTGCCCTGCGCGTTCAGCGAAACTTTAACGAAAATTTTGAAGAAGAGAAACCCACTTCCCTCACCTCGCCTAACCACATCCGCGCTGTCACATTCGAGCGTGACACTGCCAAGTCAGTCGAGCTGCTGCTTGACGCGTCAGCAACTCCTTATCTGCTGCGAAATTTGTTTTCGTCAGCACCTGGTTTCCAGCCAATGCGAATTCGAGTTGTGTAATGCAAGCAGTTTGCGTAGCTAAGTCATTGCAACGAAAACGCACCACTGTAAATCCTACACAACCGTAGTAAGTTTGGTTTACCAACCCAAAATTGGCACGTGCGGCGCTCGTGAAGTCCGGACTGCTCGTAGCTGGAGAGACAATGTGAAAGGGGGAACACTGTTTTCGACCAGCAGCCATTGCTCGAGCAATGTTTTTCTCGGGAGGCATTGGTTCAAGTGTCCTCTGTCATTCGTCGTGCAATGGTCAGTGCGCATAGATGGTGGAAACCCGATTTTGGGCATGGATTGTGGCTTAAAACCCGCAGGCCAAGAATTTCAACCTTAGGAAGGTTGGTTGGGAGTGAAAACGCAAAAGGCCTGCGAACCAATAGGAGTGTCCGAAATGTTGGACGAGGTCTAGAATGCGGGAATGATCACAGGCATTTTTGGGACATCCAACCAACGCTAGGAAGGATGAACCAAATTTGGCCTTCTTGGCCTGCGGGTTTTAACTTTTTTTGTAGAGATCCCGCAGTGTCCCACCCGTAGTCGCCGGGGAACTCTCCCTTCAGGTACGCGGGAGGTGAGCTGAACGGGCCGAGGAACAGGCTGCGATCCGGGCCGTACCACTGGCTCAGGTTGTCAGCGACCTTGCTGACGGTCTTGCGCATCGTGACGCGACACTCCACGTTGCGGACCTTCGCCGCGAGCTCCGCGCTCGAGCCGGCGAACGCGGAAGCGGCGGAAGCCGCGGTGGCGGAGGAGAGAGCAGCCATGATTTTGAGCTGAAGGAGGCGGTTTGGCTGCAGATGGCAGTAATCAGGGAGCAAAATGAACTGCCTGGACGATTTGTTGAGAGTTCGTTGGGAGGTATTTATGTTCGAGATGTGGACTGGACTGGAGTGAACGAATCTCTGATTCGAGTGGTAGGGCTGATGTTCGAGTGTGAAATCGAGGCGCGGCAACTACGCGATTCGGGATTGGGAAAATGCGAAGTTCTTGTTGTGAGGTTTATTTGCGAATATTGGGTAACAAAATCAGCGCGCACCACGTCAGCTCGTGGCCTTTGGTTGATTTTTGGGTCTCGCGAATGCTTCGAACTGGGACTGGTGGTTTTGGCATCCAGCGAACTTGGTCGAGCGACTTCAGAACCAAGTTGAGAAATCATGCTTTGATACAGGGTCCCTCGATATTGCTGTACGATGAAATTGTGAAACGTATGTTTTGAGCTTCTAAACTGTCTTGCAACGACGTAATTCTGATCAACTTGCTATCAGGCTGAGCTCGGGTTTCGATACTCCCATAGCTGCCCTAAAACTAGTGGGCTCCCTAAACTAAGGAGGTCGAGTTAGGTCGTGTGGAGAGGGGGGACCATCACCAACGTTTCACGCCATGTAATAGTGGCCGAAGTTGTGTTCGGGTCTCGTTTCGATTCGCGAGCAAAAACAAAAATTGCAATTTGCAACTTGTACTTTGCATTTTGGGTCGAGACTATTTCGACAGAGTCTGGTGTCCCGCTGCGCTCCAATTTCGACTAGCCTTTAGATCCAGAGCCGCCACCCCGCTAGCTCGCACGATGAGGAGGTAAAAGTATCCGAGATCAAGGACTTAACGCGCGGCCAGCGAATCGGCTTGCGCTTGCTTATTGTCCAAATTGAGTCTTCGTGCTTCAATTCAGGATTTTCCGTGCTTGTAATTGTCTTGTAGTGCAGCTGGAACTTCGAAATATGTGTGGTTTTTGTGAACGATTAGTCAAGGCAAGAACTAGCGTATTATATTGGCATTCCTTATATTTCCATCCTGTTCACTCGAATAAGTAGCGTAGTCAACGCAGCAGCAGCGCGGTCGCGTTGCCATGGTTTTTGCCATTCATGCAACGGACTCTCTTCACTCACATTTTCCCGTTTCTAGGTCCAAACCCGTCACTCATGCAGGCGTCACTCACTCTCTGACGCCCACCTGTGCCCTACCCATCGCACTCGTTTCCCCACCCCTTGCCCCTCGCTTTTCCCATCGCCCTCGCTTCCCCCCGTCGCCCTCGCTTCCCCCCGTCACCCTCGGTTCCGCTGCTACTCACGCTCTCTGCTTCCCTGCCCGTCGCTCACCCTTACCATGCCCGTCGCCCGCGCTTACCTGCTCGTCCCTCGATTTTTCCCTGCACATCGCCCCGTCGCCCTCACTTCTCCTCGTCGCCATCGCTTCCCTTTGCTCGTTCCCCTCCCCTCTCCCATTTTCATCGCCCTGCCCGTCGCCGCGCTCCCCAACGTCGCCCTCGCTTCCGCTCCCATCTCCCTCCCATCTCGCTCCCTTATCACCCTCCCCTTTCTTCCCCTACTTACTCCCTTCCCTCCCTCCCCTGACCGCCCTCCTTCCCCCCTGCCTTCCCCACATCCTTTGCCCTCCTTCCCCAACCATCTACCCTGCGTCCCCCATCCTCTGCTGTGCTTTCCCACGCCCCCTGCCTTTCTGCCCCCCACTAGCTGCCCTGCTTCCCAACGTCCTCTGCCCTGCTTCCCCCCGTCCTCTGCCCTGCTTCCCCCCGTCCTCTGCCCTGCTTCCCCCCGTCCTCTGCCCTGCTTCCCCCCGTCCTCTGCCCTGCTTCCCCCCGTCCCTGCCCTGCTTCCCCCCATCCTCTGCCCTGCTTCCCCCCATCCTCAGCGCAGCTTCCCCCCATTCTCTCCCTGCTTCCCCCCATCCTCTGCCCTGCTTCCCCCCATCCTCTGCCCTGCTTCCCCCCGTCCTCTCCCCTGCTCCGCCCCATCTCTGCCCTGCTTCCCCCCATCCTCTCCCCTGCTTCCCCCCATCCTCCTCTCCCCTGCTTCCCCCCGTCCTCTCCCCTGCTTCCCCCCGTCCTCTCCCCTGCTTCCGCCCATCCTCTGCCCTCCTTCCCCCCGTCCTCTGCCCTGCTTCCCCTCAATCTCTGCCCTGCTCCCACCACCCTCTGCCCTCAATTCCCTTCCCCATGACCCTCACCTCGCCTTCTGTTGCCCTCACTTACCCTCCCACCACCCTCCCACCACCCGCCCTCCTCCCGCCCACCTTACCTCCCGACCCCATGACAGGCATCTTACGCCAACAGTGCAAACGGCTCGCGCCCGCTGTGCGAGTATCGCACTTGCCCTCGTCGCACCACAGCTCCTTCTGTCCCGCGCTCCCTCCCCCAGCCCTTCCCCCCCCACTGCTCTCCTTCCGTCCCGCCCTCCCTCTTTCCTTCCTTGCCACCCTCCCGCTCTCATTTCGTCCCGCCCGTCCCAGCTCCTTCTCGCCCTCCCCCTCTCATTTCGACGTCCCTGGTTTCGCTCATTCCTTCCGCCCCGCCTTTCTAAACGTGATGGGTATGAAACAGGCACCCAGAAGCCAGCTCTTTTAGGGTACCTTTGTTTAGGTACCTTGCGGTATCACATCGTGAAATGGTGAACTCCTTTTCCTTCTCGCTGCTCACCGCACTACCTCTTACATCCCTTACGCCCAGTTACCCCTGCGGATGTTTTGTACGCGTTACAGTGAATCTCGTTCATCCTGCGCACTCACAACACATCTCATCCATTCTGTTTAGGGAGGCTGGTGCAGCAATGCTGGCTGGCTGGAGGCAAGCTTGGTCTTTCTGTGCTGCTTGCTTCACGGGGCTTGGAACAGCAAGGAGAAGCATCGCACTACTCTTGCGCTTGTACTGAGTCGTGTTTTGAGTCGACTCAAAGCACGACTGCACTGTTGTACTCTTGCGCTTGTACTTGCTTTTCCATGCCGGTTGAAACAGGGAGCTGATGTTCTGGTACTGGTAACTTTTCAGCTGCATTTGAGTATTTATCTGTTGTGCTTGCTGTACCGACTGCCATAATCTGGTGCTTTTTTCTCCATTGCCAGTACCCGAGTCTGGTATTTATACAACCTAATCAGACTGCCGTACCAGTTCCCTGTCTTGCCACTACATTGTGCAGGACAGGGCTCTAGATTCGTTTTGGGACACGCTGATGGGTCAGAGTGCACCCTTCTCTAAACTCTGTCAGTCAGAGTTTGTTCCAACTTTGAGTCTGGAAATTCAGACAACACTAGATTTTTTAGGCTGATAGTACAGCGTCACACTAAGTTTGAAGGCTGAGTCCTTTATACTGCACCGGAAAATCATTTCAACTATCTGACTCAGATTCTATCACATGTGACTCTACTGCTGCCCGCTGAACTACTGGCTCCTCTACATACAGCCTCCTTCCCAGCTCTTTGGGGCTCCCTGTGTCTTGCAGCAGGTGCTGTCACTGGCCGACGCTTCTTATAGCTGCGCCAAATCTCTACAACCCCCGGCACGTCCAGCTCATAGTCTAGCATAGACATATACAGCAAGTCACTGAGCCTACAGTCTTTTAAACTGCCCCTCTGCCACGTCTTGATGAGATTTTGTCTAGAGAATCCTCTCTCGCACTCGACGGTGCTGAGAGGCAGCACTGCAATCGCCACCCAGAGTCTGACGAGGTTGGGGTATGCTTGCTGTCAGTCAGGTGTCTTGAGGATTGCAGTCAGTCCCGTGTTGAACTTGCGCTCGCTCTTAGGAGCTCTGGCCAGGACTGGGCACAGGGTCCGCAGCTCCTTGACGGCACGCTTCTTGTCAATGCCTGCAAGTTTAGGGTAGGGCGTGGGATTAGTAAGGGACGGGACGACAACGGTCGAACAAGCATCACATTATAAACTCACCTGGCAGGATCTCATCACAGTCGTCGGCGCGGAACAGAGTGACTAGCGACAACAGCCACTCAAGGCACTGTGCCTGCCGTGCGCTCCTCTCCCAATTCGGAGGCCACTCGTCAGGAATGAAAAGCCGCACTTTAGAAAGGGTGTCGAGGTCGCCGAGCTTAGACTGGAGCTCTTCGACGAGGCCCTCGGCAAAGCCGGTGAAGAGCGCCACACACGCGTCGTGATGGCCCGCCCCGAGATAATTCGCCACTTTGCGCTCGTGCAGGGTGATCTTGAAGCGGTTGAGACTCCCATCCGACGACAAGCTAGGTGGAGACTCCCATCCAGGTGGAGCAATCGGTGGAACATGACTCGGTAAACATGATCTAAGAAAGTCCAGGCCGGTCAAAGCGTTTGAAGCAGGGCGACGATCGGTATCGTCATCATCGTCGGGCGCTTTGGGGGCAGCGTCTGTGGCTGCCATTGAGTCTGCCGAGCACTGGTTTTGCTAGGGCGAGGAGAGAGAGCCTGAAACAAGGGTTCCAGCACTAGTTTCTGGCGAGGAAATTGAATGAAGCGAGAGAGACAGGGCACCGAGTGACCCCCACGAAGGGCGACGATGAGGAACATGAGAGGTCCTCGTATTTGGACCGCTCATCTCTTTTGTGGTCATTGCATGCACGGCACCTGGTCTTGTGTGCAGGGAAGGTGGGGTGAGTGGGGTGGATGGATGTGGTGACGTGAGAGTTGCAACGCGCTGCGAGCTATGCGTTGGCAAGGAGGACGGTGGCCGGGGGTGGATGGTTATGGTGTTGTCCGGGTGCAGCGCGCTGCGAGCTATGCGTTGGCAAGGAATCTTGCCAACACTGCCTGTTGCGCTACCGCGATTGGCTGGAATTGAGCCAGATTACAGCATTCCTGGCCCAACGTGACTGTGCGGTGCCGCGCTCGGGAAATGTTTCGTTTCCCGCCCCTGATTGACGGTGTTAGTGCAACACGACGCAAGGCTGGCGGAAACCCCTGCAGTACCCGTTTCAGAGTGCACCCCCGAAACATGGTTGAGGCTCAGCCTACACCCATAAAATTTGTCTGAAATTATAGCCACTACAAAAAAAAAAATCTGAAAAATCAGAGAAGGGACATAAAAACAAACTTACAGTTTAGACCAGGTAAAAAAAAAAGCCTGAATGGACTCTGAATCAGCGTAAAAAGTCTGATATCTAGGGCACTGGTGCAGGAGTAGAATCTGCCTATATTCACACCACAATAGATGATCTTATATGGCACCAACAATTTCATTTGCAGGTACCACCATATGAATGGATGCCTCTGATTTCATGGTGAGTGGTTCATGGCCACTTCCATGGGAAAACCACTACTCTTTGATGCATCGTAACTTTCAAGAAACCACTGCTCTGCAAGTGAACCATTCTGCAGAAGAGATCTGCTTGAGGTGTCAGGTGTATTCGGTACATAACGATTCCTGATTTCAAAAGGCGCCATAACACCAATCTGCCGTACTAGTGCCCTGAAAAAAAATCCGCCCGAGGGTGAGAGCGAGCGCTAAGAAAGAGACAGCACATCCACCCTGTGACTCTCCCATTTTTAAACGCCATGCATCATGAGACTCACTCCGTCCCGGGGGGGCGTGGCTGCGACTCATTGCCACTCGTTCCAAAGGGGCCACCCATGCCCTGTGTACCAACAGCACTAGGTGGTGTCGTCATAGGCTGCACTGGCTGCATAGGCTGAATAGGTTGCACGGGTTGCATGGGTTGTTGTTGGGCTGAGAAAAGCCGTTAGGATCTTTTCAAGGCTAAACTCTCGGTAGGAATGATGTAATTGCGGAAGCGTTTTAATCACAAGTGTTGAACCACCTTGCGCTAGTATGTGAGGGCAAGATAGATTGATTAAAGAAAAGGTAGTACAAGCTTTTATAAGATTAAAAGGAATATGAAAGGATGCAATAACCGTTTTACTATTGCTGTTGCGGTTCGATACAGTGACGACTCGGACAACTGCTCAATAACGAGTCAGTTGTTTGTCCTTGCTCTCGCGCTGTATTTGTCGAGTCAAAGGTCGCTTGACCTTTGAACTTCGCGTAACCTCCAGCAGTTACATTTTGTCAACCTCCTCGGTTGACTCGCCGATGCTTCGTTGTGGTTCGCTTCGTTTTGCGGTTCAATGTTCCGACACATCAGAAGCGTTAAGTTACTTGTTTCCAACACTCCCCTTTGCTTCTGGAGTGTCGCTGTTGATGACGTGGCCTTGTCCAGTACGCAGCATGCAGTACTCGAACTTCTGCTTTCCGAGCTTCTTGGTCAAGTAACCGGCTGCCATCTCGGACGTGGGGCAGTAGGATAACTTGAGTCTCCTTTTCTCGATCCCGTCTTTCACGAAGAAGTATCGCAGGGCGATGTGCTTCGTCATGTTCGCGAATCCGTTCTTGTTCGCTATGCGAATTGCTGACTGGTTGTCGCAGAATAGGGAGAAGCTGGGTAACTGAGCTAGCTTCGCTTCTTCCAGCAGTTCGCGAAGGTACAATCCTTCTTTGGTGGTTGAGCAGGATGCGATATATTCTGCTTCAGCTGAGGAGAGGGCGATTAGTTCTTGTTTGCTCGACTGCCACGAGATAGGTCCGATAGGCTCGAGTCGGTAGATGTAGCCGGTGCGTGAGTGCCTGTTGTCAGAGTCGCCGGCGTGATCAGCATCGTGGTTCCAGTCTTGTGGTAGGTTAGGCCGATTGTCGGGGTGCTGACGAAGTAGTGGAGTGCGCGGTCGAGCTCCGCCATGTCCTCTGCTTTAGGTTTCTTGAGGTAGGTGGCGAGTTGGCTCACTGAGTACGATAGATCCGGTCGGCAGGTGACGGCTGCGAAGTGGAGACATCCCAGTTTTCGCTGGTAGTCGCGTATGCCAGCGGGCTTGAGCGGAGCGGAGGTTTCCTTGTGGCTCCCTGCGGTGTAGCGGTATGGCGTGGAGATGGTGGCTGGGGTTAATCCGAAGCGCTTGGCGATAGTGTCGGCGTATTTCGCGGCGCTGAGGTAGATTGCATTCTCCCTTTCTTGTATGTTGAGCCCGAGGTATTGCGTTACGGTAGATGAGACCGTGAGCGTGAGGTCCTGCTGCAGCTCCCCTGCGAACCAGGTCGTGATGCCGTCGGTCGAGCCGATGTAGAGCAGATCGTCTACGTAGACAAAAAGTAGGATGTAGTCGGTGCCTTTCGTGAGTCGGTACATGCCCTGGTCATGCGGTAGTTGGCGGAATCCGATGCGGATTAATCGAGCGTGCAGGTACTGCTGCCAGAGCCTTGGAGCTTGCTTGATGCCGTACAGGGATTTTAGCAGTTGACAAACTTGATTGGGGTCTGCGTTGGAACCGTGTGGTTGCTCGACGAAGATCTCAGCGTCGACGGGCGCGTAGAGGAAGGCGTTGGCGACGTCGATTTGGCGAAGCTTCTTCCGCTTCATGGCGGCTATCGCGAGGAGAATCCGCAGTGAGGTGTGCCGGCTGACCGGCGCGAATGTTTCGGTGAAGTCTCGCCCGTGCTCTTGGTCGAAGCCACGTACGACCCAGGTGGGCTTTGAACTTGTCGATGATTCTGTCTGCTTTTGTTTTCACGCGGAAAACCCATTTTCCGGTGAGAATGGTGCATCTGAAACTCTCGAAACCATATACGCAGATTGACCAGACCATGATTGCGGGTGTAGAGCAAGTGGCGCTCCATGGGAACGCGTTGCGAGGTTGGTCGACAGGATTGAGCAAAACTTGAGAGTCGTCGCGTCGCACAATTATTTCTATATTTAGCCTCGCAAATCTTCCATTCAGGACTCTTCGGTAATATTTTGTAGTTTCAAGCTGGAGTGCATTTCAGTTCAGTTGCGAAACCCACGGATTCATACATCAATCAAACACGGCACACGGCACTGAACCCGTGAACCAAGTGTCCACCTTTCTTTCCAGTCTTCTCTTTCTTCGTCTTCCCTGTCTTCGCACATCCACAACCGCGCTGGCCTCCTTCCTAAAAGTCAAATCCTCCCTCCCTCTTTCCGTTCCTCCCGCCATACGTACCTACAGAACAGCGCTCTTGCTGCACGTTTCATGCTTGCTTCACACAAGGCCACCTCCATGCTCCCTATGCGTAGATAAGAAACCATGGAACCTGTCGTAAGCTGCATTGGTTCACTCGAATATATTTCATTGAGGCAATACCACGATTCCTACCATGCCGTCGCTGCCGTCCCCGCTGAACCCCGCCTTCCGAGCCCCTTCCTCTCCTCTGTGGCCGATTGCGGAGGTCCTATCCGATGATAACCTTCTCTCGCTCGTGCTGCGGTCACTCACGCGCGACTCTTTTCACTACGCGCTTGTCTCGAAGCGATGGTACGCCGCAGCGCGATTCTCGCTCACGCACCTCGCAATCAAATCCCAGATCCGATTCTCCGTTCTCCTAGACACGATTCGCACCTTTTCCTCGCTCACGCACTTCGAGATTCAGGAATGTTGCTGTCAGGATGCGCACGGCGATGCTTTTTTCCAATGCCTGGGCGCCACGTGTCCGCATTTGACACATCTGACCGTACACTTCCAGCCGCGCATGAACGTCACTTGCAACGGCCTCTCGTCTCTCTTCCATGGCTGTCGCAAGCTCCGCGACCTCCGCCTGCTCACCCTCCGCTGCCTTCCGCACCTCCCGCCCGCCGTCTCTCTCCTTTCCGACCTGAGAACCCTCCATGTCTCCCGCCGCGACGACTATTACAGCGCGGATCAATTCGAGCATCTCGTTTTGCCGCCTGAAAGCATCGGCGCACTTCAGCAGCTACAGGAAATCCACGTTACAACAGGATGGTCCTTCCAAGGTCTCTCGGATTCCATCAGCAGCCTCACAAACCTCCGAAGCTTGACCTTTTCCAGCCCCTTTCTCTCACACCTCCCGAGCTCGATTGGTGAATTACCGCAATTGCAAACCCTAAAAGTCGAAATGTATATGTTAGATTCAATACCGGATTCCTTCCAGCATCTCACCAACCTTCGTTCCCTCTCGCTGCAGTCCAAGTGTTTGGCGCGCTTGCCTGAGCATGTGATGGGGGCGATGGTGCGATTGAAGTCACTTTCTCTCTGCTGCGACTTGCCCAGGCTGCCGGATATCATCTGCTCCCTCCCCCTCTCCTCCCTCTCCATCCTCTCCTGCTCTGTACTCACCTCTCTTCTCGACAATCTCGGAGCCCTGGTACAGCTTGAAACCCTGAAGCTTTACAATCTGCCCAACCTTTGCTGTCTTCCCAAGAGCATAGGCAACTTACAGGGATTGAAGTTGTTGGAAATCTGTCAGCTGGGTCTGCTGCAGCTGCCCGGAAGCCTGTGCACGGGGAGTGTGAGGCACAGCCTGGAGCGGCTTTTCTTGCGCGAGTGCAGGGAACTGTGGCGGCTGCCCCCCCAACTGGCCATGCTGACGCGCCTGGAAGAGCTCCAAATCACCTCCTGCCCTCGCCTCGAGTCCCTACAGCCATTCTTTGCTCCGAATCCCCCATGACCACAGCCACATAACAACACGCAGCAGCATACCACACAGCAGCCGTGGGGCCTGGCATCCCTCACCAGCCTATCGCTGTCTGGATGCTTGCAAGGTGCCTCTCTCCCTGATGCCTTTTCCACGCTCTCTGCCCTCACTTCCCTCACCCTCGCCCGCATGCGCGGCCTCTCCAACCTGCCGGAATCACTCGGACAGCTGGAAAACCTCAGGTTCTTAAAGCTCGAACACTTGGAAGATCTATCTATGCTGCCCGAGTCACTTGGGCAGCTGAAAGCCCTAGAAATGCTGGAGCTGTATTATTTGCCAAAGCTGAACTCTCTGCCCGAATCACTCCATCGGCTGCCCAAGCTGAAAGAGCCAAAGCTGATTAAAGTGGGCAGGCTCATAGAGTGTTGGTGGATTGACTACCTCCGCCAAAATGCAGCCGATTTAATGTTTTTCTGTTTCTTTGTTTTGTGGGGCTTTTGGGTGAACCCAGGAGGAAGAATGCAGCTGATGTCTTACTGAAGGCTCTCGCACAGATCCTGCTGTTCTCATAGGCGAATGCTTGATCATCGTGTAACGGTCTGACCTGACCAGAGACAGCCTCGTAGTGGCCTATGAGTCAAAACATATTTGTATGTTCTTAGTTCTGCTAGGCTACAGTGAGGTGCTCAGTATAGAGTACAACCCCAGTTAGGGTTTCATACTTGTATCTCCCTGTTGCTAGTCATTCATCATTCCTGCACAAATTATTCTGACATGGTTTCAGAGCAGGAAACCTGTTATGTTTTAGGGCCCACTGATAGTTCCGTTCGTTCCTGCCCGAAGCGCCCTTGCGCCGTCCTGCCCTGCTCGCACAGTGTCGCGCTGCCCTGCTGCCACGCGCGCTGCCTGCCCTAGCGCGCTCCCCTGCTGCAGTCCGCGTGTCGCGCCCCACTGCTGCCCGCGCGTCGCGCCCTGCAGCCCGCATGTCGCGCCCTGCTGCAGCCTGCGCGTCGCGCCCTGCTGCCCCCCGCGTCGCGCCCTGCTGGAGCCCGCGCGCCGCGCCCTGCTGCTGCCCAGCGCGTCGCGTCATGCAGCCCGCGCGTCGCACCCTGCTGCAGCCCCCGCGTCGCGCCCTGCTGCCCTGCCTAGCGCGCGCCCCGCTGCCTGCCCTAGCGCGCTCCCCTGCTGCAGCCCGCGCGTCGCACCTTGCTGCAGCCCGCGTGTCGCGCCCCACTGCTGCCCACGCGTCGCGCCCTGCAGCTCGCACGTCGCGCCCTGCTGCAGCCTGCGCGTCGCGCCCTGCTGCCCCCAAAATCACGCCCTGCTGCAGCCCACGCGTCGCGCCCCACTGCTGCCCAGCGCGCCGCGTCCTGCAGCCCGCTCGTCGCACCCTGCTGCAGCCCGCGCGTCGCGCCCTGCTGCCATGCTGCCCTGCCCAGCGCGTGCCCCAATGCCTGCCGTATCGCGCACCCTGATGCAGCCCGCGCGTCGCGCCCTACTGCGCTGCCCTGCCCTTAGGCCCGCGCGCCCTGCCCTGCAGCCTGCGAGCCGCGCTGCCCTGCCCTTAGGCCCACGCGCCGCCCTGCCCTGCACCCCGCGCACCTGCTGCCCAGCGCGACGCTCGCGCTGCCCGCCAGCTGCCTGCGCCCTGCCCGCGCGCACGCCACGTGCACCACCAGCCCACCCTGCCTACGCTCTGCTAAGCGCGCTGCTGCTGCTGCTGCTGCTGCTGCTGCTAAGTGGCGCTACTGCTGCTACTGCTGCCACTGATGCTGTTACTGTGCTAGCCTGTGCCCTGCTGCCCAAGCACCCTACTGGCCTCCACAGCCACTCGAACAGTCACTACTGCTGGTGCAGCCTCAGCGACCACCGCTTCTGCTATAGCTGCAGCTACTGCAATTGCTACTCACGCCCTTGCCCCACTGCTACTGACTGCCACTGCCTGTCATGGCCAGTCTCACGGTCGTTACAGCGTCTGGAGGTACTGGACAGCAGCGGCAGCAGCGTCAGCAGGAGACCTTCTCCCCGCAGCGGCTTTGCGACTGTGTTTCTCATCGAGTCGTCCCTGGTTGTGCAGAGGCTGCTTCTCTAGGTGCTAGTGAGTCTGCTGCCGCTCTAGGTGCTAGTGAGTTTACCGCCACTGGTCCTGCCTCAGCTGAGGCCTTGCACACTTTCACACTTGACCCAGGCGTGTCACGTTGCTTCTTTCGTGATTGCACCACAGTCACACCGCTCACTCCACCTGTCCCGGTCTCTCTGGCTAACCCCTCTGGGGGCCCAGTTGCAGAAAGTGCCTCCACCGTTCTCCCGTGTCCAGCGGCCCCTTCCGGCTCGCTTGCAGATCTCCACCTCCCCTCGTTCACTATGAACTTGGTGAGTAACGCTGTCCTCCAGGACCAGTTTGTCACTATGACTACTCCTGGGGGTGAGCTTGTAGCGATCTGTACGGACTCACGCACTGGCGCCCACCTCGCCACGTTCACTTGGAGACCCAGGTCTGGCCTGTACACATTGACCACTGAGTCTGCACAGGTAGCTGCGTCAGGTCCGGTAGCTGCGTCGAGTCAGATGGCTACGTCAGCTCCTGTGACTGCGTCGGGCCAGTTAGCTGCGTCTTGCTCGTGCAGAGTACTCACGCACCAGACTCAGCTCTGGCACCACCGACTTGGTCACCCCTCTCACCAGCGTCAACGTAGCATGCACTCCCGTCTCCTTGTCTCTGGCCTCCCCAGGTCCCTGCCCCCCCTACCGCGCTCGCTTGCCCCGCCGTGCCTTCCTTGCGTCGAGGGGCGGCAGTCCGCCGCTCCTCATTTCTCCGAGTTTCCCCCGATCACTGCTCCTCTGCAAACTCTCCACATGGACGTGTGGGGCCCAGCTCTCGTCCGTGGGACGGACCTGGAGCGCTATTTCCTGCTGGTCGTTGACGACTACTCGCGCTACACCATGGTCTTCCCCTTGCGCAGCAAGGCGGACGTCACTGGTCTTTTGATCCCCTGGATCCGCGCTGCTCGTCACTAGCTGCGCGAGCGGTTTCGGCGGGTCCTTCCAGTCCTGCTTCTGCACTCTAACAGGGGCAGTAAGTTCTCTTCTGGCCTCCTTGCGGAGTTCTGTCGAGACCAGGGCATCTGCCAGACGTTCACGCTTCCGGCCTCTCCACAGCAGAATGGGATTGTAGATCGTCGCATTGGCTTGGTGATGGAGGTTGCTCGCACCTCCATCATCCATGCAGCTGCTCCGTTTGCGGTCCTATACGCCGCGCATCAGCTCAACCCCTGGCCCCGTGTCTCTTTGCCAGAGACCTCGCCCACACTCCGTTGGACGAGAGAGGTTGGCGATGCGGCGGCGTTTCGTGTTCGGGGCGCGCTCTCCCCTGTTCGCGATACCACCGCGAGCAAGCTCTCTCCTCGCACTCTCCACTGGGCCTTCCTTGGCTTCCCCACCGATGCCCCGCCGTGGCAGTTTTACCACCCTCGCTCGCGTCGGGTCCTGTCCTCCCAGGACGTCACCTTTGACGAGTCTGTCTGTTACTACAGGGTTTACCCGCACGCGTCCCACCCGGTCCCCTTGGCGCCTCTCTTCCTGGTACAAGTTCCCCCCCCGGTAGACCCCCTCCCCCCACAGGGTCCTGCTCCCTCCGGTGTGTCTCAGGTAGACCCACCCCACTTGGATGAGCTTGTGGAGATCTCCTCTGACTCCTCTGGCCCAGTTGAGGGGGGTGACCCCGCCGTTGACGACACGGCGGCCACTCGCCGCTCTCCTCGCTTAGAGACCCCCCCTGGTTTTCCGCCTCGGCCGTCTTCTCCACCTCCGCAGCCTGCTGCTGTGGACTATGGTGCTGCTGCGGGTGGTGACACTGGTGGTGCGGGTTCTGGGGGTGCTCAGACAGGGGGTGCGGGTTCTGGGGGTGCTACGACTGGAGGTGCTGAGATAGAGGGTGCTGACACTGGGGGTGCTGCGAGTCCTAGCGGCAGTGGAGCCGTGGGTGACCCTACTGGGGGTCCTGGAGTTGGACGGCCTAGTCGACTTGAGACGCTCTCGCCGCAGCAGATTCGTGAGTGGATCGTTCGGCAAGGCCGTCCTGGTGGTTACGGTGTTACCGCTTCTGGAGCTGCTGGTGGTGGAGGTACTAGAGGAGCTGCTGGTGCTAGAGGTACTAGAGGTGCTGCTGGTGCTGGAGGTGCTGGAGGTGCTACTGCCTGTCCTCAAGGACATCACTGCTAAGGGCAGGCTCACCCTCGACGGACGGAGGACAGACAGACTTAGACTCAGTAACAAGACTCGCGGCCTAGCAGCAAAGTCGACTAGCTCAGTCACTAGGGCAAACGCAGCAGTAGACTTAAAGTCAAGGTCAGTGACGATAGTAACGAGGAGACGAGTGACAGTAGGACTGACAGCACGAGCAAGGTCTGACTCAGGGTCAGGAACGTCAAGAAGAGAGGACGTCGAAGTTGACGGCAGGGCAACACGCTGTGGAACAGAGGAAGGACGAAGTGCCATAACGTGAGTGCCTGGGACAGCAGGAGGACGAGAACGGGCGACACGACGAGCACGAACAGGTGTGGAAGCACGAGTCTCAGGCTCACGACGCTCAGTCAGGGACTCAGTCACCTCAGTGTGAGGAGTAGGGGCAGGCAGCGGGGAGCAAGGCAGTAGCTGTGGCTGAGACTGGTCTGTCGGTGGACACAAGAGAGGTGGAGTGAGGCCAGTGGAAGACGAGAGAATAAGAACCTGGCGAAGGGCTAAGTCAGGCGGTGGAAGGGGCGACTGCGACTGCGGGTAGAAAAACGGTCAGCGCGGCGCAGTACCCGTACCGTCAGCAACTTTAGTACCTCCAGTACCTCCAGCTCCAGCGCCTCCAGTTGTACCAGCAGCACCTCTAGCACCTCCAGCACCAACAGCATCAGCACCTCCAGTGCCAGCAGCTCCAGTAGCACCTCCAGCACCAGTAGCACCACCAGCTGTTGTGTGATGCAATCATATGCATTCACGTCTGTCTGCCTCCCATCATGTGTTCGTGCGTTGCATGCGTGGTGTGAGCGTGTGCAAGAATTTGTGTTTTGTGCGGTTTGGTTTTTCTGAGTGTGTGTGAATGTTATTTGGCTTGAGCAGATATCTGAAGTGACTCCTCTGCTCAAGAGCTTTCCGACGAACCAAGTATCGCTTCAATCGGAGCACGAACAAGAAAGTTACGAACGTTGGAGTTCGTATGTTTTTCATATTTGACTGTGGCAACTGTGGGAAGTTGTGGGGTTGGCTCAATATGGGGTACAGACTTTTGGGGGTTGGGAAATTCGTCTTTCTACTGTAGTTGCTGCCAAATGGTTGGGAGAAACCAAACCAGGTTGGCAAGTGTGGCCAAGTTGGGTTGAGGTGGATTGTGGAGGTTGGGATAGTGACAAAGGTCAAAGTTGGGTTGCCTATGGGGAAGGGAATTGTGTGGCATGGGGTTTCCTTGGTTGGGGACTCTCTTGGGACCTTCCCTCTCGTCCTCCTCATCCCTTCCACCTGGTTTAGTGCTACTCTAATTCTCTTGTGTGAACTTCTGTGAGACTCTTGTGATTGAGTTAAGATTCTATGGCAGCTTACCCACTAGTGCGCCAAAATTGATAACTCAAGAAATACTTCACCTTTTCGTATAATTCAACTTGGGAATTGTAGCCACGGACTAGAGCTACAACATATCCGAAATTGGTGAAGTTTTGGCAGTGAGTTTTTTGTCGACGGCGTTTCTTGTGAGCGCGACTATTCTGTCCAGAAATATAGACCAACGATTTTGAGAAATTTAGGCACCTAATCTTCATAGACTCCGTCCTTAGTCTCTAACAAGTGGTATCAGAGCTGATTAAGGACCTTGTGGGGAGTCTACTGAAGTGTGAAGACCCTCCTAGACCCACCATGGCCTGTGGGCGTGCCTAAGTGGAGTTCTGGAGGTTGGATGTGACTTCCGCTAAGGGGAAACTCTGCCGAAATTTCGTTGGCGCCGACACTTGTGAAGATTGTGTGGATCTACATTGTGACCAGCAAAGGGGGGAGCTGAAACCTCTGATTGGGAGCATAGGAGATGAATCAAGGGAGTGGAGATGCAGCTGAGAAGAGGAGTGAATCGCCACCATCCAAGATCGAAGCTTTGGATGGCTCCAACTATGAGGAATGGAGCGGGCGGATGCGGAGCGCCTTCAAGCGCTACAAGCTGCTGAAAATTGCAATGGGAGAGGAGAAGATGCCGGGGGAAGGAGATGCCCGCAATCGGTGGATTGAGAAGAGCGCGGTGCTGTACGACCTCATCCTCCAATCGGTCAACAACGACATGTTCCAGCACATCAAGGATTTGGTGGAGTTGGATGATTCCGGACCGAAGGCATGGAAGCTGCTACGCGACGTGATTCAGCCCAACACGCTGCCGATGGTGATTGTGTTGGAGAAGGAGTTGGCTGCCCTCTCCATGAAACAGGGAGATGATGTGAAACCGGTCCTTGACAAGATCAAGGACACCTATGCGAGGATGGCAGCGGCGGGCAGCGAAGTGTCGCAGATGCAACAGTGCACCAAGATCATCTCGGTGCTCGACAACTCGTGGGACAACCTCATCCCCACCCTCAACGTTCAGTAGGACAAATGGATGCCTGAGTGGCTACGGCAGCAGATTCTGCAGGAGGACTTCCGCAGGCGCCACACGGGAGGTGGTGCTGCCAACAAAACTGTTGAGGGGTATGGAGCTGCAGGAGGCAGCAGAGGAAGAGGGGGAGGGAGAGGTCGAGGCCGTGGGAGAGGCTTTGGCAGAGGGAGAGGCCGAGGTGACTACAACGAGGGGCATGGGAGCTCTGGTGGCAGGGGGAGCACCCGAATGGAGGGTGCGTGCTGGTACTGCAAGAAGGCTGGACACACGTGGTTCAAGTGTTTCAGCCGGCCTGAGGGATGGGCGCCCCCAGGCATGAAGCCGCCAAGTGGTGAACGTGCACGAAGTGGCGCTGTGCAAGGTTCAGGTGCACAAGGTGATGGTGCACAAGGTAAAGCCGACCCTGGGATGTTCCTCATGGTTGAGGATGTGCAAGGGAGTGGGGGTGATGTGGGTTCAGTTGGGAAGGTTGTGATGCACCCCCTCACCCACTGGGTGATCGATTCAGGTTGCACAAGTCACATGACCCCACGGGCAGATTTGCTTGACGAGGTAAAACCCCCAGGGAAGATCAAGTTTGTGGCTGCCGCTTCAGGTGCTTTGCTCCCTCTAATTGGTGTTGGGAATTCCAAGGTCATGGGAGCCAATGGGGGGCTTGTGGGGCTAGGGAATGTGCTGTTGGTTGAAGGTTTGTCCGCTAACCTTCTTTCCGTGCGCCGGTTGCAGAAAAGCAAGGCCAAAGTGACTTTCGGCCCAACCAGCTGCCGTGCAAAGCTTGGGAAGTTGCTGCTGTGGGACTTGGAGGAGAAGAGCAGCTGCATCAAGGACCTGTGGCAGCTGCCCATCATCCCTTGGAATGGGAAACCACCAGCAACGGCAGTGGCTGCAGCAACGGCTAAGGTAGCTGCAGGGGGAGAGAAGATTGCACCAACTGCTGGGGCCCTGGATGCAGTCAAGAAGGTGCACCAGTCACAGCAGCCACATGGTGAGGTGCTTGTTGGTGTGGATGCGACAGCTGCATGGGCAAAGGCTTCATCTGCGAGTGGTGAGGCCGATTGGGAGACATGGCACGAGAGGCTGTGTCATGTGAACTTTCCTATGCTGCAGAAGTTGGTTAAGGATGGGAGCTTGAAGGGGTTGGAGGTGAAGGGGGCAGCGAAGGAGATTGGGAGCTGCCCTACATGCCTTGAGACCAAGTTCACGAAATTTCCCTTCAGCAGCAGCACGGGACCAGCCAAAGCACCACTCGCGCTTGTGCACATGGATGTGGTGGGGCCTACGAGGGCCCTTTCTCTCTCGGGCAGCCGCTATTTCCTGACCATTGTGGACGACCATACGGGTGCGGTGTGAGTGTACCCTCTCAAGACGAAGGGGGAGGTGGCAGCGACTGTTCTCAAGGAGTGGATGCCGAGAGCTCAAAGGGAGAGCGGTCATAAGGTGAAGGTGATGCGCACCGACAACGGAGGAGAATTCATTGGCGCTGATTTTGAGGCGGTGCTGAAGAAGAAGGGGATCCAGCATCAGCTCACAGTGCCCTACAACCCTCAGCAGAACGGCGTGGCTGAGCGGTTCAACCGGACCCTGCAAGAAGGTGCTCGCACTCTCCTTGGGCGTGCAGGGCTGCCGGATCCGTTTTGGGTGACTGCACTGCGGCAGGTCGCCCTTGTGAAGAACAGGGTGCTGGCGACTGTGGGGGACAAGCAGTGGGTCCCCTACACCAAGTGGTATGGGAGTGCACCAGCAGTCAACATGCTGAGAGCCTTCGGCTGCATGGTGGTGTTTCATGTGCCTAAGGAGAAGAGGGGAAAACTGGAAGCTTCTGGGAGATGGGGTGTGCACTTGGGGCTTGCTAAGGATCACAAGGGCTGGCTGGTTTGGGACTTGACCAGCCAGCACAAGGGATGTGAAGTTCCTCGAGTCCTTATACTACAAGGAGTGGAAGCAGCAGCAGCAGAAGCTTCCCACTACACCGCTGATCATTGAGGCCGATGAGGTGCAGCGGCCTTCGAGGCAAGTGCAGGTTTTTGTCTCTGAGAATGAGATCTCTGGGGTTACTGAGGATGGGGGAGAACCTGAGGTGGAGGAGCAGCAGCAGCAACAGCAGCAAGGTGCTCCACAAGGTGCCGCACGTCCGGCTGACCGTCCCAGGAGGGATGTGCGCCCTCCTAACCGGCTGACCTATCCGAGCTTTGGCAAGCCAAAGGTGGTACGGGCTGGGAGTGTGGCTGAGCAGTGTGATGAGGATGAGATAGCACACTGCTACTGGGCAGCCGTTCCTGAGCCCAAGACGCTAGCTGAAGCATTGAGCGGGCCGGATGCTGAAAAATGGAAGCAGAGTGTGAAGGAGGAGTATGACTCTCTGCTGGAGAACGAGACGTGGGAGCTGTGTGAGCTGCCACCTGGGAAGAAGGCCATTTCTTCCAAGCTGATCTTCAGGCATAAGTACGGACCAGATGGGGAGCTGACCCGCTACAAGTCAAGGCTTATGGCTAAGGGGTTTCAGCAGACAAAGGGGAAGGATTTTGACGAGATCTTTGCTCCTGTGGGGAAAGGCACAACATTGAAAGTGTCACTGGCAATGGCAGCAAACCGTGGATGGCGGGTGAAGCAGATGGACATCACCACCGCCTTACTCAATGGGATCATTCTGGAGGAGCTGTACATGTTACAGCCTGAGGGTTTGGATGATGGGAGCGGCAGGGTGTGCAGGCTGAAGAAGGCCATCTATGGCGTGAAGCAGGCTCCTCGTGCATGGTACCACAAGCTAGAGGAGACACTGCTGGCTGGGGGGTTCAAGAAGAGTGAGTGTGACCACAGCCTGTTCCTGCTACAAGAGAAGGAGCAGTTTCTCATGCTCCTGGTGTATGTGGACGACATCCTGCTCTTCTCTGAGTCGTCTGCAATGATTGAGCGTGTGGAGGAGATGCTGGAGATGCAGTTCAAGTGTTTTAAGATGGGAGATGTGAAGTACTACCTGGGGATGCATGTGGAGAGGGACCTTGACAAGGGAGTGTTGAGGTTGCACCAGAGGAAGTACTGTGAGGGGCTGGCCGAGAAGTATGGGCTGCAAGATGGAGGGAAGCCAGCCACCCCACTGCCTTCAGGGTTCACAGTGGAGCCCTGTGCTGATGAGGAGGTGGTGGGTGAGAGTGACAGGAAGCTGTTTCATTCCATGGTGGGGGCACTCAATTATGCGGCTAACCACACGCGGCCTGACATTGCCTTTGCTACATCCAGGCTTGCCAGTGTGGTTGCACGCCCCAGTCATGAGCAGCTGGAAGCGGCCAAGAGGTTGGTCCGCTATGTGAGCGCTACGGCATCAGTGGGCTTGGAGTACAGTGCTGTGCGACAGAGGCTGCAGAGGGGTGCAGCTGATTTGGGCAAGGGGGAGATGCTCCTGACCTGCTACACCGACGCCAGCTTCAACTCTGTAAAGGCGGATGGCACCAGCATTGGAGGCTATGTGTGCCTGTTTGGAGGTGGTGCAGTGAGCTCGCGCAGCAAGAAGCAGAACGAGGTGGGGCAGTCCTCGTGTGAGACAGAGTACATGGCCCTGCATCATGGGGCAAAGGAGGTGGTGTGGCTGAGGCGTTTGTTGGAGGAGATCGGAGTGTGCCAGAGGGAGCCGACTGTGATTTTCTGTGACAATGAGTCGGCGGTGAAGCTAGCAAAGAATGCTTGTCTTCATGGGCTGACCAAACACATCAGGCCTAAGTGGCACTGGGTGAGGAGGCTCCTGGACAAGGAGGTGCGGCTGGAGATTGTGAAGACCCATCAGCAGGCGGCTGACATTCTCACCAAGCGCCTGGCTGAATCTGAGCATTGGAAGGGCATGAAGCTTGCTGGGATGAGTGTGCATTGAGGGTGCATGCTTGAGCTATGGCATGTGGAATAATGGTTGGCAGCCAGAGGGGGAGTTTGTTGTGTGATGCAATCATATGCATTCACGTCTGTCCGCCTCCCACCACGCGTTCGTGCGTTGCATGCGTGGTGTGAGCGTGTGCAAGAATTTGTGTTTTGTGCGGTTTGGTTTTTCTGAGTGTGTGTGAATGTTATTTGGCTTGAGCAGATATCTGAAGTGACTCCTCTGCTCAAGAGCTTTCCGACGAACCAAGTATCGCTTCAATCGGAGCACGAACAAGAAAGTTACGAACGTTGGAGTTCGTATGCTTTTCATATTTGATTGTGGCAACTGTGGGAAGTTGTGGGGTTGACTCAATATGGGGTACAGACTTTTGGGGGTTGGGAAATTCGTCTTTCTACTGTAGTTGCTGCCAAATGGTTGGGAGAAACCAAACCAGGTTGGCAAGTGTGGCCAAGTTGGGTTGAGGTGGATTGTGGAGGTTGGGATAGTGACAAAGGTCAAAGTTGGGTTGCCTATGGGGAAGGGAATTGTGTGGCATGGGGTTTCCTTGGTTGGGGACTCTCTTGGGACCTTCCCTCTCGTCCTCCTCATCCCTTCCACCTGGTTTAGTGCTACTCTAATTCTCTTGTGTGAACTTCTGTGAGACTCTTGTGATTGAGTTAAGATTCTATGGCAGCTTACCCACTAGTGCGCCAAAATTGATAACTCAAGAACTACTTCACCTTTTGTACAATTCAACTTGGAAATTGTAGCCAAGGACTAGAGCTACAACATATCCGAAATTGGTGAAGTTTTGGCGGTGCGTTTTTTGTCGACGACGTTTCTTGTGAGCGCGACTATTCTGTCCAGAAATATAGACCAACGATTTTGAGAAATTTAGGCACCTTATCTTCATAGACTCCGTCCTTAGTCTCTAACACCAGCTCCGGCAGCTCTAGCACCTCTAGTACGAGCACCTCCAGGACCAGCAGCTCCAGCATCTCCAGCACCAGCAGCACCAGCACCTCCAGTGCCAGCAGCTCTAGTACCCCCAGCACCTCCAGTAGTACATCCAGCACCTCCAGCACCAGCAGCACCACCAGCTCCGGCAGCTCCAGCACCTCCAGTACGAGCACCTCCAGTGCCAGCAGCTCCAGCACCTCCAGTGCCTCTAGCACCAGCTGTACCTCCAGGACTAGCAGCTCCAGCACCTCCAGCTCCAGTAACACCTCCAGGATTAGAAGCTCCGGCACCTCCAGCACCAGCAGCACCTCCAGTACCTCCAGTACCCGAGGGAGACCCGGATGCACTTGACATCCCTACCCCGCGCTCTTACGCTGAGGCGATCGCGGGTGAGTACTCCTCTCAGTGGCAGACAGCCATGCACGCAGAGATGGCAACCTGGAAGTCCACAGGCACCTACGTCGACGAGGTTCCTCCTCCTGGGGCGAACATAGTCGATGGCATGTGGATTTTCAGAGTGAAGGGGCCGCCGGGTTCTCTGCCTGCCTTCAAGGCGCATTACGTTGCTCGAGGCTTCAGACAGCGACAGGGGGTCGACTTCTTCCATACCTTCTCCCCCACCCCGAAGATGACTACTCTTCGGGTGTTGCTGCACGTTGCAGCACAGCGTGACTACGTGCTGTACTCCCTCGACTTCTCCACAGCTTTCTTGCAGGGCAGCCTTCACGAGGAGATCTGGCTGCGCCCACCTGGCTTCACTGGTTTGTTTCCTGCGGGTACCCAGTGGAGCCTCCGGCGGCCAGTCTACGGTCTCCGCCAGGCGCCCCGTGAGTGGCACGACACACTGAGGACGACACTTGCGGCTCTTGGGTTTGCTCCTTCCTCTGCTGACCCGTCGCTGGTTCTATGCACCGACACTACCCGACCGCCGTTCTACGTTCTTGTGTACGTCGACAACTTGGTTTTTGCTACTGCTGACACAGAGGCGCTGGCCTTAGTGAAGGCGGAGCTGCAGGAGAGACACACCTGCATTGACTTGGGTGAGCTGCGGAGCTATCTTGGCTTGCAGATCACCCGGGACAGAGCACGGCGCACCATCACCCTCACTCAGTCACACATGGTGCACAAGGTCCTTCAGCGCTTCGGCTTCCAGTACTCCTCGCCACAGCCCACTCCTCTGCCTACTAGCCACTCACTCTCAGCTCCACCTTCGGATGAGTCCGTAGAGCCGAGTGGTCCATATCCAGAGCTTGTGGGTTGCCTCATGTACCTGATGACGTGCACAGGACCTGACCTTGCGTACCCTCTCAGCCTCCTGGCTCGCTGCGTGGCTCTCGGTAGACACCGAAAGGTGCACTTTGATGTTACTTGTGCAGTACATCGGGCATGGGGCTCGTGCTTGGAGGACGGGGTTTAGTGATACTCACAGGACACTGTGACAATCTTGGGCCGACGACCAGGCGACTCACCGTTCGTCACAGGGTTACACCTTCAGTCTTGGCTCTGGCTCTGTCTCGTGGAGGTCCACTCGTTCTTCTTATGTGCTTGGTTCCAGCAATGAGGCCGAGATCTACGCTGGGGCTATGGCTGCACAGGAGCTACGCTGGCTGAACTACCTGATGACCGACTTGGGGGAGCGGCCTCGTTCTCCTCCAGTTCTGTACGTCGACAACAAGGCCATGCTTGCCTTGTGTCACGAGCTGAGACTGAAGCACATTGCTCTTCGCTACTTTCTTGCTCGAGAGATGCAGCAGCGTGGTCACCTTCGCCTTTCCTACGTGGCCGCTCGGGCCAACACTGCTGATGTCTTCACCAAGGCCCTTTGGTCTGGTGATCATCAGCGTTTTTGCACTAGTCTTGGGCTTCTGCCCGTTCTGCCTCACCTGCTTGTCTCTTGATCTTGCACTTGTTGTACACTGATATCTATATTTATACCTGCATGTTTACTCTTGCTAGGTTGTGATCAGTATACTGCCTTGCTATTATAACTATGTATGTGAACTCGCCTTGTGGCCGCTTGCTTGTGCTCAGAATGAGTGGTGATCTTGAGATCCACCCTGGGCGTTGCATTACTTTGTTCTCTTGCCTGACTGGTCTTGTGACCGTTTGTTGTGTTGGCTATCCCTCACTTTGCCTAGGGGGGTATGTCAAAACATATTTGTATGTTCTTAGTTCTGCTAGGCTACAGTGAGGTGCTCAGTATAGAGTACAACCCCGGTTAGGGTTTCATACTTGTATCTCCCTGTTGCTAGTAATTCATCATTCTTGCACAGATTATTCTGACACTATGGATTGACCACATTAACTCCCAGTATCAGGGTGAAACAATCATACACCTTTATTGTATCAGGGCGTTTCTTGTTTCTTACCTAGAAATACTATGCTGGATGGCTGCACGCATTTAATGTGGAACATTTTCTCATATTGACTCTGATTTTGAGGTGACTGTTTCCATGAAGATGTATGGAGAAACCACTACTCTTGTTGGGCTGAGAAATTCAGTACTAATTGACTAACGACCTTAACACTCTTGGATATGTAGACTTGTATGCGTAGCGGAAGTTTGTAGTAGAATGATTGAATTATATGAATAAAAACAAGCAGTACAATGGTTTTATAGCTAGGCAAATGTACCCATTCGCTAATGTGCCTGTTCAATTATGTAAACAAGTTGTACCCTTTCGCTATAGTGAAGCCTTATTCGCTGACGTCATCATTTCTAGTGAAGCAATACTCACTAGAAATTGACTCGCTACTGTAGCTAGGGACATAATAATGTCTTGAATTGTGAAGCTCTAAAACATTTCCTAACACTGCCCCTCATTTCCCAACGCGGATTTCGACGAAGTATTGTAACGCGTCGGTTTATGCGAACAAAATCGCTGTAACGTTGTTCTTGACGTCGGCGAAATTGCAGTTACTCTTGGCGAGGCCGATTTGGTTCAGTTATCTCCTTCAATTTTGACGGGGTCAAGAAAACTGGTCGCGCTGTAGGAGATGCTGACTTGGCGATGCAGGAAAGCACGGAAACGGGTGACGCAATGAAAACGGGGTGAGACAAAGGTGGGGCGATGTGTCTAGAGGTGGCGAGAAATGGCAAGTACAGTTGTGATTTTGACTGGCTGCTAGTGGCCCGAGGTGTCCTAGTCAGTCAGGCGCAACTGGGGCTAGTTGGCTGTGGGATGTGTGTCAGTAGAGCTGCACTGTGAGATCCCCGATTGATCCTTGGGGGGTTACAGGCCTGTTAGCCTGGGGGGTTATGGACGCACTGACCCGCTACTGAAACAAGCCCTTTTATCCCAATGGTCTAGTGGTTGGGATTCTGGCAATGTGCTGGCAGTTGCCATTGGCGTGAGTTGTCACAGAAAACAGTTCGTGAATCAAATCGAAAATGTTGGCAGCAGCTGCCATGTGACGCGATAAGGCAGTTGTGACTGTTCCTGGGATGCAGCTGCGCTGGCAAGGTGGCTCGTGTGACAGATGTCAAGATAGGAAAACATGAATGTGTTGGATTAGGAAGGAAGGGGAGTACAAGTAGGAAACCTAAAAAGGTTGTACTCCCTAATGAGTGCCCCACTACAGCCTAGAATGCAATATAACATTTGACACACCCTCATAGGCAAAGTGGGGAACAGCAAGAGATCACAAGACCAGTCAAGAGAAGCAAACAAAGCAAAGCTCAGGGTGGATCTCAAGATCACCACACAGTCCAAGCACAATCAAGTGGCCACAAGGCCAGTTCACATGCAGAGTTTATAATAGCAATTGCAGTACACTGATGACAACCTAGCACGTTTAAATATGCAGGTATACTCATATAGAGCAGAGTACAAGTGCAAGGCATGATCTTATAATAAAAACATTTTTTTTAGGGGTGGCGTTTGTAATTGAGTAACGGCCATACGCGCCGACGCTTTTATACTGTCAAAAATGGTTTTTGTTTTTAGAGGTACGAATCTGAAGCTCTTAATAAGGCGAACACGACCATGTACTGTGCGCATGGGCTCGTGCATGAAATCCCGCCGAAAACAGCCGCGACTCAATTTCCCACCGCACAAAGCCTGTCCCGGAGCAACGCACATGCCAGCGATGACGTGCATCCTGCCGTGCAGCCCAATAGGAATGTCATGTGCTGCTAGGGTGCAACATTTCACCCAAACATTCGAGAAGGGGGTGGAACATCCCTGCAAGCGCAGCAGATACGTGCCGCGATTCCCTCCTCTGCGGGTTTAGTCAGGGGGGTACCCGACTATCCCTGAAGAGGACCTCGAGCCGCACACCAGAAGGGGTCCCCTCCAAACCCTCATTTCTTCTCCAATTCTTTCACTTTCTCATTCAGATTCTTGGTCTCTCCCGCCATGCTGCGGAAGCCATGGCGGAATTCTCTGGCAATCATTTCTTGTTCAAGAGGAAACCTACCCGTAAACCCGCCTTTGTAGTTGACGTAGACGGATGGTATTCCCGTGTCCCACCTAGCCCACCAGAGCCACCACAACCTCCAGCGCCTCCTGCGGCGCTTGCTCCTCCTGCTCCTCCTGCGCCTCCTGCGCCTCCTGTTCCTCCTGTTCCTCCTTCTCACCCGTTGCCGGTGTCTCCTGTTCACACGGGCAATCCTCCCATCGGCGTTCGACGAATACCTCTCGAAACCAGAGTCCAAGAAGCCCACAGATGAGTATGTGGATGTTGATTATGTGCCAAGACAGCGCTGGGGCCGTCCCGACGATTGTACGTGGGACGAATCTACAGTCGGCGACGACGATGATGTCTCTGACGCTGAGGAGGAGAGTAGCGATGAGGGCGGCAAAGGCGCCGAGGGTGGCACGGAGACTGACACCGAGGCCGGCACCGCTGAGGATGTGTTTTCCGAGGGTGCGCCGGGCGGCGACGAGGACGACGGTGTTGAGTACTGGTCACGCGACGGGCTCCAGAGAAGTTGCCGATACCTACCTACCCTCCTACTAATCGCAAGCGACCCCACCCTGCTACACAGAACCGCGATGCCCGCCCCCCCTCTCTCAGGCATAAGCTCAACGATCACAAGCGTCAAGCCTATACCGCCGCCGAGAAACTGAAGTACGTCGCGCTTCTGCAGGTGGCGGTTTCGGTGCGTGCTTTGGCTCGCGAGAGCGGCATACATCGCAAGTGCCTCTCCAACTGGAAGCGTTCAGCGGATTTCCTGAAGGAAGTTCACTCAGCACGGAAGCGGATGCAAGGTCGCAGGAGATCGTCGTGGTACCGACCGATGGAGATGAAGGTGTACGAGCGACTCCTCGAGTGGCGCCGCAAAGGAAGTGCCGTGTCGGTGGGCCGCCTGCAGGAGTGGTCGAAGGACTTTATGAAGGTTCTCTACCCTCTCGAGAAGTGGAAGGGGAGTCAACGGTGGTCGGAGCGGTTTTGGAAGCGCTGGAATCCAAGCGTTCGCATGAAGATAAGGGTTGCACAGAAAACCGCCGCTCGTAAGATTGCGTTTGCATACGGTAATTGTTTGTGCTTTACCATGTGATGTACTAATTGCATCCGTGTGTTTTGCCCTATCTCCCACCGTCTCGCAGATGTCGCGGAGAAGTGCAAGAATGTTTTTGCAGTTCGTCCGAGACAAGCGACGCGAGCGCGACATCGAGACCACGTGGATCATCAACGCCGACCAGACTCCTCTCTGGCTGGAGATGCCCGCCACCACGACCGTTGAGCAAATGGGCGTTCGCTCGGTGCCCATCAGGAGTGCCGGGTACCAGAAGGAGCGCGTGCCCGTGATGTTGGCCTGCACAGCGGACGGCGCCAAGCTCAAGCCGCGGGCGTCATTCGCTGGCTCGACGAGTGTGTCAAGCCGTTCTTGAAGCCGTCTTTTGGTCGGCACTCCAGGAGCTCCATGGTGGTTCTGGACTCCTACCGCGGGCACCTCACCGAGGAGGTGAAGGAGAAGTTCCGCGAGATGAACTGCGTGTCGGCGATCATCCCGTCGGGCTGTACGGGGGAGATTCAGCCCCTCGACGTCTCCGTCAACAAGAGCTTCAAGGCCCCTGTCCGTCAGCAGTACCAGAAGTTGTTTCAAGAGGAGGGGCAAGAACAGCTGACTAAATTAGGTACGGAATTAAACTGGGTTCTGCCTATGCACTTTGATGAATTCCCCCCGTTGTTGATCTAATCACCATCGTTTTCTTATGTTGTTTCAGGGAATCTTAAGAAGCCGCCACCTGCAGTGGTCCTTAGGTGGATCTCGGGGGCCTGGAGGGCAGTGCCCGCCGACCTCATCAAGCGCGCATTCCTCACCTGTGGCATTAGCAACGCGCTTGACGACAGCGAGGACGGCCTCGCCATGGTGCACAGGCGGACCGAGCTGACCGCGGAAGTGGATGTCGACGACGGCATCATCGTCGATGGCTTCTTTGGCAACAACTGCCAGGAGCCCGAGTCTGACAGGGAGGAGTAGCTAGTTGGTTCCTTGGTAGAAAGGCCTTTGTAAACGCCTGTTCATTGAGTTCGAAGTAAATAGTTGTAATTCTTGGTGCTATATTTCTATAGAAATGCTTTCAGAGATGTTAATTGCCGTTATTTTCCCGGCTAATAGACCCGGGGGTCTAATCCTATACCGGGGAAAAAAAGTGGGGGGGGGGGGGGGGGGGGGTCTATTAACTGGGGGGAATTTTAATAGACCCGAGGTCTAATCCTACATCTTAATTTTTTAATCTAAGTCATGTCAAACACTCTTTTACGACATCACATGTCACCACTCCGATATCGCGTCATAAGAAAATTGACCACGCGCTAACGCGAGACAGACACGTGGTCAGTAATCCAGTCAGATCAGTAAATTTTGCTACCCTGATATGATGTGTCTCGCTACAGTTTCATGGAATTTGAGCTTTCTGCACTAGGGGGGGTCTAATCCTGAATGCATTACAAAAAGGGGGGTCTAATACGAAAGTGGAGATAGCATTAGACCCGCCCCTATTTAATGACCCAGGGGCAGGGGCTGAGAAGTCAGCGAAAAAAGGCTGATTTAGGTTAAAAAGGCTGAGATTTCAGACCTTTTTTAGAACTGAGGCTGATATTTCAGCAATTTGTTGAAAAGAAACATGATTTTGTTTTAGATTTGTAGTGTAAAATGGTGTAAAATGGCTGATTTGTCTGATTTCAGCAAAACGTTTTGTACCAACTCTGATTTTTCAGCCTAGACCAAAACGAATCTGAGGCCCTGCCCGGGGGGCTATAATGGGGGGTCCATTAGCCGGGTAAATACGGTGTTAGTGTTTTACTAAAAAAAAAAAAATGTTATAGGTATGCGCGTATAATAAGTACGGGTACAAAATGGGGTGCGCCTATAATCGAGGAACGGCCATACGCGCCTGCTCCAGATATAGGCGCCGGCGCCTCGGACGGCCCCTATATCCGGGGCCATACGGTATTATAAGCGAACTCTCCCAGTAGATGTAATAAATTTGGAGCGTTACTAGTCACAATTAATGTCAAAAGAGGAATATTGTAAGGAATTTTCTCGACATTCCTTAGCGCATCCTACAACATCGCGTACAGCAGCAGCCGTTGTTCGCCCGTTACTGCTAACGGGGCTTCGCCAACTTCGCGCGCACTGTTTCGCCAAACCTCGCACTGCTGGAGCAGCCGAGTCGGCCTACGCTTCGGGACTAGCCCGAACCTCGCGCCAGCGTAGCACTAGCAAGCTCGCACGCGCCGCGTTACCGTTTGCATGTTTCGCGTATAAATGTTCGCTCATGCCTTCGCTCCCATTTTGTACTCGTTTGACAACTTAGTGCAATCCTCGCTACCTCGATTCATTGCACCCGTAACACTTGGTATTCAAAGCCTCTTTCTTTTCGGACCGCGCATCTCCGCACCTCAGGAAGTCAACTTTTGATTTTTCACGCGAAGGGACTCACGCACATTAGCCCCTAGGAGCCGCTGTCCTCGCGTTCTCTCGTAAACGCGTGCAGCCACGACTGCGCCTAGACTAAGCCGAGCCGACGCCCTTTGTAATGGCCGAACATCTCGACGTCACGACACTCACGCAGGACCGCCTGAATGAACTGCTGCGCCAGCTGCACGAAAACTCCGAAGAAATCGCTGCACTGATGGCGGAACGCACTTCCCTGCAGAATGACGTCGCACGAGCACAATCACAAGCACCTGGCACTCCGGTACAGCCCGCACCACAGGCATCGCAACACAGAAGTGTGGGGCAACCCGCGAGCGCGGCCAGTGATGGCGTCGTCCGCCACGACGGAGACGACGACCACGGCACGACACACCCCGAAGCGACGAATGCGGCCAGAAGTCAACCTCGCGTCACGATTTTTGTGACAGCCGGCGAATCAGCACTGCCGTCGCCGATGCCGCTGAAGCCGTAGCGTCCGCCATGCTTCGACCCGAGTCAACGGGGTGGTCCTACCATTCAGGCGTGGTTGTTCACGTTGAACGTCTTCAACGACGCCAACTACGTCTCGGAGGATACGACGAAGATTCGCTACGCAGTGTCGCTGCTGCGAGGACCCGCCATGGACTGGTGGCGCGTCATCGTCACGAAGCCGATGGACTACGCGACTCTACCGACACGGGAAGGACAAACCGGAGCCTGGGCGCCGTCTTATTTCGTGGAGGTGCCCCAATATCGCACGTGGGGCGCGTGGTGCGCAGGTCTGCACGCTCGTTTTGAGCCAATCGCGGCTTCGATCGCACTTGAGACAGAAGCTCCGCACTTGGCGCCAACTCGGTTCCGTCCAGGATTACACCAGCGGGTTTCTGGCGCTGTGCGAGCAAGTGGGTTACATGCACAAGAGCGAACGCATCGACCGCTACATCGGCGGCCTGAAGCACGACATCGCTCAGGAAATCCAGCTTCGCGGCGTCACCGATTTTCAAGAGATTCTCGCTATGGCGGAGAAACTTGATTTTTTCCGCCGACCGAGACCGGGGTCCTACGGAAGTAGCAGTAACTGGGGACATCGATCTCGTGGGACGAACGAGGGCGCTACGATACATGCCGTCACCGCGAATGCCGCTGCCGCACCGTTCAAAGGGCGCTGCTTCGCGTGCAACCGGCCGGGACACCGCAAGAGCGAATGCCCGGAAAACGCTAAGGGAAAGGGGGAAGCTGAGCAGCAGAAACAGACCAAGCAGCAGGGAAACGCTGGGAGTCAGTAGCAGACATGCCCTCTACTGACAGGTCACGCCGCTCGCCCGACCCAACCGACCCTCACCGAGTTATTGTGCCGGTTCATGCAATCGACCACACTCGACCGAATAAGGAGGGTACTACGGTAGACAGCCCCATCCTAAATTGGGACAGCCTTAGTTAAAATATTCGTAGATGGGGGAGCCAGCCACAGCCTCATCAACACCGCCACAGCACGGAAACTGAGACTGCCACTGGACAGATGTTTACCTGAGATCGACGCAAGATTGGTTGACGGCACGCCACTGGCGATACGGGAACGCGTGGACCGGGTTCGGATTCGATGCGGGGGTAACTTCACGTTTAGTCAGGAAATGCTCGCGACAACCCTCGACGGAACCGACATTTTACTCGGTCATGATTGGCTGCGACGACACAACCCGCGAATCGACTGGACAACGGGTGACTGCACCGTGCGAGTGAACGGTAACAACATCGCCTTACCTCGCTGGGGCTCGCCTGAGTCTTCGTCGGTGCGTGTCAACGTGATCACAATGAAACGCGCCGTAGCGGCAGGAGCTGACGTGTACGCGGTTGACATTCGGGAAGCCGAGGCAGCAGACAAAGGGGGGTACTTACAGAAACTGCTAGCCGACGTACCAGATGACTTGGCAGCACTCCTGAAGCAGTACAGTGGGATATTTCCGGATGACCTGCCGACGGGACCGCCACCTCAGCGACCGCACGACCACAGGATAGAGTTAGAACCGGGGGCACAGCCGACAGTACAGCGACAGTTCCGACTGACCCAACCCGAACTGGACGAACTGAGGAAGCAGCTGGATTACCTGCTCGAGAAAGAGTTCATTCGCCCGAGTTTATCACCCTTCGCAGCACCGATACTGTTCACATCGAAAAAGGACGGGGGTTTTCGCATGTGCATAGACTACAGAGCACTGAACAGGGTTACCATCAAATCCCGTTACCCCATCCCACGAGCCGACGAACTGATCGACCAACTGCGCACAGCCCGGGTTTTCTCGAAAATCGACCTTCGAGGAGGCTACCACCAGATCCGAGTCAACCCACCCGACTGCCCCAAGACAGCTTTCCGAACGCGCTACTGATCCTTCGAATACACAGTCATGCCTTTCGGACTGACCAACGCCCCCGCCACTCTTCAAATGACCACGAACGAAGCCTTCCGCCCGCTTTTAGATAAGTGCGTCATCGTGTACCTCGACGACATCCTGATTTACAGCCCAGACAGAATACAGCACTTACAGGACATCGAAGCAGTTTTTAAGATACTGAGTGAGCACCGCCTACTGACAAAAGCCTCTAAGTGTGAGTTTTTACAGGGCAGACAGGAGTTTTTGGGACACATTATTTCAGCTGAAGGAGTGGAAATAGACCCGAAAAAGATCGCAACGATTCAAGCGTGGCACGCGCCGACCAACTTGACCGAGTTGCAGAGTTTTTTGGGGTTCGTCAACTACGTGCGCCGGTTTGTCCCCGACATGGCGAAGTTGACTGCTCTGTTGACCGACCTGCTGAGAAAGGTGGTTGAGTACACGTGGGGGGGGAAAGAGCAAGCTGCCTTCTCGGCCCTCAAACAAATTTTGTGCTCACCGCCCGTGCTTCAAATCGCAGATCCGCACCGCCCGTTCGAGCTCGTCACCGACGCTAGCGACATCGCTGTGGGAGCAGTACTGTTGCAGGACTTCGGGAACGGCCTCCAGCCAATCGCGTACGAGTCTCGCAAGCTTCACCCGGCCCGAACGCAACTACCCGATACACGACCACGAAATGCTGGTGATCGTGCACGCGTTCAAGGTGTGGCGATGTTACCTCACGGGAGCAGACGTGACAGTACGGACAGACCACCGATCACTACAGTACCTTCGCGCCCAACCGAACCTCAATCCGCGACAGTTCCGCTGGTTGGACTATCTGGAGTCCAATTTCCACTACACGGTCACGTACAAAAAAGGCGCATCCAACATCGCCGACGCACTCACACGCCCCACCGCCCAACTCCACGCTATGCTACTCGCCCAAACCAACCCGCTGTTAACAGGCCTATTCACCCACGGATACAGTACCGACCCATTTTTTGCGACCGGAAATTCACAGCAACTGGCAGAAGCTAAAGGAGTGTATTACGTAAAGACAGGCACCAACCGCATCTGGGTACCCGCGTACTCACTACTGAGGAAACTGCTACTGCAGGAGGCACACGACGGAATTACCTCGGGACATTTTGGGGTAGAAAAAACGCGACAGCAACTGCAGCTGTACTACTACTGGCCGGAGCTGTTGACCGACGTACAGCACCATGTAGGCTCGTGTCCTACGTGTCATGTGATGAAGAGCTCACGAAAAAGAAAGGCGGGTCAGATGTAGTTGATTCCACCGCCCGAGCGCGCCTGGCAGCAGGTTATCATAGATTTTGTCACAGGGTTACCTTCGAACCCTGGGGGTAACGACGCGGTTATGGTCGTCGTTGACAGGTTGACGAAGATGGCACACTTCGCTGCGTGCAAGAAATCGATCTCAGCCGAAGAAACCGCTCGCCTGTTCATCGCAGCCGTCGTTCGACTGCACGGGATACCAGCCGCAATAATCAGCGACCGCGACATGAAGTTCACCAGCAACTTCTGGAAGAACCTTTGGGAGCAGTTCGGGACCAGGCTACAGTTCAGCTCATCGTACCACCCCGAGACCGACGGTCAAACAGAGCGGACCAATCGGACGATGGAGGAGTTGATTCGGGCCACATGCGATGACCCGACAACTTGGGAGCAGCAGCTGCCGCTGATCGAGTTCGCCTACAACAACGCCACGTCAGCGACGACGCAGCAGTCCCCGTTCTATCTGAACTATTGGCAAAACCCTACAGTGCCCATGACGCCGAGCCCGGACAACCCAACGCCACGTGCACAGCAATTCGCCGAGATTCTGCAAGCTGCCCGCACCAGAGCCGCCGAAGCAATTATAAAAGCCAATGTCATCTCTAAACGCAACGCTGACCACCACCGCCGCCCAGTCACGTACCAGTCACGTGATTACGTACTGCTCGACACACAGAACTTAAGACTGCCCGTCGTGCCGAAATTACGACCGCGCTACTGTGGACCATTCCAAATCAGCCACATGGTCACCCCTGTCAGAGTTATATGACATAGCTACTGTAGGCTATAGTGGGGTAGCACATATGGGGTACAGTTGCCTAGGGTTTGCCTTTCGTACCCAACTTTCACTTAGTCATTTCATTCCTGTTTTCTTGATTCACATGGTATAGAGCGGGTTCCTACATGGGACCGTTCCTTCCTAAGGGCCCACCATAAGAATTTTTTTTTAGCTGCCCGCGCACATTGCGCCCTGCCCTAATTTTTTTTTTAGCGGCCCCTACGCTGCCCCTACGCGGCCCCTACGCCGCCTCCCACGCGCCCCCTATGCGGCCCCTGGCGGCGCCCTGACGAGGCCCCTACCGGCGCCCTATCGTGGCCCCTGACGCGCCCCCTGGTGGCGCCCTGACGCGGCCCTGACGCGGCCTGACGCGGCCCCTGGCGGCGCCCTGACGCGGCCCTGCCGCGGCCCCTGACGCGGCCCTGACGCGGCCTGCCGCGGCCCCTGCCGCGGCCCTGAAGCGGCCCCTGATGCGGCCCTGACGCGGCTCTACCGCGGCCCTGACGCGGCCCTGACGCGGCCCTGCCGCGGCCCCTGGCGGCGCCCTGACGCTGCCCCTGACGCGGCGCCCTGACGCGGCCCCTGCTGCGGCCCTGACGCGGCCCTGCCACGGCCCCTGACGCGGCCCTGACGCGGCCTGCTACGGCCCCTGCCGCGGCCCTGAAGCGGCCCCTGACGCGGCCCTGACGCGGCTCTGCCGCGGCCCTGACGCGGCCCTGACGCGGCCCCTGACGCGGCCCCTGCCGCGGCCCCTTCCGCGGCCCTGACGCGGCCCTGCCGCGGCCCCTGGCGGCGCCCTGACGCGGCCCCTGACGCGGCGCCCTAACGCGGCCCTGCCGCGGCCCCTGACGCGGCCCCTGCCGCGGCCCCTGACGCGGCCCCTGACGCGGCCCCTGTCGCGGCCCCTGACGCGGCCCCGCCACCTACCTTTCCGGCCACGCCGCCTCCTCTCAGCGGCCCCGCCGCCTCCTCCCAGCGGCCCCGGACGCCGCCCTCTCAGCGGCCCCGCCGAGCCGCCGAGCAGCCTAGCCGCCCAGCAGCTGAGCCACCGAGCCGCCCAGCAGCCGAGCCGCCGAGCCGCCCAGCAGCCGAGCCGCCCAGCAGCAGAGCCGCCGAGCCGCCCAGCAGCCGAGCCGCCCAGCAGCCGAGTCGCCGAGCCGCCCTGCAGCCGAGCCGCCCGAGCCGCCCTGTCCGGTAAGAGCAGCGCCTCTCTCACAGCACTGCCCTCACCCCACTGTTTGCGCTGCTAGTCTACTGCTGTCATGGCTACCCCTAGTGTCCTCGCTTTTGACGCTGAGGGTCGGGCCATTGACTTTGACGTCTGTATAGATGACCTGCAGCTTTTCTTACAGTGCGATAGGGCAGACGGCCTCTCCCTCTTTGACCTCACTTCTGGTGCCTCTCCTGCCCCCGCCACTGATGCTGACGCAACTGTTCGCTCCCAGTGGGCCACGCGCGATGCTGCTGCACGTCTTGCTGTGCGTCGCCACCTGCCTACCTCTGAGCGTGCGCACTTTAGCCAGTACAAGAGTGCTCAGACCTTGTACGACGCTGTAGTTGCACGCTACTCCTCCCCTGCCACTGCTGCACTGAGTCGCCTCATGCTACCGTACCTCTTCCCTGACCTTGCTGCCTTTCCCACAGTCGCTGACCTCATTACGCACCTACGCACTAGTGACACTCGCTACCGCGCTGCGCTTCCTGCTGAGTTCTGCGCCAAGAACCCCCCCCCCATGTACATCACCCTCTACTACATAGTCACCCGGCTCCCTGACTCCCTTCGCGTAGTCAGGGACCACTTCCTCTCAGTTTGCCCCACCACTCTCACCGTTGACCTCCTCGAGAAGTCCCTCCTAGCAGCAGAGAAGAGCATAGTAGCTGTAGGAGCCTCTCGTGGTGACCCTCGCACCCCCATCTTTGAGGGGTGTTCCCCCTCCCCCCTTTTGCCCTCTGTTGCCTCTGCTGCTGCGGCCGACCTCGTTGGGCTTGAGTCGGTCGGTGCGGCGTCTACCCCTAGCGGGAGACGCCGCCCTGGCAAGGGCAAGGGGGGCAGGGGCGCTGGAGGAGCTAGCGGGGGCGGTGGAGGCGGCAGTGGAGGCGGTGGAGGAGGTGGGGGTGGCGGTGGGGGTGGTGGCGGGGGTGGAGGTGTCGGTGGCGGCAGTGGAGGCGGAGGCGGCAGCGGCAGTGGCGGAGGGAGCGGAGGTGGCGGCGGTGGAGGAGGAGGCGGCGGAGGAGGTGGAGCTGGTCGGGGTGGCGCTGCGCAGAGGGTCGGCTCCGGTGGTGGTCAGCGCCAGCAGCAGCAGCAGCACCAGCAGCGCACTCGTGACATCCCCTCCCCTCAGCAGCTCCGTGAGTGGTACACTGCACGCCAGAGGGGTGGGGGTACTGGTCCGTGCACCTACGTCCTCCGCACCGGCGACCGCGCGGGTGAGCAGTGCGGGGGTGCGCACTCCACCCAGCGCTGCTTTGGCCGCCTGACGGACGCTTGGCGTCACCAGTTCCCTGAGGCCACTGAGATCCCCCGCTGGGGTGAGCTGTCTAGGGCAGGTGTGGCTGTCTTTGACCTTGACTTTGATGCTATTCTTGCTGCCATGTATACTGTGACTATTAGTGATGAGGGTGACTGTTACCGGTGTTTTCCGCCCGACCCGGGCATTGAGACTGCTGCTCTAGGTACTGGTGAGGCTGCTGCTCTAGGTGCTAGCGAGGCTGCTGCTCTAGGTGCGTCTGCTCCCTCAGGTGCTGGTGAGTCTGCTCTCTCAGGTTCTGCGTCGGCTTCGGCCTCCCACACCTTCACCCTTGACTCGGGGGCTTCTCGCTCCTTCTTTCGAGACCGCACCACACTCACGCCGCTTAGCCGGCCAGTTGCAGTCTCTCTGGCAGACCCCTCTGGGGGTCCTGTCCTTGCTCACTTCTCCACTGTCCTCCCGTGTCCGGCGGCCCCCTCTGGCACCCTGTCTGGTCTTTACCTTCCCTCGTTCTCTACGAACTTGGTGAGTGGTGCTGACCTACAGGATGCGGGGGTTCACCAGTTCACTCCTGCGAGTCGGCGGGTGACCCACTGCACGGACGCTCGGACAGGCCGACACCTGGCCTCGTTTACCCGTCGGCCGGGGTCGAGCCTGTACACCCTGACCACTGCGTCTCCTCCAGTCACTGCGTCTGGTCAGGTAGCTGCGTCGGGTCAGGTGTTTGCTGCAGCGTCCAGGTCTGGTCCTGAGTCTGCCCCCTGTTCGTGTCGCCTCCTGTCTCACGAGACTCTCCTCTGGCACCACCGCCTTGGTCACCCCTCCCTGCTTCGTCTCCGAAGCATGGCCTCCCGTGTCCTTGTCTCTGGTCTTCCCCGGTCCCTCCCTCCCCTTCCTCCGGGGCCTAACCCTACCTGCGTCCCCTGTGTCGAGGGGCGGCAGCGGGCTGCCCCTCACTCCTCCCAGTTTCCTCCGACAGAGGCCCCGCTGCAGACGCTTCACATGGACGTGTGGGGCCCGGCCCGCGTCCGTGGACAGGGTCACGAGCGCTACTTCCTGCTGGTGGTTGACGACTACTCGCGTTACACCACAGTCTTCCCCTTGCGCAGCAAGGGTGATGTCACTGAGGTGTTGATCGACTGGATCCGCGCAGCTCGTCTCCAGCTCAGGCAGAGCTTCGGCTCGGACTTTCCTGTTCAGCGTCTGCACTCTGACAGAGGTGGAGAGTTCTCCTCTGGCCTTCTGCGAGCCTACTGTCGTGCACGAGGCATCCGCCAGACCTTCACGCTTCCGGACTCTCCACAGCAAAATGGGATTGCTGAGTGCCGCATTGGCATGGTCATGGACGTCGCCCGTACGTCCATGATGCATGCGGCTGCCCCCCATTTTCTGTGGCCGTTTGCGGTTCGGTACGCGGCGCATCAGATCAACCTTCACCCCAGGGTCTCCATGCCGGAGACCTCCCCAGCTTTGCTGTGGACGGGGAAGGTTGGCGATGCGTCTGCGTTCCGTGTCTGGGGATCTCGGGCGTTTGTCCGCGACTTGTCTGCGGACAAGCTGTCCCCTCGTGCTGCTCCTTGCGTCTTCCTTGGCTTCCCCCCTGACGCGCCAGGGTGGCAGTTCTACCACCCCACCTCTCGCCGTGTCCTGTCCTCCCAGGACGTCACGTTTGACGAGTCGGTCCCCTACTACCGCCTCTTCCCCTACCGCACTCCGTCCCTCCCCCCGCCACCGCTCTTCCTTGTCCCAGGTCCCCCCCCGGTAGACCCCCTCCCCCCTCAGGGTCCTGCCCCTTCAGGTGTGTCCCAGGTAGACGCAGTCGAGCCTGTCGAGGTTACTGGTGACTCTGGTGCTGCTGAGGGTGCTGAGCCTGGGGGTGCTGACTCTGGGGGTGCTGAGCGTGTGGGTGCTACGCCTGGGGGTGCTGAGCCTGAGGGTGCTACTACTGGGGGTGCTGAGCCTGAGGGTGCTGAGCCTGGGGGTGCTACTACTGGGGGTGCTGAGCCTGGGGGTGCTGAGCCTGGGAGTGCTACGCCTGGGGGTGCTACGCCTGGAGGTGCTGAGCCTGGGGGTGCGGAGCCTGAGGAGCTGGGCCTGCTCGTGTGGCGTCTGGCGGTGCTGAGCCTGGAGGTTCTCCGGGTGCTTCGTCTCGGCGGGAGCCACTCTCTCCACAGGAGCTGCGCGAGTGGTTTGCCCGGCGCTGGAGGCGTGCTGCTGGAGCTGGAGGTTCTTCGGCTGCTGAGGGTGCTGGTGCCGCGGGTCCCGGAGGTGCTCGTACTGGGAGTACTGGAGCTGCTGGGCCTGCGGGTACGACTGGAGCTGGAGCTGCTGAGGGTGTTGGCGCTGAGGCTACAGCTGTCGGTCCTGGAGGCGGTCCTGCTAGGGGTGCTGGAGCTGGAGGTACTGCTGGCGCTGGTGCTGCCGCTGGGGGTACTGGTGCTGTCCCTGCTGTGTCTGGAGTCGCCACACGGCCTAGGCCGTACTTCGTTCCGCTCCTTCAGCAGGTTCTTGGTCTCCCGCCTTCTACTGGTCCTCCTCCTCCCTTAGAGTGTCCACAGCCTGTCCCGTCACAGTTACAGTTACAGCCGGCCTCCCCACTGCCCGCTCCTTCTCCCTACACTGGTCCTACTGGAGGTCTTGCTGAGCGTCGTGAGCCTGCGTCTCGCCCTGCGTCGCCTGTTCGTGCTGCTCGCACTAGTGCTCGTGGTTCGCGTCAGCGTCCTCCTCCTGTCCCTGGCACGCACCGGATGTCTCTGCGTCCGTCCACTGCTCCTCTGCGTGCCCCTTTGCCTTCTCCTCCTGAGTCCTCTCTTCCTGCTCTTCCTGACCCGGAGTCGGACTCTCTTCGTGCTGCCAGTCCTACTGTCACGCGTCTCCTTGCTACTGTTGTCACTGACCCTTCCTTTGAGTCCACTGCTGCGTCTGCCCTAGTTACTGAGCTCGTCGACTTTGCTGCTCGCTGTCGTCTAGACTACGCTGCTAGTCTTGTTGCTGAGTCTGAGTCTGTCTGTCCTCCGTCCGTCGGGGGTGAGTGTGCCCTTGGCACGGACGTCCTTGAGGATAGGCAGGAGGAGTTCCAGTGTTTGGCTGCTGCTTCACCTCATCTCGTGTCCGTACTGCTTACCCCTGAGGGAGACCCGGATGCACTTGACATCCCGACTCCGCGCTCTTACGCGGAGGCGATAGAGGGTCCCTACTCCTCTCAGTGGCAGGCAGCTATGGACGCAGAGATGGCTTCCTGGAAGTCCACAGGCACCTACGTTGACGAGGTTCCCCCGCCTGGGGCGAACATCGTCAGTGGCATGTGGATTTTCAGGGTGAAGCGGCCGCCGCGTTCTCCGCCTGTCTTCAAGGCGCGTTACGTGGCTCGTGGCTTCAGTCAGCGGCAGGGAGTTGACTACTTTCAGACCTTCTCTCCCACCCCGAAGATGACCACTCTTCGGGTACTGCTGCACATAGCTGCTCACCGCGACTACGAGCTGCACTCTCTTGACTTCAGCACTGCTTTCTTGCAGGGCAGCCTGCACGAGGAGATCTGGCTGCGTCGCCCACCTGGCTTCACTGGGTCTTTTCCTCCTGGCACCCAGTGGAGCCTCCGGCGGCCAGTCTACGGTCTCCGCCAGGCACCGCGTGAGTGGCACGACACACTGAGGACTACACTTGCGGCTCTTGGGTTTGCTCCCTCTACTGCCGACCCGTCGCTGTTTCTGCGCACCGACACTTCTTTGCAGCCGTTCTACATCCTCGTGTACGTCGACGACTTGGTCTTTGCCACAGCTGACACTGCTGGACTCGCCCACGTGAAGTCCGAGCTGCAGAAGAGACACACGTGCACAGACCTGGGTGAACTGCGCAGCTACCTTGGCTTGCAGATCACCCGGGACAGAGCACGCCGCACCATTACCATGACTCAGTCACACATGGTGCAGCAGGTCCTTCAGCGCTTCGGCTTCACGTACTCCTCGCCTCAGGCCACTCCTCTGCCTACTCGCCACTCGCTCTCAGCTCTGCCTTCGGATGAGTCCGTAGAGTCGAGTGGCCCGTACCCAGAGCTTGTTGGCTGCCTCATGTACCTGATGACCTGCACACGACCTGACCTTGCATACTCTCTTAGCATTCTTGCACGCTATGTTGCTCCTGGGAGACACAGACCGGAGCACATGGCTGCAGCGAAGAGGGTGTTGCGCTACTTGTGCAGTACGTCGGGCATGGGGCTTGTGCTTGGAGGGCAGAGTCCAGTGGTCCTCACTGGACACGCAGACGCTTCTTGGGCTGACGACCAGGCTACGCAGCGGTCGTCACAGGGTTACACCTTCAGCCTTGGTTCCGGCTCTGTTTCGTGGCGGGCTACTCGCTCGTCTTCTGTTCTCGGCTCCAGTTGTGAGGCTGAGATCTACGCCGGGGCCATGGCTGCACGGGAGCTTCGCTGGCTCACCTACCTGCTGACTGACCTCGGAGAGCCGCCTCGTTCTCCTCCAGTGCTCTACGTAGACAACAAGGCCATGCTGGCCTTGTGTCGAGAGCAGAGACTGGAGCACAGAACGAAGCACATTGCTCTTCGCTACTTCCTTGCTCGTGAGCTACAGCAGCGTGGTCAGCTGCGACTTGCGTACGTGGCCTCTGAGGCCAACACTGCTGATATCTTCACCAAGGCACTTGCGCCTTGTGATCATCAGCGCTTCTGTACTCAGCTGGGTCTTGTACCTACCTTGCCTCACTTGCTCACCTCTTGACCTTGTTTGTACTGTTGCATATATATATACTCCTGCTCTTGCTTGTCTAGCCTTATATATATATGTAATCCTGCATGTGAACTGGCCTTGTGGCCTTGAACTTGTGCTCGGAATGTGTGGTGACTTTGTGATCCACCCTGAGCTTGCTTTGCTTTGCTTGACTGGTCTTGTGACCCCTTGTTCTCCCCCACTTTGCCTATGGGGGTGTGTCAGAGTTATATGACATAGCTACTGTAGGCTATAGTGGGGTAGCACATATGGGGTACAGTTGCCTAGGGTTTGCCTTTTGTACCCAACTTTCACTTAGTCATTTCATTCCTGTTTTCTTGATTCACAACCCCCGTGACAGCACAATTACTATTGCCGACAGGCTGGTACATCAGCCCATCATTCCACGTGAGCCTGCTTCGCCCTTACATCCCAACCACGAGCCAACTGCCTCGTCACCGCCCGCCATCCATGACTCGCCCTGCATCGGAGCCGATCATCGAGCCCGAAAAAAATCTGAGCCATCGGATTCGACACCCCACAGGCATCAAGAGGATCGAGTTCCTCATTCGCTGGAAGGACCGCACGCCAACTGAGGACAGCTGGGTGCCCCTAGCCAACATTGAAAACCACCTTGTCATGCAAGTGTACCTGAGGAGCCGGGGTTTCCGCGATATACACGCACTCGCGTAGCGGAGGGGGCTTCTTGAGGGGGGGTGTAGTGTGAGGAATTTTCTCGACATTCCTTAGCGCATCCTACAACATCGCGTACAGCAGCAGTCGTTGTTCGCCCGTTACTGCTAACGGGGCTTCGCCAACTTCGCGCGCACTGTTTCACCAAACCTCACACTGCTGGAGCAGCCGAGTCGGCCTACGCTTCGGAACTAGCCCGAACCTCGCGCCAGCGTAGCACTAGCTAGCTCGCACGCGCCGCGTTACCGTTTGCATGTTTCGCGTATAAATGTTCGTTCATGCCTTCGCTCATGTTACGAGTGCAATTGAGTGAGCGAGCAAGAATTGCACTTTCGAAGCAAGAGTACAATGAGTGAAGGCATGAGCGAAGAATATATAGCGAAACTACAGTGGTAACGGTAATGGGCTGTGGTTGTCGCGCGACGGGCCTGGGACTGAGGTTGGGGAAAATGTCGAAGCGGAGGCCCGGAGCGCGGGTTACCCGCCGAGCCGTGAGGTCGGGGTGCGACGTGCGAAGGTGGCGGGAGGATTGTCGATGCGAGGGTTGCGAGTGGTAACGGTGCGGACTGTGGTGCTACAGTGGTGTACGCGCTGAGCGGGGACGCGAAGTAAGGAAAAGGAATTTTCCTTACACTACCCCCCCCCCTAAGGAGGTCCTCCTTACGAAAGCACGTGTACATCCATGAAATTTCGGCTGCGCAGATACTCGGTGAAGACGGGGTGGTTCTCGATTCTGTCCAGGGGAACCCAGTTGTCTTCGGTGGGTGTACGGTCTTTCCAGCGGATCAGGAACTCGATCCTTCGGGCTCCTCGAGGGTCACGAACTCGGTGGCTCAGGGTTTTCTCGGGGGTGATGATTGGTTTAGTCGGCGGTCGTGTCATGCTGGCTGGGCGATTGCGTGGCAGTTGGCTCGTGGACGGGACGTAAGGGCGAAGCAGGCTGACGTGGAATGAGGGGCTGACGTACCAGTCAGCAGGGAGGAGGAGGTGGGCGGTGACGGGCGTAATCATGTGGCTTATGCGAAATGGTCCACAGTATCGGGGGCGGAGCTTTGGGGTGATGGGCAGGCGGAGATTCTGGGTGTCAAGTAAAACTAGGTCGTCGGGCTGGTAAGTGACAGGTCTGCGGTGGCGGTCGGCGTTGCGTTTAGCGATGATGTTTTTTATTGCGTCTGCTGCCCGGGTCCGTGCTGCTTGTAATATTTCGGCGAACTGTTGTGCTCGTGGCACTGGGTTGTCGGGATTCGGGGTCATGGGTACTGTCGGGTCTTGTCCGTAGTTTAGGTAAAATGGTGACTGTTGGGTCGTGGTGGATGGCGAGTTGTTGTACGCGAATTCGATGAGTGGCAGTTGCTGTTCCCACGTGGTCGGGTCGTCGCACGTGGCTCGGATGAGCTGCTCCATGGTCTGGTTTGTCTGTTCTGTCTGTCCGTCAGTCTCGGGGTGGTACGAAGAGCTGAACTGTAGTCTCGTGCCGAACTGCTGCCACAGGTTCCGCCAGAAGTTGCTGGTGAATTTCGTGTCGTGGTCGCTGATTATTGCTGCTGGTATCCCGTGCAGTCGAACGACGGTGGAGATGAAGAGGCGTGCTGTTTCTTCCGCTGTGATTGATTTTTTGCAGGCTGCGAAGTGTGCCATTTTCGTTAGCCGATCGACGACGACCAGGATCGCGTCGTTCCCACTCGCCCCGGCCGGTAACCCCGTGACGAAGTCCATCGTCACCTGCTGCCAAGCACGCTCTGGGGGTGGTATCGGCTGCAACTGTCCTGCCGGCCGCTGCCGTGATGATTTAATGAGCTGGCAAATGGGACACGATGCCACGTGTCGTTGTGCGTCGGTCAACATTTCGGGCCAGTAATAATACCGCTGCAGCTGCTGCCGTGTTTTCTCTACCCCGAAATGCCCCGAGGTAACTCCGTCGTGTGCCTCCTGTAACAGTAATTCTCGTAGCAGTGTATACCCAGGTACCCAGATGCGGTCGGTCCCGGTTTTTACATAATAGACTCCCTTTGCTGCTGCAAACTGCTGCGAATTTCCTCCTGTAAAGAATGGATCCGTTTGGTACCCGTGGGTAAATAGGCCTGTCAGTAGTGGGCTTGTCTGGGCGAGTAGTATTGCGTGGATCTGGGCAGTGGGGCGGGTCAGTGCGTCGGCGATGTTCGAGGCTCCTTTTTTGTAAGTGACCGTGTAGTGAAAGTTGGACTCGAGAAAATCGAGCCAGCGAATCTGTCGTGGGTTGAGGTGTGGCTGTGCGCGAAGGTACTGTAGTGATTTATGGTCTGTCCGTACTGTCACGTCTGCGCCGGTCAAGTAACAGCGCCACACTTTGAACGCGTGCACGATCGCAAGCATTTCGCGGTCGTGTATCGGGTAATTTTTCTCGGGCGGATGCAGTTTTCGTGACTCGTATGCGATGGGCTGTAGGCCGTTGCCGAAGTCCTGTAGCAGTACGGCTCCGATGGCGATGTCGCTTGCGTCGGTGACTACTTCGAATGGGCGATGTGAATCGGCGATGCGTAGGACGGGCGGTGAACAGAGAACATTTTTCAGGGCAGAGAAGGTAGCATGCTCTTTCTCCCCCCACGTAAAAGCGACCCCCTTCCGTAGTAAATCCGTCAGTGGGGCAGTTAACCGTGCCATATCGGGGACGAACCGACGCACATAATTAACGAACCCTAAAAAGCTCTGCAGCTCCGTGATGTTCGTCGGGGGGTGCCACGCTTTTACCGTGTCCAGCTTCTTGGGGTCGATTTCAACTCCAGCCTCCGAAATAACGTGCCCCAAAAATTCTAACCTATCATGGAAGAACTCGCACTTGGAACCCTTGGTCAGTAATCTGTGCTCGTCTAAAACCTTAAATACTGCTTCCAGATCTGCTAAGTGCTGCTGCTTATCCCGACTGTAAACTAGGATGTCGTCGAGGTAAACTATCACACATTTATCTAAGAGTGGCCTAAACGCCTCGTTCATGGTCATCTGAAAAGTCGCCGGTGCGTTGGTCAGCCCGAATGGCATCACGGTGTACTCGAATGACCCATACCTAGTCCTAAATGCTGTTTTTACGCAGTCCGATGGTTCGACCCGAATCTGGTGGTAACCTCCGCGTAAGTCAATTTTCGAAAAGACTCGTGCTGTTCGCAGTTGATCTATCAGTTCGTCGGCGCGGGGAATGGGGTATCGCGACTTGACTGTTACCCTGTTCAGTGCTCTGTAGTCGATACACATGCGAAAACCCCCGTCTTTTTTCGGTGTGAACAGTATCGGTGCGGCGAACGGTGACGAGCTCGGTCGGATGAATTTTTTCTCTAACAGGTAATCTAACTGCTTCCTTAGTTCGTCGAGCTCGGGCTGTGTCAGTCTGAACTGGCGCTGTACAGTTGGCTGTGTCCCCGGTTCTATTTCTATTCGGTGGTCATGTGCTCGCTGAGGTGGCAGTCCTTCCGGTAAGTCGTCGGGAGAAATCCCGGGGTATCGTTTCAACAGTTCCTGTAATTCGGGCGGTACTATTGCTAACAGTTTCTGAAAATCGCTCGGATGCTCTGCTTCTTCTACTACGGCAATGTCCACTACGTACACGTCACCTCCAGCGGCGACTGCCCGTTTCATCGTGATGGCGTTGACGTGGACCGTTGAAGACTCAGGCGACTGCCAGCGGGGTAGTGCGATCCAGTTACCACTACTTCGCACAGTGCAGCTACCCGTCGTCCAGTCAATTCGCGGGTTATACCGTCGCAGCCAATCACGTCCCAGTAAAATGTCGTGCCCATCGAGTGTCGTTGCGAGCATTTCCTGTGTAAATCCGAAATTTCCCCCGCAGCGGACTTTGACTCTCTCCACCTTTTCCCGTATGGCCAGTGGCGTGCCGTCGACTAAGCGTGCGTCTATCTCAGGTAAACAACGGCTAAGTGTCAGTTGCAGTTTTCGGGCGGTTGTGGTATTAACTGTCAGAATATGTTGTTTGTGTAGCCTGTAGTGGGGTACTCAATAGTGAGTACATCCCCTTAGGGTTTGCTATTTGTATCCTGCTGCTTGCTAGTCCAATCATTCCTTCCTCATTTCCGTTCGTGCACACAACTCTCGCTCGTACTTGGCGCCTCGTTCTAGTCTTCCTATGGCCTAGGCTCCTAAGCCTAGGCCCGACTTCTTAGTATATTTGACATGGTATCAGAGGGCGGCATGTGTGCCGCCTCCCTGTGTATGGGCCCACCACCTGCTTCCACTGCCGTACTGTCCGCCGCGCGCCCTGTGGTGCGCGGCGCCAAAATTAGGATTTCTGCCCGCCGCGCGCTCGGGGCGCGTGGCGGTTTACCCTTCCGTGGCGCCCGTCGTGGTGCCCTTGGGGGGCATGCGCGGTCCCCTCCCGTCGCCCGTCGAGGCGCTCTCGGGGGCCCGCGCGGCCTCCCCTTCCATCGCCCGTCGTGGCGACCACGGGGGCCCGCGCGCGGTCCCCTTCCGTCGCCCGTCGAGGCGCTCTCGGGGACCCGAGCGGCCTCCCCTCCCGTCGCCCGTCGTGGCGAACACGGGGGCCCGCGCGCGGTCCCCTCCCGTCGCCCGTCGAGCCGCTCTCGGGGGCCTGCGCGGCTTCCCCTCCCGTCGCCCGTCGTGGCGACCGCGGGGGCCCGCGCGCGGTCCCCTCCCGTCGCCCGTCGAGGCGCTCTAGGGGGCCCGCGCGGCTCCCTTTCTCGTCGCCCGTCGGGGCGCCCTGGGGGCCGCGCTCCTCCCCCCCCCCCCCCCCCCCCTCCCTCCTACCTTTCACCTGCAGCGGCTGCCCCTGGAGCAGCCCGCACCTGCAGCAGCCGCCCTTGGAGCAGCCCGTGCCTGCAGCAGCCGCCCCAGGATCCGCACGAGCCACCCCTGCAGCAGCCCGCGGCCCGTCCCTGCAGCCCGTCCCGTCCCCCCCCGTGCTGCCCATTGCTCCCATTCCGCCGTGCGTTCCGCGGTGGTGGGGGTGTGGGGTGGCGAGCATGGGGGTGCGAGGTGTGGGTGCTCCCCTTCCCTTTCCCCTCCTCCTTTTTCGTCTCCCACTGCTGCAGCTGCTGCTGGGGGGGGTGGAGGTGTGGGAGCCGAGGGGAGTGGCCCTGGGGGGGTGACGTGGCAGTGGAGCTAGGGGTTCAGCAGGGGGTGTGTGATAGGGGCGTGGGGCAGTTGGCGGAGGTTGAGCGGAGGTCGCAGTCGTGTCGCCAACAGCACTAGTAGTCTGGAGGCTACAATCTCCGGTAGTCGCCAGTCGCCTGTGGGTCAGTTGCTCCAGTCAGGAGGCTACAATCTCCGTGGAGCCAGTTACTCCTGTAGTCCGGGCCATTGCTTCGGTAGCCACTGAGCCAGCAGCTCCTGTGTGTCTGCAGCTTCCGCCGTCGCCTCCCATCTCCTCTCCTCTCACAGTCCCTCCTCCTCCTCACATGCCCTCTGTGACTACCCCTAGCTTTACTTGGGCTTGTGGACTATTTTATGACTTCATGCTGTACTGATTATACCCCACTTTGCCTATGGGGGTGTGTCAGATTATGTTGTTTGTGTAGCCTGCAGTGGGGTACTCAATAGTGAGTACAGCCCCTTAGGGTTTGCTATTTGTATCCTGCTGCTTGCTAGTCCAATCATTCCTTCCTCATTTCTGTTCGTGCACACAACTCTCGCTCGTACTTGGCGTTTCGTTCTAGTCTTCCTGTGGCCTAGGCTCCTAAGCCTAGGCCCGACTACTTAGTATATTTGACATTAACTAAACTGTGACTTGCTCCTCCGTCGATAAAAAACTTCACTGCTGCTCCCTGTATTTTCCCGTAGATCAGTGTTGGGCAATCCGTCACTGTACCCTCCTTATTCGTCCGAGCCCGATCGATAGCATGAATCGGTACTGTGACTCGGTGAGGGTCGGTGGGGTTGGACGAGCAGGCAGTCTCGTCAGTAGTTGGCCCGATTCCTAATGACTGCTGGCGTTTCCCTGCCTTGGAGACTCCCTCCCCTGCTCTGCTCCGCAGCGCCTTAGCTCCTCTGGGCATTCACTCTTGCGATGGCCCGGCCTATTGCAAGCGAAGCAGCGCCCCTTAAACGCTGCGGCAGCTGCATTTGTCACAACGGCGTATACGGTGGCGTGCTCGATCGGTCCCCGAGGACGATGTCCGTAGTAGGACCCCGGTCTCGGACGGCGCAAAATGTCGATTTTCTCGGCGAGCGCGAGAATCTCGTTGAAGTTCGAGAGCCTGCGTAGCATGATCTCGTGCGAGATGTCCGGCTTCAGCCCTCCGACGTAACGGTCCACCCGCTCCGCTTCGTGCATGTAGCCGACTTGCTCGCATAATGCGAGAAAACCACTCGTGTAGTCTTGAACCGACCCGAGCTGCCGCCAAGTACGCAGTTTCTGACGCGCTGAAATAGAAGTCGCGATCGGCTCGAAGCGCGCCCGAAGCCCTGCGCACCACGCATCCCACGTGCTGTATTGGGCTGTTTCGTAGAATGAACTCCAGGTGACGGCTGGACCCGTGGGCCCTTCCTCTTGCGACGGTGGCTCGTAGGCGCGTGGCGACGTCACGATGACTCGCCACCAGTCCATGGCGGGGCCCCTCAGCAGCGAAACAGCGTAGCGAATCTTCGCTGCGTCCGACTCGACGTAATTCGCGTCGAAGAAAACGTTCATCGTGAAAACCCACGACTGAACCGTCGGACCTCCACGTTGGCTTTGATGGAAACAGGGCGGGCGCTGCGGCTTGAGTGGCATTGGTGCCATGATGTCGTGGTTGCCACTTGTTGCTGCAAACTCCACGTGCCGTCGAGCTTCGCGAGGCCCACGCGGGCTTGGCGCGGCCCGATTTCTCTCCATGCCATGCATCGATTGAGCGGCGCCATCACTGGCTGCGCCTGAGCGTTGTCCCACGCTGTCGTTTTGCGTCGGTGTGCCTGATGAGATGACGATCAGTTCTTCTGATTGCGCAGGTGCATTTGTGGGTGCTTGTGATGGAGCTGGTGCATTCACCGTTGATTGCTGGCGGGCGGAGTCACGTTCCGCCGTGAGTGTCGCGATTTCGAGTGCCGAATCCTTGAGTTGACGCACGAGACGGTCGAGCTGCTCCTGCGTCAATGTCGCGAGCGTGAATTCGGCCATGGCGGGGGTGTCGGGCGAGCTCAGCGAGAGCCTCTGTCGTGGCCGTGCGTGCTTACGAGAGAGCACTACGAGCGGCGGTGCTGTGTCGCTGAGAGACGTCTACCCCCCCGAAGCGAAGGTGTGGGTGCGGTCCGAGAAGAGATCGTAGGCTCTGAATACCAAGTGTTACGAGTGCAATTGAGTGAGCGAGCGAGAATTGCACTATCGAAGCAAGAGTACAATGAGCGAAGGCATGAGCGAAGCATATATAGCGAAACTACAGTGGTAATGGTAATGGACTGTGGTTGTCGCGCGACGGGCCTGGGACTGAGGTTGGGGAAAATGTCGAAGCGGAGGCCCGGAGCGCGAGTTCCCGCCGAGCCGTGAGGTCGGGGTGCGACGTGCGAAGGTGGCGGGAGGATTGTCGATGCGAGGGTTGCGAGTGGTAACGGTGCGGACTGTGGTGTGTGAATCAAGAAAAACAGGAATGAAATGACTAAGTGAAAGTTGGGTACAAAAGGCAAACCCTAGGAAACTGTACCCCATATGTGCTACCCCACTATAGCCTACAGTAACTATGTCAAATAACTCTGACACACCCCCATAGGCAAAGTGGGGGAGAACAAGGGGTCACAAGACCAGTCAAGCAAAGCAAAGCAAGCTCAGGGTGGATCACAAAGTCACCACACATTCCGAGCACAAGTTCAAGGCCACAAGGCCAGTTCACATGCAGGATTACATATATATATAAGGCTAAACAAGCAAGAGCAGGAGTATATATATATGCAACAGTACAAACAAGGTCAAGAGGTGAGCAAGTGAGGCAAGGTAGGCACAAGACCCAGCTGAGTACAGAAGCGCTGATGATCACAAGGCGCAAGTGCCTTGGTGAAGATATCAGCAGTGTTGGCCTCAGAGGCCACGTACGCAAGTCGCAGCTGACCACGCTGCTGTAGCTCACGAGCAAGGAAGTAGCGAAGAGCAATGTGCTTCGTTCTGTGCTCCAGTCTCTGCTCTCGACACAAGGCCAGCATGGCCTTGTTGTCTACGTAGAGCACTGGAGGAGAACGAGGCGGCTCTCCGAGGTCAGTCAGCAGGTAGGTGAGCCAGCGAAGCTCCTGTGCAGCCATGGCCCCGGCGTAGATCTCAGCCTCGCAACTGGAGCCGAGAACAGAAGACGAGCGAGTAGCCCGCCACGAAACAGAGCCGGAACCAAGGCTGAAGGTGTAACCCTGTGACGACCGCTGCGTAGCCTGGTCGTCAGCCCAAGAAGCGTCTGCGTGTCCAGTGAGGACCACTGGACTCTGCCCTCCAAGCACAAGCCCCATGCCCGATGTACTGCACAAGTAGCGCAACACCCTCTTCGCTGCAGCCATGTGCTCCGGTCTGTGTCTCCCAGGAGCAACATAGCGTGCAAGAATGCTAAGAGAGTATGCAAGGTCAGGTCGTGTGCAGGTCATCAGGTACATGAGGCAGCCAACAAGCTCTGGGTACGGGCCACTCGACTCTACGGACTCATCCGAAGGCAGAGCTGAGAGCGAGTGGCGAGTAGGCAGAGGAGTGGCCTGAGGCGAGGAGTACGTGAAGCCGAAGCGCTGAAGGACCTGCTGCACCATGTGTGACTAAGTCAGGGTAATGGTGCGGCGTGCTCTGTCCCGGGTGATCTGCAAGCCAAGGTAGCTGCGCAGTTCACCCAGGTCTGTGCACGTGTGTCTCTTCTGCAGCTCGGACTTCACGTGGGCGAGTCCAGCAGTGTCAGCTGTGGCAAAGACCAAGTCGTCGACGTACACGAGGATGTAGAACGGCTGCAAAGAAGTGTCGGTGCGCAGAAACAGCGACGGGTCGGCAGTAGAGGGAGCAAACCCAAGAGCCGCAAGTGTAGTCCTCAGTGTGTCGTGCCACTCACGCGGTGCCTGGCGGAGACCGTAGACTGGCCGCCGGAGGCTCCATTGGGTGCCAGGAGGAAAAGACCCAGTGAAGCCAGGTGGGCGACGCAGCCAGATCTCCTCGTGCAGGCTGCCCTGCAAGAAAGCAGTGCTGAAGTCAAGAGAGTGCAGCTCGTAGTCGCGGTGAGCAGCTATGTGCAGCAGTACCCGAAGAGTGGTCATCTTCGGGGTGGGAGAGAAGGTCTGAAAGTAGTCAACTCCCTGCCGCTGACTGAAGCCACGAGCCACGTAACGCGCCTTGAAGACAGGCGGAGAACCCGGCGGCCGCTTCACCCTGAAAATCCACATGCCACTGACGATGTTCGCCCCAGGCGGGGGAACCTCGTCAACGTAGGTGCCTGTGGACTTCCAGGAAGCCATCTCTGCGTCCATAGCTGCCTGCCACTGAGAGGAGTAGGGACCCTCTATCGCCTCCGCGTAAGAGCGCGGAGTCAGGATGTCAAGTGCATCCGGGTCTCCCTCAGGGGTAAGCAGTACGGACACGAGATGAGGTGAAGCAGCAGCCAAACACTGGAACTCCTCCTGCCTGTCCTCAAGGACGTCCGTGCCAAGGGCACACTCACCCCCGACGGACGGAGGACAGACAGACTCAGACTCAGCAACAAGACTAGCAGCGTAGTCTAGACGACAGCGAGCAGCAAAGGCGACGAGCTCAGTAACTAGGGCAGACGCAGCAGTGGGCTCAAAGGAAGGGTCAGTGACAACAGTAGCAAGGAGACGCGTGACAGTAGGACTGGCAGCACGAAGAGAGTCCGACTCCGGGTCAGGAAGAGCAGGAAGAGAGGACTCAGGAGGAGAAGGCAAAGGGGCACGCAGAGGAGCAGTGGACGGACGCAGAGACATCCGGTGCGTGCCAAGGACAGGAGGAGGACGCTGACGCGAACCACGACCACTAGTGCGAGAGGCACGGACAGGCGACGCAGGGCGAGACGCAGGCTCACGACGCTCAGCAAGACCTCCAGTAGGACCAGTGTAGGGAGAAGGAGCGGGCAGTGGGGAGGCCGACTGTAACTGTAACTGTGACGGGACAGGCTGTGGACACTCTAAGGGAGGAGGAGGACCAGTGGAAGGCGGGAGACCAAGAACCTGCTGAAGGAGCGGAACGAAGTACGGCCGAGGCCGTGTGGCGACTCCAGACACAGCAGGGACAGCACCAGTACCCCCAGCGGCAGCACCAGCGCCAGCAGGACCTCCAGCTCCAGCACCCCCAGCAGGACCGCCTCCAAGACCGACAGCAGTAGCCTCAGCGCCAACACCCTCAGCAGCTCCAGCTCCAGTCGTACCCGCAGGCCCAGCAGCTCCAGTACTCCCAGTACGAGCACCTCCGGGACCCGCGGCACCAGCACCCTCAGCAGCCGAAGAACCTCCAGCTCCAGCAGCACGCCTCCAGCGCCGGGCAAACCACTCGCGCAGCTCCTGTGGAGAGAGTGGCTCCCGTCGAGACGAAGCACCCGGAGAACCTCCAGGCTCAGCACCGCCAGACGCCACACGTGCAGGCCCAGCTCCCTCAGGCTCCGCACCCCCAGGCTCAGCACCTCCAGGCGTAGCACCCCCAGGCGAAGCACTCCCAGGCTCAGCACCCCCAGGCTCAGCACCCCCAGTAGTAGCACCCCCAGGCTCAGCACCCCCAGTAGTAGCACCCTCAGGCTCAGCACCCCCAGGCGTAGCACCCACACGCTCAGCACCCCCAGAGTCAGCACCCCCAGGCTCAGCACCCTCAGCAGCACCAGAGTCACCAGTAACCTCGACAGGCTCGACTGCGTCTACCTGGGACACACCTGAAGGGGCAGGACCCTGAGGGGGGAGGGGGTCTACCGGGGGGGGACCTGGGACAAGGAAGAGCGGTGGCGGGGGGAGGGACGGAGTGCGGTAGGGGAAGAGGCGGTAGTAGGGGACCGACTCGTCAAACGTGACGTCCTGGGAGGACAGAACACGGCGAGAGGTGGGGTGGTAGAACTGCCACCCTGGCGCGTCAGGGGGGAAGCCAAGGAAGACGCAAGGAGCAGCACGAGGGGACAGCTTGTCCGCAGACAAGTCGCGGACAAACGCCCGAGATCCCCAGACACGGAACGCAGACGCATCGCCAACCTTCCCCGTCCACAGCAAAGCTGGGGAGGTCTCCGGCATGGAGACCCTGGGGTGAAGGTTGATCTGATGCGCCGCGTACCGAACCGCAAACGGCCACAGAAAATGGGGGGCAGCCGCATGCATCATGGACGTACGGGCGACATCCATGATCATGCCAATGCGGCGCTCAGCAATCCCATTTTGCTGTGGAGAGTCCGGAAGCGTGAAGGTCTGGCGGATGCCTCGTGCACGACAGTAGGCTCGCAGAAGGCCAGAGGAGAACTCTCCACCTCTGTCAGAGTGCAGACGCTGAACAGGAAAGTCCGAGCCGAAGCTCTGCCTGAGCTGGAGACGAGCTGCGCGGATCCAGTCGATCAACACCTCAGTGACATCACCCTTGCTGCGCAAGGGGAAGACTGTGGTGTAACGCGAGTAGTCGTCAACCACCAGCAGGAAGTAGCGCTCGTGACCCTGTCCACGGACGCGGGCCGGGCCCCACACGTCCATGTGAAGCGTCTGCAGCGGGGCCTCTGTCGGAGGAAACTGGGAGGAGTGAGGGGCAGCCCGCTGCCGCCCCTCGACACAGGGGACGCAGGTAGGGCCAGGCCCCGGAGGAAGGGGAGGGAGGGACCGGGGAAGACCAGAGACAAGGACACGGGAGGCCATGCTCTGGAGACGAAGCAGGGAGGGGTGACCAAGGCGGTGGTGCCAGAGGAGAGTCTCGTGAGACAGGAGGCGACACGAACAGGGGGCAGACTCAGGACCAGACCTGGACGCTGCAGCAAACACCTGACCCGACGCAGCTACCTGACCAGACGTAGTGACTGGAGGAGACGCAGTGGTCAGGGTGTACAGGCTCGACCCCGGCCGACGGGTAAACGTGGCCAGGTGTCGGCCTGTCCGAGCGTCCGTGCAGTGGGTCACCCGCTGACTCGCAGGAGTGAACTGGTGAACCCCCGCATCCTGTAGGTCAGCACCACTCACCAAGTTCGTAGAGAACGAGGGAAGGTAAAGACCAGACAGGGTGCCAGAGGGGGCCGCCGGACACGGGAGGACAGTGGAGAAGTGAGCAAGGACAGGACCCCCAGAGGGGTCTGCCAGAGAGACTGCAACTGGCCGGCTAAGCGGCGTGAGTGTGGTGCGGTCTTGAAAGAAGGAGCGAGAAGCCCCCGAGTCAAGGGTGAAGGTGTGGGAGGCCGAAGCCGACGCAGAACCTGAGAGAGCAGACTCACCAGCACCTGAGGGAGCAGACGCACCTAGAGCAGCAGCCTCGCTAGCACCTAGAGGAGCAGCCTCACCAGTACCTAGAGCAGCAGTCTCAATGCCCGGGTCGGGCGGAAAACACCGGTAACAGTCACCCTCATCACTAATAGTCACAGTATACATGGCAGCAAGAATAGCATCAAAGTCAAGGTCAAAGACAGCCACACCCGCCCTAGACAGCTCACCCCAGCGGGGGATCTCAGTGGCCTCAGGGAACTGGTGACGCCAAGCGTCCGTCAGGCGGCCAAAGCAGCGCTGGGTGGAGTGCGCACCCCCGCACTGCTCACCCGCGCGGTCGCCGGTGCGGAGGACGTAGGCGCACGGACCAGTACCCCCACCCCTCTGGCGTGCAGTGTACCACTCACAGAGCTGCTGAGGGGAGGGGATGTCACGAGTGCGCTGCTGCTGCTGCTGCTGCTGCTGCTGGCGCTGACCACCACCGGAGCCGACCCTCTGCGCAGCGCCACCCCGACCAGCTCCACCTCCTCCGCCGCCTCCTCCTCCACCGCCGCCACCTCCGCTCCCTCCGCCACTGCCGCTGCCGCCTCCGCCTCCACTGCCGCCACCGACACCTCCACCCCCGCCACCACCCCCACCGCCACCCCCACCTCCTCCACCGCCTCCACTGCCGCCTCCACCGCCCCCGCTAGCTCCTCCAGCGCCCCTGCCCCCCTTGCCCTTGCCAGGGCGGCGTCTCCCGCTAGGGGTAGACGCCGCACCGACCGACTCAAGCCCAACGAGGTCGGCCGTAGCAGCAGAGGCAACAGAGGGCAAAAGGGGGGAGGGGGAACACCCCTCAAAGATGGGGGTGCGAGGGTCACCACGAGAGGCTCCTACAGCTACTATGCTCTTCTCTGCTGCTAGGAGGGACTTCTCGAGGAGGTCAACGGTGAGAGTGGTGGGGCAAACTGAGAGGAAGTGGTCCCTGACTACGCGAAGGGAGTCAGGGAGCCGGGTGACTATGTAGTAGAGGGTGATGTACATGGGGGGGGGGTTCTTGGCGCAGAACTCAGCAGGAAGCGCAGCGCGGTAGCGAGTGTCACTAGTGCGTAGGTGCGTAATGAGGTCAGCGACTGTGGGAAAGGCAGCAAGGTCAGGGAAGAGGTACGGTAGCATGAGGCGACTCAGTGCAGCAGTGGCAGGGGAGGAGTAGCGTGCAACTACAGCGTCGTACAAGGTCTGAGAACTCTTGTACTGGCTAAAGTGCGCACGCTCAGAGGTAGGCAGGTGGCGACGCACAGCAAGACGTGCAGCAGCATCGCGCGTGGCCCACTGGGAGCGAACAGTTGCGTCAGCATCAGTGGCGGGGGCAGGAGAGGCACCATAAGTGAGGTCAAAGAGGGAGAGGCCGTCTGCCCTATCGCACTGTAAGAAAAGCTGCAGGTCATCTATCCAGACGTCAAAGTCAATGGCCTGACCCTCAGCGTCAAAAGCGAGGACACTAGGGGTAGCCATGACAGCAGTAGACTAGCAGCGCAAACAGTGGGGTGAGGGCAGTGCTGTGAGAGAGGCGCTGCTCTTACCGGACAGGGCGGCTCGGGCGGCTCGGCTGCAGGGCGGCTCGGCGACTCGGCTGCTGGGCGGCTCGGCTGCTGGGCGGCTCGGCGGCTCGGCTGCTGGGCGGCTCAGCGGCTCGGCTGCTGGGCGGCTCGGCGGCTCTGCTGCTGGGCGGCTCGGCTGCTGGGCGGCTCGGCGGCTCGGCTGCTGGGCGGCTCGGTGGCTCAGCTGCTGGGCGGCTAGGCTGCTGGGCGGCTCAGCGGGGCCGCTGAGAGGGTCGCGTCAGGGGCCGCTGGGAGGAGGCGGCGGGGCCGCTGAGAGGAGGCGGCGGGGCCGCTGAGAGGAGGCGGCGGGGCCGGAAAGGTAGGTGGCGGGGCCGCGTCAGGGGCCGCGGCAGGGGCCGCGTCAGGGGCCGCGGCAGGGCCGCGTCAGGGCGCCGCGTCAGGGGCCGCGTCAGGGCGCCGCCAGGGGCCGCGGCAGGGCCGCGTCAGGGCCGCGTAAGGGGCCGCGGCAGGGGCCGCGTCAGGGGCCGCGTCAGGGCCGCGTCAGGGCCGCGGCAGAGCCGCGTCAGGGCCGCGTCAGGGGCCGCTTCAGGGCCGCGGCAGGGGCCGCAGCAGGCCGCGTCAGGGCCGCGTCAGGGGCCGCGGCAGGGCCGCGTCAGGGCCGCGGCAGGGGCCGCGTCAGGGCGCCGCGTCAGGGGCCGCGTCAGGGCACCGCCAGGGGCCGCGGCAGGGCCGCGTCAGGGCCGCGTCAGGGCCGCGGCAGAGCCGCGTCAGGGCCGCGTCAGGGGCCGCAGGGCCGCGGCAGGGGCCGCGGCAGGCCGCGTCAGGGCCGCGTCAGGGGCCGCGGCAGGGCCGCGTCAGGGCCGCGGCAGGGGCCGCGTCAGGGCGCCGCCAGGGGCCGCGTCAGGCCGCGTCAGGGCCGCGTCAGGCGCCGCCAGGGGCCGCGTCAGGGCGCCACCAGGGGGCGCGTCAGGGGCCGCGATAGGGCGCCGGCAGGGGCCTCGTCAGGGCGCCGCCAGGGGCCGCATAGGGGGCGCGTGGGAGGCGGCGTAGGGGCCGCGTAGGGGCAGCGTAGGGGCCGCTAAAAAAAAAAAATTTAGGGCAGGGCGCAATGTGCGCGGGCAGCTAAAAAAAAAATTCTTATGGTGGGCCCTTAGGAAGGAACGGTCCCATGTAGGAACCCGCTCTATACCATGTGAATCAAGAAAAACAGGAATGAAATGACTAAGTTAAAGTTGGGTACAAAAGGCAAACCCTAGGAAACTGTACCCCATATGTGCTACCCCACTATAGCCTACAGTAACTATGTCAAATAACTCTGACATGGTGCTACAGTGGTGTACGCGCTGAGCGGGGACGCGAAGTAAGGACAAGATTCGACGTTAACGTCGGAAGGGTTGCGTAGCTGTTACATCCTTAGTTGACAAAAAAAAAGATATACGGTATAAAGCGCCAAGTTCAACTTTTCCCGTATTTAATGAATATGGCAAGCTCGTTAGTTCATAATGACGCAACTTAATACTATTAACGTGGATTTTCTGTTCCATAGTTTAAAAATAGGTGAAGATTTAGGCACATAGATTTTTTTTAACTTTTTGAACAATGATAATCTCTATGCTAAAAAATGATATTTTGTAACATTGCACTATGAGGCTCTTGCTAGCAAAAGTGTGGTTCATAGTGAGTTGTTTCTAGCTCACTCAAATGTTTCAGCTAGCTGGATGTGCCACGTGATTATGCGTGTGTTCACGTGGATACTAGTCTGTTTTTGTTTCCAAGTGCCCAAGTTTTGCTCAAGTTTTCAGATCGACCCAAGTGTTTCATGCAGGTGTACAAAACTCCTCTAATTTCCCAGCTCCTTCAATGGTTACTTTAGTTACTGCCCCACCTCCCTTTCCCAAACCAACCCAACAAACCCACCTCATCATTGCCTCTCCTCCGCGGACCCCCACCCACCTGTTGCCTCTCTCTCTCCCACCCACCCAGCTCATCATCGCCTCTCTCTCCCACCCACCCAGCTCCCCCCCACCCCGCCGTCCACTCTCTTTCCCACCGCGCAACCCCCTCTCCCTCCCACCCGCTGTCGCTTCTCCCTCCCATCCGCCGTCGCCGCTCCCTCCCTCCCGCCGTCGCCGCTCCCTCCTCCCGCCGTCGCCGCTCCTTCCCACCCGACCGTCACCTCCCCCTCCCCTCCCGCCGTCGCCTCCCCGTTCCTCCCGCCGTCGCCTCTCCCTCCTCCCCGCCGTCGCCTCTCCCTCCTATCCGCCGTCGCCGCTCCCTCCTATCCGCCGTCGCCGCTCCCTCCCATCCCACCGTCGCCTCTCCCCCCATCCCGCCGTCGCCTCTCCCCCCATCCCGCCGTCGCCTCTCCCTCCCATCCAGCCGTCGCCTCACCCTCCCATTCCGCCGCCTTCGGCGACAGGTCACGAGCAAGCTGGTGCGCGAGTGGGAGCTGGTGCGCGAGCGCGGGTTGGTCTCTGCACCGTGAATTGCAGGTGCGTTTACCCTTTCCGGTCCTTTTTCCCTCCCTTCCCCCTACTGGAAGTTCCTATATTTCCGATTTTTCCTTATCTTATTTGTAGTTTCTGTGTGTTGATTGGTCTCTTGCGTTGCACTACCGTTTGAAGAGGGGGAAGAGGGAGCGCGAGGGAGCGAGAGTGCAGGAGAGTGCGCGCGTGAGAGCGAAGGAAGCACTAGAGGGAGATAGAGTGGCAGAGCGTGCAAGAGGGAGAGTGGGAGGGAGAGGCGCGAGAGAGAGAGAGAGCGCCGTGCGCGCTTGCGCCGTCGGCGCGGGCGCCATTGGCGCTTGTGCCTTAGCCGCTTGCGCTTATGGCGCTGCGGCCGTGGGCGCAAGCGCCGTGGGTGCTGGCGCCTAAGGCGCTTGCACATATTGCGTAGACGCCGTGGCCGCTTGCGCCTAAGGCACTTGCGCCATGGGCGCTGGCGCGTAAGGTGCTTGCGCTTAGGGCGCTGGCGCCGTGGGCGCTTGCGCCGTTGGCGCGGGCTCGGTGGGTGCTAGCGCCTAACGCGCTTGCGCTTAGGGCGCGAGCGCCGTGGGTGCTGCCCCATGAGGCGCTGGCGCTGTGGGCGATTGCGCCGGGGGCGCTGGAGCCTAAGGCGCTGGTGCAGTGGGGCGCCGTGGGCGCTTGCACTTAGGGTGCTGGCGCCTTGGGCACGGGCGACGTGAGGGCGAGACTTGGATGTGCACGTGCACTTGCGGGTGAGTGCGGTTGTGAAGGCAAGGGCAAGTGCGAGTGCGAACGAGAGAGCAGGTTCGAGCGTAAGCGCGAGTGTGAGTGCGAAAGCAAGTGTGAGAGTGAGTGCCAGGGCGAGTTTGAGGGTGAGTACGAGTGTGAGTGTGTGTGTGAGTGCAAGGGGGAGTGCGAGGGTCCGTTTGAGTGTGTGCTAGGGTGATTACGAGGATGAGTGCAAGAGTTTGTGTGTGTGTTTCTGTGATTGTCGAAGAAGAGTTGAGAGTACATCACATGTGTTTGAGTGAAGAGTGAGTGCAAGAGTGAGTGCGATGGTGAGTTTGATGATGGCTGCGATGTTGAGAGCAAGCGTGAGCGCGGGTGTGAGTGCGAGGGTGTGTGACGGTGTGTGAGGGCAAGTAGAAGAGTGAGTGCGAGTGTGAGTGCGAGGGCGAGTGTGAGCGTGAGCGTGAGTGTGGGTGTGGGTGTGGGTGTGGGTGTGGGCGTGATTTGAGTTCAAGGGTGCCACTGTGCCGGCGACTGTGTGCGCATGTTAGTGCGAAAGTGTTAGAGTGAGTGCGCGAGTTCGAGGGTGAGTGCAAGGGTGTGTGTTTGTGTTTCTGAGAGTGTGTCTAAGAACGGTTGAAAGTAATTGTGCGTCCGTGAGTGGTTGCGAGAGTGAGTACGATAGTGTGTGAGGGTGAGAGGGCGGTTTTTAGTCCAGGTGCGAAAGCGGGTGTGAGTGCGAGTGTGAGTGCGAGTGTAAGTGCGAGGGTGCGTGCAAGTGCGTGTATACGGGTGAATATTAGAGGAAGTACGAGGGTGCGTGTTTAGGTGAGTGCGAGGGTGAGACCGAGAGCAAGAGTTAGAGCAAGTGCGAGAGTGAATGTGAGTGTAAATATGATGGTGTAGGGTTTGGGGTGAGTGTGAGCTCGAGTGTGAGGGTAGTTCAAGGGTGAGTGCGAGGATGAGTGGGTGTGCGTGTGAGTGCAAGGCTGAGAGTGAGACTGCATGCAAGTGTGTGTCTTAGGGTGAATGCTGCAAGGCTGAGAGTGAGACTGCATGCAAGTGTGTGTCTTAGGGTGAATGCGAGAGCAAGTGCGAGTGTGAGTGCAAGGGTGCGTGTGAGTGTGCTTGCGTGCGCGTGTAAGTATTTGTGTTAGTATGATTGGGAATGAGAACGATTATGAGTGCGAGGGTAAGTGTTAGAGTGAACGTGTAGGTTTGTATGTGTGCTTCTGTGAGTGTGTCTAAGAAGTTGAGAGTATTTGTGCGTGTGTGAGATTGAGTATAAGAGTGAGTGCGAACGTGAGTGTGAAGTTGAACTTGAGGGTGGCTTCAAGGCATGGCATCATGCTGGTGTCACGAATAATACCAAATTTCCTCTGTGAGCTGTCAAATTCATTGCTCATCTTTTTTTGTGTGCTTATTTCGTCTCTAGTGTGTGAGCTGCATTCTTTGCTTTTGTTTTCTTTTGCAATGCAGTGAGGTGTACTCTTTGTTTTTGCTTTCTTATGCAGTGCGGGTGAGTTGTTTCCTGCTTGGCCTCCGCACATGAGTTGCATTCTCTGTTTACTGCTTTCTTGTACACAATGTGTGAACATCCTCTTTTTTTGCTTTCTTGTGCAGTGCGTATGTTGCATTCTCTGTTTTTACTATGTGCAGGGTGCGTGAGCTGCATCCTTTCGGAGAAGGGAAATGAGGGAGGCAATGGGAGGGAGATGAGGGAGGGAGGGAGGGAGGGAGGGAGGGAGGGAGGGAGGGAGGGAGGGAGGGAGGGAGGGAGGGAGGGAGGGAGGGAGGGAGGGAGGGGTGTAGGGAGGATAGGGGGTGATAATCTAGTGATAATTTTGTTAATAGCTGAATGTCATGATGGTTGTGTGTTGACTATCTGTATGTATCTGTGCTTGTTTGCGTGCATGTCAGTGTGTGCGTGTGTGTCTGTGTATGTGTGTGTGTGAGCATGTGTGAGATATGTATGTACAGTCGTGTTGTTTGTATCGTTTGTGTCTGTCTCAAGGCGTGTGCTGAAGTGCCTCGTGTATGCAACTCAGGTTGTGATCGCCGGTGGGGCAATAGCCTTAGCGTGCCAGGCCAATCTTTGTTGCATCATCGATGCATTTTAGCATTCTCCCCAAGACACTCATGGTAATTGTTATGTGCTGTCGTCGTTGTACCAGTACGATGTCGCATGTGATCGTTCGTGTTTGTTGTAAAGTGTCATGTTAAAGTGTGTCGGGTCTGCAATTGAGGTGGGGATCGTTGTTGGGGCAGCATTTGCTCGCCTTAGCATACCGGATCCATCGCTATCGTAGCACCGATGCATTTTATCATTTACTTTATGACATTTGCTGTTGTTGAGTGTTGTCGCTATGTTCCATGGATGCAGATACCGTGATTTGCATCCATGTCGAATTTGTTGTCTCGTCAATTGTGTAAAATATGGCAAGGGTACCACTTGTTTCCATTCGCCGTATTTATCGACGATTATGGAAAAATTGGTCTCATTTGGTTTCACTTTTTTTGGAGACTCTTGTGTTTCCGTGCAGTCATCTCCACACATTTGAAGCAATCGTTCACAAAACGTTAAAGCGAGTGCTTCAGGCGTTGGGAAAATGACAAATTCCACTGTTCATTCGAGTCGACCGAAAAAAGTGCTACGCAACCTGTTACGAGTGCAATTGAGTGAACGAACGAGAATTGCACTATCGAAGCAAGAGTACAATGAGCGAAGGCATGAGCGAAGAATATATAGCGAAACTACAATGGTAACGGTAATGGACTGTGGTTGTCGCGCGACGGGCCTGGGACTGAGGTTGGGAAAAGTGTCGAAGTGGAGGCCCGGAGCGCGGGTTACCCGCCGAGCCGTGAGGTCGGGGTGCGACGTGCGAAGGTGGCGGGCGGATTGTCGATGCGAGGATTGCGAGTGGTAACGGTGCTGACTGTGGTGCTACAGTGATGTACGCGTTGAGCAGGGACGCGAAGTAAGGAAAAAGAGATTTTCCTTACACTACCCCCCCCCCCTTAAGGAGGTCCTCCTTACGAAAGTGCGTGTACATCCCTGAAATTCCGGCTGCGCAGATACTCGGTGAGGACGGGGTGGTTTTCGATTCTGTCCAGGGGAACACAATTGTCTTCGGTGGGTGTACGGTCCTTCCAGCGGAGTAAGAATTCGATCCTTCGGGCTCCTCGAGGGTCGCGAACTCTGTGACTCAGGATTTTCTCGGAGGTGATGATTGGTTCAGTCGGTGGTCTTGCCATGCTGGCTGGGCGATTGCGTGGCAGTTGGCTCGTGGACGGGACGTAAGGGCGAAGCAGGCTGACGTGGAACGAGGGGCTGACGTACCAGTCAGCAGGGAGGAGGAGGTGGGCGGTGACAGGTGTAAGCATGTGGCTTATGCGAAATGGCCCGCAGTATCGGGGGCGGAGTTTCGGGGTGATGGGCAGTCGGAGATTTTGGGTGTCGAGCAAAACTAAGTCGTCGGGCTGGTAAGTGACAGGTCTGCGGTGGCGGTCGGCGTTGCGTTTAGCGATGCTGTTAGCTTTTTTAATTGCGGCTGCTGCCCTGGTCCGGGCGGCTTGCAAAATTTCGGCGAACTGTTGTGCGCGTGGAACCGGGTTGTCGGGATTCGGGGTCATGGGTACTGTTGGGTCTTGTCCGTAATTCAGGTAAAACGGTGACTGTTGGGTCGTGGCGGATGGGACGTTGTTGTATGCGAATTCGATGAGTGGCAGTTGTTGTTCCCACGTGTTTGGGTCGTCGCACGTGGCCCGGATGAGCTGTTCCATGGTCTGATTTGTCCGTTCTGTCTGTCCGTCTGTTTCGGGGTGGTACGATGAACTGAACTGTAGTCGCGTGCCGAACTGCTGCCATAGGTTCCGCCAGAAGTTGCTGGTGAATTTCCTGTCGTGGTCGCTGATGATTGATGCTGGTATCCCGTGCAGTCGAACGACGGTAGAGATGAAGAGGCGGGCTGTTTCTTCGGCTGTGATTGATTTTTTGCAGGCTGCGAAGTGTGCCATTTTCGTCAGTCGATCGACGACGACCAGGATCGCGTCATTTCCACTCGCCCTGGCCGGTAACCCCGTGACGAAGTCCATCGTCACCTGCTGCCAAGCACGCTCTGGAGGTGGGATTGGCTGCAACTGTCCCGCCGGCCGCTTCCGTGTTGACTTCATGATCTGGCAAGTGGGACACGATGCCACGTGTCGCTGCACGTCGGTCAACATTTCGGGCCAGTAATAATACCGCTGCAGCTGCTGCCGTGTTTTCTCTACCCCGAAATGTCCCGAGGTAATCCCGTCGTGTGCCTCCTGTAATAGTAATTCCCGTAGCAGTGTGTACCCTGGTACCCAGATGCGGTCGGTCCCGGCTTTTACGTAATAGACTCCCTTGGCCGCTGCGAACTGCTGCGAATTTCCTCCTGTGAAGAATGGGTCCGTTTGATATCCGTGGGTAAATAGTCCTGTCAGTAGCGGGCTGGTCTGGGCGAGTAGTATTGCGTGGATCTGGGCAGTGGGGCGGGTCAGTGCGTCGGCGATGTTCGAGGCTCGTTTTTTATAGGTGACTGTGTAGTGGAAGTTTGACTCGAGGAAATCGAGCCACCGAATCTGTCGTGGGTTGAGGTGGGGCTGTGCGCGGAGGTACTGTAGTGATCGGTGGTCTGTCCGTACTGTCACGTCTGCGCCGATCAAGTAGCAGCGCCACACTTTAAACGCATGCACGATCGCGAGCATTTCGCGGTCGTGTATCGGGTAATTTCGCTCGGGCGGATGCAGCTTTCGTGACTCGTATGCGATGGGCTGTAGGCCGTTGCCGAAGTCCTGTAGCAGTACGGCTCCAATGGCGATGTCGCTTGCGTCTGTAACAACCTCGAAGGGGCGGTGTGGGTCGGCGATGCGCAGGACGGGCGGTGAACAGAGAACATTTTTCAGGGCAGAGAAGGCAGCATGCTCTTTCTCCCCCCACGTAAAAACGACCCCCTTTCGCAGTAAATCCGTCAGCGGGGCAGTCAACTGTGCCATGTCGGGGACGAACCGACGAACATAATTAACAAACCCTAAAAAACTCTGCAGTTCCGTGATGTTCGTCGGGGGACGCCACGCATTTACCGTATCCAGCTTCTTTGGGTCGATTTCAACTCCAGCCTCCGAAATAACGTGCCCCAAAAATTCTAGTCTGTCCCGAAAAAACTCGCACTTAGAGCCCTTGGTTAGTAACCGATGTTCCTCTAAAACTTTAAATACCGCGTCGAGATCCGCTAAATGCTAGTGCTTGTCGCGACTGTAGACGAGGATGTCGTCGAGGTAAACTATCACGCATTTATCTAAGAGTGGCCTAAACGCCTCGTTCATGGTCATCTGAAATGTTGCGGGCGCGTTGGTCAGCCCGAAAGGCATCACCGTGTACTCAAACGACCCGTACCTAGTCCTAAATGCTGTCGTGGCGCAGTCCGATGGTTCGACCCGAATCTGATGGTAACCCCCCCGTAAGTCTATTTTCGAAAACACCCGAACTGTTCGCAGTTGGTCGATCAGTTCGTCGGCGCGGGGAATGGGGTACCGCGACTTGACTGTTACCCTGTTGAGCGCTCGGTAATCGATGCACATGCGAAACCCTCCGTCTTTTTTCGGTGTGAACAGTATCGGTGCGGCGAACGGTGACGAACTTGTGAGAAGAAACGAGGAATGAGAATGACTAAGGGAAGGTTGGGTACAAAATGCAAACCCTAGAAAACTGTACCCCATATGTGCTACCCCACTATAGCCTACAGTAGCTCTGTCATATAAATCTGACACACCCCCATAGGCAAAGTGGGGGAGAACAAGGGGTCACAAGACCAGTCAAGCAAAGCAAAGCAAGCTCAGAGTGGATCACAAAGTCACCACACATTCCGAGCACAGGTTCAAGGCCACAAGGCCAGTTCACATGCAGGATTACATATATATATAAGGCTAGACAAGCAAGAGCAGGTGTATATATATATGCAACAGTACAAACAAGGTCAAGGGGTGAGCAAGTGAGGCAAGGTAGGCACAAGGCCCAGCTGAGTACAGAAACGCCGATGATCACAAGGCGCAAGTGCCTTGGTGAAGATATCAGCAGTGTTGGCCTGAGAGGCCACGTACGCAAGCCGCAGCTGACCACGCTGCTGTAGCTCACGAGCAAGGAAGTAGCGGAGAGCAATGTGCTTCGTTCTGTGCTCCAGTCTCTGCTCTTGACACAAGGCCAGCATGGCCTTGTTGTCTACGTACAGCACTGGAGGAGAACGAGGCGGCTCTCCGAGGTCAGTCAGCAGGTAGGTGAGCCAGCGAAGCTCCTGTGCAGCCATGGCCCCGGCTTAGATCTCAGCCTCACAACTGGAGCCGAGAACAGAAGACGAGCGGGTAGCCCGCCACGAAACAGAGCCGGAACCAAGGCTGAAGGTGTAACCCTGTGACGACCGCTGCGTAGCCTGGTCGTCAGCCCAAGAAGCGTCTGCGTGCCCAGTGAGGACCACTGGACTCTCCCCTCCAAGCACAAGCCCCATGCCTGACGTACTGCACAAGTAACGCAACACCCTCTTCGCTGCAGCCATGTGCTCCGGTCTGTGTCTCCCAGGAGCAACATAGCGTGCGAGAATGCTAAGAGGGTATGCGAGGTCAGGTCGTGTGCAGGTCATCAGGTACATGAGGCAGCCAACAAGCTCTGGGTACGGGCCACTCGACTCTACGGACTCATCCGAAGGCAGAGCTGAGAGCGAGTGGCGAGTAGGCAGAGGAGTGGCCTGAGGCGAGGAGTACGTGAAGCCGAAGCGCTGAAGGACCTGCTGCACCATGTGTGACTGAGTCAGGGTAATGGTGCGGCGTGCTCTGTCCCGGGTGATCTGCAAGCCAAGGTAGCTGCGCAGTTCACCCAGGTCTGTGCACGTGTGTCTCTTCTGCAGCTCGGACTTCACGTGGGCGAGTCCAGCAGTGTCAGCTGTGGCAAAGACCAAGTCGTCGACGTACACGAGGATGTAGAACGGCGGCAAAGAAGTGTCGGTGCGCAGAAACAACGACGGGTCGGCAGTAGAGGGAGCAAACCCAAGAGCCGCAAGTATAGTCCTCAGTGTGTCGTGCCACTCACGCGGTGCCTGGCGGAGACCGTAGACTGGCCGCCGGAGGCTCCACTGGGTGCCAGGAGGAAAGGACCCAGTGAAGCCAGGTGGGCGACGCAGCCAGATCTCCTCGTGCAGGCTGCCCTGCAAGAAAGCAGTGCTGAAGTCAAGAGAGTGCAGCTCGTAGTCGCGGTGAGCAGCTATGTGCAGCAGTACCCGAAGAGTGGTCATCTTCGGGGTGGGAGAGAAGGTCTGAAAGTAGTCAACTCCCTGCCGCTGACTGAAGCCACGAGCCACGTAACGCGCCTTGAAGACAGGCGGAGAACCCGGCGGCCGCTTCACCCTGAAAATCCACATGCCACTGACGATGTTCGCCCCAGGCGGGGGAACCTCGTCAACGTAGGTGCCTGTGGACTTCCAGGAAGCCATCTCTGTGTCCATAGCTGCCTGCCACTGAGAGGAGTAGGGACCCTCTATCGCCTCCGCGTAAGAGCGCGGAGTCGGGATGTCAAGTGCATCCGGGTCTCCCTCAGGGGTAAGCAGTACGGACACGAGATGAGGTGAATGTCAGAATGTTATCTTATGCTCTAGCCTGTAGTGGGGTGCTCTATAGCGAGTACAACCCTTCTAGGGTTTGCTATTTGTATCCCCATTCTTGCTAGTGCAACCCTCTTCTTCTCTTCTTCCTTCTAAACTTTATCAGTGAAGCAGCAGCCAAACACTGGAACTCCTCCTGCCTGTCCTCAAAGACGTCCGTGCCAAGGGCACACTCACCCCCGACGGACGGAGGACAGACAGACTCAGACTCAGCGACAAGACAAGCAGCGTAGTCTAGACGACAGTGAGCAGCAAAGTCGACGAGCTCAGCAACTAGGGCAGACGCAGCAGTGGACGCAAAGGAAGGGTCAGTGACGACAGTAGCAAGGAGACGCGTGACAGTAGGACTGGCAGCACGAAGAGAGTCCGACTCCGGGTCGGGAAGAGAAGGAAGAGAGGACTCAGGAGGAGAAGGCAAAGGGGCACGCAGAGGAGCAGTGGACGGACGCAGAGACATCCGGTGCCTGCCAGGGACAGGAGGAGGACGCTAACGCGAACCACGACCACTAGCGCGAGCAGTACGGACAGGCGACGCAGGACGCGACGCAGGCTCACGACGCTCAGCAAGACCTCCAGTAGGACCAGTGTAGGGAGAAGGAGCGGGCAGTGGGGAGGCCGGCTGTAACTGTAACTGTGACAGGACAGGCTGTGGACACTCTAAGGGAGGAGGAGGACCACTAGAAGGCGGGAGACCAAGAACCTGCTGAAGGAGCGGAACGAAGTACGGCCGAGGCCGCGCGGCGACTCCAGACACAGCAGGGACAGCACCAGTACCCCCAGCGGCAGCACCAGCGCCAGCAGCACCTCCAGCTCCAGTACCTCCAGCAGCACTAGTAGCACCCCCAGCAGAACCGCCTCCAGGACCGACAGCAGTAGCCTCAGCGTCAACACCCTCCGCAGCTCCAGCTCCAGTCGTACCCGTAGGCCCAGCAGCTCCAGTACTCCCAGTACGAGCACCTCCGGGACGCGCGGCACCAGTACCCTCAGTAGCCGAAGAACCTCTAGCACCAGCAGCACGCCTCTAGCGCCGGGCAAACCACTCGCGCAGCTCCTGTGGAGAGAGTGGCTCCCGCCGAGACGAAGCACCCGGAGAACCTCCAGGCTCAGCACCGCCAGACGCCACACAAGCAGGCCCAGCTCCCTCAGGCTCCGCACCCCCAGGCTCAGCACCTCCAGGCGTAGCACCCCCAGGCTCAGCACCCCAAGGCTCAGCACCCCCAGGCTCAGCACCCCCAGTAGTAGCACCTCCAGGCTCAGTACCCCCAGGCTCAGCACCCCCAGTAGTAGCACCCTCAGGCTCAGCACCCCCAGGCGTAGCACCCACACGCTCAGCACCCCCAGCGTCAGCACCCCCAGGCTCAGCACCCTCAGCAGCACCAGAGTCACCAGTAACCTCGACAGGCTCGACTGCGTCTACCTGGGACACACCTGAAGGGGCAGGACCCTGAGGGGGGAGGGGGTCTACCGGGGGGGGACCTGGCACAAGGAAGAGCGGTGGTGGGGGGAGGGACGGAGTGCGGTAGGGGAAGAGGCGGTAGTAGGGGACCGACTCGTCAAACGTGACGTCCTGGGAGGACAGAACACGGCGAGAGGTGGGGTGGTAGAATTGCCACCCTGGCGCGTCAGGGGGGAAGCCAAGGAAGATGCAAGGAGCAGCACGAGGGGACAGCTTGTCCGCAGACAAGTCGCGGACAAACGCCCGAGATCCCCAGACACGGAACGCAGACGCATCGCCAACCTTCCCCGTCCACAGCAAAGCTGGGGAGGTCTCCGGCCTGGAGACCCTAGGGTAAAGGTTGATCTGATGCGCCGCGTACCGAACCGCAAACGGCCACAGAAAATGGGGGGCAGCCGCATGCATCATGGACGTACGGGCGACGTCCATGACCATGCCAATGCGGCGCTCAGCAATCCCATTTTGCTGTGGAGAGTCCGGAAGCGTGAAGGTCTGGCGGATGCCTCGCGCACGACAGTAGGCTCGCAGAAGGCCAGATGAGAACTCTCCACCTCTGTCAGAGTGCAGACGCAGAACAGGAAAGTCCGAGCCGAAGCTCTGCCTGAGCTGGAGACGAGCTGCGCGGATCCAGTCGATCAACACCTCAGTGACATCACCCTTGCTGCGCAAGGGGAAGACTGTGGTGTAACGCGAGTAGTCGTCAACCACCAGCAGGAAGTAGCGCTCGTGACCCTGTCCACGGACGCGGGCCGGGCCCCACACGTCCATGTGAAGCGTCTGCAGCGGGGCCTCTGTCGGAGGAAACTGGGAGGAGTGAGGGGCAGCCCGCTGCCGCCCCTCGACACAGGGGACGCAGGTAGGGCCAGGCCCCGGAGGAAGGGGAGGGAGGGACCGGGGAAGACCAGAGACAAGGACACGGGAGGCCATGCCTCGGAGACGAAGCAGGGAGGGGTGACCAAGGCGGTGGTGCCAGAGGAGAGTCTCGTGAGACAGGAGGCGACACGAACAGGGGGCAGACTCAGGACCAGACCTGGACGCTGCAGCAAACACCTGACCCGACGCAGCTACCTGACCAGACGCAGTGACTGGAGGAGACGCAGTGGTCAGGGTGTACAGGCTCGACCCCGGCCGACGGGTAAACGTGGCCAGGTGTCGGCCAGTCCGAGCGTCCGTGCAGTGGGTCACCCGCTGACTCGCAGGAGTGAACTGGTGAACCCCCGCATCCTGTAGGTCAGCACCACTCACCAAGTTCGTAGAGAACGAGGGGAGGTAAAGACCAGACAGGGTGCCAGAGGGGGCCGCCGGACACGGGAGGACAGTGGAGAAGTGAGCAAGGACAGGACCCCCAGAGGGGTCTGCCAGAGAGACTGCAACTGGCCGGCCAAGCGGCGTGAGTGTGGTGCGGTCTCGAAAGAAGGAGCGAGAAGCCCCCGAGTCAAGGGTGAAGGTGTGGGAGGCCGAAGCCGACGCAGAACCTGAGAGAGCAGACTCACCAGCACCTGAGGGAGCAGACGCACCTAGAGCAGCAGCCTCGCTAGCACCTAGAGCAGCAGCCTCACCAGTACCTAGAGCAGCAGTCTCAATGCCCGGGTCGGGCGGAAAACACCGGTAACAGTCACCCTCATCACTAATAGTCACAGTATACATGGCAGCAAGAATAGCATCAAAGTCAAGGTCAAAGACAGCTACACCCGCCCTAGACAGCTCACCCCAGCGGGGGATCTCAGTGGCCTCAGGGAACTGGTGACGCCAAGCGTCCGTCAGGAGTGCGCTGCTGCTGCTGCTGCTGCTGGCGCTGACCACCACCGGAGCCGACCCTCTGCGCAGCGCCACCCCGACCAGCTCCACCTCCTCCGCCGCCGCCTCCTCCACCGCCGCTACCTCCGCTCCCACCGCCACCGCCGCCGCCGCCTACGCCTCCACCGCCGCCACCGACACCTCCACCCCCACCACCACCCCCACCGCCACCCCCACCCCCTCCACTGCCTCCACCGCCGCCTCCACCGCCCCCGCTAGCTCCTCCAGTGCCCCTGCCCCCCTTGCCCTTGCCAGGGCGGCGTTTCCCGCTAGGGGTAGACGCCGCACCGACCGACTCAAGCCCAACGAGTTCGGCCGCAGCAGCAGAGGCAACAGAGGGCAAAAGGGGGGAGGGGGAACACCCCTCAAAGATGGGGGTGCGAGGGTCACCACGAGAGGCTCCTACAGCGACTATGCTCTTCTCTGCTGCTAGGAGGGACTTCTCGAGGAGGTCAACGGTGAGAGTGGTGGGGCAAACTGAGAGGAAGTGGTCCCTGACTACGCGAAGGGAGTCAGGGAGCCGGGTGACTATGTAGTAGAGGGTGATGTACATGGGGGGGGGGTTCTTGGCGCAGAACTCAGTAGGAAGCGCAGCGCGGTAGCGAGTGTCACTAGTGCGGAGGTGCGTAATGAGGTCAGCGACTGTGGGAAAGGCAGCAAGGTCAGGGAAGAGGTACGGTAGCATGAGGCGGCTCAGTGCAGCAGTGGCAGGGGAGGAGTAGCGCGCAACTACAGCGTCGTACAAGGTGTGAGCACTCTTGTACTGGCTAAAGTGCGCACGCTCAGAGGTAGGCAGGTGGCGACGCACAGCAAGACGTGCAGCAGCATCGCGCGTGGCCCACTGTGAGCGAACAGTGGCGTCAGCATCAGCAGCGGGGGCAGGAGAGGCACCAGAAGTGAGGTCAAAGAGGGAGAGGCCGTCTGCTCTGTCGCACTGTAAGAAAAGCTGCAGGTCATCTATCCAGACGTCAAAGTCAATGGCCCGACCCTCGGCATCAAAAGCGAGGACACTAGGGGTAGCCATGACAGCAGTAGACTAGCAGCGCAAACAGTAGGGTGAGGGCAGTGCTGTGAAAGAGGCGCTGCTCTTACCGGACAGGGCGGCTCGGGTGGCTCGGTTGCAGGGCGGCTCGGCGGCTCGGCTGCTGGGCGGCTCGGCGGCTCGGCTGCAGGGCGGCTCGGCGGCGCGGCTGCTGGGCGGCTCGGCGGCTCGGCTGCTGGGCGGCTCGGCGGCTCGGCTGCTGGGCGGCTCGGCGGCTCGGCTTCTGGGCGGCTCGGCTGCCGGGCGGCTCGGCGGCTGGGCGGCTCGGCTGCTTGGCGGCGCGGCGGGGCCGCTGAGAGGGCGGCGTCCGGGGCCGCTGGGAGGAGGCGGCGAGGCCGCTGAGAGGAGGCGGCGGGGCCGCAGGTAGGTGGCGGGGCCGCTATTAGGTGGCGGGGCCGCCGGTAGGTGGCGGGGCCGCTGGTAGGTGGCGGGGCCGCAGGTAGGTGGTGGGGCCAGCACAGGTAGGTGGCGGGGCCGCGGGTAGGTGGCGGGGCCGCTGGTAGGTGGCGGGGCCGCAGGTAGGTGGCGGGGCCGCTAGGAGGTGGCGGGGCCGCAGGTAGGTGGCGGGGCCGCAGGTAGGTGGCGGGGCCGCTAGTAGGTGGCGGGGCCGCAGGTAGGTGGCGGGGCCGCTAGTAGGTGGCGGGGCCGCAGGTAGGTGGCGGGGCCGCACAGGTAGGTGGTGGGGCCGCACAGGTAGGTGGCGGGGCCGCGGAGGGCGGCGACGAGCCGTAGGGGGCCGTGAGGGGCCGCGAGAGGGGCCGTAAGGGGCGGAAGGGGCCGCGCGAGGGGCCGTAAGGGACGGCGCGAGGGGCCGTAAGGGGCGGCACGAGGGGCCGTAAGGGCGGCGCGACGGGCGCGACGGGCCGTAAAGGCGGCACGAAGGGCCGTAAGGGGCGGCGCGACGAGCCGTAAGGGGGGCCGCTAAGGGCGACGCGACGGGGCCGTGAGGGGCCTAGCGAGGGCGCGACGGTAGGGGGGAGCACCCAGGGCGCGACTCGGGCCTGAGCGAAGCGCGCTCCGGGCAGGAAAAAAAATTTCGTGGTGGTGGGCCCTAGGAATCGTTCCCACTAGGGAACCTGCTCGATACCATGAGAAGAAACGAGGAATGAGAATGACTAAGGGAAGGTTGGGTACAAAATGCAAACCCTAGAAAACTGTACCCCATATGTGCTACTCCACTATAGCCTACAGTAGCTCTGTCATATAAATCTGACAACTTGGTCGAATAAACTGCTTCTCTAACAAATAATCTAACTGCTTCCTCAGTTCGTCGAGCTCGGGCTGTGTCAGTCTGAACTGGCGCTGTACAGTTGGCTGTGCCCCCGGTTCTAACTCGATCCTATGATCGTGCGCCCGCTGAGGTGGCAGCCCTTCCGGTAAGTCGTCTGGAAAAATCCCCGGGTACCGTTTCAACATTTCCTGTAGTTCGGGCGGTACTGCTGCCAATAGTTTCTGAAAATCGCTCGGCTGCTCCGCTTCTCCTACTAATGCTATATCTACTGCGTACACGTCAGCTCCAGCGGCGACAGCCCGTTTCATCGTGATGGCGTTGACGTGGACCGTTGAAGACTCGGGCGATTGCCAGCGAGGTAGCATGACCCAGTTACCGCTACTTCGCACAGTGCAGCTACCCGTCGTCCAGTCGATTCGTGGGTTGTACCGTCGTAGCCAATCACGTCCCAGTAAAACATCATGCCCATCCAATGTCGTCGCGAGCATTTCCTGTGTAAACCCGAAGTTTTCCCCCGCAGCGAACTTTTACTCTCTCCACCTTCTCCCGTATGGCCAGCGGCGTGCCGTCAACTAAGCGTGCGTCGATCTCAGGTAAGCAGCGACTAAGTGTCAGCTGTAATTTTCGCGCAGTTGCGGTATTAACTAAACTGTGGCTTGCTCCTCCGTCAATAAAATTCTTCACTGCTGCTCCCTGTATTTTCCCGTGGATCAGTACTGGGCAATCCGTTGTTGTACCCTCCTTATTCATCCGAGCCCGATCGATGGCGTGAATCGGTACTGTGACTCGGTGAGGGTCGGTGCGGTTGGGCGAGCAGGCAGTCTCGTCAGTAGTTGGCCCAACTTCTACTGACTGCTGGCGTTTCCCTGCCACTGAGACTCCCTCCCCTGCTCTGCTCCGCGGCGCCTTAGCTCCTCTGGGCATTCGCTCTTGCGATGGCCCGGCCTGTTGCAAGCAAAGCAGCGCCCCTTAAACGGTGCGGCAGCTGCATTCGTTGCAACAGCGTTTACAGTGGCGTGCTCGATCGGTCCCCGAGGACGATGTCCGTAGTAGGACCCCGGTCTCGGTCGGCGTAGAATGTCGATTTTCTCGGCGAGCGCGAGAATCTCGTTGAAGTTTGAGAGTCCGCGCAGCATGATTTCGTGCGAGATATCCGGCTTCAGCCCTCCGACGTAACGGTCCACTCGCTCCGCTTCGTGCATGTAGCCGACCTGCTCGCAAAGTGTGAGAAAACCGCTCGTGTAATCTTGAACCGACCCGAGCTGCCGCCAAGTGCGCAATCTCTGACGTGCCGAAATAGAAGCCGCGATCGGCTCGAAGCGCGCCCGAAGCCCTGCGCACCACGCATCCCACGTGCTGTATTGGGCGGTCTCGCAGAATGAACTCCAGGTGACAGCTGGACCCGTGGGCCCTTCCTCTTGCGACGGTGGCTCGTAGGCGCGCGGCGACGTCACGATGACTCGCCACCAGTCCATGGCGGGGCCCCTTAACAGCGAAACGGCATACCGAATCTTCGCTGCGTCCGACTCGACGTAATTCGCGTCGAAGAAGACGTTCATCGTGAAGACCCACGATTGAACCGTCGGACCTCCACGCTGGCTCGGGTCGAAACAGGGCGGGCGTTGCGGCTTGAGTTGAGAAGATTTGAACAAGAATGAATGAACTATGAATGAATTGAGTACATATAGGAAACCCTAATTGGGTTGTACCCCCTATGGGATACCCCACTATAGCCTACACAACAGCATAAGCTATATATATGTTCTGACACACCCCCATAGGCAAAGTGGGGGAGAACAAGGGGTCACAAGACCAGTCACGCAAAGCACAGCAAGCTCAGGGTGGATCACAAAGTCACCACACAGTCCGAGCACAACGACAAGGCCACAAGGCCAGTTCACATGCAGGAGTGCACATATATATATAGAGCTAGACAAGCAAGAGCAGGTATATATATGTGACAGTACAAGCAAGGTCAAGAGGAGAGCAAGTGAGGCAAGACAGGTACAAGACCCAGCTGAGTGCAGAAGCGCTGATGGTCACAAGGCGCAAGTGCCTTGGTGAACACATCAGCAGTGTTGGCCTCAGAGGCCACGTACGCAAGTCGCAACTGACCACGCTGCTGCAGCTCACGAGCAAGAAAGTAACGGAGAGCAATGTGCTTCGTTCTGTGCTCCAAGCGCTGCTCTCGACACAAGGCCAGCATGGCCTTGTTATCTACGTACAGCACTGGAGGAGAACGAGGCGGCTCTCCAAGGTCAGTCAGCAGGTAGGTGAGCCAGCGAAGCTCCTGTGCAGCCATGGCCCCGGCGTAGATCTCAGCCTCACAACTGGAGCCGAGAACAGAGGACGAGCGAGTAGCCCGCCACGAGACAGAGCCGGAACCAAGACTGAAGGTGTAACCCTGCGACGACCGCTGCGTAGCCTGGTCGTCAGCCCAAGAAGCGTCCGCGTGCCCAGTGAGGACCACTGGACTCCGCCCTCCAAGCACTAGCCCCATGCCCGACGTACTGCACAAGTAGCGCAACACCCTCTTCGCTGCAGCCATGTGCTCTGGTCGGTGTCTCCCAGGAGCAACATAGCGTGCAAGAATGCTAAGAGGGTATGCAAGGTCAGGTCGTGTGCAGGTCATCAGGTACATGAGGCAGCCAACAAGCTCTGGGTACGGGCCACTCGACTCTACGGACTCATCCGAAGGCAGAGCTGAGAGCGAGTGGCGAGTAGACAGAGGAGTGGCCTGAGGCGAGGAGTACGTGAAGCCGAAGCGCTGAAGGACCTGCTGCACCATGTGTGACTGAGTCAAGGTAATGGTGCGGCGTGCTCTGTCCCGAGTGATCTGCAAGCCAAGGTAGCTGCGCAGTTCACCCAGGTCTGTGCACGTGTGTCTCTTCTGCAGCTCGGACTTCACGTGGGCGAGTCCAGCAGTGTCAGCTGTGGCAAAGACCAAGTCGTCGACGTACACGAGGATGTAGAACGGCGGCAAAGAAGTGTCGGTGCGCAGAAACAACGACGGGTCAGCCGTAGAGGGAGCAAACCCAAGAGCCGCAAGCGTAGTCCTCAGTGTGTCGTGCCACTCACGCGGTGCCTGGCGGAGACCGTAGACTGGCCGTCGGAGGCTCCACTGGGTGCCAGTAGGGAAAGTCCCAGTGAAGCCAGGTGGACGGCGCAGCCAGATCTCCTCGTGCAGGCTACCCTGCAAGAAAGCAGTGCTGAAGTCAAGAGAGTGGAGCTCGTAGTCGCGCTGAGCGGCTATGTGCAGCAGCACCCGAAGAGTGGTCATCTTCGGGGTGGGAGAGAAGGTCTGAAAGTAGTCAACTCCCTGCCGCTGACTGAAGCCACGAGCGACGTACCGCGCCTTGAAGACAGATGGAGAGCCCGGCGGCCGCTTCACCCTGAAGATCCACATGCCACTGACAATGTTCTCCCCAGGAGGGGGAACCGCGTCAACGTAGGTGCCTGTGGACTTCCAGGACGCCATCTCTGCATCCATAGCTGCCTGCCACTGAGAGGAGTAGGGACCCTCTACGGCCTCCGCGTAAGAGCGCGGAGTCGGGATGTCAAGTGCATCCGGGTCTCCCTCAGGGGCAAGTAGTACGGACGCGAGATGAGGTGAAGCAGCAGCCAGACACTGGAACTCCTCCTGCCTGTCCTCAAGGACGTCCGTGCCAAGAGCACACTCACCCCCGACGGACGGAGGACAGACAGACGCAGACTCAGCAACAAGACCGGCAGCGTAGTCTAGACGACAGCTAGCAGCAAAGTCGACGAGCTCAGCAACAAGAGCAGACGCAGCAGTGGACTCAAAAGAGGGGTCAGTGACGACAGTAGCAAGGAGACGTGTGACAGTAGGACTAGCAGCACGAAGAGAGTCGGAGTCTGGGTCGGTAAGTGCAGGAAGGGAGGACTCAGGAGGAGAAGGCAAAGGGGCACGCAGAGGAGCAGTGGACGGACGCAAAGACATCCGGTGCGTGCCAGGGACAGGAGGAGGACGCTGACGCGAACCGCGACCACTAGCGCGAGCAGCACGAACAGGCGACGCAGGACGAGACGCAGGCTCACGACGCTCAGCAAGACCTCCAGTGGGTCCAGTGTAAGGAGAGGGAGCAGGAAGTGGGGAGGCGGGCTCTAACTGGGACTGTGACTGAACAGGCTGTGGACACGCTGCAGGAGGAGAAAGACCAAGAACCTGCTGAAGGAGTGGAACGAAGTACGGCCGAGGCCGCGCGGCGACTCCAGACACAGCAGGGACAGCACCCTCAGCAGCAGCACCAGCGCCAACAGCACCTCCAGCTCCAGTACCTCCAGCAGCACCACCAGTACCCGCAGCAGGACCACCGCCAGGAAGGACAGCAGCAGTCTCAGCACCAACACCCGCGGCAGCTCCAGCTCCAGGCGGACCCGAGGGCCCAGCAGCTCCGGGACCAGCGGCACAAGTACCCTCAGCAGCCGAAGGAGCTCCAGCTCCAGCAGTACGTCTCCAGCGGCGAGCAAACCACTCGCGCAGCTCCTGTGGAGAGAGGGGCTCCCGCCGAGGCGAAGCACCCGGAGAACCGCCAGGTCCCGCACCGCCAGACGCCACAAGGGGAGGTCCAGTGGCCGCAGGCTCCGCAGCTCCAGGCTCAGTAGCTCCAGACGCAGCACCCCCTGGCCCAGCACCCCCAGTCACAGCACCCCCAGGCTCAGCACCCCCAGACTCCGCACCCCCAGGCTCAGCACCCCCAGTCGCAGTACCCCCAGGCTCAGCACCCCCAGACTCAGCACCCCCAGGCTCAGCACCCCCAGGCTCAGCACCCACGCGCGTAGCACCCCCAGAGTCAGCACCCCCAGGCTCAGCACCCGCAGCAGGACCAGAGTCACCAGCAACCTCGACCGGCTCGACTGCGTCTACCTGGGACACACCTGAAGGGGCAGGACCCTGAGGGGGAAGGGGGTCTACCGGGGGGGGACCTGGCACAAGGAAGTGCGGTGGCGGGGGGAGGGAAGGAGTGCGGTAGGGGAAGAGGCGGTAGAAGGGGACTGACTCGTCGAACGTGACGTCCTGGGAGGACAGAACACGACGAGAGGAGGGGTGGTAGAACTGCCACCCTGGGGCGTCAGGGGGGAAGCCGAGGAAGACACGGAGCAGCACGAGGGGACAGCTTGTCCGCAGACAAGTCGCGGACAAACGCCCGAGATCCCCAGACACGGAACGCAGACGCATCGCCGACCTTCCCCGTCCACAGCAGAGCTGGGGAGGTCTCCGGCCGGGAGACCCTGGGGTGAAGGTTGATCTGATGCGCCGCGTACCGAACCGCAAACGGCCACAGAAAATGGGGGGCAGCCGCATGCATCATGGACGTACGAGCGACGTCCATGACCATGCCAATGCGGCGCTCAGCAATCCCATTTTGCTGTGGAGAGTCCGGAAGCGTAAAGGTCTGGCGGATGCCTCGTGCACGACAGTAGGCTCGCAGAAGGCCAGAGGAGAACTCTCCACCTCGGTCAGAGTGCAGACGCAGAACAGGAAAGTCCGAGCCGAAGCTCCTCCTGAGCTGGAGACGAGCTGCGCGGATCCAGTCGATCAACACCTCAGTGACATCACCCTTGCTGCGCAAGGGGAAGACTGTGGTGTAACGCGAGTAGTCGTCAACCACCAGCAGGAAGTAGCGCTCGTGACCCTGCCCACGGACGCGGGCCGGGCCCCACACGTCCATGTGAAGCGTCTGCAGAGGAGCCTCTGTCGGGGGAAACTGGGAGGAGTGAGGGGCAGCCCGGAGCCGCCCCTCGACACAGGGGACACAGGAAGGTCCGGGTCCCGAAGGAAGGGGAGGGAGAGACCGGGGAAGACCAGAGACAAGGACACGGGAAGCCATGCCCCGAAGACGAGGCAAGGAGGGGTGGCCAAGACGGTGGTGCCACAGGAGAGTCTCATGAGACAGGCGGCGACACGAGCAGGGGGCAGACTCAGGACCAGACCTGGACGCAGCAGCAAACACCTGACCCGACGCAGCTACCTGGCCAGACGCAGGGACAGGAGGAGACTCAGTGGTCAGGGTGTAGAGACTCGACCCCGGCCGACGCAAAAACGTGGCCAGGTGTCGGCCTGTGCGGGCGTCCGAGCAGTGGGTCACCCGCTGACTCGCAGGAGTAAACTGGTGAACCCCCGCATCCTGCAGGTCAGCACCACTCACCAAGTTCGTCGAGAACGAGGGGAGGTACAGACCAGACAAGGTGCCCGAGGGGGCAGCCGGACACGGGAGGACAGTGGAGAAGTGAGAGAGGACAGGACCCCCAGAGGGGTCAGCCAGGGAGACTGCAACCGGCCGGCCAAGCGGCGTGAGTGTGGTGCGGTCTCGAAAGAAGGAGCGAGAAGCCCCTGAGTCAAGCGTGAAGGTGAGGGAGGCCGAAGCCGGCGCAGTACCTGAGAGCACAGCCTCACCAGTACCTGAGAGTGCAGACGCACTGGCACCTAGAGCAGCAGCCGCAGAAGTACCTGGCGCAGCAGTACCAATGCCCGGGTCGGGCGGGAAACACCGGTAACAGTCACCCTCCTCACTAATAGTCACAGCATACATGGCAGCAAGGATAGCATCAAAGTCAAGATCAAAGATAGCTACGCCAGCCCTAGACAGCTCTCCCCAACGGGGAATCTCACTGGCCTCGGGGAACTGCTGACGCCAAGCGTCCGTCAGGCGGCCAAAGCAGCGCTGGGTGGGGTGGGCACCCCCATATTGCTCACCCGCGCGGTCGCCGGAACGAAGGACGTAGGTGCACGGACCAAAACCCCCACCCCGCTGACGCTGCGTGTACCACTCACGGAGCTGCTGGGGCGGGGGGATGTCCCGCGAACGCTGCTGCTGCTGCTGCTGCTGCTGCTGCTGCTGACGCTGGCCACCACCAGAGCCGCTACGCTGCGGGGCACCACCCCGACCAGCTCCACCCCCTCCGCCACCGCCGCCTCCACCTCCACCACCACCGCTGCCTCCGCTCCCCCCGCTGCCGCCACCACCGCCTCCTCCTCCGCTGCTGCCACCGCCACCACCGCCCCCGCCACCACTCCCACCGCCACCCCCACTCCCTCCGCCGCCTCCACCGCCACCTCCACCGCCCCCGCCAGTTCCACCCGCGCCCTTGCCCCCCTTGCCCCTGCCAGGGCGGCGTCTCCCGCTAGGGGCAGACGCCGCGCAGACCGACTCAAGACCAAGCAGGTCGGCAGCAGCAGCAGAGGCAACAGAGGGCAGCAGGGGGGAAGGAGAACACCCCTCAAAGATGGGGGTGCGAGGGTCACCACGAGAGGCTCCTACAGCGACGATGCTCTTCTCCGCCGCAAGGAGGGACTTCTCGATGAGGTCGACAGTGAGAGTGGCGGGACAGACTGAGAGGAAGTGGTCCCTGACTACGCGAAGGGAGTCAGGGAGGCGTGTGACTATGTAATAGAGAGTGATGTACATGGGGGGGGGGTTCTTGGCGCAGAACTCAGCAGGAAGGGCGGCGCGGTAGCGAGTGTCACTAGTGCGGAGGTGCGTAATGAGGTCAGCGACAGTGGGAAAGGCAGCAAGGTCAGGAAAGAGGTACGGTAGCATGAGGCGGCTCAGGGCAGCAGTGGCAGGGGAAGAGTAGCGCGCAACTACAGCGTCGTACAAGGTCTGAGCACTCTTGTACTGACTAAAGTGCGCGCGCTCAGTGGTAGGCAGGTGGCGACGCACAGCAAGACGTGCAGCAGCATCGCGGGTGGCCCACTGAGAGCGAACAGTGGGGTCAGCATCAGCAGCAGGGGCAGGAGAGGCGCCAGAGGTGAGGTCAAAGAGGGAAAGACCGTCCGCCCTATCGCACTGTAAGAACAGCTGCAGGTCGTCGACCCAGACCTCAAAGTCAATGGCTCGACCCTCAGCGTCAAAAGCGAGGACACTAGGGGTAGCCATGACGACGACAGTGTAGTAGTGCAAGCAGTAGGGGAAGGGCACGCAGTAACAGTGGTGCTGTGCTCACCAGGCAGGGCAGGTCGGGCGGCTCGGCAGTAGGGCGGCCCGGCAGCTGGGCGGCTCGGCGGCTCGGCTGCTGGGCGGCTCGGCTCCCGGGCGGCTCGGCGGCAGGGCGGCTCGACGGCAGGGCGGCTCGGCGGCAGGGCGGTTCGGCGGCTCGGCTCCCGGGCGGCTCGGCGGCAGGGCGGCTCGGCGGCAGGGCGGCTCGGCTCCCGGGCGGCTCGGCTGCAGGGCGGCTCAACGGCTGGGCGGCTCGGCTGCTCTGCTGCTGGGCGGCTCGGCTGCGCTGCTGCTGGGCGGCTCGGCCGCTGTAGAGGAGTGGCGGGGCCGCTGCAGAGAAGGGCGGCGGGGCCGCTTGATAGGGCGGCGGGGCCGCTGATGGGGCGGCGGGGCCGCGAGGAAGGGCGGCGGGGCCGCGCGATGGGGCGGCGGGGCCGCGAGGAAGGGCGGCGGGGCCGCTAGATAGGGCGGCGGGGCCGCGCGATGGGGCGGCGGGGCCGCGAGGAAGGGCGGCGGGGCCGCTAGGTAGGGCGGCGGGGCCTCGCGATGGGGCGGCGAGGCCGCGAGTTAGGGCGGCGGGGCCGCGCAATGGGGCGGCGAGGCCGCGAGTAAGGGCGGCGGGGCCGCTAGGTAGGGCGGCGGGGCCGCGCAATAGGGCGGCGAGGCCGCGAGGTAGGGCGGCGGGGCCGCTAGGTAGGGCGGCGGGGCCTCGCGATGGGGCGGCGAGGCCGCGAGGTAGGGCGGCGGGGCCGCGCAATGGGGCGGCGAGGCCGCGAGTAAGGGCGGCGGGGCCGCTAGGTAGGGCGGCGGGGCCGCGCAATAGGGCGGCGAGGCCGCGAGGTAGGGCGGCGGGGCCGCTAGGTAGGGCGGCGGGGCCGCTAGGAAAGAGGCTGCGGGGCCGCGAAGACGGGCGGCGGGGCCGCTGAGACGAGTGGCGGGGCCGCAGTGAAGGGCAGCTAGGGCGGCTCGACGAAGTGAGGGCCCGGAGCGCGACTCGGGCTGAGCGCGCTTCGGGCAGGAAAAAAAATCGATGTGGTGGGCCCTAAGCACAGTTCCCAAGGGGGAACCTGCTCGATACCATGAGAAGATTTGAACAAGAATGAATGAACTATGAATGAATTGAGTACATATAGGAAACCCTAATTGGGTTGTACCCCCTATGGGATACCCCACTATAGCCTACACAACAGCATAAGCTATACATATGTTCTGACATGAGTGGCATTGGTGCCATGATGGCCTGTTCGCCACTTGTCGCCGCGAACTCCACGTGCCGACGGGCTTCGCGAGGCTCCCGCGGGCTTGGCGCGCCCCTGTTTCCTCCCATGCCAGGCATTGGTTGGGCGGCGCTATCACTGGCTGCGCCCGAGCGCTGTCCCACGCTGTCGTGTTGTGTTGGTGTCTCGGACGAGATGACGATTGGCTCGTCCGATTGTGCAGGTGCATTTGTTGGTGCGTGTGGTGCTGCTGGAGTGTTCACCGTTGATTGCTGACGCGCGGAGTCACGTTCCGCTGTGAGCATCGCAATTTCGAACGCCGAATCTTCGAGTTGGCGCACCAGACGGTCGAGCTGCTCCTGCGTCAATGTGGCGAGCGTGAATTCGGCCATGGCGGGGGTGTCGGGCGAGCTCAGCGAGAGCCTCAGTCGTGGCCGTGCGTGCTTACGAGAGAGCACTACGAGCGGCGGTGCTGTGTCGCTAAGGGACGTCTACCCCCCCCAAAAATTGAGATAGTGGGGAAGCGAAGGTGTGGGTGCGGTCCGAGAAGAGGTCGTAGGCTCTGAATACCAAGTGTTACGAGTGCAATTAAGTGAACGAACGAGAATTGCACTATCGAAGCAAGAGTACAATGAGCGAAGGCATGAGCGAAGAATATATAGCGAAACTACAGTGGTAACGGTAAGGGACTGTGGTTGTCGCGCGACGGGCCTGGGACTGAGGTTGGGAAAAGTGTCGAAGTGGAGGCCCGGAGCGCGGGTTACCCGCCGAGCCGTGAGGTCGGGGTGCGACGTGCGAAGGTGGCGGGCGGATTGTCGATGCGAGGATTGCGAGTGGTAACGGTGCTGACTGTGGTGCTACAGTGATGTACGCGTTGAGCAGGGACGCGAAGTAAGGAAAAAAAGATTTTCCTTACACAACCCAAAAAGGAATTTTCCTTACAGCTCACATGTTGTACTCGTTTGACAGTTAGTGCAATCCTCGCTACCTCGATTCATTGCACCCGTAACAAATATCAATCAACAGTTGCGAGGTGAGCTCTAAAGTGATCGCGCACAAATGTCAAACGTTTAAACCCTCAACCTTGTCCCCCACCTCTCACTCCTTCCCCAATGATCCCCATCTATTCGTAGACGAATGTCCCCGCGGTTGTGACTGACATTCGCGTTTTTCATTAACGTTAACTGTGATAGACTTGAAAATACGGTATCTTTAGCGACAGATCGTAGTGCGACTACGAGCATGGAGGTGGTAAGTGATGGTGGTGTGCCTGGGAAAGGTGCGACTGTGGGAGATGCGACGGGGGGAGTTTCGACGGAGGGAGGTGCGACGGGAGAAGGTGCGACTGGGGTAGGTGCTTCTCGAAACGGTGCTCCGAGTGAAACCGCAACTACTGTGACACAAGATTCTCCCGCCGAGTTAACAATGTGCGATGTGACTGTAGGCGAAGCGGTTGAGGGCGGTTCCGGATCGGCGCAGAAAAGGGAAGCAGGCGATTGTAGCGAAGGGAACGGAGCGCGTGACAGTATCGAAGTGAGGGAAAAGAGTGCGTGTAAGGAGAGCGCGGAGGTTAAAGGAAAGAGCGCGGAGGGTAGCGACGCAAAGGGAGTGAGCCGTGCGGAGGAAAAGGGAAGGGAGGGAGTGATTAAGGAGGAGGAAGATGGGGTAAGGGGAACGGATGGCGAGGCGAAGGAGAAAGAGACTGGGGAGGAGGGGAAGTCGGGGGTGTTGGAGGAGGAGGAGGGTAGGGTGAAGGCAGGAGGGCTAGATTTTAGGGCAGGAGAGGCGGGCTTTAAGGAAGATGGGAAGGAGGAGGCTAGAGACATGGATCATGAAGGGTTTAACGGGAAGGAGGAGGAGATGATGGGCGGAGAAGAAGAAAAGGATGACGTGAAGGGGAAAGATGTGGAAGAGGGTGGGGTGGTGATGCAGGAGAAAAACGAGGAGGAGGAGGAGAGTGAGGAAGAGGAGGAGAGTGAGGAAGAGGAGAGTGGAGAAGAGGAGGAGAGTGAGGAGGAGGAGGAGGAGGAGGAGGAGGAGGAGGAGGAGGAGGAGGAGGAGGAGGAGGAGGAGAGTGAGGAGGAAGAGGAAGAAACAGCAGAGGACGCGGATGAAGCAGAGGAGGAGAAGGAGGGGGAGGAGGAAGAGGAAGAATTACGCAGTGACATACTGATAGAGGAAGAGGAGGAGGAGCTGGAGAGGCTCGAGGGGCACGTGGGAGACATGGGGGAGCCGGTGAGTGGCTTTAAGGGCTAGGGTTTCTGGTTCATCACCTCTTGCCCGCGCTCCTCTCTTGCTATCTCTTTTCTCCCTCCCACCCCTCTCCCTCCCAGCTCTTTCCCTCCCTCCCTCCCCCCCTCCCTCCTCACCCCCTCCTCTCTCCCTCCTGCCTCTCTCCCTCCCATCCTTCTTCTCTCTCCCTCCCACGTCTCTTGCTCTTCTTCTCTCCCTCCTTCATCTCTTCCTCCGTCGTCTCTCCCTCTCTCCCCTCTCCCCCTCTCCCTTTCCCCACCTCCTCTATCCATCCCTTCTCTCTCCCGCCCCCCTCTCTCCCTCCTCTCTCCCTCCCACCTCTCCCGCTCGTCTGCCCCATTCCCCACCCTTGGCTCCCACCTCTTTCTCCCATCTCTTCCTCCGACCAACTCCTCCTCCCCCTCCAACTCCCTTCCCTCCCCTCCTTCCCTCCCACCTCCCCTCCCACCTCCGCTTCCCACCTCTCTCTCCCCACCACTCCTGCTCGTCTGCCCCATTCCCCACTGTTCATGCCTCCCAGGGCCTCCCACCTGTTGCAATTCACAACGCGGACGTTCGACTTCCAGAAATTCACTATGCTTGCGCTCCGATCTGCCAATCCCTGCCTCTGCCCCATTCCCCACCCTCCCACCTCCACCACCTCTTCCTCCCACCTTTCCCTCCACCTCTCCCTCCCCACCTCTCCCGCTCGCCTGCCCTGTTTCCGACATGTGTGCATCACAGGGCCTCCCACGGTCCCACCTGTCGCAATTCCCAACGTCAAGGTGGAGGATTCGGATGAGCTTTTGCCTCTGGGCCGCGTTCCCCTCTACCTCTCCCTTCCCACCTCTCCCGCTACTCTGCCCCATTCCCCACCATTCATGCCTCCCATAATAGGGCCTCCCACCCATCGCAGTTCCCAACGTCTAGCTTCAACTTCTAGTGAGCCAATATGGATTGGCTACATATGTATTCCTGGATCTGCCAATCCATGCTGCCTGCATCATCTGCCCCATTCCCCACCATTCATGCCTCCCACAACAGGGCCTGCCACCCGTCGCGATTCCCGATGTCAAGGTGGAAGACTCGGACGAGCTCCTGCCTTTGGGCCACGTGTCAGCTGTAAGTCTGTGCCACGTGTCAGTGATGAGGTGTGGCACGTGTCATTGGTGAGGTGTGGCACGTGTCATTGGTGAAGCTCATGGTACGATCCGTAGCAGTACACAGTACGACTGATTTTTATTGAGTTTTGCTGCTGGGCCAGCCACCGGACCAAGTATCACTGCAAGCAAAGCATACACAAATGGGTGAAGTAAGATGATTGAATCTCCAGTAGGTGGTCAAATCTTGTATCACTTTATTCCGAAGGGATGGTAGACTTTTTTCTGTCTTTCTTTCTTTTCCTTTTATCCTCAAGGCTTGCCTCACTTTCGTCCATTAGTTTGAGAATTCTAAAAGAATGATCTGAAGCTTCAGTAGTTGCTGGAGACATTTGTTTAAAACTCCTCAAAAGGATTGTCAAAACTGGTGAGGTTTGAGGCTACCCAAAGCACTTGAGAGGCGATTCAGTTAATCTAATGTGGCTTGCAACAAAAGAAGATCCAGAGACGTTGCTTCGTTATTGCATGCAACGAGTCCCACTTTTCTCCCACATGTTATCCCCCCCCCTTTTCACACATGTTATCTGGCCCCTCATCTCTTGCTCCACTCCTCCTGGTCCGACCACCGCTGTCTCTTGTGGGTTGTGGATGAGCTTTTCAGCCCTTGTTGTTCATGTATCAACCTCACGTCTGTAACCCCTGCTGCTACCACAGATTGTAGAGACATCAGTGGGGGTTCAAGCTGACCCCTCTGCCCGCGCGCTAGAGGAGGGATCTCTGCTCTTCCTGTCAGACCATCGCTGCCTGTTGGGAGTAGTGGATGAGATTTTTGGTCCTTTTGTAGATTCCTTACCCCTGTTTGTTCCACAGATGGTTCAAACGTCAGTGGGGGTTCAAGCAGACCCCTCTGCTCGTGCTCTAGAGGAGGGATCTCTGCTCTTCCTGTCAGACCACCGCTGCCTGTTGGGAGTAGTGGATGAGATTTTCGGTTCTTGTATCGATTCATTTGCAGCTCCTTACTCTTCCCACATGTGACCCCTGTTTTGTGCCGCACAGATCGTTGAGACATCAGTGGTGGTTCAAGCCGACCCCTCTGCCCGCGCTCTAGAGGAGGGATCCATACTTTTCCTATCTGAGCACCGGTGCCTGCTGGGTGTTGTGGATGAGATCTTCGGGCCGGTGAAAGCGCCGCTGTATCGCGTGCGGTTTAACACGAGAGAAGAGGTGCCTGCGCTGGCGACTGTGGGTGTAGCGGTGAGCTTTATAGAGAGGATGGCAGGGTACGTGTTGGATGATGCTGCATTGAGGGCTAAGGGGTATGATGTGGGGGAGGATGAGGAGGAGGAGGGGAGTGAGGAGGAAGAGGGGGAGGGTGGGGTGGAGAAGGGAGGGAGAGGGAAGGGAGTAGGGAGGGGAGGAGGGAGAGGAGGAGAAGGAGGTGTGGGATGGGAAGGAGGGGATGCAGAAGCGATGTTTAGTGATGATGAGAAGGAGGAGGAGTGGAGGAGGGAGCAGCGGAGGAGCAAGAGGAAGGGCGGGGAGGAGGGAGGGCGAGGGAGACGAGGAAGGGGAGAGCGAGGGCGAGGGAGGGGGAGGGGAAGGGGGGGTTGGGATGGAGATGGCGGGAGGGGAAGAGGGAGGGGAGAAGGATGGGGAGGGGGAAGGGGAGGCGGGTGGGATGGACCAGGTGGGTTCGAGGGGGGAAGAGGAGGAAAAGGGAGAGGAGGGAGAGGGAGGGGCGACAGAGGGAGAGGGGAGAGGGGGAAAGGTGAAGGAGGGAGAGGAGGGAGCGGATGGCAGGGGCAAGGAAGTGGGCAAGGCAGAGGGTGGGAGGGCAGCAACCAGCAGTGGCAGCAGGGCAGTGGGGCCTTCCCCCAGCAGGCTGGCAGAGGGGCTTCTCCAATGATGATGAACCTGCCTTCCCCCATGCCCTCGTATTCCCCGCATCAACCGCCCGCATCTTCCCCCATGGGTGTGGCCCCTCCGCCGTTCATGGCTGGTCCCCCGCCTCCTTTCATGCCTCGCCCTCAAATGCCCATGCAGCAGCAGATGCCTCCGCAGATGCAGCAACCCATGCAGCAACCCATGCAGCAACCCATGCAGCAACCGATGCAACAGCCAGGTGTCGGGTATCAACAGCAGCCCCCTACGTTTCAGCAGCCCCTACAACTGGGTCCCGGTTCACACACCCCTCTGTTTCAGCATCAACAACAGCAGCAGCTACAGCAGCAGCCCCCGTTTCAGCAACCCCAGGGGCAGTACCAGCAGGGCTTTCAGCAACCACCAGCCGTTCACCAACAGCAGCAGTGGCAGCAGCCGTATCAGCAGCAACAACCACAACCGGTGCAATACCAGCAACAGCAGCAGCAGCCATACCAGCAACAACAGCCACACCAAGTGCAGTACCAGCAGCAGCAGCAGCAGCAACAGCAGTGGCAGCAGCAACAGCAACAACCACAGCAGCAGCAAGCAGCATGGACAGGCAACAATGGCCCAGCAGCCTTCCATGCGCAAACCAGCCAGCAGCAGCACTGGCCCACGCAACCCATGCAACCCATGCAGCCTATGATGCCTCAACCAGGTGTTGTTGGTCCACTCGGAACGAACGGGAATGAGTCGCAGCCACGCCCTCCCGGGATGGAGTGATGCACTCATAGGTGGCAGCAGGGTGGGTGGGGCCTTGTTTTGAGACGTCTCAACGCTTCGGCACCTGGGCGGCGCCTCTGGGACGAGTGGGGATGAGTCACAGCCACTGCCCCCCTGGGAGTGAGTGAGTCCTTCACAGCATGGTCTTTGGGCATTTGACAGTCACACATGAAAGGCTGATTCGGAACAGCATCAGTACCACCACTTATGCCGCGTATCCTGTCACTTTAAAGTTCCATAACCATACTGAAAAATCGTACGATTCGATAAGGCAAACAACGCCTTTGTAAACATCACTGATTAGGTACTTTCATAGAACCATAAAATGCTTGTATTTCTCCTTATTACCGGTATTCAATTCTAGTTAATATGTGGTACAAGTGCAGGAATTCTAAGCAGAGGTTTTTTTTGGGGGTTGCGAAGCATCCTTTTATCTAGGAGCCATCAGGGTGTAAGATCGCGCCAGGCGCGAAGACTTCGGCAGTGAGACAGTTGTTAAGTGATTGGCGCGAGGGGTTACCTAGGCGCTGGTGCCATCATAGGTCATCAGGTGCGCGGAGTTCGGAGGTGCGCTGATATAGCGCGCGCACCTCGTCAAGGTCTTCTTCAGGTACGGGGGTAGGCGCTTCTGGCGCTTCTTCTTCTACTGCTTCGTCGTTCGCCATCGTTGGCATCAACGCGAGAAATTATCTGTCGGGAATGACAGAGAGTGGGATGTTGGTTCCGGGAATTGTGCCGGGGACGAGCGTAGGTTCGCGCGGCTCGAGATCGGGCCCGTAGACGGTGCGGTGCGGGGTCGATGGTTCGTTGACCAAGGATCGCTTGACAGCGGGATGTCCGCGGGAAGTGGCGGTGGTGCGGGAATACGCGGGGGGCGGCCGAGAGGAACAATTGGCGGTTCGATTTTTTCATCAGTTTCCCCCCTTCTTCTTGGGACGCACCCCAGCCTCCACCTGAGCCTCCCCATCCGCCGCCAATGCCGCCAGATACGGTGCCCCAATTCCCGTATGCGGTTGCCCAGGTGCCTTCGGTGTTGCCCAGGTACCGCCGATGCTGGTTCCCCAGCCGTCGTTGCCTCCCCACCCCCCTTCATTGGAGGCGCCTTCTTCGCTCGCTTAGCCCCATGCGCTGTAGGCGAATGTTCCGTGCGCTTCGGCGATGCTTTTGTGACATAGCTCCTCAGCTTCGCGGCGCGCCAGCTCGTCTTCTTCTTCGACGGTGAGCGTCTTCGTCAGATCCCGCCTGTGGGGGTATAGTTCCAGAAATGCTTCCTTGGTGACGCGCGTCAAAGGTTCCGCGCCTTCGTCCCCGTAAGATCCCTTGAAGTCGGCCTGTTGCGGTTCCTGGGCGGGGCTCGTTTGGTGTGCAAAAAACGTGGCGCGTTGTGACTTCAAGCTCCAGCGTTGACATACCTTAGTCCGGCGGCACGTATTGCTCAGGTTCGGCGATCGCGGCGAGACCTCTGACGGCGACGTTGGCATTGGTCGAAGCGGTCGGTGTGCGGCAGTCCCTGCAGATGCCGTCAGGGTCGGGGTCGTGTAGTGCCGTCTCGCGCGCATGCGGGTGATGCGGCACCTAGGGCCTGCCGTCAGGATGCTTCCACTCGGAGCGGTGGATGTGCTCGAAGCGGAGCGGGATGAGGTCGATTGACTCATCCGTGTCGCCGATGCAGTCTGGGATGTCGAAATCCAGGACATACATGCCGTTCTCGACGCGTGCTCATCCGAGTAACTTGCGCGGTTTGTCAGGCGGCGCGTAATGCAAAACGACGTCACGCGTTTCCGGGTCAGTGCTGAGTTGCACGCCGCAATCTGTCAGCTGCGACGCCGAGAGAAGGTTGAATTGTAGGTTCAGCACGATGAGCACATCATTCAGCGTGATGTGTGTGTTGCTTCTGCGCGCTTTGAGGACGACAATCCCTTCCGCGTTTGCGTGCAGGCGCTCGTTGTTCGCCACGGTGATATAGGTGACCGTGGGGGTGGCGACGTCGTGGACGGGACGTAAGGGCGAAGTAGGCTGACGTGGAATGAGGGGCTGACGTACCAGTCAGCAGGGAGGAGGAGGTGGGCGGTGACGGGTGTAAGCATGTGGCTTATGCGAAATGGCCCGCAGTATCGGGGGCGGAGTTTCGGGGTGATGGGCAGTCGGAGGTTCTGAGTGTCAAGTAAAACTAAGTCGTCGGACTGGTAAGTGACAGGTCTGCGGTGGCGGTCGGCGTTGCGTTTAGCGATGATGTTTGATTTTTTTATTGCGTCTACTGCCCGGGTCCGTGCTGCTTGTAATATTTCGGCGAACTGTTGTGCTCGTGGTACTGGGTTGTCGGGATTCGGGGTCATGGGCACTGTCGGGTCTTGTCCGTAGTTTAGGTAAAATGGTGACTGTTGGGTCGTGGCGGATGGCGAGTTGTTGTACGCGAATTCGATTAGTGGCAGTTGCTGTTCCCACGTGGTCGGGTCGTCACACGTGGCCCTGATGAGCTGTTCCATGGTCTGATTTTTCCGTTCTGTCTGTCCGTCGGTTTCGGGGTGGTATGATGAACTGAACTGCAGTCGCGTGCCGAACTGCTGCCACAGGTTCCGCCAGAAGTTGCTGGTGAATTTCGTATCGCGGTCGCTGATGATCGCGGCTGGTATCCCGTGCAGTCGGACGACGGTGGAGATGAAGAGGCGTGCTGTTTCTTCGGCTGTGATTGATTTTTTGCAGGCTGCGAAATGTGCCATTTTCGTCAGTCGATCGACGACGACCAGGATCGAGTCGTTCCCACTCGCCCCGGCTGGTAACCCCGTGACGAAGTCCATCGTCACCTGCTGCCAAGCACGCTCTGGGGGTGGTATCGGCTGTAACTGTCCCGCCGGCCGTGTGAAGATAGTAGGCAGAGTTAGGATCAGGAGCCATAGCTAGGAGAGTCCTAGCTAGGCAAGAAACAGTTTAGGCAAAAGAAGAGGAGTTCACTAGCAGCAATGAGGATACATATAGCAAACCCTAGATGGGTTGTACTCGCTATAGAGCACCCCACTACAGGCTAGAGAATAACATTCGGACACACCCCCATAGCCAAAGTGGGGTGTAATCAGTACAATGAGCAAGCAGGTATAGAGCAGGAGTTCACAAAGGTAAGCAAAGCTAGAGCTAATCACAGCGGGCAAGTGAGGAGGAGGAGGAGCTGTGGAGGTAGAGAAGATGGGAGGCAACGACTGAAGCTGCAGAGGCACGGGCACAGGAGCGGCTGACTCAGAGGCTACCGAAGCAAGGGCGACGGACTACTGGAGTAACTGGCTCGGCGGCTATAGAAGAGCGGCAGGAGCAACGGACCCACTGGCGACTGGTGCAGCAGGCTCACTAGCTACCGAAGCAAGGGCGACGGACTACAGGCGCTGCAGGCGACACGACAGGTACCTCCACACAACCTCCTCCAACTGCCCCACACCCTCGACACACACCCACTGCTCAAACCCTAGCTCCACTCCCACGCACCCCCCTAAAACCCTAAACCCCAGTCTCCCACTCATCCACCCCCCTCAGCGACAGCTGCAGCAGTGGGAGACAAAGGAGGAGGAGGAGAAGGGCACGGCGCGCACAACGGACACCCCCACAACCACCACCCCCACACTCCTCACCCCCAAACCCTAAAACGGGTGGGATAGGGGCAGGAGCGCGGGGGACGGAGAGGGGGGGGAAGGCGCGCGCCTCTAGGGCGCCAGAACGGACGGGTGGGGCGAGGGAAGGGGCGTGGCGCGCGCTGCTCCCCTGGGCGCCGCGACGGACGGGCGGGGGGGACGCGCGCGCGGCTCCCCAGGGCGCCGCGACGGCCTGGCGGGGCGCGCGCGGCCTCCCGAGGGCGCCGCGACGAGCTGACGGGGCGCGCGCGGCCTCCCCAGGACGTCGCGACGACCACGCAGGGCGCCCGCTGGCTCCCCAGTGCGTCGCGACCGACGGGCGGGGCGCTCGCGAGCTCCCGAGGGCGTCGCGACGGACGGACGGACGGGGGGCTCGCGGGCTCCCCAGCGCGCCGCGACGGGCAGGGTGGGGGGCCGCGCGTGCTCCCCAGGGCTCCGCGACGGACGGGTGGGGCGCGCGCTGGCTCCCCCACAGCAGTAAACCGCCGCGCGCCTCGGGGCGCACGGCGGGCAGAAAACCGCCGCGCGCCCCGAGCGCGCGGCGGGATGAAAAATAAGAGGCCGCGCACCACGGGGCGCGCGACACAGCGTAGGGCAGCGGAAGCAGTAGGAGGGCCCACAGGCCAGGAGCGTATGTGCTCTGATTCCATGTGAAGATAGTGTGTAGAGTTAGGATCAGGAGCCATAGCTAGGAGAGTCCTAGCTAGGCAAGAAACAGTTTAGGCAAAAGAAGAGGAGTTCACTAGCAGCAATGAGGATACATATAGCAAACCCTAGATGGGTTGTACTCGCTATAGAGCACCCCACTACAGGCTAGAGAATAACATTCTGACAGGCCGCTGTCGTGATGATTTCATGAGCTGACAAGTGGGACACGATGCCACGTGTCGCTGTACGTCAGTCAACATTTCGGGCCAGTAATAATACCGCTGCAGCTGCTGCCGTGTTTTTTCTACTCCGAAATGCCCCGAGGTAACTCCGTCGTGTGCCTCCTGTAACAGTAATTCCCGTAGCAGTGTATACCCAGGCACCCAAATGCGGTCAGTCCCGGTTTTTACGTAATAGACTCCCTTTGCTGCTGCGAATTTCCTCCTGTGAAGAATGGATCCGTTTGGTACCCGTGGGTGAATAGGCCTGTCAGTCGCGGGCTTGTCTGGGCGAGTAGTATTGCGTGGATCTGGGCAGTGGGGCGGGTCAGTGCGTCGGCGATGTTCGAGGCTCCCTTTTTGTAAGTGACCGTGTAGTGAAAGTTGGACTCGAGGAAATCGAGCCAGCGAATCTGTCGTGGGTTGAGGTGTGGCTGTGCGCGAAGGTACTGTAGTGATTTATGGTCTGTTCGTACTGTCACGTCCGCGCCAGTCAAGTAACAGCGCCATACTTTGAACGCGTGCACGATCGCAAGCATTTCGCGGTCGTGTATCGGGGTAATTTTTCTCGGGCGGATGCAGTTTTCGTGACTCGTATGCGATAGGCTGTAGGCCATTGCCGAAATCTTGTAGCAGTACGGCTCCGATGGCGATATCGCTTGCGTCGGTAACTACTTCGAATGGGCGGTGTGGGTCGGCGATGCGCAGGACGGGCGGTGAACAGAGAACATTTTTCAGGGCAGAGAAGGCAGCATGCTCTTTCTCCCCCCACGTAAAAGCGACCCCCTTCCGCAGTAAATCCGTCAGTGGGGCAGTTAACCGTGCCATATCGGGGACGAACCGACGCACATAATTAACGAACCCTAAAAAGCTCTGCAGTTCCGTGATGTTCGTCGGGGGATGCCATGCTTTTACCGTATCTAGCTTTTTTGGGTCGATTTCAACTCCAGCCTCCGAAATAACGTGCCCCAAAAATTCTAACCTATCCTGGAAGAACTCACACTTGGAACCTTTGGTCAATAATCTGTGCTCGTCTAAAACCTTAAATACTGCTTCCAGATCTGCTAAGTGCTGCTGCTTATCCCGACTGTAAACTAGGATGTCGTCGAGGTACACGATCACGCAATTATCTAAGAGCGGCCTAAATGCCTCGTTCATGGTCATCTGAAAAGTCGCCGGTGCGTTGGTCAGCCCGAATGGCATCACAGTGTACTCGAACGACCCGTACCTAGTCCTGAAAGCTGTTTTGGCGCAGTCCGATGGTTCGACCCTAATTTGATGGTAACCTCCCCGTAAATCTATTTTCGAAAAAACCCGTGTTGTTCGCAGTTGGTCGATCAGTTCGTCGGCGCGGGGAATGGGGTACCGCGACTTGACTGTTACCCTGTTCAGTGCTCTGTAGTCGATGCACATGCGAATGTCAGAATGTTATTCTCTAGCCTGTAGTGGGGTGCTCTATAGCGAGTACAACCCATCTAGGGTTTGCTATATGTATCCTCATTGCTGCTAGTGAACCTCTCTCTCTTTTTGCCTAAACTTCTCTTGCCTAGCTAGGGCTTACCTAGCTATGGCTCCTTGTTCTCATCACTCTCTTAACATGGTATCAGAGCGGTCTCGGGTTCGATTCCCGGTGTATGCACATGTAGGCCGTTGCCGCAGTCCTGGGCCTCCCAGTGTGGGGGGGTGTCAGTAGATCTGCACTGTGGATGCCCGATTGATCCTGGAGAGGGTTACAGGCGCGTTCGCCTGGGGGGTTATGGGCGCACTGACCCGCTACTGAAACAAGCCCTTTTATCCCAATGGTCTAGTGGTTGGGATTCTGACATGGTTTCAAAGCACTCACGCTCCCGGCCTGTGGGCCCTACTGCTGCTTCCGCTGCCCTACTCTGTGTCGCGCGCCCCGTGGCGCGCGACCTCCAATTTTTCATCCCGCCGCGCGCCCCGAGCGCGCGGCGGTTTTCTGCCCGCCGTGCGCCCCGAGGCGCGCGGCGGTTTCCTGCCGTGGGGGAGCCCGCGCGCGCCCCGCCCGTCCATCGCGGCGCCCTGGGGAGCACGCGCGGCCCCCACCCTGCACGTCGCGACGCCCTGGGGAGCCCGCGAGCGCCCAGCCCGTCCGTCGCGACGCCCTGGGGAGCCCGCGAGCGCCCCGCCCGTCCGTCGCGACGCACTGGGGAGCCCGCGAGCGCCCCGCCCGTTCGTCGCGACGTCCTGGGGAGCCCGCGCGCGCCCCGCCAGTTCGTCGCGGCGCCCTCGGGAGCCCGCGCGAGCCCCGTCAGGTCGTCGCGGCGCCCTGGGGAGCCGCGCGCGCGTCCCCCCCGCCCGTCCGTCGCGGCGCCCTGGGGAGCAGCGCGCGCCACCCCCCTCCACCCACCCAGCCCGTCCGTTCTGGCGCCCTGGGGGTCGCGCGCTGTCCCCCCCTCACCATCCCCCGCGCTCCTGCCCCTATCCCACCCGTTTTAGGGTTTTGGGGGTGAGGAGTGTGGGGGTGATGGTTGTGGGGGTGTCGGTTGTGCGTGCCGTCCCCTTCTCCTCCTCCTCCTTCGTCTCCCACTGCTGCAGCTGTCGCTGAGGGGGGTGGATGTGTGGGAGTCTGGGGTTTAGGGTTTAAGGGGGGTGCTGTGGGAGTGGAGCTAGGGTTTGAGCAGGGGGTGTGTGAGAGGGGCGTGGGGCAGCTGGGGGAGGTTGAGTGGAGGCAGCAGTCTTGTCGCCAGCAGCACCAGCAGTCCGGAGGCTACAATCTCCGGTAGTCGCCAGTCGCCTGTGGGTCAGTTGCTCCGGTCTGGAGGCTGCAATCTCCGCGGAGCCAGTTACTCCTGTAGTCCGGGCCTTTGCTTTGGTAGCCACTGAGCCAGCAGCTCTTGTGTGTCTGCAGCTTCAGCAGTCGCCTCCCATCTTCTCTCCCCCACAGTCTCTCCTCCTCCTCACTTGCCCTCTGTGATTAGCTCTAGCTTTGCTTACCTTTGTGAACTCCTGCTCTATACCTGCTTGCTCATTGTACTGATTACACCCCACTTTGGCTATGGGGGTGTGTCAGAATGTTATTCTCTAGCCTGTAGTGGGGTGCTCTATAGCGAGTACAACCCATCTAGGGTTTGCTATATGTATCCTCATTGCTGCTAGTGAACCTCTCTCTCTTTTTGCCTAAACTTCTCTTGCCTAGCTAGGGCTTACCTAGCTATGGCTCCTTGTTCTCATCACTCTCTTAACAGCGAAAACCCCCGTCTTTCTTCGGCGTGAATAGTATCGGTGCGGCGAACGGTGACGAGCTCGGTCTGATGAATTTTTTCTCTAACAGGTAATCTAACTGCTTCCTTAGTTCGTCGAGCTCGGGCTGTGTCAGTCTGAACTGGCGCTGTACGGTTGGCTGTGCCCCCGGTTCTAATTCGATTCGGTGGTCATGTGCTCGTTGAGGTGGCAGTCCTTCCGGTAAGTCGTCGGGGAAAATCCCGGGGTATCGTTTCAACAGTTCCTGTAATTCGGGCGGTACAGCTGCCAGCAGTTTCTTGAAATCACTCGGCTGCTCTGCTTCCTCTACTACTGCGATGTCTACTGCGTACACGTCAGCTCTAGCAGCGACAGCCCGTTTCATTGTGATGGCGTTGACGTGTACCGTTGATGACTCTGGCGACTGCCAGCGAGGTAGCTCGACCCAGTTACCACTACTTCGCACGGTGCAGCTACCCGTCGTCCAGTCAATTCGCGGGTTATACTGTCGCAGCCAATCTCGTCCCAGTAAAATATCGTGCCCATCCAGTGTCGTTGCGAGCATTTCCTGTGCAAACCCGAAAGTTCCCCCTCAGCGGACTTTGACTCTTTCTACCTTTTCCCGTATGGCCAGTGGCGTGCCGTCGACTAAGCGTGCGTCTATCTCCGGTAAACAACGGCTAAGTGTCAGTTGCAGTTTTCGTGCGGTTGCGGTATTAACTAAACTGTGGCTTGCTCCTCCGTCGATAAAAATCTTCACTGCTGCTCCCTGTATTTTCCCGTGGATCAGTACTGGGCAATCCGTCACTGTACCCTCCTTATTCGTCCGAGTCCGATCGATAGCATGAATCGGTATTGTGACTCGGTGAGGGTCGGTGGGGTTGGGCGAGCAGGCAGTCTCGTCAGTAGTTGGCCCGATTCCTACTGACTGCTGGCGTTTCCCTGCTTTGGAGACTCCCTCCCCTGCTCTGCTCCGCGGCGCCTTAGCTCCTCTGGGCATTCGCTCTTGCGATGGCCCGGCCTGTTGCAAGCGAAGTAGCGCCCCTTAAACGGCGCGGCAGCTGCATTCGTCGCAACAGCGTGTACAGTGGCGTGCTCGATCGGTCCCCGAGGACGATGTCCATAGTAGGACCCCGGTCTCGGACGGCGTAAAATGTCGATTTTCTCGGCGAGCGCGAGAATCTCGTTGAAGTTCGAGAGCCCGCGTAGCATGATTTCGTGCGAGATGTCCGGCTTCAGCCCTCCGAAGTAACGGTCCACCCGCTCCGCTTCGTGCATATAGCCGACTTGCTCGCATAATGCGAGAAAACCACTCGTATAGTCTTGAACCGGTCCAAGCTGCCGCCAAGTGCGCAATCTCTGACGCGCCGAAATAGAAGCCGCGATCGGCTCGAAGCGCGCCCGAAGCCCTGCGCACCACGCATCCCACGTGCTGTATTGGGCGGTCTCGCAGAATGAACTCCAGGTGACAGCTGGGCCCGTGGGCCCTTCCTCTTGCGACGGTGGCTCGTAGGCGCGTGGCGACGTCACGATGACTCGCCACCAGTCCATGGCGGGGCCCCTTAGCAGCGAAACGGCATACCGAATCTTCGCTGCGTCCGACTCGACGTAATTCGCGTCGAAGAAGACGTTCATCGTGAAGACCCACGACTGAACCGTCGGACCTCCACGCTGGCTCGGATCGAAGCAGGGCGGGCGTTGCGGCTTGAGTGGCATTGGTGCCATGATGGCCTGTTCGCCACTTGTCGCCGCGAACTCCACGTGCCGACGGGCTTCGCGAGGCTCCCGCGGCCTTGGTGCGACCCTGTTTCCTCCCATGCCAGGCATCGGCTGGGCGGCGCCATCGCTGGCTGCGCCTGAGCGCTGTCCCACGCTGTTGTTTTGTGTTGGTGTGCCGGACGAGATGACGATCGGCTCGTCTGATTGTGCAGATGCATTTGTCGGTGCGTGTGGTGCAGGGGTTACTTTATCAGACATTTTTGGTCTGAATTTCTGGATTCTGAACACATTTTTACTGGGTCATCTGATGTCGTAGACATGCTGTTTAATTTCGTCTGATTTTTAAGAGAAGCTTTTTCTATTCATCTGATTTCTCAGACATCCTTATACAGTTCGTCTGAGACTGCAGATATCGAGTCTTTTTCGTCTGAAGGCAAAACTCTTCAAGGATGTATGCACCTGCCTGGCAGAGGTAGGAGACAAGATTTGAACCGGCAACCTCAATCTTCACAACTCCCTCATCTACAGGCTGGACCATTAGGGTTGGTACCTGACTTCCTTATTCATATTTTGATAGTATATTGCTTGCTAGCTTTATATCTTCACAGAAATCTCAGACAAGTATTTAGGATTCGTCTGAAAAGCTAGACAATGTTACAGCTTTCGTCTGACAATCAGACAAGGAGCCAGGACCCGGTCTTGACATCAGACGGGTCATTTTACTAAAGTTAGCCCTGGTGTGGTGGCGCTGGAGTGTTCATCGTTGATTGCTGACGCGCGGAGTCACGTTCCGCCGTGAGCGTCGCAATTTCGAGCGCCGAATCTTCAAGTTGGCGCACCAGACGGTCGAGCTGCTCCTGCGTCAATGTGGCGAGCGTGAATTCGGCCATGGCGGGGGTGTCGGGCGAGCTCAGCGAGAGCCTCGGTCGTGGCCGTGCGTGCTTACGAGAGAGCACTACGAGCGGCGGTGCTGTGTCGCTGAGAGACGTCTACCCCCCCCAAAAATTGAGATAGTGGAGAAGCGAAGGTGTGGGTGCGGTCCGAGAGGAGATCGTAGGCTCTGAATACCAGGTGTTACGAGTGCAATTGAGTGAACGAACGAGAATTGCACTATTGAAGCAAGAGAGCAATGAGCGAAGGCATGAGCGAAGAATATATAGCGAAACTACAGTGGTAACGGTAATGGACTGTGGTTGTCGCGCGACGGGCCTGGGACTGAGGTTGGGAAAAAGTGTCGAGCCGTGAGGTCGGGGTGCGATGTGCGAAGGTGGCGGGCGGATTGTCGATGCGAGGGTGGCGAGTGGTAACGGTGCTGACTGTGGTGCTACAGTGATGTACGCGTTGAGCAGGGATGCGAAGTAAGGAAAAGGAATTTTCCTTACAACAGGTCAGGATTGATTTCTGAAAAAGCCCTGAACATACAGGAAGGCTTCGAAAATTTGCCCTGACAAATCAGGGCATTTTTTACGATTCTGGAAAGGTGCCCTGAGGCCTCAGGGTGCCCCAAATCCTAGCACGGGCCCTGATTGCAGCTACTCGTTAACGACTATAATACCGGTAAAGAATTCGTAAGAAAAGGGGGGTGTTATAGAAAATCAGCCAAAAAGGGGGGTATAGTAGAAACGAGGTCTATCATAACACCCACCCCGCACAAGCTACCCGGAGGTGTACAATTACGGGGGGGTGTTTTGTCCGGGAGAATACGGTATAAGTTATTTTGACAGTTTGACACCAAGGGGGACCTTAGCCATGATCAGCTCAGGTTGTTCGCACAGAGTTAATGTAGCGGAAATGACCTCAGATCAGAGTGAATGTAATTGACTGAAGCGATTATAACAGAAACATACAATGGTTTATGTAGGAAAACAAAGGGACACGAAGCGTCCTAACTAGCCATGTACTCTAAGCGGTACATTCCCGTAGTGCTGCGAAAGTTAACCGTGCGGCGCGGGAACCGGTTACGAACCTGTTCCCGCCAAATCCTTGGCGATGCAGCTGCCCGATGCTTCTGCCACTGATGGTCCAGATGCTCCCAATGATACGCGACATTTCTCGTATCTCTGACTGTTCGCATTCATACTCACTAGCACTTGTCTCGATTGTTACGGGTAGGATGTACTGCACTTCTCATTTCACTTATCATAACACCATACACGCGTCGCCCTGTTGCTTCACGATCACTTGCTATTCCCACCGCCATCCTTGTCCTGCCTCCCACTAATGCTTCCCTGCCAAACCCCGAGAAGCCTTTCCAGTGCTGCTTGATTCACAGAGTGCAAATTGCAATAGCCACCTGCCTTTCTCCTCCTCCATCCCCCTCCACCTGCTGCATCCTATCACTTGCCACTTCCACCGCCACAATCTTTCTCCTGCCTCCCACTCACTCCCGTCTCCTCCCTGCCACACCCCAGCAGCCTTTCCAGCGATGTTGGATCGATTTGTGCCTTCCACTGCTAATTGCCGCCCCTACTGACATCCTTCTCCTCCCTGCCACACCCGAGCAGCCGTTCCAGCAGAGTTGATCGATTTGTGCCTTCTTCTGTTACTTGCTCCTCCCACCGTCATCCTTCTCCTCTCTCCCATACCCCAGCAGCCTTTTCAGCGCAGTTTGATCCATATTCTGCAGCAATCTCCTGTCATCCTCCTCCCCCTCCCCCTGCTCCACCTGTTGCATCACTTGCCACTACCACCACCATTCCGCTTCTGGCTCCCACTCATGCCCGTCTCCTCTCTCCCATACCCCAGCAGCCTTTCTAATGCTGTTTGATCCATAGTCTGCAGCAATCTCCTGTCATCCTCCTCCTCCTCCTGCTGCATCCTCGTTTTAGCCTGCTCCGCTACACTCTCTGCCAGTGCCTTTGCTGCTTCCTCCTGCCATGTGGACGGCAGCCAAATCGGCACGAGGCGAAAGAGGGATGAGGCGAAAGAGGCATGAGGAGAAAGAGGCATGAGGCGCAGAAAGAACAAGCACTCGCGTGACGTAGTAGAGACATACATTGATTTGCTTGTATCACTGCCAAGAATCCTCAAAGGTGATATCACGAACGAAAGACGAGTGACGCACAAAAAGGCAAAGCAAATAGTGTAGTGCGTGGTAGTGCTAGAAATGGGTTTCTGACGCGTGTGTGAGTGTGTTACAAGGAGACTGTTGTGTTTCGAGGCAGCCCTGCAACCTGAGTGCCATCCACCTACAAGACCAATATCCCACCACCCCACACCATCCCACCACCCCACACCATCCCACCACCCTCACCATCCCACCACCCTCACCATCCCACCACCCTCACCATCCCACCACCCCTCACCATCCCACCACCCTCACCATCCCACCACCCTCACCATCCCACCACCCCTCACCATCCCACCACCCCTCACCATCCCACCACCCTCACCATCACACCACCCCTCACCATCCCACCACTCTCACCATCACACCACCCCTCACCATCCCACCACCCTCACCATCCCACCACCCTCACCATCACACCACCCCTCACCATCCCACCACCCTCACCATCCCACCACCCTCACCATCACACCACCCCTCACCATCCCACCACCCTCACCATCACACCACCCCTCACCATCCCACCACCCCTCACCATCACACCACCCCTCACCATCCCACCACCCTCACCATCCCACCACCCCTCACCATCCCACCACCCTCACCATCACACCACCCCTAACCATCCCACCACCCTCACCATCACAACACCCCACACCATCCAACCATCCCACACCATCCCACCACCCCACACCATCCCACCACCCTCACCATCACACCACCCCAAACTATACCCCCATCCACCCCTCACCATGCCCCCACCCACCCTCACCATGCCATCAAGCTGCTGCTTCAGCTGCTCCATTTCCCCCACCACCCGCCTCACATGCTCAATATGACCTAGTCCTCCTTACCCCCACCATACACCATCCAACTTCTCCTCACCATGCCATCGAGATGTTGCTTCAGCTGCTGCATCTCCCCCACCACCCGCCTCACATCCTCAATATGACCTAGTCCTCCTTACCCCCACCATACACCATCCCACGACAACCGCTTACCATGCCATCGAGCTGCTGCTTCAGCTGCTGCATCTCCCCCGCCATCCGATCCGCCTCACATTCTGAAGAAAAGTCAGTTTCTACCGTATTCCGCCACCCTCAATCCACTTATCACCAACCACCACTCCTCACCATGCCATCAAGCTGCTACTTCAGCTGCTCCATTTCCCCCACCACTCGCCTCACATGCTCCAGAGCTGTCTCCTCCACCACCTGCTGCTGTGCCACTCTCAACGCCCTCAACTGGATGGGGATAGCGGGGAGAAGAGGAGGGAAGGAGGAGAAGGAGAAGAGAGTGGGATGCTGCATCTCCCCCACCACTCGTCTCACATGCTCCAGAACCGTCTCCTCCACCACCTGCTGCTGTGCCACCCGCAGCGCCCTCAGCTGGATTGGGAAAGGGCGGAAGGAGAAGGGAGAGGAACAAGGAAAGGAAGGGCAACAACACGATGTTAGTGAGAGCCCTCCTCCCCCACCACCTGCTGCTGTGCCACGCGCAGGACTCTCAGCTGAATGGGACAAGCAGAGGGGATAAGAGGGACGGAGAGTTGGGTGCAAATAGAGTCAAGCAACCAAACGCAACCCCTTCACCACCTGCTGCTGCTGTGCCACGCGCAGAGCTGTCAGCTGGACGTTGCGGTGCGGAAAGAGGAGGGAGGGAGAGGTGCAACAAGAGTGAAAAGAGAAAGGCAGCACGCTATCAGTGAGAGATGAGTGCAACGAGATCCGTCTCAGAATTCTCAGAAGAAAGCATCCAACATCCGCTGCTGTGATGAGACGATTTTTGAGTCGACTCAAAAATCGTTCTCAGAAGGAAGAATCCACCATCTGCTGCTGTTCCACCCGCAGAGCCCTTGGCTGGGTGCGCAAGGGAGGAACATGCATAGGCAAAACGAGAGAAGAGGGAGGAGAGAGGAGAGATGAGCGCAGGTAGAGGCAGCAACCAAAGACTGCTCCCTATACCACCTGCTGCTGCACCACCCGCAGGGCCCACAGGTGAGTGCGGAAAGAGGGTATGTACCAAGGAGGAACAGAGTTGGGCGAAGAGGGAGAGGAGATGTGTGTAAGCAAAACAGAGTCCGCGCAACCATGCACCACCTGCTGCTGTGCTCCCCACAGGGCCCTCAGATGCAGGCTGAAGGGAGGTACATATTAAGCGGGAGAGAGGGAGGTACAGAGCTGGGCAAAGCGGGAGAGAGGGAGGAGAGCTGAGAGTCAACATCCATCCACCACCTGCTGCTGTGCCTCGTGCAGGGCCCTCCGCTGAGTGAGGCAGGGCGGAACCAAGTTAGGAGACGCTATCGTTGCAGGGATAATGCACAACCATACGCTCCTCCTGCACCTGCTGCTGCAACACCCACAGGGCCCTCAGCTGAGTGGGGCAGGGCAGACAGACCAGGCAGGCATAGGCAAACAGAGGGAGGAGGGAGATGCGCAGGCAGAGCCAGCAACCAAAGACAGCTCCTCCACTCGTGTGCACGTGCGTGCATGCGTGTGCGTTCATGCATGTGTGTGTGTCCTGTTGGCCCATGAAGAACTTTCACGCTGCATCCAGCAGCACTAGTTAAACAGATGCGCCTTACCAGTTTGCTAGTTAGCTTATGCTTGTGCTCTACGCTCACCATGGTCTCGTCCAGGTGTGCGTCTCACCTTAGCGGCTTCGAATTGCAGCGGCTTGGTTTGCCGCACCAGCTCCGAGACCTGCTTGCCCGTGAAGAACACCCACGCGCCCATCCCACACAACCGGTCCTCACCACTCCTTGAAGATTTCTTAATAGATTGTCTCACCTTGGCGGCTTCGAACTGCAATCGTTTCGTCTGCCGCACCGGCTCCGAGTCCTGCCGGCCCGTGAAGAACACCCACGCGTCGCGCACCATGCACAAACCAGTCCTCTTGTTGCCATTGTGCTATTGAATAAGATGCTCTCGTGTGTGTGTGTGCGCGTCTCACCTTGGCAGCTTCGAACTGCAGCCGCTTGGTTTGCCGCACCAGCTCAGAGTCCTGCTTGCCCGTGAAGAACACCCACGCGTCGCGCACCATGCGCAGCGCGCGAATCATCTTTTCTGACTGGGCTTAATCATGCAGGGATGCGATGGGATGTGAATGCACCTTCGACCGTGCAGCACATTCACTCCTCGGGCTCCCTCTTTCGTCTCCCTCTCTCGTCTCCCTCTCTCGTCTCCCACTCAGTGAAGGCTCCCCTACTGTCCCTCCTCCTGTCCTCGCCTCGCTTCGCCTCGCCTTCCCTCGCCTCGCCTCGCCTTTAACCTCCGCGTTTCTTCCTTGGCTAAGTTTCCGCCCTTCTTCCCTGCCTCCGCTTTTCTCTCGTCCCCCCTTTCCCCCTTCGCCTTCCTCCACTGTTCCCTCAAAGACTGTTCCGCTTAGAGCCGATCCGCACAGAAAGGAGATGACAGCACAGGGGAACACGAGAGAGCGGATGGGAGGAGTCGACTCTGATTTTTCCTTCCTTTCGCCCCCCTTCCCCCCCCTTCGCCAGCCTCCACTGTTCCCTCGAACGGATGTTCCGCTTAAAGCCGATTCGCACGAAAATGAGATGACGGCACAGGGGAACACGAGAGAACGGATGAGAGTCGACTTATGAGGCGCCTCGAGAGACGGGTGGGAGCCAAGGAGGGAGTTGACGAACGACAGGGGTGGGACGACGTAGATGAAGGGCGAATGTTAACGAAATTCGCGAAACGGAGATCGGGTGGGCGAGATGGGGCGTGCTGTGCGAAAAGGTGGCGAATGAACGCGAGCCGGAGTGAGCGTGATGAGAGTAATTTGTAAAGGGAGGCGGGTGTGTGGAGCGCGGGTGAGGTGAGGGGCTAGGCGTGAGGAGCGGCGGGTGATACGGGAGTGAAGTTCTGCTGAAAGAGATAGCTTTTCTGTGTTGGAAAAACAAGATTCAACCCAGCCCTTAGCACACATGCAGCAAGGGGAGAATGTCGGCGACAACTTCAAGGCTTCGCGAAAGATTCACAAGGTTCCGCAGCCAATTATATTTTAGCCGAAGTCTCTTTACAATTCGAATTGACTTTCGGCTTGAATTGATGGTATTTTCTACATGGTTACACAACAAAACCAGCTAATATATCACAGAATTCCAGAGAACTCCTAAGCATGCACCTCATGTGGCTCTCCAAGTCACTCAAGGTCCATGCATGGCATTGAATTGTGTCCAAGTTCCTAAGGGACTTGCTTTGTCTAGCAGCTTCCACTGATAAGATAGGCACTGAACCCGACTCTAGTGGACTCCAGGGGGTAAAAAAAAGGATGGATGTGTTGTGTCATTCAGCAGCCCTGGTTATTTTTTTAAATAATTCACGCTCCTCATGGCTCCGATGACCAAAATCCCAGCACAGGTCCTGATTGACAAATTGTACCAACGTAACTACTCGAGCAACCTGAAGCACCACCTAACCTAACGTAATCGTCTCCTTTTCTTTGTTGACGGACCATGCACATCCTCCGAAGCAACCCCATTCGAATCACCACCAGCAGCCCTTTGCCCCCCAGTCACCCCTTGCACATCCGCGTTTCCTGCCTTCTCGCCTCCTCCCCCCTTCCCCACCACTTCACCCAGCTGAGTGATCTCCGTGGCGCCGTACTGCAGCGGCACGTTCGACACATCCGCCACCGTCTCCTCCTCTTTCAGCCCGCCCGGCGCAGCAGCCGCCTGCTTCACCTCGTTCACCATGGCCAGCAGCTCCTCTTTGTACTTCTGCCGCGCCGCCTCCCTGCGCTTGCGCCGCTCCTCAATCACGCGCAGCACCGCGGGGTCGGACTCGTTCACGGCTGCCCGCGGGTCCGGTGCGTCTAGCGCCTCCTCCTCGCTCAGAATCTCCTCCTCTGCTGCTGCCACTGCTGCTTCCTCCTCCTCCTGTGCTGCCACTGGGGGTTTGGGACGAGCAGGAAGTGCGGAGTTGGGAGGACAAGGGGAAAGGGAAGGGATACGGCGTTGTGAATGAGAAAGACACCAGGGAATGACTCGCGATGCTCTTTGACGTGCTGCAACTGCTGTTTCCTCTGCTGCCTGTGGGTAAGGTTTAACACAACCCTGAAGCAAACTATGCTTCAGGGTACGATGGGACATAAAGCAGCGTAGGAGTCAACACAACCCTGAAGCAGTGTGGAGGGAGGGAGTGACGAAGAAAAAGGTGGTGAAAAGCAATGTTGAAGATGGCTTGAAGGAATACAGGTGGCCGGCTACAAGGCGACAAGGCCAAGATGCGATTTGAAGTAGCCGGAAAGGTCGGGGCCAGAGGAGAAACAGAGAGGTTTGTGGTTGAGCGCACCACTACATGCATGCCTAGAATGCACCAGTTGCTGCAAACGATGTGCACGAGCATTCGGCAAGCAATCACTCTATTTGGGAAATTCGAAAGGGTATCGTCCATGCATGCCCACACCCCCCTTTCCCATGCACCCCCAAAAACATTCATGCGAAAACATTTACACAGTGGATGGGGGTGCGCATGGACCTGCGGGTGGCTTTGCACCATGTCGAAAACGTTCACGCAGTGAGGTTCAGAAGTTTGTGCAACCTACTTCGCCCTGTTCTCACGTACTGATTTCTTGCTTAGCTTAGCTTACGGGATGAGCCAGCACCAGCGAGCCCTGTTTCTCAAGAACTAATCTCTTGCTTCGCCCTGTTCTTTTGCTTCGCTCACTTCAGTGTTGAGCATGCCGCCTAAGAAGAAAGCAGGGGGGAGGAAAACAAATTAGACCCCTACTTTCTTCTTAGGTAGCATGCTCAACACCGAGGTGGGCGAAGCAAGAGAACAGGGCGAAGCAAGAGAACAGGGCGAAGCAAGAGAAAAGTTCTTGAGAACAGGGCTCGCTGGTGCTGGCTTATCCCGTAAGCTAAGCTAAGCAAGAGATGAGTACATGAGAACAGGGCGAAGTAGGTTGCACAAACTTCTGAACCTCATTGCGTGAACGTTTTCGTCATAGTGCAAAGCCACCCTTAGGCCCATGCGCACTCCCATCCAACACGCAAACCCCACACTCGCTCGCCCCAGGTCACCCCCGACCCCCGGTCCCCTTCCCCTTCCCCCAAACCCACTTTTCCATTTTTCCCCAACGCTTCGCGTAAGCAGCAGGCGCAAGGGGGGAGGGATGAGGCTGCGACTGCTAGCCAGCTGCGTTACTACAACCGTGCGCACTTTCCTTCCACCCAATCCCCTACACTCGCAAACACATCCACGCCCTCCTTCCCTTTTGAGACGTCTCAAAAAGCGCTTCCTCCCGACCCACACCACCCCCAACCCCCACCGCGATAATCTCAACACATACGCCCCCATTCCCTTCTAACTTCTCCGCCCCATTCCTCCGAAGCCCCCGACGCAAACCCGTGAGGGCGTCAGCGGCGGCTTTGTTGGAGCGGGTGAACGAGTCAAGCAGCGACGAGGGCGCGGCGGCAAGCCCCGTGCTGCCCGCGTAGTAGCCCGCCGCCGACAGCCGCAAACACATCCACGCCCTCCTTCCCTTCTGAGACGTATCAAAAAGCGCTTTCCTTCCGACCCAGCCCCCGCCGCCGACACTCGCAAACACATCCACGCCCTCCTTCCCTTCTGACACGTATCAAAAAGCGCTTTCTTTCCGACCCAGCCCCCGCCGCCGACACTCGCAAACACATCCACGCCCTCCTTCCCTTCTGAGACGTATCAAAAAGCGCTTTCTTTCCGACCCACCCTCCCTCCCCCCCCTCAACACCCGCAAACCCATCCACGCCCTCCTTCCCTTGAAATTCCTCTCCGCCCCCGCCCCCCGCAAACCCCCGCGCATACGCGTGAGGGCGTCAGCAGCGGCTTTGTTGGAATGAACGAACGAGTCGAGCAGCGACGAGGGCGCGGCGGCGAGCCCCGTGCTGCCGACATAGTAGCCCGCCGCCACTAGCGCGAGCGCCACCACCACCATCACCGCCACCTGCGACGACTGCCCTGCCATGGTCGTCCTTTCTAACAGATGCGTGCGATATTAAATGACGATGACGAATGAGGGAACTTATTTGCGGCGGCCCGAGGCAAGCGGCCTTGATTCCGCACGCATCGCCGGCGAACGCACTGTCTACGATATAGTGAGAACCCTGTGATGCACTCGCAGGGGGGTGGGAACTCCTACACAACTGAGACAGTGCGAACCCCGAAATTGGTCTGCGACGCACAAATTGCGCCTGGAATTGCGTAAGAATCTAGATGGTGAGAAAGGCTCGTGGAATGATTGCGGGAAAATGAAATAAAACTAGGTTGGTGGGAGTTGGCAGGTGGTAGCTGCGAATATCTGCGGCAAAGGAGATTAGTGTTTGCGAGGTGGGGTGGGGGAGGGGGAGGAGGTGGGATTCGTGCCCTTCAATCTTTTGACGGCGTGGTGCAAAATGGGGTCCAATTTCCGTGGGGTCGTTTAGGCTCGAAGGAGTTTCAGCGTGATGAACTTCTTCTTTCTGAACCGAAGCCCAAGATTTGCAACTTCTGTTATGTGACGCGTTTTGTTCTCTACTCGACAATGTGCAAAATCGTAATCCAATTCAGTCAAGATTTCGCGAAGGTGTGTCTGCGGCACTCGTGCGAGCGTTTCACGCAAGTTTTTGGTTGGGCAATGATTTCGCGTGCCTCCCTAGTCACCGCGACTGGTGCCTTTCTTGACTAGTTGACCTTGTGGTTGGTTCGCGGTCACACGCTTGACCCCGAGGTTCAAGTCAAATTTGTAGGGTTACCCGCTTCGGGATCCAACACTTGGACCTCGCTTGCACATGATGTACGACGCCCTAAAAGCAGCTTGTGTTCTGCTTGCATGAAACGCATACCTAATAGCAACCTTTAAATGTCTTTCTTAAAAACAATCAGTAATGTAAATGATACTACTACTAGGATATCATTACTGAAGAAATAAGCACTAGGAATATGCACACACTCCACAAACCCAAGTCCATGCCTTCTACTCACAAATAGCTGCCATAGTTTCTGACTGGAACTTCAAGACTCCCAATGTCCACCAATTTTTTATCGTTACTTAGATCGAAGTACACCAATGCCTGAGGAGCCGCCCTCCCACTCCTATAGCAGTCACCTCCGGATCACGCGTACAACTCAGCAGCCCCCAATGCAAAAAGCCGTTTCTTCTGGTAAGTATCGTGGAAACTGCCTAAACCCCTTCCACTTCACACGTACAGCTCAGCAGTCCCATTTCCATGCGCTGCCGGCACAGCACTCCACTGCTTCGCCCACACGGCGCCTGCTCTCAGCAACGCCTCCCTTGCAGCTGCTCCCTGTCCTCCTCCTGCTCCCGGATCCCCCTCACCAGCAGCACACCCTGCCACGAGTTCCCCCATTAGCCATGCCATGCCTCGCATTGTGTTGGAGGAGCTGCCACTCCACTCCAGTGGCGATGCTATCTCTTCCAAGTTCCCCTTCACACATACAGCTCAGCAGCACCGTTCCCATGCCCCGGCACAGCAGACCACTGCTTTGCCCACACTCCTCCTGCACTCAGCAACGCCTCCCTCACTGCCTCAAACCCTCCTTTTCTTCTCCACCACCCCCTTCCCCACCAGCACATGCTACCACAATATCCCCCATGACCCATTCCATGCCTCGCACCGTGCCTGGGGAGCTGCCACTCCAGTGGCGATGCTTCCTCTTCCAAGTTCCACGTCACACGTACAGCTCAGCAGCCCCGTTCCCATGTCCTGCTGGCACAGCAGACCACTGCTTCGCCCACACGGCGCCTGCTCTCAGCAGGGCTTCCCTCATAGCCTTACCCCCCTCCTCCTCCGCTCCTGCTGCTGCTGCTGCTGCTGCTGCCTGTTCTCCTGCTCCTCCCCCCCCTGGGGCACCAGCAGCAAAAGCTGCCACAATATCCCCCATGACCCAAGCCATGCCTCGCACCGTACCTGGGGAGCTGCCGCTCCAGTGGCGGTCCACGAATGAGAGCGCGACAGCTGGCAGCTGCCGCGGCTGACACTGCACGAGGGGCGAAAGGAGGGCGAGTGAGAAACGGGAGTAGGCCAGAGGACATGTGGGAGAGGAGGGAGATGGAGAGTTGAATAATAGGTAGGAGCAGGAAGGGAATAATGCGAAGAGTGCAAAAGTGAGGATGAAACTGTGAGGAGATTCTTCCTCAACAGTTGTGAACAAAGAGTGCCCAACCAGCGCATACGCTGGTCAGGAAAGCACATTAAGACAAGACAATTTGATCACGGTAAACGTTGGTCGGAGAGTTTATATGTGGCAAGGTGGGAAAGGGTCAGGTGCAATGGTACAAAAGTACGGGATTGTGGGCAGCACATGAGATGGGAGTGAGTGAGTACAGGTAGAGAGGCGAGGGGAGACACAGAGGATACGAGGGCAGGATGGAAAACGGGCATGCAGGAAGAGGAGAGGGTGCAACGAAGGGAGAGAGGACGGTAGGCTTACATGGGAGAGGAGGGCAGCAGGGAGGCCGTCGATGAGACTGCCAGATGGGAGGTAGGCGATGGCGGGGAGAGGAGCGAGGGACGCGAACGGGGATGCCTGGAGAAGAGGGGATGGGGATGAGGGGCAGAAAGAGAGCATAAGGGGGTTGAGGGGATATGACAGGGAGGAGAGAAGCAGGGAGACCGTCGATTAGACTGCCAGATGGGAGATAGGCGATGGCTGGGAGAGGAGCGAGGGCTGCGAATGGTGACGTCTGGGCAGGAACATTGGCGATGGGGATGAGGGGCAAAAGGAGACCCTTGACTCTGCATGCCATACCCTTGACTCTATACAAATCAGCACCACACCCCTGGACGCACGTACGAATCAGAGTCATACCCTGCACCTCTGTACCAAACAAAGCCGTACCTTGAAAGCGTCTGTCTCTAGCCGCCACACATCCACGTCCGCAAGGGGGGCCAGTGACGTGGCATGCAGTTTGGCTGGCACAGAGGGCAGTGAGGGGAGAGAGGTGGCCGGCAGAGAGGAAACCACGACCGTCCTGGTGGATAGGAAGGAGAATGGGTTGGGAGATGTTTGGAGGGAGACAGACAGGTGGCATGGAGAAGGTGATGGGGGTTGGGGAATGGTTGGATTGGTGGCGGATGGGATGTGACACTGTACGCAGTGCAGTGATGGGAGAGAGGAGGTGGGCAGAGAGGAAATCACAACCGTCCTTGTGGATGGAGAAGGTGATGGGGGTTTGGGAATGGTTGGATTGGTGGCGGATGGGATGTGACACTGTACGCAGTGCAGTGATGGGAGAGAGGAGGTGGGCAGAGAGGAAATCACAACCGTCCTTGTGGATGGAGAAGGTGTTGGGGGTGGGGTGTGGGGAAGGGGGATGGTTGGATGTTGAAGGGTTGGATGGTTGGCGGATGGGATGTGACTGTACGCAGTATGTGAGGGGAGAGAGGTGGTCGGCAGAGAGGGAATCGCGACCATCCTGATGAATGCCACGGAGAGGGGGGTAATTGGGGAAGGGGAGGGGGGGGCGGGTTGGAGGGGGGGGGGGGGAATGGATGGATGGTTTCACATGCGCCATGCCTCACAGAGATGGTTTGACATGCGCCATGCCTCACAGAAATGGTTTGACATGCGCAATGGATCCTCAGAAGTTATTTCGCACGCACCATATCATACCCTAACCTAGCACCACATTCTGGCACCACATGAGATTCGCACCCACTCGGATGCGCACCCACACAGATGCGCACCCACTAGAAGCACCGTGCCAATTGTGTTGACACAAATGTCACCTCATTAGTGTAAGTATACCGAGGAGCCATCAGGCTAGGCTATCACTCACAGGGATGGTTTCGCGTGCGCACACCATATCCTGACCTGGCACCACATTCTAGCACCCTACCAGATTCTCACTCACAGGGATGGTTTCACATGCGCCATGACACCTCGCACCCACTCGAAGCACCGCTCTGCTTCCAGCCGCCCATGGCCGACAGCCAATAGCGCGGTGCCACCTTTCTCTGTGAGATAGAGGTGTGACGTGTGCTGTCCTGATGTTGATCTGCACGCCATGCATGACGAGGCCATGCATCACATGACATGCATCACATGACATGTGCCAAGTTCCACGCATCATGTGGCATGCATGATGGTACATGCCGTGCACCATGTCACATGCACCATGTGCCATGCATTATGTGCCCCGTAACCCATGCATCATGTGCCGTATCCCATGCATCGCATGCCATACACCATGCACCAAGTGTGTGGCAAGGATCACACACGAAGCAGAAAGAGACAGGGGAGGGTAAAATAATCACGACTTTGCTGTATGCGGGTTGCTAATGAAGGCAAGGCGGCATCAGGGCCAGCAACAATGGGGGCCAAAAACGACAGCGGCAGGAGGAGGAGCTCTTGGCAAGACGGCATGAGTGGGAGGGAAATTTGTTGCAGCGTATGTTTTTTGAGAATTCTCAAAGGACTAGGGACCCCACCGGCCCATGACCCGTCACACTCAACTCAAAGCTCTCTCAGCTGATTTCAGCAGTCTCACCTCGCCCCATCAACGCCACTGCTGCTACCACTGCTGCTTCCGCCGCTGTTGCCGTAGTGAACCCGCGCAGCCAATCTAAGCCCAGGATTCTTGCCACTGTCAGCATCAGCACCGTCAGAGGCCAAGTCAGCACCGTCAGAAGGAGGGGCAGATGCAGGACTCCTCCCCAGGGACTCCACAGCATGGGCTATTAGGTCGCTGCTAGCCGGTGCTGCTGCCACCAGCAGCAGCCTCACTGCCACACACCCCTTATCCTCGGTCTCCCCACCATCAGCACCACTGACTCTGCTGTTGCTGCCAGTGATGGGTTCGGTGCTGCTGGAGCTGCTGCTGCTGGTGGCATGGGAGGTGGTGGAAGGCGGAGAGAGGGAGAGGCGCTGCAGCAGTGATGAGGCGCAGGGATCGTGCCATAGCCACTGGAATTTGCAAGACAGGGGGGGGTAAAGAGGGGGAGGCAGGGAAGGGAAAGAGGGGGGAAACAGCAGAGTGGACGAGCTTTGAAACGAGGCGCTGCAACAGCGTGAGGAGCAGGGTCGTGCAACAGCCACTGGAGGTTGCAAGGCAGGGAGGGATAAATAGGGAGGGGGGAGGGGAAGGCGCAGGGAGGAATAAAGAGGGGTGAAACAGCAAAATCGACAAGCTTTGTAACGAGGCACTGCGGCAGCGTGAGGAGCAGGGGTCGTGCCAGAGCCATTCGTGGTTGCAAGGCAGGGAAGGAGAAAGAGGGAAGGCAGGGGAGGAATAAAGCGGGCGGGGCAGGGGAGGGAGGTGGAGAAACAGCAGAGTTGACGAGCTTTGAAAGGAGGCGTTTCAGCAGCTTTGATGTGCAGGGGTCGTGCCACAGCCACTGGAGGTAGCAAGGCAGGGAGGGATAAAGAGTGGGAGCAGGGAGGTGGAGAAACAACAGAGTGGACGAGCTTTGAAAGGAGGCGTTTCAGCAGTGCTGAGGCACATGATGGGTCGTGCCACAGCCACTGGTGGTTGCGGGAGGGATCCGGAAAGGAAGACGAAACGAGGAAGGGAGCAAACGAATTCAATCTCCACCGGAACGAATTTCAGAGGAAGTCATTCGACAGACAGTAGCAACAGAATAACATTTCAGATTAGCGGTCCGGATCTCCCGTCCACATCGGCTGCCCAGGTCGCTGCCCCGGCTACAGACGCGGTACAAATTCCGCAATTCACTCGTCGCGATTGCACCACACGAATCCGCGCTGCGTAAATCGCCGTATTGAAATCGTACGACCAGAGCTACAGACAGATGGATCACGAGCTGTAGCATCACGATGCGTGCTATAACGAGGCTAAATCTCGCCGATTTACAGATACCCTTCCGTCACACAGCTGGACCTGACAATTCGAGTACCGCGGCGCGTCTGCACCTCGCCGTTGCATGCGGCTCCCCTCTAAGAGTCGCATGTCCGGCATGCGAGGGAGCTGTGCTGGAGCGGAAAGACCTCCCAGCGAGGGGGGTTGACCAGGAGCCAGATAGGAACCAAGGCTCGCTTCTTAATCGCGGAATCGGATCGGAACTGAACGAGGGCTCGCTTAACTAACGAGCATCGCGGCGAGCATAGCGGCGACGAGGAGACGAAGAAAGAACCTACTTCGAAGCGGAAGGGAGCGACGGAACCGGAGTGTTTTGGCGGGAAGGACTCGAAATCCGGATCGTCCCAGTGGCGGCTCGGCGGCGGCTCCTCCGTGATCGCGTCGAACGCCGCCATGGCTCTGATTGGCTGGAAGGCGCGACGCGAAAGTCGCACTGTTCAACAAACCGAATTGACCGTTGGCAGAGTTAACTGGAATTAACAGCTGATCAAATTGACAGCGGTCGAACGATCGGTCTAGGATGACGACTGCTTAGATCGACAATGGTGCGTGGTTCTGAAAATGGGATTTGGCGATGATCATGAATGGAGAGATTTACGAATGTTGAGAGCGAAGTGGTTTGTGGGTGATGGATGTGACGAACTCGCATTGGACTCTGTTTGCACATAAAAGCGTTCTGGGAATGCGGTTGAAGCTTGAAAATACACATGAGGATGTGGAGAGCCCATTTTGGGATAATAGCTTGAAAAAAACACTTAGGGAACGCTTCACAAAAACGAAAGCTTGAAAAGAACTTCGCGATCGAGAGATGGACCTACAAAAGCAACAGAACAGTGTTAGGGGGTCCTGGTTCGCAATGTACAATCCTTAGTTCAAAATTGAACACGCCCTCTCAGAAGCAACGGTCGTCATTAGTTGAGACCAAGCTCACTTTGAGTCGCATTCTACTATCCATTGCCGCTAACCCTGCTCGACAGCCGCGGCGACTGAATCGCCTGCGAACACCTGACGCGTTCTTTTATTTATTGCCACGGCAGTCATGGCGTGCGTAGCTTTAGGAGCCATTTCCACATGCGGAGTCTCCCTCGTTTCACGCGGCGCCTCAAATCCATCGGCGCGCTTCCCCTGTGCACCCGGTGAGGCTCCTTACCGTCGCCATGAGTAACGCTACTAGCATCTCTGTAGGTTAGCCTCGCAAGCCGTTAGAATGCGTCAATTGATCACGAAATTCCCGCATTTCGCTTGTCCGAACGGGGCTCAGAGCATTCTTACTTCATCCGCATTTAACAACCCGCGAGATGATGTACGTCATGCCTTGAGAAGTCGCAAGTTCGAGTCTTGAGACGTCCCGAAGCCTCGGTAGTACTGATGCCCGCGATTGCTTGCCCGTTACAATCATGCGGAGAGGAATGAATGGCGCACGTTAATCTCCCGCTCCCTTCACTCCCACACATCCCTGCCTCCCCCCCCTCCCCCTCACCAAGCTCAACTTCTAAGACGCCTCAAAGACATCCCTGTATGTTCCCGTCTCCCCTCCCCTCCCTCCCTTTCCCCCACCCCTCTTCCCCCCTCCTCGCCCCTTTTCATCTAGTTCAATCTCTTCGTCTCGCTCTCCTACCCCCCTCACCAAACATTTACAGCTCCCCGCAGCATGGTCATCACATGAGAGTTGCGCTCTTGTCAAGCGCACCCTGAGCTCAGGATGCACCTTTTGTGCACCGTTTGTGCACCTTTTGTGCACCTTTTGAAAAGAACAAAAGGTGCATCCTGAGCTCCATACAGCTCCCATCCATTTCCCCGCAGCTCGCGCGGCCAGCATGGCAGCAGCTGGCTTCTACGAATCTCCGCGGGTTCCAATAGCCAGCGTATGTTTTTTGAGAATTCTCAAAAAACATCCGCGGGTTCCAATAGCCAGTTGCTGCCAGGCTGGCCGTGAGAGAGCTTGCGCAAGATCGTAGTAGCCAGTAGCCAATTCAATTTGTGCATCGAAAGCTGTGTGATGCTTCTTAGAGGATTGCGCATCACACATTGACTGACTTCTCTACTCTCCATATCCCCACACCCCTTCAACTCGCAGCGTTAGCTTCGCAGCTCCCACAGCCCCCTTGGCAGCAGCTGGCTTTTGAGAATGTCCGCAATAACCAAAAGCCAATCGAGCATGCGTATCGAAAGATTTGTGCCTTTCAGAGGATTGCACGTGACACGGCACACACACTTACTACTACCCCCCATTCCCCCCGCCCCGCAGCTCGCAAAGTTGCCTTCACAGCTTGCGCGGCCAGCGGGGCAGCAATTGGCTTTTGAGAATTTCCACACTTCCTACAACCAACTGAGCTCGCAGCATTGCCTGCCACATGACCGCACTTTTGAGGCGACTCAAAAGTCACATGACCGCACTTTCGAGGCGACTCAAAAGTCACATGACCGCTCTTCCCGCAATTCCCATATCCTCACAGCTCGCAGCGTCAGCTTAACAGCTCGCGCGGCCAGCGTGGCAGCGGAGGCGACCAATAGCAGCAGCGCCGCCAGTGGCGCCAGCTCAGCAGAGGCGCCGGTGCTGCTGACGTGTCGCCAGTGCAAGCAGCCGTTCGACCCCGCCCAGAACCACGAATCCGCCTGCTCCTTCCACCCCGCCCACTACGGAGGTACAGAGTGGTGGAATGTGGTGCAGGCTGTGCTATGGGAGGTAGAGAGTGATGGGATGGGGTGTGGGATATGCTATGTGGCGATGCCATGGGCTAAGGCTGAACCACCCCTCTGCCTGCTCCTTCCACCCCGCCCACTACGGAGGTACAGAGTGGTGGAATGTGGTGCAGGCTGTGCTATGGGAGGTAGAGAGTGATGGGATGGGGTGTGGGATATGCTATGTGGCGATGCCATGGGCTAAGGCTGAACCACCCCTCTGCCTGCTCCTTCCACCCCGCCCACTACGGAGGTACAGAGTGGTGGAATGTGGTGCAGGCTGTGCTATGGGAGGTAGAGAGTGATGGGATGGGGTGTGGGATATGCTATGTGGCGATGCCATGGGCTAAGGCTGAACCACCCCTCTGCCTGCTCCTTCCACCCCGCCCACTACGGAGGTACAGAGTGGTGGAATGTGGTGCAGGCTGTGCTATGGGAGGTAGAGAGTGATGGGATGGGGTGTGGGATATGCTATGTGGCGATGCCATGGGCTAAGGCTGAACCACCCCTCTGCCTGCTCCTTCCATCCCGCCCACTTTGGAGGTATGACAGTGGGATGTAATGTGGGCTGTCCTCCTGGTGTCACTGTGCAATGGATCCTGGGTGCACTAAGGGGCCTTACCAGTCGTACGATGATGTTTGATTTGATGCTCCTGCATGTATGCTAACGTACATAGTCCTATGACGATGTTAGGTGGAGAACTTCTGGGACTGCTGCACCCGCAATGACTGACCCCATAGGCTCTGGGTGCACAGGGCCTCATCAGACGTACGATGCCGTGTGATGGTGTTACTGCATGCTTAACTTTTCCTGTTTTGGTGTCGACTAAACAGTAACCCCATGGACCCTGACTGCACTATGGGGCCTCATCGGTCGTATGATGTGTAATGTAGTGGCGTTCAATGGTGACTCTCTGAATCTCCCACTCTTGCGATGACAACTTCTGCTGCGGCCGCAATGACCCCATGGATCCTCGATGCCCTAAGGGGCCTCATCTCACTTGTCGTATGATGATGTGTGACGGTGTTACTGCATGCTGCACTGTTCTATCACAATGTGTTGGTCCCATGTGGAGAACTTTTAAGACTGCTGTGGCCGCAATGACCCCACCCCAAGGATGCACTATTGGACCATGGCCAATAGTTCCTGAATGTCGGTGTCTAAGGGTGTTTGTGTCAATCTATATATTTGTTAGGCTGTGGGCTACAGTGAGGTTCACTCTAGAGGGGATAACCCAATTAGGGTTTACTACTTGTATCTCTCTCTTGCATAGTTCATTCATTCCGCTGTACTATCATTCTAACATGGTATCATGCGCTAGGTTAGGTCCGACTGCCGAACCTACTACCGAATCTACGATTAGGTTAGGTTTGCCCCGCTGCCCCGCGCCTCAAGCGCCACTGCCCCACTGCCTCGCACGCCGCGCGCGCCCTGCTGCCCACGTGCCCCGCGCGCCCTGCTACCTGCGTGCCCCACGCGCCCTGCTCGCCCCCGCGTGCCCTGCTGCCAAGCGCCCTGCGCGCCCTGCTGCCCCGTGCCCCGTGCGCCCTGCTGCCCTGTGCGCCCCGCACGCCCTGCTGCCCCGCGCCCCGCGCACCCTGCTGCCCTACGCGCCCTGCGAGTCCTGCTGCCCTGCTCGCCCCGCGCGTCCTGCTGCCCTTCGCGCCCCGCGCGCCCAGCTGCCTGCGCGCTGCCCTAGCTGCCCGCGCGCTGCCCTAGCTGCCCGCACGCTGCTCTAGCCGCCCGCGCGCTGCCCTAACCGTGAGCGCGCTGCCGTAGCTGCCCGCACACTGCAGCTCGCCCTGCCCATACGCTACCTTGCGCGCTGCGCGTGCCCGCGTGCTCTGCCCTGCCCGTGTGCTGCCCCACGCGCCGCGCCTGCATGCCCCACTAACCTACAGCCACCGCTCCTGCCATAGTTACCGCTACTGCTACAACTGCCCTTGCTGTCGCTATAGGCACCCGCTGCTGCTACAGCTGCCACCACCGCCTTTGCGCCTCTGCTGCTGACTGCCGCTACCTGTTATAGCCACTATCCTGGTCTTAGTGGTTGACGCAGACGGACGCCCATTTAAGTTAGCGTTGTTGGCTTAAGTGTCTGTGCATGTATCTTCGGCGATTCATTAGAGATAGCGTCTCCCTGCTCGAGCACACGTCAGGGTACCTTCAGGCCCCCACGACTCCTACTAAGCCTGCTGCTGACGCTAGTGAGGACGTGCAATGGTGGTACTAGGCGGATAGCCTTGCCTACACACAGGGGACGGAGGGCGACGATATCGCACAGCTTGCCATCCGACCTCACCTCAAGGTCGACCAGAGGGCCCACGCTCGTCAGGTGACATCGGCCTAGACTCTTTACGACGCTGTGGTTAAACACTACTCCTCCCTCTCTCCTGCCACCCGGCCGCTGCGGCAGCGCCATCCAATGTTAGAGGAGGTGCAGCAACTAGTGAGTAACGCTATCCTCCCCTCGTTCGCTACGAACTTGGTAAGTAACGCCGTCCTCCAGGACCAGTTGGTCACTACCACTACTCCTGGGGGTGAGCTTGTGGCGATCTGTACGGACTCACGGACTGGCGCCCACCTCGCCACGTTCCCTCAGAGACCCAAGTCTGGCCTGTACACACTGACCATTGAGTCTGCACAGGTAGTTGCGTATGGTCAAGTAGCTGCGTCTTGCTCGTGTCAGTTACTCACTCACTCGTCTCTCTTTTGGCACCACCGTCTTGGTCACCCCTCCCTGCCGCGTCTACATAGCATGCACTCCCATCTCCTTGTCTCTGGCCTCCCCAAGTCCCTACCCCCGCTCCCATGGTCAATTGCACCGCCGTGCCTTTCCTGCGTCGAGGAGCGGCAACGCGTCGCTCCTCACTCCTCCTCGTTTCCTCCGACCACTACTGCTATGCAGACTCTCCATATGGACGTGTGGGGCCACGCCCGCGTCAGTGGACAGGACCGAGAGTGCTATTTTCTACTGGTTGTTGAGGACTGCACGCGCTACACCACGGTCTTCCCCTTGCAAAGCAAGGCGGATGTCCGCAGTGTGTTGATCCCTTGGATCTATGCTGTTTGTCGCCAGCTGAGCGCACGGTTCCACCAGGACCTCCAGGTCCTGTGACTGCACTCTGACCGAGGTGGTGAGTTTTCCTTCAGCCTCTTTGAGGATTTTTGTCGTGAGGAGGGCATCACCTAGTCGTTCATGCTTCCAGCCTCTCCACAGCAGAATGGGATTGTTGAGCGCCGCATTGGCTTGATCATCGAGGTTGCTCGCACCTCCATGATCCATGCGGCTTCTCCCTATTTTCTGCGGCCATTTGCAGTCCGATACGCCGTGCATCAGCTCAACCTCTGGCCCCGTGTCTGCGTGCTAGAGACCTCGCCCACACTGCGTTGGACGGGGGAGGTTGGTGATGCGTCACTCTCCCTTGTCCGCAATACCACCGTGGGCAAGCTCTCTTCTCGCACCGGTCGCTGCGTCCTCCTTGGCTTTCCCACCGACGCGCCTGGCTGGCAGTTTTACCACCCAGCTACACGTCACGTCCGGTCCTCCCAGGACGTCACCTTTGACGATTCAGTTGGCTTCTACCATCTCTTCCCCCACAACACTTCTCCCGTTCCCCCCCCCGCCTCTCTTCCTGGTTCCAGGTCCCCCCCCGGTAGACCCCCTCCCCCCACAGGGTTCTGCTCCCTCAGGTGTGTCTCAGGTTGACCCCTCCCCGCTTGGTTGAGCCTTTGGAGGTCTTCTCTGACACCTTTGGCCTAGCTAAGGGAGGTGAATCTGCTGCTGACGACACAGCGGCCACTCGCCGCTCACCGTGCTTGGAGACCCCTCCTGGTTTTCCGCCTCGGCCGTCTTCGCCGCCTCTGCGGCCAGTCGCTGTGGAATCCGGTGCTGCTGGGGGTGGTGACACTGAAGGTGCGGACTCTGGGTGTGCTGGTTCTGGGGGTGCTGACTCTGGAGGTGCTGATTCTGGGGGTGCTGAGTCTAGGGGTGCTGGTTGTGGGGGTGCTGAGCGTCCTACTGATGGTGGAGTCGTGTGGGTGCTCCTGCTGGAGGTTTCGGGGGTGGACAGCAGCAGCCGTCTCGTCGGCAGGAGACTCTCTCGCCGCAGCAGCTTCGCGAGCGGATTTTTCAGCGAGGTCGCTTTGGTGGCAGAGCTGGAGCTGCTGGTGCTGGAGGTGCTGGAGCTGGAGGTGCTGGTGATGGAGGTGCTGGTGCTGGAGGTGCTGGTACTGGAGGTGCTGGTGCTGGAGGTGCTAGCGCTGAAGGTGCTGGTGCTCGAGGTCGTGGAGCTGGAGGTGCTGGAGGTGCTGTTCCTGGAGGTACTGTAGCTAGAGGTTCTAGTACTGTTGGTACTGCACAACGACAACTGTTTTTCTTGCCTCAGCTGCAGTCGACGCTGCCACCACCTGACTCGGCGCTTCGCCAGGTTCTTAGTCCTCCGTCTTCCACTGGCCTTACTCCACCTCTGCTGTGTCCTCCACCAGACCAGTCACAGCCGCAGTTGCAGCTTGACTCCCCACTGCGTGCTCTTTCTCCTCACACTGAGCAGACAGACTCCCTGAAAGAGCGTCGTGAGCCTGCGTCTCGTCCTGCCTCGCCTGTTCGCACTGTTCGTCGTGCTCGTTGTGTTCGTCCTTCGCCAGTCCCCGGCACACACACTATGGCACTTTGTCCTTCCTCTTTTCCACTGCGTGTTGCCCTGCCGCCTCCTCTGGCGTACTCTCTTCCTGTCGTTCTTGACCCTGAGTCTAACCTTGCTCATGCTGCTAGTCCTACTGTCACGCATGTCCTGGCCACACTTGTCACTGACCCTTCCTTTGAGTTTACTGCTGCGTCTGCCTTAGTCACTGAGCTCGTTGATTTTGCTTCTACATGTCGTCTAGACTACTTCGCGAGTCTTCTTACTGAGTCTGAGTCTGACTGACATCCGTCCGTCGGGGGTGAGCTTGCCCTTGGCTGTGATGTCCTTTGAGAACATAAAGTTTGAGCTCGATCGCCTCATGGCTGGTGTACCTTATCTTGCTTCCATGCTTCTTTGTCCTGAGGGAGTTCCAGATGCACTAGACATCCCGACTTCGTGCACTCACGCAGTGGCGATCATGGGTGAGTACTCCTCTCAGTGGCAGTCAGCCAAGGACGCAGAGACGGCTTCCTAGAATTCCACAGGCACCTATGTCGATGCAGTTCCCCCTCCTGGGGCGAACATAATCGATGTCATGTGGATTTTCAGGGTGAAGTGGCCACCGGGTTTACAGCATGCCTTCAAGGCGCGTTACGTTGCACGAGGCTTCAGTCAGAGACACGGGGTCGACTTCTTCTAGACCTTCTCCCCCACCCCAAAGATGACCACTCTTTGGGTGTTATTGCACGTTGCAGCACAGCATGACTACGAGCTCCACTCACTTGACTTCAGCACAGTTTTCTTACAGGGCAGCCTTCACGAGGAGATCTGGCTGCGGCGCCCACCTGGCCTCACTGGGTAGTTTCCTGAGGGTACCCGGTGGAGCCTCCGGCGGCCAGTCTACGGTCTCCGCCAACAAGTGGCACAACACACTGAGAACTACACTTGCGGCTCTTGGGTTTGCTCCTTCGACTTGTGACCCGTCACCGTTTCTGCGCACCGACCCTTCTCTGCCGCCGTTCTACATCCTCGTGTGCGTCGACGACTTGGTCTTTGCTACTGTTGACACTGAGGCACTGGCCCTTGTGAAGGTGGAGCTGCTGAAGAGACACACATGCACTGACTTGGGTGAGCTGCAGAGCTATCTTGGCTTGCAGATCACTCGGGACAAAGCACGGCACACCATCACTCTGACTCAGTCATACTGTGAAGATAAGCAGTAGAAGAAGGCGCCATAGCTAGGAAAGCCCTAGCTAGGCAAGAAACAGTTTAGGCAAAGAGGGGGTTCACTAGCAGGAATGAGGATACAAATAGCAAACCCTAGAAGGGTTGTACTCGCTATAGAGCACCCCACTACAGGCTAGAGCATAACATTCTGACACATACATGGTGCACCAGGTCCTTCAACGCTTCCACTTTTAGTTCTCCTCTCCACAAGCCATTCGCTCTCAGCTCCACCTTCGGACGAGTCCGTAGAGCTGAGTAGTCAGTATCCAGAGCTTGTGGGCTGTGTCATGTACCTGATAACTTGCACTCGACCTGACCTCACGTACCCTCTCAGCATCCTAGTGCACTACGTTTCGCTCGGGTGGCACCAACCAGAGCACTGGCTGGCTGCTAGGAGGGTACTGCGTTACTTGTGCAATACATTGGGCATGGGGCTAGTGCTTGGAGGACGGGGTCGAGTTGTACTCACTGGATACTCTGACGCTTCTTGGGCCGACGACTAGGAGACTCAGCAATCGTCACAGAGTTACACTTTCGTTCTTGGCGCTGGTTCTGTCTCCTGGAGGTCCACCCGCCCATCTTCTAGACTTAGTTCCGGCCCATCTTCGATCTCCTCCGGTTCTGTACGTAGATAACAAGGCCATGATTGCCTTGTGTCGGGACCAGAGACTGGAGCACAGAACAAAGCACCTTGCTCTTCGTTTCTTCATTGCTCGAGAGTTACAGCAGCGTGGTCAGCTCTGCCTTACTTATGTGGCCTCACGGGCCAACACTGCCGATATTTTCACAAAGGCCTTTGTGTTTGGTGATCATCAGCGTTTCTGCACTGCTCTAGGCCTTGTGCCTACGCTGCCTTACTTGCTTACCTCTTGACTTTGCTCTGTACAGTGATATAAATATATGTATATGTCAGTAGAGCTGCACTATGAGATCCCCGATTGATTCTAGGGGGGTTACAGATGCGTTGGTCTGGGAGGTTATGGTCGCACGGACCCGCTACACAAATAAGCCCTTTTATCATAGTGGTCTAGTGGCTGGTATTCTGACATGGTATCAGAGCGATCTCAGGTTCGAATCCTGCTATATGTGAATGTAGGCGGTTGCCGCTGTGCTCAGTCCTGGGTTTCCCAGTGCGGGGGGGTGTCAGTAGAGCTGCACTGTTAAGATCCCCGATTAATCCTAGGGGGGTTACAGGCGCATTGGCCTGGGGGGTTATGGGCGCACGGACCCCCTACACAAATAAGCCCTTTTATCCCAGTGGTCTAGTGGCTGGGATTCTGACAATATATATCTGCATGCTTACTCTTGCTAGGTTGTGATCACTGTACTGCTTATGAACTGACCTTATGGCACTTGTGCTCAGACAAGGTAGTGATCTTGAGATCCACCGTAAGCTTTGCTTTGCTTCATTGCTCGACTGGTCTTGTGACCGTTTGTTGTGTTGGCCATCCCTCACTTTGCCTATGGGGTTCTGTCAAACTATATATTTGTTAGGTTGTAGGCTACAGTGAGGTTCACTCTAGAGGGGATAACCCTGTGAAGATAGTGTGTAGAGTTAGGAGCCATAGCTAGGTAAGTCCTAGCTAGGCAAGAGAAGTTTAGGCAAAAGAGGAGGAGGTTCACTAGCAGCAATGAGGATACATATAGCAAACCCTAGATGGGTTGTACTCGCTATAGAGCACCCCACTACAGGCTAGAGAATAACATTCTGACACACCCCCATAGCCAAAGTGGGGTGTAATCAGTACAATGAGCAAGCAGGTATAGAGCAGGAGTTTACAAAGGTAAGCAAAGCTAGAGCTAATCACAGCGGGCAAGTGAGGAGGAGGAGGAGCTGTGGAGGTAGAGAAGATGGGAGGCAACGACTGAAGCTGCAGAGGCACGGGCACAGGAGCGGCTGACTCAGAGGCTACCGAAGCAAGGGCGACGGACTACTGGAGTAACTGGCTCGGCGGCTATAGAAGAGCGGCAGGAGCAACGGACCCACTGGCGACTGGTGCAGCAGGCTCACTGGCTACCGAAGCAAGGGCGACGGACTACAGGCGCTGCAGGCGACACGACAGGTACCTCCACACAACCTCCTCCAACTGCCCCACACCCTCGACACACACCCACTGCTCAAACCCTAGCTCCACTCCCACGCACCCCCCTAAAACCCTAAACCCCAGTCTCCCACTCATCCACCCCCCTCAGCGACAGCTGCAGCAGTGGGAGACAAAGGAGGAGGAGGAGAAGGGCACGTCGCGCACAACGGACACCCCCACAACCACCACCCCCACACTCCTCACCCCCAAACCCTAAAACGGGTGGGATGTCAGATTTATATGACAGAGCTACTGTAGGCTATAGTGGGGTAGCACATATGGGGTACAGTTTTCTAGGGTTTGTATTTGTACCCAACTTTCCCTTAGTCATTCTCATTCCTGTTTTCTTAATTCACATGGTATAGAGCGGGTTCCTACATGGGACCGTTCCTTCCTAAGGGCCCACCATAACGAATTTTTTTTTTTTTTAGCTGCCCGACGCGCATTGCGCCCCTGCCCTAATTTTTTTTTTTTAGCGGCCCCCCCCCTAGCGGCCCCTACGCAACCCCTACGCGGCCCCTACGCGGCCCCTACGCGGCCCCTACCCGGCCCCCTACGTCGCCCCTGACGCGGCCCCTACGCGGCCTCTGACGCGGCCCCAACGCGGCCCCTGACGTGGCCCCTACGCGGCCCCTGACGCGGCCCCAACGCGGCCCCTGACGCGGCCCCAACGCGGCCCCTGACGCGGCCCCTACGCAACCCCTGACGCGGCCCCTGCCGCGGCCCCTGACGCGGCCCCTACGCGGCCCCTACGCTGCCCCTGAGGCGGCCCCTGACGCGGCCCCTGACGCGGCCCCTCCGCCGCCACTACCGCGGCCCCTACGCCGCCCCTGACGCCGCCCCTGACGCGGCCCCTGCCGCGGCCCCTGACGAGGCCCCTGACGCGGCCCCTAACGCGGCCCCTGCCGCGGCCCCTGACGAGGCCCCTGACGCGGCCCCTGACGCGGCCCCTACGCCGCCCCTGACGCGGCCCCTGACGCGGCCCCTGACGCGGCCCCTGACGCGGCCCCTGACGCGGCCCCTGCCGCGGCTCCTGCCGCGGCCCCTGACGCGGCCCCTGACGCGGCCCCTGCCGCGGCCCCTGCCGCGGCCCCTGATGCGGCCCCTGACGCGGCCCCTTCGCCGCCCCTGCCGCGGCCCCTACGCCGCCCCTGACGCGGCCCTCTCCTGCACCTGACGCGGCCCCTAGCGGCCGGCCACTGCCGTCCCTGAGGCAGCAGCCGCCGCCGTCTCTGCAGCAGCAGTCGCAGCCGAACGGCCGAGCCGCCGAGCCGCCCAGCAGCCGAGCCGCCCAGCCGCCGAACCGCCCAGCAGCCGAGCCGCCCAGCAGCCGAGCCACCGAGCCGCCCAGCAGCCGAGCCGCCGAGCCGCCCAGCAACCGAGCCGCCGAGCCACCGAGCCGCCCAGCAGCCGAGCCGCCGAGCCGCCCTGCAACCGAGCCACCCGAGCCGCCCTGTCCGGTAAGAGCAGCGCCCCTTTCACAGCACTGCCCTCACCCTACTGTTTGCGCTGCTAGTCTACTACTGTCATGGCTACCCCTAGTGTCCTCGCTTTTGACGCTGAGGGTCGGGCCATTGACTTTGATGTCTGGATAGATGACCTGCAGCTTTTCTTACAGTGCGACAGGGCAGACGGCCTCTCCCTCTTTGACCTCACTTCTGGTGCCTCTCCTGCCCCCGCTGCTGATGCTGACGCCACTGTTCGCTCACAGTGGGCCACGCGCGATGCTGCTGCACGTCTTGCTGTGCGTCGCCACCTGCCTACCTCTGAGCGTGCGCACTTTAGCCAGTACAAGAGTGCTCAGACCTTGTACGACGCTGTAGTTGCGCGCTACTCCTCCCCTGCCACTGCTGCACTGAGCCGCCTCATGCTACCGTACCTCTTCCCTGACCTTGCTGCCTTTCCCACAGTCGCTGACCTCATTACGCACCTCCGCACTAGTGACACTCGCTACCGCGCTGCGCTTCCTGCTGAGTTCTGCGCCAAGAACCCCCCCCCCATGTACATCACCCTCTACTACATAGTCACCCGGCTCCCTGACTCCCTTCGCGTAGTCAGGGACCACTTCCTCTCAGTTTGCCCCACCACTCTCACCGTTGACCTCCTCGAGAAGTCCCTCCTAGCAGCAGAGAAGAGCATAGTCGCTGTAGGAGCCTCTCGTGGTGACCCTCGCACCCCCATCTTTGAGGGGTGTTCCCCCTCCCCCCTTTTGCCCTCTGTTGCCTCTGCTGCTGCGGCCGACCTCGTTGGGCTTGAGTCGGTCGGTGCGGCGTCTACCCCTAGCGGGAGACGTCGCCCTGGCAAGGGCAAGGGGGGCAGGGGCACTGGAGGAGCTAGCGGGGGCGGTGGAGGCGGAGGTGGAGGCGGTGGAGGGGGTGGGGGTGGCGGTGGGGGTGGTGGCGGGGGTGGAGGTGTCGGTGGCGGCAGTGGAGGCAGAGGCGGAGGCGGCGGTGGCGGTGGGAGCGGAGGTGGCGGCGGTGGAGGAGGAGGCGGCGGAGGAGGTGGAGCTGGTCGGGGTGGCGCTGCGCAGAGGGTCGGCTCCGGTGGTGGTCAGCGCCAGCAGCAGCAGCAGCAGCAGCAGCAGCAGCAGCAGCAGCAGCGCACTCGTGACATCCCCTCCCCTCAGCAGCTCCGTGAGTGGTACACTGCACGCCAGAGGGGTTGGGGTACAGGTCCGTGCACCTACGTCCTCCGCACCGGCGACCGCGCGGGTGACCAGTGCGGGGGTGCGCACTCCACCCAGCGCTGCTTTGGCCGCCTGACGGACGCTTGGCGTCACCAGTTCCCTGAGGCCACTGAGATCCCCCGCTGGGGTGAGCTGTCTAGGGCGGGTGTAGCTGTCTTTGACCTTGACTTTGATGCTATTCTTGCTGCCATGTATACTGTGACTATTAGTGATGAGGGTGACTGTTACCGGTGTTTTCCGCCCGACCCGGGCATTGAGACTGCTGCTTTAGGTACTGGTGAGGCTGCTGCTCTAGGTGCTAGCGAGGCTGCTGCTCTAGGTGCGTCTGCTCCCTCAGGTGCTGGTGAGTCTGCTCTCTCAGGTTCTGCGTCGGCTTCGGCCTCCCACACCTTCACCCTTGACTCGGGGGCTTCTCGCTCCTTCTTTCGAGACCGCACCACACTCACGCCGCTTGGCCGGCCAGTTGCAGTCTCTCTGGCAGACCCCTCTGGGGGTCCTGTCCTTGCTCACTTCTCCACTGTCCTCCCGTGTCCGGCGGCCCCCTCTGGCACCCTGTCTGGTCTTTACCTCCCCTCGTTCTCTACGAACTTGGTGAGTGGTGCTGACCTACAGGATGCGGGGGTTCACCAGTTCACTCCTGCGAGTCAGCGGGTGACCCACTGCACGGACGCTCGGACAGGCCGACACCTGGCCACGTTTACCCGTCGGCCGGGGTCGAGCCTGTACACACTGACCACTGCGTCTCCTCCGGTCACTGCGTCTGGTCAGGTAGCTGCGTCAGGTCAGGTGTTTGCTGCAGCGTCCAGGTCTGGTCCTGAGTCTGCCCCCTGTTCGTGTCGCCTCCTGTCTCACGACACTCTCCTCTGGCACCACCGCCTTGGTCACCCCTCCCTGCTTCGTCTCCGAGGCATGGCCTCCCGTGTCCTTGTCTCTGGTCTTCCCCGGTCCCTCCCTCCCCTTCCTCCGGGGCCTGGCCCTACCTGCGTCCCCTGTGTCGAGGGGCGGCAGCGGGCTGCCCCTCACTCCTCCCAGTTTCCTCCGACAGAGGCCCCGCTGCAGACGCTTCACATGGACGTGTGGGGCCCGGCCCGCGTCCGTGGACAGGGTCACGAGCGCTACTTCCTGCTGGTGGTTGACGACTACTCGCGTTACACCACAGTCTTCCCCTTGCGCAGCAAGGGTGATGTCACTGAGGTGTTGATCGACTGGATCCGCGCAGCTCGTCTCCAGCTCAGGCAGAGCTTCGGCTCGGACTTTCCTGTTCTGCGTCTGCACTCTGACAGAGGTGGAGAGTTCTCCTCTGGCCTTCTGCGAGCCTACTGTCGTGCACGAGGCATCCGCCAGACCTTCACGCTTCCGGACTCTCCACAGCAAAATGGGATTGCTGAGCGCCGCATTGGCATGGTCATGGACGTCGCCCGTACGTCCATGATGCATGCGGCTGCCCCCCATTTTCTGTGGCCGTTTGCGGTTCGGTACGCGGCGCATCAGATCAACCTTCACCCCAGGGTCTCCATGCCGGAGACCTCCCCAGCCTTGCAGTGGACGGGGAAGGTTGGCAATGCGTCTGCGTTCCGTGTCTGGGGATCTCGGGCGTTTGTCCGCGACTTGTCTGCGGACAAGCTGTCCCCTCGTGCTGCTCCTTGCGTCTTCCTTGGCTTCCCCCCTGACGCGCCAGGGTGGCAGTTCTACCACCCCACCTCTCGCCGTGTTCTGTCCTCCCAGGACGTCACGTTTGACGAGTCGGTCCCCTACTACCGCCTCTTCCCCTACCGCACTCCGTCCCTCCCTTCGCCACCGCTCTTCCTTGTACCAGGTCCCCCCCCGGTAGACCCCCTCCCCCCTCAGGGTCCTGCCCCTTCAGGTGTGTCCCAGGTAGACGCAGTCGAGCCTGTCGAGGTTACTGGTGACTCTGGTGCTGCTGAGGGTGCTGAGCCTGGGGGTGCTGACTCTGGGGGTGCTGAGCGTGTGGGTGCTACGCCTGGGGGTGCTGAGCCGGAGGGTGCTACTACTGGGGGTCCTGAGCCTGGGGGTGCTGAGCCTGGGGGTGCTACTACTGGGGGTGCTGAGCCTGGGGGTGCTGAGCCTGGGGGTGCGGAGCCTGAGGGAGCTGGGCCTGCTCGTGTGGCGTCTGGCGGTGCTGAGCCTGGAGGTTCTCCGGGTGCTTCGTCTCGGCGGGAGCCACTCTCTCCACAAGAGCTGCGCGAGTGGTTTGCCCGGCGCTGGAGGCGTGCTGCTGGAGCTGGAGGTTCTTCGGCTGCTGAGGGTGCTGGTGCCGTGGGTCCCGGAGGTGCTCGTACTGGGAGTACTGGAGCTGCTGGGCCTGCGGGTACGACTGGAGCTGGAGCTGCTGAGGGTGTTGGCGCTGAGGCTACTGCTGTCGGTCCTGGAGGCGGTCCTGCTGGGGGTACTACTGGTGCGGCTGGAGGTCCTGGAGCTGGAGGTGCTGCTGGCGCTGGTGCTGCCGCTGGGGGTATTGGTGCTGTCCCTGCTGTGTCTGGAGTCGCCGCGCGGCCTCGGCCGTACTTCGTTCCGCTCCTTCAGCAGGTTCTTGGTCTCCCGCCTTCTACTGGTCCTCCTCCTCCCTTAGAGTGTCCACAGTCTGTCCTGTCACAGTTACAGTTACAGCCGGCCTCCCCACTGCCCGCTCCTTCTCCCTACACTGGTCCTACTGGAGGTCTTGCTGAGCGTCGTGAGCCTGCGTCGCGTCCTGCGTCGCCTGTCCGTACTGCTCGCGCTAGTGGTCGTGGTTCGCGTTAGCGTCCTCCTCCTGTCCCTGGCACGCACCGGATGTCTCTGCGTCCGTCCACTGCTCCTCTGCGTGCCCCTTTGCCTTCTCCTCCTGAGTCCTCTCTTCCTGCTCTTCCCGACCCGGAGTCGGACTCTCTTCGTGCTGCCAGTCCTACTGTCACGCGTCTCCTTGCTACTGTCGTCACTGACCCTTCCTTTGCGTCCACTGCTGCGTCTGCCCTAGTTGCTGAGCTCGTCGACTTTGCTGCTCACTGTCGTCTAGACTACGCTGCTTGTCTTGTCGCTGAGTCTGAGTCTGTCTGTCCTCCGTCCGTCGGGGGTGAGTGTGCCCTTGGCACGGACGTCCTTGAGGACAGGCAGGAGGAGTTCCAGTGTTTGGCTGCTGCTTCACCTCATCTCGTGTCCGTACTGCTTACCCCTGAGGGAGACCCGGATGCACTTGACATCCCGACTCCGCGCTCTTACGCGGAGGCGATAGAGGGTCCCTACTCCTCTCAGTGGCAGGCAGCTATGGACGCAGAGATGGCTTCCTGGAAGTCCACAGGCACCTACGTCGACGAGGTTCCCCCGCCTGGGGCGAACATCGTCAGTGGCATGTGGATTTTCAGGGTGAAGCGGCCGCCGGGTTCTCCGCCTGCCTTCAAGGCGCGTTACGTGGCTCGTGGCTTTAGTCAGCAGCAGGGAGTTGACTACTTTCAGACCTTCTCTCCCACCCCGAAGATGACCACTCTTCGGGTACTGCTGCACGTAGCTGCTCACCGCGACTACGAGCTGCACTCTCTTGACTTCAGCACTGCTTTCTTGCAGGGTAGCCTGCACGAGGAGATCTGGCTGCGTCGCCCACCTGGCTTCACTGGGTCTTTTCCTCCTGGCACCCAGTGGAGCCTCCGGCGGCCAGTCTACGGTCTCCGCCAGGCACCGCGTGAGTGGCACGACACACTGAGGACTACACTTGCGGCTCTTGGGTTTGCTCCCTCTACTGCCGACCCGTCGCTGTTTCTGCGCACCGACACTTCTTTGCCGCCGTTCTACATCCTCGTGTACGTCGACGACTTGGTCTTTGCCACAGCTGACACTGCTGGACTCGCCCACGTGAAGTCCGAGCTGCAGAAGAGACACACGTGCACAGACCTGGGTGAACTGCGCAGCTACCTTGGCTTGCAGATCACCCGGGACAGAGCACGCCGCACCATTACCCTGACTCAGTCACACATGGTGCAGCAGGTCCTTCAGCGCTTCGGCTTCACGTAATCCTCGCCTCAGGCCACTCCTCTGCCTACTCGCCACTCGCTCTCAGCTCTGCCTTCGGATGAGTCCGTAGAGTCGAGTGGCCCGTACCCAGAGCTTGTTGGCTGCCTCATGTACCTGATGACCTGCACACGACCTGACCTTGCATACCCTCTTAGCATTCTCGCACGCTATGTTGCTCCTGGGAGACACAGATCGGAGCACATGGCTGCAGCGAAGAGGGTGTTGCGCTACTTGTGCAGTACGTCGGGCATGGGGCTTGTGCTTGGAGGGCAGAGTCCAGTGGTCCTCACTGGGCACGTAGACGCTTCTTGGGCTGACGACCAGGCTACGCAGCGGTCGTCACAGGGTTACACCTTCAGCCTTGGTTCCGGTTCTGTTTCGTGGCGGGCTACCCGCTCGTCTTCTGTTCTCGGCTCCAGTTGTGAGGCTGAGATCTACGCTGGGGCCATGGCTGCACAGGAGCTTCGCTGGCTCACCTACCTGCTGACTGACCTCGGAGAGCCGCCTCGTTCTCCTCCAGTGCTGTACGTAGACAACAAGGCCATGCTGGCCTTGTGTCGAGAGCAGAGACTGGAGCACAGAACGAAGCGCATTGCTCTCTGCTACTTCCTTGCTCGTGAGCTACAGCAGCGTGGTCAGCTGCGACTTGCGTACGTGGCCTCTCAGGCCAACACTGCTGATATCTTCACCAAGGCACTTGCGCCTTGTGATCATCAGCGTTTCTGTACTCAGCTGGGCCTTGTGCCTACCTTGCCTCACTTGCTCACCCCTTGACCTTGTTTGTACTGTTGCATATATATATACACGTGCTCTTGCTTGTCTAGCCTTATATATATACGTAATCCTGCATGTGAACTGGCCTTGTGGCCTTGAACTTGTGCTCGGAATGTGTGGTGACTTTGTGATCCACCCTGAGCTTGCTTTGCTTTGCTTGACTGGTCTTGTGACCCCTTGTTCTCCCCCACTTTGCCTATGGGGGTGTGTCAGATTTATATGACAGAGCTACTGTAGGCTATAGTGGGGTAGCACATATGGGGTACAGTTTTCTAGGGTTTGTATTTGTACCCAACTTTCCCTTAGTCATTCTCATTCCTGTTTTCTTAATTCACATGGGATAGGGGCAGGAGCGCGGGGGACGGAGAGGGGGGGGAAGGCGCGCGCCTCTAGGGCGCCAGAACGGACGGGTGGGGCGAAGGAAGGGGCGTGGCGCGCGCTGCTCCCCTGGGCGCCGCGACGGACGGGCGGGGGGGACGCGCGCGCGGCTCCCCAGGGCGCCGCGACGGCCTGGCGGGGCGCGCGCGGCCTCCCGAGAGCGCCGCGACGAGCTGACGGGGCGCGCGCGGCCTCCCCAGGGCGTCGCGACGACCACGCAGGGCGCCCGCTGGCTCCCCAGTGCGTCGCGACCGACGGGCGGGGCGCTCGCGGGCTCCCGAGGGCGCCGCGACAGACGGACGGGGGGCTCGCGGGCTCCCCAGCGCGCCGCGATGGGCAGGGTGGGGGGCCGCGCGTGCTCCCCAGGGCTCCGCGACGGACGGGCGGGGCGCGCGCTGGCTCCCCCACAGCAGTAAACCGCCGCGCGCCTCGGGGCGCACGGCGGGCAGAAAACCGCCGCGCGCCCCGAGCGCGCGGCGGGATGAAAAATAAGAGGCCGCGCACCACGGGGCGCGCGACATAGCGTAGGGCAGCGGAAGCAGTAGGAGGGCCCACAGGCCAGGAGCGTATGTGCTCTGATTCCATGTGAAGATAGTGTGTAGAGTTAGGAGCCATAGCTAGGTAAGTCCTAGCTAGGCAAGAGAAGTTTAGGCAAAAGAGGAGGAGGTTCACTAGCAGCAATGAGGATACATATAGCAAACCCTAGATGGGTTGTACTCGCTATAGAGCACCCCACTACAGGCTAGAGAATAACATTCTGACAAACCCAATTAGGGTTTATTACTTGTATCTCACTCTTGTATAGTTCGGTCATTCCGTTGTACGATCATTCTAACAGTTTGTGCATGCCATAGCCGCAGTATGATGGTTCGAGTGCATGCTCCGCTGATTGACGACGTCATGAAATACGTTGGAGAAACTTAAATATACACTGCCTGGACAGCAATGCATTAAAGTGTTTGTTCATGTTATTTTATGTATATAAATGTGTGTATATATATATTTACCTGCCTGTAGCTATAGCTTTAGTGTAGTTATAAACTCCTTGTGTTGGTGGTGTACTATTTGCTTATTTCCATGCCTATATCTTGTATGCCCTCCAGTATTGAAACCGCTTCTTTTGGCCAAACTCTCGCTACTCGCCATGCTCTCGTCATCCTTCTCTTAGTCCCCCCCCTAAGCCCTAATCTCGTAAGACACTAAGTTTAGCATGATATCAGAGCTGGTCCCGACCTTACGACCGTCTTATCTTTAAGGGCCCACCGTTAGCCTTCGTTATGGCGTGGCTCGTCAGGTCGCCCGTCACGCTGCAACCCGTCGTGCAGCTTCCGCTCGTCGTGCGCCCCGCTGGCCCCGAACGTCCCCTTACGTTGCGCCCCCTCACAGGCCCTAACGCACGCCTCCTTAGGCTTCGCTACCTGCCCCGTACCAGCGTGTTAGCAGCACGAGCAGCAGCAGCGCGCGCTGCAAGCCAGGGCGCGACCAGAAGCAGCAGCGTGCGTTGCATGCCAGGGCGCCACCAGAAGCAGCAGCGAGCTGCAAGCCAGGGCGCGACCAGGAGCAGCAGTGTGCGCTGCATGCCAGCGCCAGCAGCAGCAACGCGCACTGCCCACCAGCGCCAGCGACCTCGCCCTCCATGCCCCTGCCGCGGCTTCCGCCGTGGGGGGGTGTGGTGGGGGTGGTGGCTATGAATGGGGGAGGCGGGGGTGGATGAAGCCGCCTCCCCTCTCTCCTCTCTCTCCCTACAGCCGCTATCGCTGTGGGGGGGGGGGGGGGGGGTGGGAGAGGGTGAGGGGGTGGCGTGAAAGTCCAGCAGCAGCCTTCTCTCCTCTCCTCTCTCTCCTGCGCCTTCCTCCTCTCACTCCTCTCCATTTTCCAGCCGCTTCCTCCTCCATGTATGCTCCTCCAATCATCTCCGCCGTTGTGGGGGTGAAGGTTTGGGGGGGGGGGGGAGAGATGTTGGAGAGGTTTGTCAAGATAGGTCCTTAGAGGCTAGGGTTTGTGAAGAGAGGGTTGGCCAAGAGAAGGGGTTGCACTATAGAATGCACTACAAGTTATAGGAAACGGGGGAGGCGGTGAAGGGAGGTAGACCACCTAAGACAAGATAGGTGATACTACACTAACTAACTAAACATGCAATTATATAAGAATTACAAATTCTGACAAGGTTGGAGGGGGGTGGCCGCCGTGAAGCCTGCAGTCCCGGTCGCACCTTATCGAAACCACTTCTTTTGGCCAAACCTCTCGCTACTCGCCATGCTCTCGTCATCCTTCCTAGTCCCTCCCCAGAGCCCTAATCTCCTAAAACACTTAGTTTAATAGTTCACTCAAAAAAATGTTTCTCAGGTTTTGCTTCTGTGCTGAGTATTCCTGTTGCACTGCCTGCAATTTTCAAGAGTTTGCATATTGTAGACGAGCTGGACATGGCACATGCCAATGTCTCAGTCACTAGAGCACTGAGATAAAAGGGCTTGTTCCAGATGCGGGTCAGTGCGTCCAAATCCCCCCAGGCTAACATGCCTGTAACCCCCTTAGTATCAATCGGGGATCCACAGCACAAACTGAATGTGATGCGTCGAACCTGCGCCTAAAGCAAGCAAAACGTGTAAGATAGCATGATGGCAGCACATCAGGTGCTACTCACCATTGTGCCTGATTATTCAATGGCATGTTCTGATATGATCATTAAAGCCAGCAGCTAAAATAGTGACCCCCCCCTTCTAGTTGGGTCCACTTGAAAACTGAAGTTTTTTTGGAACAGTTTCGGAACCAACGAAGGGCTGTGCATTTTTATTTTGTCACTCCAGACGAGTCTCGCTGTGAACGGGGAACATTTGGAACAGGTGCACAATTCTGATTGGCAGCGAAACTCACACACAATGCACACATACTTCTGTGCGAATTTGGCGCAAGGTTTCAATGCCTGTATTCACTCGAGCAGTCATCGAAGTTCACAAAACCTCACATCAATCAACAACACAGAATCCAGAGCACACACATATGCAGGAGATGAGAGCGGAGGTGGGCCGACGACCTGGCAGAGCTGCGAGAAAGGCTGGAAGAGGTTAAAAATAGGGAGTCGAAGAACGAGGGGGAAAAATAAGTTTGACAAGGTATCACCAACGGATAGAATGATATCGATGGGGAGAGAGAGAGGAACAACGGCCAGCGAGGGGAGAGTGGAGGAGCGACGGGAAGAAAGAGGAGAGCGGAGGAGCGTCGGGAAGAAAGAGGAGAGAGGAGGCGAACGACGGGATGGGAGGGGAGAGGAGGCGAACGACGGGATGGGAGGGGAGAGGAGGAATGTGAGCGCGATGGCGAGGGGAGGAAGGAACGTGATCGCGATGGCGAGGGGAGGAAGGAACGTGAGCGCGATGGCGAGGGGAGGAAGGAACGTGAGCGCGATGGCGTTAGGGGAGGAAGGAACGTGAGCGCGATGGCGTTAGGGGAGGAAGGAACGTGAGCGCGATGGCGTTAGGGGAGGAAGGAACGTGAGCACGATGGCGTTAGGGGAGGAAGGAACGTGAGCGCGACGGCGTTAGGGGAGTACGTGAGCAAGAGGAGATGAAGGGAACGACCGGATGGGAGGGTAGATTGCAAGGGCGACGGGATGGAGAGCACGAAGGCGACGGGAGAGAGAGCACGAAGGCGACGGGAGGGAGAGCGCTAAGGCGACGGGAGGGAGAGCGCTAAGGTGACAAAATGGAGAGTGCTAAGGCGACGGGAGGGAAAGCGCGAAGGCGACGAAATGGAGAGCGCTAAGGCGACGGTAGAGAGAGCGCTAAGGCGACGGTAGAGAGAGTGCTAAGGCGACGGTAGAGAGAGCGCTAAGGGGACGGGAGGGAGAGCGCGCAGGCGACGAGAGGGAGAGCGCGAAGGGGACGGGAGGGAGGAAGGGCGGGGGGAAGGGCGTTTCGGGGAGAGAGCTAAAGACGACGCGGCGAGCGATGGGCCGACAAATGCATGCGCGAGGGGAGAAAGAGATGGCGACGGGGGGGGGAGGAGAGAGACCCGCTAAGGTGGGAGGGGAGCGGACAGCGGACGAACGACTGGAGGGTATGGGAGATGGCGAAGGCGCGATACAGGAAACTAACACCTGCGGAAGGGTAACGATCGGCGACGCTAGGGAATAAAATTACGATACAACGCTACGTAACAGTAGCGACGCATTCCCGCTAAGTCGATAGTTCCTTACCTTGGCAACAAACACCTATTGTTGTCAGCTATAATATGCTAGGAATGAAACTACTGATTACGGGACGGAGAGCAGCAGCTAGCATGAAACCCAGTTCCAGCTTGAAACCAACTTTGGCCTGGCGATCGAAACCATCGCTTGGCAAGAGTCGTGCAGGTGTAGCACGAAACATGCGACAGAGGAGATCCGCAGGGAAAATAAAATTGGCGGGAACATGAAGAATCAAAGATTGGCGACAGCCAATCACATTTGCTCACAGTGCTTTTCGTTTGGTTTGGAACAGTGCTCGATCGGCCCGTTTTCGGCATCACACTTTCAAGATGGGACAGGGTTCACTATTTTATATTTCGGTTTTAAATAACTCTGATCTTGAAAACTACTACAGTACTTCAGAACTTAAAAACTTCGAATCATAGGCTTTTGAGATTCGTCTCTCGAGGTCTCAAAGTTCTTATCCTGTGTAAAGTACCATCTCCGTGGTTCAAGCTGGACCGAGCATTGACCCAAGTTTGACCATTTCAGCCTCTATACTAACGAGGTGGCTGGGGCGCGCAAGCCCAAGTAATAGAAACGAGTCAACATCGCCAAAGCCGAGCACACAGGACTTTCAAGTAGTTGATGCCGGTGCAATTGAAACGAGTCTAGACTGGCGAATCCGAGCGCATGGGACCTTAGCCGGAGCTAGCTGCGCAGGAGCAAGCTTTACCAGTTTGCCGGCAGAGGGCCTTCGACCAACCCGCTTTCTTCCACCCTTAGGCAAGTCGAGAGACAAATGGGGTAGACACTGACCAGTAAGACCACCCTCTACAGGAAATGCAGACACGGGTTGAGACCACAGGAGTTGTTGATTGTGAGCAATGGGGCGCGGAGACAAGGCATGGAGTGCAGGGAAGCAGGTTTCTTCTGGGATGAGCACGGGACAAGCCAGGGATGCAGGAGCAGGAATGATCTTGCCACTGCAGGCAACCATGTCATGAACTCCAGCAGCCACAAAGTGCTGCTGCCCCTCCGGTGTGCACTCTGCCACACGCCGTGCCTCGAGAATCCTTGCAGCAATCTCTGAGGCTGCAAGGTGGGGACGCACTGCTGTCAATTGAGACACACCTGCGTCCCTTTGGCTGACACTTGCTCTGGGTAGTGGCCAGCAAGGGTTACAATGGCAGCCGTCGAGTGTGTGCAATGGCTCTGTTCTTGAATCCATTCTTCCATTGTGGGGGCATCTGGTAGGTGAATCATCTGGGCTGGAGCTGCTGCTGATCATTCCAGTGCGCCCGCCGTAGCTTTCTACTCTCCATCTGGCACCGGGCTTCCCTGGCAGCTGCTTCTGCCTGAGAGAGGGGAGATGCCGCTGTTGCGCAGGTTGAGCAGGAAGCAGAGGGAAATGACGAGATGCTGTTGCTTCTGGGGATAGTGGAGCTCTGAGGCCCTCATTGCTACAAACCACGCTTGCTGCTGCTGCTGCTGCTGCTGCTGCTGCTGCTGCTGCTATGGCTGCGGCTGCTGCGGCTTCTGCTGCTGGTGCTGCTGCGGCTGCTGCTGGTGCTGCTGCTGGTGGTGGTACTGCTGCGGCTGCTGCTGCTGGTGGTGATGGTGGTGGTGGTGGTGGTGGTGGTGCTGCTGCTGCTGCTGCTGCTGCTGCTGCTGCTGCTGCTGCTGCTGCTGCTGCTGCTGCTGCTGCTGCTGCTGCTGCTGCTGCTGCTGCTGCTGCTACTGGTGTTGGAGGGAAGAAAGCTACAGTGGGCAATGACTGCTGCTGCATCCAGAACAGACGTTTGTGTCCCCACTGTTGCTCTCGTTCTGCTGACTCTAGAACTGACTCCCACTTCGCCCACTGCTCCTGCTCCTCCTCCTGCTCCTCCACATCCTCCTCCTCCTCCTCCTGCTGCTGCTGCTGCTGCTGCTGCTGCTGCTGCTGCTGCTGCTGCTGCTGCTGCTGCTGCTGCTGCTGCTGCTGCTGCTGCTGCTGCTGCTGCTGCAGCACCTTGAAAGGTCTAAAACCGCCGCCTTCACAACCAACGCAGGGCAGCCCGCAAACTTGGTGAAGTTCAACACCACCACTCCCAACCGTGCAACGATCCGACCAACCAATCCAGGCCGTCGGATATCCCTGCAGAGTGGAACACTCGGCAGAAAAGCCGTCAGCATTCCATGCAGCACCTCTATCATGCAACACCCCACCACTGCTGCCACACATGAAAGCCAAGCCATCCTGAGGGCCATGATGCGGGTGATAATGATGGGGGTGATAATGATGGGGGTGATAGTGATGGGGTGAACGAGAGTGTCGGGGACGTTGAGAGGGAGAAGGCTTATAGAGACCCTTCAGAGGCTCCAGTGGCAGTGATCGCAGGCGCTTTCTGGCAATAGGAGGATCAGCGGGGATCGCAGAAGGGAGATGGGCTGCAGTAGCAGGTGCAGCTGTTTCCTGGGCGTGGGGTGGCGGCACGGGTTGCTTCAGCAGCAGGGAGTGAGTAGAGCTGAAGCGCTTTGCAGTGCTCTGGCATGATCCTTCCAGCAGCAAGGAGTCCTCATTGCATGTTGTGCACGCCCCTTCAAGCTGCTGCTCCGGCGGCAGGCTTGCATCGGTGGCTGCAGCAAGTGGCCCAGTTGCACCAGCACGATGTGGGACAGCCTCGGATTCAGCCTCGGATTCAGCCTCGGATTCAGCCTCGGATTCAGCCTCGGATTCAGCCTCGGATTCAGCCTCGGACCCAGCCGCAGCCTTGGCTTCAGCCTGGGCCTCATAGAAGAGGTGTGGGCTGGTGCTCACAGCAAGTAGAGCTGGCAGCTCAGCTAGTACTCTCGCCTTGAGCGCGCCGAGCTCTGCCTTCACATCGCAATCCCCGATCCCGATTTGATTCACTGCTGCTACTGCGCAACCTGCAGCGAGCTCCAACACTTTTGCTGCCTCTTGGAGAGAAATCCAGTCGTCGTGGTTCTGGGTCGTTGGGGTTGTTCCGTGGGTGGATAAAGGTGGTTTTACATGAAGATCTTGCGAAAGACAGTCGTGGGTCAGTAGAGGGACGGCGGTGATGTCACGGTCATCACCTGCCATTCGGTTAAAGAGAACGTCCGGTCGAACTGCCATAATTGCTATGCTAGTCTGGCCTGAACAGAATAAATAGTTGACTCGTCGAAGGCACTTTGACTCCTCTCTGAACAGCTTTGACTCTTCTCCTCTCAGCTTTGACTCCTCTCCTCTCAGCTTTGACTCCTCTCCTCTCAGCTTTGACTCCTCTCCTCTCAGCTTTGACTCCTCTCCTCTCAGCTTTGACTCCTCTCCTCTCAGCTTTGACTCCTCTCCTCTCAGCTTTGACTCCTCTCCTCTCAGCTTTGACTCCTCTCCTCTCAGCTTTGACTCCTCTCCTCTCAGCTTTGACTCCTCTCCTCTCAGCTTTGACTCCTCTCCTCTCAGCTTTGACTCCTCTCCTCTCAGCTTTGACTCCTCTCCTCTCAGCTTTGACTCCTCTCCTCTCAGCTTTGACTCCTCTCCTCGCTTTGACTACTCTCCTCTCCGCCTTGGCTCCTCTCCTCTCCGCCTTGGCTCCTCTCCTCTCCGCCTTGGCTCCTCTCCTCTCAGAATTGCCTCACCAGGCGCTTCCTCTTGTGCAAGATGGCTTCCTAGCAGGCAGTTCCGTGAGAAAGTTGAGGGATGGAATCTGACACGAGTTGGTGGAAGGATCTGTTGCGGCTGTACCAAGGTCTGGTTGCTGGTGCAGCCGCGAGTAAGCATCGAGCGCAGCGACTGAGCAGCATGATGATGCTCATCTGTCAAGTGCGTGGGGTAACAGCCGTGAGGGGAAACTGCGGCCACAGGAATTTCTCCCTGTTTTTGAGCGACAGGTATCGAAAGTAATTCCTTTTCTACCAGGCTCCCCTCGTGTTGAAGCTCAGAAAAGCTTTGAGAAGTTGAGAGAAGTTGAGAGAGGCAGAAGAGCAGCAGATTGAGCTCCGCAGCTGCAGTTTCCAGCAGATGAGAGTGAAATCACCGCAACGATCAGGCACACACATGGTCTGGCATCATACGGCACAGAGCTACGGCATGCGAAGCATGGCATGGCATGAAGGTAGCTGCGACAGGAAGCTCCTGCGATGGAAGGGAGACAAGGGATGCCTAGCTCGGGAGCTGGCAGCATGGCAGCTTGTCGATTTTCAACGACACGAGAGACATGGGCCCGCTTTGCCCTGCATTGCTTGTGCAGACCTGGCGTTTCTGCGGTCCATCACCTCAGTCTCAGGAAAAGCACGGCTTTTGCAAACCCAGGCTCAGGGGATGAAACGACCTGCCTTGATGAAACGACATTCTCGTGCCGCAGAAATTTGCCCTGGATGAAACGACATGCCTTGCATAAAACGACCTCCCCTGAATGAAGCCTTCATGAGGTGATGAATCTCAGCCAGAGATCATGCCTCTCTAGGGTTTTTCCAAATTTCAAAATCGAGTGGCTCGCGAGCATAGGCCGCCGCATGTGCATGGCGGCAAGTTGAAGCACACAGATCGCACAGCATTGCGATCCAAAACCGGTGCAGTGCGACGCAGGCAACATTGACCACAAGGCAGGCGGAAACGGGAGACTTCTGACGCGTCTCAAGACATGGGGGAGAACGGACAGCTTGGAAAATCCGTGTGGAAGCAGCGAAAGGCAGGATCCCTCTCCCTTATGATAGCGCCAGCGTGGCTTTCAACGTTCTGTTTCCTCGCTCCAAATGCGTGCAGAAAACGTTTATAACACAAGCAGAATGTAGATAGAATGTCGCACAATGCGTCGCAGCGGCAACCCTAGAAGATGAAGCCTCCACATCGTGAATGTCTAGAGCTGACATACACCATTGCGATCGAAAAAATGACGGCTAGGATTCAGCGGACACCTCGTGCTCGGGGGTTCGAGTTAGAAGTTGCCGCGATGTAAAATATGACACACAAGTACCGTATACTCCCGGACAAAACACCCCCCCATAATTGTACACCCCCGGGTAGCTTGTGCGGGGTGGGTGTTATGATAGACCTCGTTTCTACTATACCCCCCTTTTTGGCTGATTTTCTATAACACCCCCCTTTTCTTACGGATTCATTATTATAGTCGTTAACGAGTAGCTGCAATACGGAAGAATATCGTGTGAATTTCTCCCTCAATGAAATTTCGCGATACATTCAAAGGCAATCTGCCGAGATTTGCCCCCTCCCACTATTTCTCTGTTGCCACGTGCAGGTGAATCTTCCGTTGCAAGTGGCAAGAGAGGTGCCACATGGCATTTTCGTGAGGGCGATGAAGTTCGAGGCAGAAACTCACATTCGCGCCTCAGGCAGTGATGCTAAAACGACCAGCAAAACACCCACATTGACTAATTAAAAAACACTAACACTAAAATATGCCATATGTAAAGACCCGGGTATTATGTGTTGGAAACAATCGGTCCTAAGCGCCTCTGTCGTGTCGAAACACTAAGACACAAAAGAAACGAAGTATAACGAATCACCGGCGAGTCAACCCTCGGAGGTTGAAAGTAACTGTTGGAGGTTACGCGAAAGTCAAAGGTCAGCGACCTTTGACCTGACAAAGTACAGCGCGACAGCAAGGACAAACAACTGTATCGTATTGAGCAGTTGCCCGAGTCGTCACTGTATCGAACCGCAACAGCAATAGTAAAATGGTTATTAACTGTATCTCTTCGTATTCCTTGTACTCTTATAAAAGCTTGTATCTCTTTGTTTTAATCAACTTACTTTGCCCTCACATACTAGCGCAAGGTGGTTCACAACTCATTAATTAACGCTTCCGTTACTACACCAACTCTACCCAGAGTTCACCCCTGCAAAGATCCTAAGGGTTTTTCAGCCCAACATGGTATGAGAGCTATCAGGGGGAATTCAACTTCTATACCGACAACATCAACAAGCATGGCTACACAAAAGGAAAGGAGCAACTCCAACGGCTCCCAGGGCACTACTCCTACTCCACCTCCTGACTCTGGCCTACAGACAGAGGAGGGCACAGCAACAAGACCCAGAGCAACATCTACCGAGACTCCCGCGAATCAACCTGCAGACTTCGACCAGAGCATGATGGAGAAGTTTTTCTCCTTCATGTCCTTCTACGAGCAACACCAGCAATCTGCACCTGCGCAGTCACACAACAGCAACAACAACGGAGCAACACCCATGAGTCTCGACGGCTCATCATATGCACGAGGAAATCAACAACAGCAGCCTACCTTTGCTCCGTACGAGCGCGGGTCCATCAGCTTTATGCCACACCCACAGCCTTCACCTGGACAAGAAAAATCACTGGACGCATTACAAGTTCAGTCGCAGTTCGCACACGTTCTGAAGATGCAGACGTCAAGACCCTTCGATGGAAAGGACTTCTTCACCTGGTCGTTCGAGTTCGAGCTGATGATGGAAGGCGCGCAGATACTCGGGTTCTTCGACGGGTCTCTGCCATACCGAACAAACGGCACACAGTACGAGAAGCAGCAGTACACCTATCAGTCAATGATGGCGTACACGATCCTACTGAGGAATATCACCCCGACTCAACAGCAGAACATAAGGTCTTACCGAGGTTACGGCAACTCCGCGGAGCTCGCGTACAACCACCTGAAGAGCCTGTATCAAGCAACAGACAGCGTAAGCCAAAGTCGGTTAATGGCGCAACTGACAACGGTTGAAATGAAACCAGGGGAGAAAGGAATGGCGTATATCAGTCGATGTCGCGAGTTGCGCGACAAGCTTCTTCGATGCGGAGGGTCGATCTCTGAAGACGCCTTCGTGACAGTCATCATCGGCGGCCTCGGTCCTCAATGGCGCGCCACAAAGGCCATTCTCCGAGCTCACGGAAGAATCTCCGAAGCAGCGCTCTGCGACGAAATCCACGCCGAGCAGCAAGACATGGACCTGCAAGAAGAACGACACAAAAAGAAGACATCAGCACCGGAATTCGCGTTCCACACTCAGCGACGCTACAACAACAACAACAACAACCGGCAGCAACAACCGAAACCAGTACCTCCGTTCTGCCACATCTGCAAAACTTCAGGACACCCGCGTACGCACTGCCCAAATCGTCAACAGTCAACAACTCCACAGCGGCAACTTCGACCTTCAAGCAGCCAAATCGCCTCAACCCAAGCAAATCCCACGACCCAGATTCAAGCCTCAACGACTTCAACGGGACAACCTGCACAAGGAGCAAGAAACATCGTCAGCTGCATGGCAAAGCTGAGTGACTCCTGCATCACCGAGTCACCACCACACTACTCACCGGAAGAACAACTCGACGAAACCACACCCCGCCGCGAGTCACTTCAGCCGAACCCGACATACGCCGCCATCGCCCAAAGCGAACCATCCGGAAAGGACACATGGTTCTTGGACAGTTGCTGCGGACAGCACATGTGCTCCTCGGGACGCTTCGTTCAACGAGAACACCAACTTCAACGCGAAGTTGTCATTACAGTCGCCAACAATCAGAACCTGCGAACACGACGACAAGGCGTAGTTCAACTTCAGTCAAGGGAAACAAACGTTATACTGCAGATGTCAAAAGTACTAATCGCGGAGGGACTCGGCTACAACTTACTGAACGTCAGTCAACTAATGGCGAAAGGGATTCACCTCGAAGCAGACAGCACCACCCAAGAATTCAAGCTGTATCACGGGAGAGGAGGACTTTACATCGACAAGGCGGTCCTCAAGAACAACGTCTTCGTTCTCGATTTCGTTCCTGATCTTGGCACCGCCGACAGCGACGCCATCGTTAACTTCACCAACTGGACACACCCTCCAGACCTTGATCCAGACTTCAGTCCAGAAGGCTTCTGGTATTCACACACCATCCCTGAAGCAGAAAGAACAAGGGCGTTAGCAACAATTCAGACAACATCAGCAGCAGCAGAGACAACATCGGCAGCAGCAGAGACAACATCGGCAGCAGCAGAGACAACATCGGCAGCAGCAGAGACAACATCGGCAGCAGCAGAGACAACATCGGCAGTAGCAGAACCATCAACGGCAGCAGCAGGAACGTCAACACCAATTGCTGGTCCTTCAACGACACCGCTCCTCATCGACGACACACCACCGACACCCGCGCAACAACTACACCCAGCACCACGAGAAGTTCATCGTAGCGCCAACTTCACCGCCAACTTCTACTCCAACTCCGATATGTACCGACGATCACCCGGACATCGCGCCGACGAAAGCACCTGGCACGCAAGGATGGGACACCCAAGCAACACAGTATTAAACAATACGATAAGAGCAGGAGTACTCGACAAGGACTCACTCCTACTGACCGACGGACGAGAACTTCAACGAGTACGCGGAACGTGCTTCACCTGCCCTGAAGGTGACTTACCACATCGACCGTTTGCGTCTCATCACAACCCGAGCGCACCCGCGTACGCACCACTCGAGAAGGTGTATAGCGACATCCTGTACAATCGGGAACCAGGACAAGTAATATACAACTATACAATCACCTTCATCGACGCCGCCACCCGTTACGTCTGGCACCTAAACCTCCCTAGCCGCGACATGGCATTCGCAGCCTTCGTTGCCTGGCTACCAGTAGCAGAGAGAGAATCGGGCGTGAAACTGAAAAGCTTCCAGTCAGACGGAGGAGAATACACCTCTCAGCGATTCAAGCAGTACCTGGCGGAAAGGGGAATCAAGCGGCTCATCTCCCTTCCCTACGCCCATCAGCAGCAAGGTGTAGCAGAAAGAATGAACAGGACCTTGCAGAACAGCATGCGCAAACTGTTACGTGGCATGCGGCTACCCAACCACCAGTGGCCTGCGGCAATGGACCACGCCGTCATGCTGCACAACTTGCTCTCGTCATCATCGCTTCCAAACAACGCATCACCGCATCTGCTATGGACAGGGAAACAGGGCAGCACAAAAATGTTACGAGTATTCGGATGCATGGTACAGTACCGACCCCCAGCAGCACGAGCGGGCCGATTTTCTCAACGAGCACAGTGGGGACTACACCTGGGAACCGAAAAGAACTACAACGCGTGGAAAATCTTCGACGTCCATTCCAAGGAAACAGTAGCAGCACGTGATGTAATTTTCTACGAACAACTCACGCTCCAGACATACCTTGCCAACCTGCAAGAAGACCAGGATCCCACAGGTGGTTTTCGCGGTGACCGAGCCTTCGCCCCAGCAGCGGACGAAGCTGACTGGGACGAGCAGAATGCGGACAACGCATCAGAAGAAGCCGGACCTCTTCCGTTCTGCTCCGTCGACGTTCCCATGGACGAAGATAACCCTCGCGAAAGTGTCAACGCCGAAACCTTCTACTATTTCGCCGACAACGGTTACGTAACACCTGCGACAGTCAACACCAACGAAGCAGAACGAGTAGGACCCAACTTCATACCTGATCCAGAAGCGGGAGATGAAGCAGCTTATCCCGAGGACGCAAATCTTCCCCGCTACTCACAGAGTGGACTGCAAATTCTCGGACTCGTCACCGCAGTCCACGGCACCGCCATTCCTAAAGAGCCTGCGACGGTTCAACATGCTCTGGGGGGGGAGCATAAGGAAAAATGGCGCGAAGCCATGGACAAGGAGCTGAAGGCACTGGAGGAACGCAACACGTGGAAAGTGGTTCCTATCGGCGTGGCACGGAACAAGACAGTGCTCACCGGGAAGTGGGTCTTCCGTGTGAAGACAAAGGCTGACGGCACCATTGACAAATTTAAAGCTCGCTGGGTTGTACGCGGCTTCGACCAAGAACACGGACGCGACTTCACCGAAACTTTCGCTCCGGTTAGCCGCCACACCTCACTACGCATTCTCCTCGCAATCGCCGCCATGAAGAAGAAGAAGCTGCGACAAATTGACGTCGCGAACGCGTTTCTCTACGCTCCTGTTGATGCAGAAATTTTCGTCGAGCTACCGCACGGCTCCCACAGAGAACCCAACCAAGTCTGCCAGCTACTCAAGTCACTCTACGGACGCTCACAGTTTCATCTACCGTCACTCAGTACCTCGGCCTCAACATCCGGGAAGAGGAGGACGCGATCTACCTCAGCGCCGAGAAATATGCCGACACCATCGCCAAACGCTTTACGCTCACACCGACAGCCATCTCCACGCCATACCGCTACACAGCAGGGAACGACAAAGGAAGCTCCGCTCTACTCAAGCCTGCCGGCATACGAGACTACCAGAAGAAGCTGGGATGTCTTCTCTTCGCAGCCGTCACCTGTCGCCCCGACCTCTCATACTCCGCAAGCCAGCTCGCCACCTACCTCAAGAAGCCTGAAGCAGAACATCTGGCGGAGCTCGACCGCGCTCTTCACTACTTCGTCAGCACCCCAACGATCGGCCTAACTTACTACAAGAACGCAACCACACCGACTAAGTTAATCGGCTACGTCGACGCTGATCACGCTGGCGACTCCGACAATAGGCGCTCCCGCACCGGCTACATCTACCGCCTCGAACCTATCGGACCTATCTCTTGGCAGTCGAGCAAGCAGGAATTAATTGCTCTCTCGTCAGCTCAAGCAGAATATATTGCACTCTGCTCAGCCACCAAGGAAGGACTCTATCTTCGTGAGCTGCTGGAAGAAGCGAAGTTAGCCGAGTTACCCAACTTTACCCTGTTCTGCGACAACCAGTCGGCAATTCGCATCGCCAACAAGAACGGCTTCGCGAACAGGACGAAACACATCGCCCTGCGATATTTCTTCGTGAAGGACGAGATCGAGAAGGGAAGGCTCGAGCTGTCATACTGTCCCACGTCCGAGATGGCAGCTGACTACCTGACCAAGAAGCTCGGTAAGCAGAAGTTCGAATACTGCATGCTGCTGACTGGACAGAGCCACGTCAGCGACACTCCAGAAGCGAAGGGGAGTGTTGGAAACAATCGGTCCTAAGCGCCTCTGTCGTGTCGAAACACTAAGACACAAAAGAAACGAAGTATAACGAATCACCGTCGAGTCAACCCTCGGAGGTTGAAAGTAACTGTTGGAGGTTACGCGAAAGTCAAAGGTCAGCGACCCTTGACCTGACAAAGTACAGCGCGACAGCAAGGACAAACAACTGACTCGGTATTGAGCAGTTGCCCGAGTCGTCACTGTATCGAACCGCAACAGCAATAGTAAAACGGTTATTAACTGTATCTCTTCGTATTCCTTGTACTCTTATAAAAGCTTGTATCTCTTTGTTTTAATCAACTTACTTTGCCCTCACATACTAGCGCAAGGTGGTTCACAACTCTTTAATTAACGCTTCCGCTACTACACCAACTCTACCCTTAGGAATGAAAAACCCTTAGGATCTTTGCATGCAGTATTCGAACTTCTGTTGGGCTGAAAAACCCTTAGGATCTTTGCAGCCCAACATTATGTATTTTTTTCCTATGAGGAGACCCCCCCCATTTTTTCCCTGTATTTTTAGCTATAACCTAGGGTGTTATGTCCGGGAGAATACGGTAGAAGTCTCGTGGGCACATTTGCCTTCCGTTAAAAAAAGAAAACGTGAACATAAGCAATCCAACTACATTACTAGAACTCATTGACAGGGCCTCAGATTCGTTTTAGGGTACCCTGAGCACTCAGGGTCCCTTGGAGGTGTAACACTGATCTTCAGTGTTGCCTGCTTAGAAACACTGATTTTTCAGGGTTAGTAAAAAAAAAACACTGATCACACAGGGTGCCTTTTCAAAAAACACTGATAGAATAATTAAAGAAGGGGTGCAGGCCCGGTCGTGATGTGGAGAGCATGAATGAACGAGACCCCCTGCGGCATGGGTCGGCTGGTCGAACCGCACAACCACGCCCTTGCGTGGTGAATCTGATCTGATGCCACCATTCACCACTGGTCCACTCTGGATTTGTGCGCAGCGAGGCCAAGAATGACAAGTGTTGGCAGAAGTCAGAGTCAACGAAGCATTGAAACAATTGGAACAGCCAATCAAATAGCGCCTTTGCGCAAACACTGCCCAAAATTGAGCCGCAGGGTGGCGTCGATCCTCGTTGGGTACACCCTCTTTCTCACCTCTCTCACCGGCGGAAGCACTGGCTACAGTGTTTGGACGTAGCGGGCTGGTGAGATAAGTCGGTTGCGGGCAAAGTCGCACGAGGGTTTGAAACACGCCTTGGGCCGTTAAAAAGCATTAACGTTGAATAACCGTCCCGACCGCTTTGAAAACAACAGTACCATTGTAGAACGTAGAAAACCTTTACTAAACGCCCTGGGTCAAATTGTCACTGTAACGCATGTGATCGGACCTTCTTTGGTCCGGTGTGGCTACACTAAGCGTCTCTGTCAGTATAACATATGCCAGTCTATCGAGAAAAAGGGTGTACATGAATGATGACGGCGTGCCAATATGCAAGAAACACGGAGTTTCGGTTTCAGGGTCAACCCCGATACAACACTGACTCGTCAGTGTCTGCAAACACAAAACACTGAAAATTCAGTGTTCTACAAAATAAAACACTGATCCATCAGGGTCGCTAAAAAAAAAAGGCTGATCCATCAGGGTCGCAATAAAAAACAAGGGTCAAACTTCAGGAATTCAGGGTAAAATTCCTGACATCTGAGGCCCTGCTCATTGACCAGCACAAAGCTTCAACGTTCTTTACAATCAGTTAGCCGTTCGAGCACAGGTACATTGTGAGTCACGAGGTGGCTGTGTGCCAAGTGCTTTTTATCCAGCTTGAGGTTGTGGAGAGTTGAAGGTGGTGTGCAGTGTCACAACTGAGTGCAGTCCAAGCAGAGTCTGACTGTGCAGAGTGCTTGTGCTCTGGCTTAGTTCTGACAACAAATTTTTCCAGCTACGAGGTAATGTAAGTCAGGAAGCTCATGAAGAGCCCTGGTTGGTGGGACCCCTCTCGTTGTACACACACTCCTTTTGAGTGGACAAGTCAACCAGAGAAGTGTGAGAGCCGCAAGTCATGAGGCTGGCAGCGCCGCGTGCTTGTACTCTGGCTTGAGCTCGTACAGGCCCTGGTTGGGCCCTCTCTTGTTGTACACACACTGCAATTACTACTTCCAGTTTTCAACAGTGAGTTTGCACTTCAGCCACACAGTAGTGCCAAGTTAAGTAGCTGCTGGCGGCGCTGCGTGCTTGTATTCTGGCTTGAGCTCGTAGAGGCCTTGGTTGGGCCCTCTCTTGTTGTACACACACATGTCGCCCAACACCTCCTTGAGGAATTGCTGTGGGAGGGAGGGGAAGGGGAGGGAGAGTGGGTGGCAGCAAGGCAAGTGAATGACACAGGACACATAGACTCTTCTGGTGCACGCACATGTGGCCCACCGCCTCCTGTAGAGGAATCGCTGCGATGGGCAGGGTGAGGAGGGAGAGTGGGTGTGATTGCTGGCAGACACACATGATGAGGCAGACACACATGATGAGGCAGACACACATGATGAGGCAGACACACATGATGAGGCAGACACACATGATGAGGCAGACACACATGATGAGGCAGACACACATGATGAGGCAGACACACATGATGAGGCAGACACACATGATGAGGCAGACACACATGATGAGGCAGCACACATAGCCAGGACACACACAGGACACGTGGCGAGGGAGCACACATCATACACCCCCCTCCTTCCCCGCCGTGATCCCCTCACCTTTGAGAATTCTCAAAAGTGATTTCAATATCACCTGAGGCTGTTGTGTCATATCCGTGAGGTGCTTGAGCGTCCAGTGGGGGCGCTACACTGATGGTACTTCTGAGAATTCTCAACGTACCAACTTCGCATCTGTGCGGTGCTTGAGTGTCCAGTGGGGGCGCTCCTCAAACAGCGCAAACAGCTTTGCTTCCATCACACCACCCACACGCATGCATACCAACTCCAATCTGCTCCACTGCCCTCACCTGCGGCTGCTGAGTCGCGTCTGTGAGGTGCTTGAGTGTCCAATGCAATTGCTTCTCAAAGAGCGCAAACAGCTTCGCCTCCACCACCTACATGCGTGCGCACTCCAACCCAGCACCAATGCCCCTTCACCCCTCACCTGTGACTCCAATTTGATTGCCTTCACCCCTCACCTGTGGCTGCTGTGTCGCGTCTGTGAGGTGTTTGAGCGTCCAGTGCGGGCGCTCCTCAGAAGAACGAACAGCGTTGCCACCACATCTCCTGACATGCGCACCCGCTCCTACCCAGCTACCCCTTCACCCACTGCTACCCAGCTACCCCTTCACCCACTCCTACCCAGCTACCCCTTCACCCACTCCTACCCAGCTACCCCTTCACCCACTCCTACCCAGCTACCCCTTCACCCACTCCTACCCAGCTACCCCTTCACCCACTCCTACCCAGCTACCCCTTCACCCACTCCTACCCAGCTACCCCTTCACCCACTCCTACCCAGCTACCCCTTCACCCACTCCTACCCAGCTACCCCTTCACCCACTCCTACCCAGCTACCCCTTCACCCACTCCTACCCAGCTACCCCTTCACCCACTCCTACCTATCTACCCCTTCACCCCTCACCTGCGGCTGCTGAGTCGCGTTTGTGAGGTGTTTGAGCGTCCAGTGCGGGCGCTCCTCAGAAAGAGCGAATAGCGTTGCCACCACATCTCCTGACATGCGCACCCACTCCTACCCAGCTACCCCTTCACCCACTCCTACCCAGCTACCCCTTCACCCACTCCTACCCAGCTACCCCTTCACCCACTCCTACCCAGCTACCCCTTCACCCACTCCTACCCAGCTACCCCTTCACCCACTCCTACCCAGCTTCCCCTTCACCCACTCCTACCCAGCTACCCCTTCACCCACTCCTACCCAGCTACCCCTTCACCCACTCCTACCTAGCTACCCCTTCACCCCTCACCTGCGGCTGCTGTGTCGCGTCTGTGAGGTGCCTCAGCGTCCAGTGCGGGTGCTCCTCAAAGAGCGCGAAGAGCTTTGCCTCCACCACGTCTCGCAACATACACACACGCACTCCAGCCCACTCCAACAGCTTTACCTCCCCTAATTCCCTCACCTACTCCCCTCCCTCTTCTCACCTGTGGCTGCTGAGTCGCGTCTGTGAGGTGCTTCAGAGTCCAGTGCGGGCGCTCCTCAAACAGCGCAAACAGCTTTGCCTCCACCACATCTCGCGACATGCGCACTCGCTTGCTGTCCTTATCCGCTGCCCTCGCTGCTGCTGCCTGCTGCCATGCCGGTACTGTGCCTGCCTTGCGCTGGAGAGAAGTGGGGAAAGCGGGATGGGAGAATGGGGGGGATGGGGGGGATGGGGGGAATGGTGCCATGCCTGTCTTGTGCTGTAGAGAGATGCGGGGGCGGAGGAGAGGGTTGGGGGCAAGGCGCACAAAGGACCCCAACCCCAACCCAAGGCGCACAAAGGACCCCAACCCCAACCCAAGGCGCACAAAGGGTTGGGGGCAAGGCGCACAAAGGGTTGGGGGCAAGGCGCACAAAGGGTTGGGGGCAAGGCGCACAAAGGGTTGGGGGCAAGGTGCACAAAGGGTTGGGGGCAAGGCGCACAAAGGGTTGGGGGCAAGGCGCACAAAGGGTTGGGGGCAAGGTGTACAAAGGGTTGGGGGCAAGGTGCACAAAGGGTTGGGGGCAAGGTGCACAAAGGGTTGGGGGCAAGGTGCACAAAGGGTTGGGGGCAAGGTGCACAAAGGGTTGGGGGCAAGGTGCACAAAGGGTTGGGGGCAAGGCGCACAAAGGGTTGGGGGCAAGGTGCACAAAGGGTTGGGGGCAAGGTGCACAAAGGGTTGGGGGCAAGGTGCACAAAGGGTTGGGGGCAAGGTGCACAAAGGGTTGGGGGCAAGGTGCACAAAGGGTTGGGGGCAAGGTGCACAAAGGGTTGGGGGCAAGGTGCACAAAGGGTTGGGGGCAAGGCGCACAAAGGGTTGGGGGCAAGGCGCACAAAGGGTTGGGGGCAAGGTGCACAAAGGGTTGGGGGCAAGGTGCACAAAGGGTTGGGGGCAAGGTGCACAAAGGGTTGGGGGCAAGGTGCACAAAGGGTTGGGGGCAAGGCGCACAAAGGGTTGGGGGCAAGGCGCACAAAGGGTTGGGGGCAAGGTGCACAAAGGGTTGGGGGCAAGGTGCACAAAGGGTTGGGGGCAAGGCGCACAAAGGGTTGGGGGCAAGGTGCACAAAGGGTTGGGGGCAAGGCGCACAAAGGGTTGGGGGCAAGGTGCACAAAGGGTTGGGGGCAAGGTGCACAAAGGGTTGGGGGCAAGGCGCACAAAGGGTTGGGGGCAAGGTGCACAAAGGGTTGGGGGCAAGGCGCACAAAGGGTTGGGGGCAAGGTGCACAAAGGGTTGGGGGCAAGGCGCACAAAGGGTTGGGGGCAAGGTGCACAAAGGGTTGGGGGCAAGGCGCACAAAGGGTTGGGGGCAAGGTGCACAAAGGGTTGGGGGCAAGGTGCACAAAGGGTTGGGGGCAAGGTGCACAAAGGGTTGGGGGCAAGGCGCACAAAGGGTTGGGGGCAAGGCGCTCAAAGGCCCTGAATTCCCTGACCTCCGCACTGCTTGCTCTCCGTGCCTGCCTTGCGCCGGAGAGAAATAGGGTGGGGGAAGGGGGGTGTGAGAGGCTGCTGCTATGCTGGTGTGGTGCCACCTCACATTACCACTTCCCTCAAATCATCACCTTCTCATCATTATTGCTTCACTCACCTTGACGTTGGCTGATGACGGTCCCAGGGATGGGCAGGCACGGGCCAGAGGCACCCCTTACGGTGGAAGCTTAAAGCTTAAAGCTGTGTGAATCAAGCACTTAAAGCTGCCCTCACCTTGACCTTGGTGACGGTGCCAGGCATGGGCAGACTTTGCCCTGCCTGCCTGCCATTGCCTTGCTTTGATTCCTCCCCTTACAATATCTTTCTTACCATGCAGCCCTGTTGGGATACGCCCTCACATCACTGCTGCTCTCACCTTGACGTTGGTAATGGTGCCAGGCATGGGCAGCCGAGGCCCGGCACCTCTCATGGTGGAAGCATAAAGCTTAAAGCTGTGTGTGAAAGAAGCGCCCTCACATTATGGCTGCCCTTACCTTGACATTAGTGACGGTGCCAGGCATGGGCAGACGGGGACCAGCGGCACCTGATGGGTCCCACTTCTGTAGAGATAAGAGGAGGGGAGAGACGGGAAGGGAAGTAGGAAGAGAAGGAGGGGGAAGGGGGGCTGTGTGGGAGGCGGGAGGGAGAGAGAGGCATGGCAGCGTGTGCTCGCAGACGGGGACCAGCGGCAACCGATGGATCCCACTTCTGCAGAGAGGTAAGAGAGAGAGAGAGAGAGAGAGAGAGAGAGAGAGAGAGAGAGAGAGAGAGAGAGAGAGAGAGAGAGAGAGAGAGAGAGAGAGAGAGAGCGAGATTGGAAGCAGCAGCAGCGCCTCTCCCCCTGCTGGCCCAGATGGACCCCCAACTTGCCCTCCTCCTCCTCACCCGCTGTGTCAGCCGCCGAGCTTCCTTCCTGGCCAGAACCACCCCCCTAGAGGCCCTCCCTGAAGCCGAATGGTCCGCTTGGGGGGAACAACTCCTTCACACCTTCCTAGACTCGGCCCACATCATGAGGCCGAGGAGCGTCAGGGGAGGATTTGGCGGCAGGCGGCCCTGCCAGTGACTTTGGGAGGCCTGGGCATCACTGACCCCGCCGTTGAAGGCAGCTATGCCTACCTCGCCTCAGTGATCAGCACAGCCCGCCTCTTGCACTCCCTGGAGGACTCGTTGCACCCCGCTGTCGCCGCGCTCCTCCCCCTTTTGGATCCAACCCACGGCTCCCCACACGCGCTACCTGCACGCCTCGCCGCGGCTGAGGCAGCCCTGCCCCCCGAGGCTCTCGAGGTGCTCCAGGCCGGGAAGGCTGACCCCAAGGGACTGAAGCTGCAGCAGAACCTAGCACTGGCGGTTCACTCCCGCCGCTTCCTGAGAGTCATGCGCGAGGCGAGGCGGATGCGCCCCAACCCCCGCTCTGGCCATGCGCAACGGATGCAGTCGGTGCTGGGCCCAGGCGCGGGGGATTGGCTGCTGGCGATCCCGCTCACCCCCTCGCTCCGGATGGGCCCGTCCCAGCTCTCAACTGCAGCTGCCTTCCGCCTAGGCCTCCCCCTCCCAGTGCCTAGACGCTGTGACTGCCGCTACCGCACCACCTTCCCCGACGACCGCCTCCCCAACCACCTCATGCGCTGCGAGAAGGGGAAAGGGAGGACCGCAACCCACCACGCTCTGCGGGATGAGATAGCGAACATTGGGGCGGAGGCGGGGTTTACGGTTCACAAGGAGACGTATGTCTACTCACTGGTTGAAAACCTAAAGGCGGATGTCACCATCCGTCATCCCCTGACTGGTGAGGTTTGGATGTGCGACGTGACCGTGACGGACCCGGTGTCAAGGCAGGACGAGAACTGCAACCGAGCTCCTGGATGGGCGGCCAGGGCGGCAGCAGAGAAAAAGGAGGATAAGTACGCACGGCGGAACGCGTGGGTGGGGTTCCACGCGCTTGCAGTGGAAACTTATGGCTACCCCTCGCCGGGGGTGATGGCTTACCTGCGGCAGTGCGCAGAGCTGGCGGCAAAGCTGCGGTTTAACGCGGCTCCTACCTCCTACGAAGCAGCGAAGCTGCTGACGGAGTACCGCCAGCGCTGGAGCGTGTGCCTCCAGCGGGCGCAGGCCAACGCCCTCCGCACCAAGACCAACGAGGCCTTGGCGGCGGACTAGCTCGGCTTTAGAGGACCCATCATCCCTCTCAGTGAGGGACAGCTGCACCAGTTGATTGAGGCCCCGTTCGACCAGTAGGGTCGGACAGAGGGGGGGGGGGCTGAGTAGGTAGGAGACTTGAGGTAGTTCGGATCTCGGTTTGGATGTTTGTTGTGCTTGTGTGTTCTGCATCTTCCTTTGTACCACCCCTCATGGTAATGCAAGGACCATTCGAGAGAGAGAGAGAGAGAGAGAGAGAGAGGCATGGCAGCGTGCATTTGCAGTCCGGTGGCCAGAGGCACCTGATGGGTCCCACTTGTGCAGCGAAGGGCAGAGGAGCGAAAGCGAAGGGAAAAGAATGAGAATTTGCGGCAAAGAGACGACGAGGGCAGAAGAACGAAAAGGAGCAGGGGCAACAAGGGAGGGATGTGAGATGGAGAGAGGCGAGGTGGGGGAGGTGGGAAGCGGTTAGAAACATTCAAAAAGTGGGCAGTCAGGAGCAAGAGGAGAGGCCCAGGATGGATCCCTTAGCTCCCGCGTCTGCAGCAAGCGTTTTGAGTCGACTCGAAATCCGTGTGAAATTAGTCGTGTTTTGAATCAACTCAAAATCCGCGTGAAACTAGTCGTGCTTAAAAAAACTCACAACCTGCGTGGAATGAGTCGTGTTTTAAAACAACTCAAAATCCGCGTAAAATGAGTCGTGTTTTGAGTCGACTCAAAATACGAGTCAGAGGCAAGAGGGCCAGGAGGATGGATTCCTTAATTCCCGCATCTGCAGCACCTGCAGGTGCGCTGCACACCCCCACACCCTGCACACCCCCACACCCTGCACACCCCCACACCCTGCACACTCCCACACCCTGCACTCCCAAACCAAACCCTGCCCCTGCTCCGCCCTAACCCCCTCCCCCTGTTTCCTTCTAGACTAATTCAACCCACCTGCAGCGTGCATTTGGGCGTGTTCCATCTCTACACCTGAGCCCGCAACATCTGTCAGTACCTGCCCACCCATACCCCTTCCCTCCCACCCACAACCAACCTCCTCGATTCCCCACCGACTAACCCACCTGCAGCGCGCGCTTGGTGGTGCTTCCATTTCTTCTCCCGTGTCTGCAGCATCCACCAATACCCCCTGTCCATGCGCATCCCTTTCCCCCACCCATCCCCAAAAGTGTAACCCCCAGCCGTCTCCATTCCCCTCGCACCTGCAGCGTGCACTTGGGTGTGTTCCACTTCTTCTCCTGCATCTGCAGCATCTGCCAATGCCCCCTGTCTGTTATGTGCCCACCCATGCCCTCCCCCATCTTTCCTTCTTCCAGCTAATTCCCAGCCGCCTCCATTCCCCTCGCACCTGCAGCGCGCGCTTGGGTGTGTTCCATTTCTTCTCCTATGTCTGCAGCATCTGCCGATACCCTCGGTCCCCTGCCCACCCCCATACCTTTCCCCTCAACATTCTTAAATTCAACCCCCTCCATCTCCCACCAACCCACCTGCAGCGTGCGCTTGGGTGTGTTCCATTTCTTCTCCCGCGTCTGCAGCATTTGCCGGTACCCGCGGTCCCCACTGGGCGGCTGCATGTCAAACTTGTGCTCCACCTTGCCCTCCAGAGCAATGCGGCCTGTAAGGGATATGGCATGGCAGTGGGCAGAAGGACAGAAAGATGAGAGGGGGAAGGGCAGCAACAGGGAGTGCGCCTATCCATCTGCCTGTACCCCCGGTCCCCACTGGGCAACTGCATGTCGAACTTGTGCACCACCTTGCCCTCCAGAGCAATGCGGCCTGCCAGGGATAGATAGAGTGAGATGAAGGACCATTCGAGTAAGATGGCAGTAGGCAGGAAGAGAGAAAGTGAGGGTGGGAGTGCCTCCAGCCATCTAGCATCTGCCGGTACCCCCTGTCCCCACTGGGCGGCTGCCTGTGAAACCTCTGCTCCAATGCTGTGGGGATAGGGGGCACCTTGCCTTGCAATGCTATTGTGCGGCCTGGAGGACAGAGAGTTGAGGGGGAGAAGGCCAGCAACGGCAGCACAGCAGTGTGTGAGTGCCTCTAGCCATTTGCAGGATCTGCCGGTACCCCCTATCCCCACTGGGCGGCTGTCTGTAGAACTCTGCTCCACCTTGCCTTCCAATGCGATGCCGCCTGCGCGAGAGAACCATGAGTATGGAAAGAGCAGCAATGGCGACAGGACAGGACAGGACAGGACAGGGTGGGTTTGCATTGCACCTATCCGACTGCCAGTGCTCCTTATCTGAACCGGGCGGCTGCAGGGATTGTTTGACTCGCAGGAAGAGGAACACACGGGATTAAAATAAACTCACGCACCAAACACTGCACTCACCGCTGGCAGACTCGGAGAAGACGTGCATGGGCACGTGGTCGGGTGTGAATGCGAGGTTGTACTCCATTGGAAGCTCTGCTGCTGCCCCCTCTGGCACCTCCAGCCGCATCATGAACTGGGGGGGGGGGGGGAAAGGGGGGAAAGAAGGAAGGAGAGGTGGGGTTGGGGAAAGGGGGGAAAGAAGGAAGGAGAGGTGGGGTTGGGGAAAGGAGGGAAAGAAGGAAGGAGAGGTGGGAGAAATTTCCTACTCCTAGAAAAACCATCATAATCGGCTTGTATTTGCTCTTCCCTTATTAATAAATAACTGCTCTCGCCCACTGGCGCTTAGCTTCGGAGTTCTGATGGGGAAAGGAGAGCAGGGAGGGGAAAGGAGAGCAAGGAGTGCAGAGTGCTGCCCCTCCCTATCGGCGTGCCAATTCGAGGTTGTACTCTATCGGAAGCTCTGCTGCTGCCCCTTCTGGCACCTCCAGCCGCATCATGAAATGATTGGGTGGTGGTGTGTTGCGGCAAGAAGGGAGGAAGGAGAGGGGTGGGAGTGAGTGAAGAGGAGAGCATTCAAGGGGCCGGGCCGGCTGTGAATGCGAGGTCGTAGTCTATAGGAAGCTCTGCTGCTGCCCCCTCTGGCACCTCCAGCCGCATCATGAACTGATGGGGAGGAGGGGGGCGGGGCAGGAGTAGAATGGGGAGAGACGGGGGGTGCAGGGCAGCAGGGAGGGGAGGGGAGAGGAGAGTGCTGTGAATGCGAGGTTGTACTCTATCGGGAGCTCTGCTGCTGGCCCCTCTGGCACCTCCAGCCGCATCATGAACTGATGGGGAAGGGGAACGAAGGGGGGAGGGGGAAGCGGGAAAAGGAGTGAGAGAAGACGAGAGCAGGGAGGGCAGACAGACAGACAGACTGTTGTGACTCTGAGGATTCGCCTTAATGGAGTGGCGTGGCACCCCCTCGCTGACTTTTGAGTCGACTCAAAAGTCAGGGAGGGAGGGCAGACAGACAGACTGTTGTGAATGTGAAGATCGGATCTGACTTAATGGAGTGGCATTACCTCGTTATTGCCACATGGGTTACAGACATCCCTTCGCCAGTCACATAAGTAGTAACAGCCCCTCGCTATAGTCACCTTGGCAACAGCCCCTCATTATGGTCACCTCACCTGTGTGGCGGCCTGTCCACCCTGGGGACGAGCGCCGCGCGCAGGTCAAACGCCATGCGCACTCGCCCCACCACCCCCATTCCCCCCCTCCCCTGCTGCTCCTCCCCCTCCCCCGCCCCCGCTGCTCCCCCCCTGGTGACAGCCCCTGGTTATAGTCACCTGCGTGGCGGCCTGTCCGCCCTGGGGGCGAGCGCGCGGGTCAAACGCCATGCGCACGCGCCCCACCACGCCCACTCCCGCTCCCCCCGCTCCCCCCCCAGGTGGCGGAGGCGTGGAGGGGGCGCCCTGCGCCGTACCTCCTCCCCCTGCTGCCTCCCCCGCAGGCTTGTCGCCTGCCTTGTGCCACCTGTCCGCCACGAACTGGGGTACCTGCGGTGGGCGGAAGGGGGTGGAGTAAGAGGGCGGAACAGGGGCAGAGGGGAACACGGGGATTGGGGGGGCTGACTTGTCCCCTGCCTTGTGCCACCCGTCCGCCACGAACTGTGGTACCTGCTGTGCGGGGAAAGGGGGGAGGGGGGGGAGAGTGCGGAGAGAGGCAGGGAGAGAGGGAGCAATGAGGCAAGGGGATCAATGAGAGGGAGCAATGAGGCAAGGGGATCAATGAGAGGGAGCAATGAGGCAAGGGGATGGGAAGAACGAGGTTGGCTTGTCGACAGCCTTGAGCCATCTGCCCGCCACCAACTGTGGCACCTGCAGTGGGGGAGAAGGCAGTAGTAGGGGGTTGGGAGAAGGGGGATCAGGAGAGAACGAGCAATGGGGCAAGTGAGCAGAAGGAAGGTTGGCTCGTCCGCCGCCTTGTGCCACCTGTCCGCCACGAACTGTGGTACCTGCGGTGGGGGGGGGATTAGGGAGGAAGAGAGGGGGAGAGGGGGACGAGAGTGGAAAGAGAGCGATGGTGCACTTGGGAAGCGGGAAGGTTGGCCTGTCCTGCCACGGACTGTGGCACCTGCAGCGGGGGGAAACGGGGGGAGGGGGGAGAGTGCGGATCGATGAGACAAGGGAATAGGAAGAAGGTTGGCTTGTCGCTGGCCTTGGTAACTGCAGTGGGCGGGGGGGGGGGAAGAGGGGAGAAGGAGCGAGCGATAAGGCAAGCACACAAGAGAAGGCTACATTGCCCTAGAAGAGGAGCGGAGGGCGGGGGAAGAGGAGGGGAGTGCGGGGGAAGAGGAGGGGAGGGCGGGGGAAGAGGAGGGGAGGGCGGGGGGAGAGGAGGGGAGGGCGGGGGGAGAGGAGGGGAGGGCGGGGGGAGAGGAGGAGAGGGCGGGGGGAGAGGAGGGGAGGGCGGGGGGAGAGGAGGGGAGGGCGGGGGAAGAGGAGGGGAGGGCGGGGGGAGAGGAGGGGAGGGCGGGGGGAGAGGAGGGGAGGGCGGGGGGAGAGGAGGAGAGGGCGGGGGGAGAGGAGGGAGGGCGGGGGGAGAGGAGGGGAGGGCGGGGGGAGAGGAGGGGAGGGCGGGGGGAGAGGAGGGGAGGGCGGGGGGAGAGGAGGGGAGGGCGGGGGGAGAGGAGGGGAGGACGGGGGGAGAGGAGGGGAGGGCGGGGTGAGGGGAGGGGAGGGCGGGGGGAGAGGAGGGGAGGGCGGGGGGAGAGGAGGGGAGGGCGGGGGGAGAGGAGGGGAGGGCAGGGGAAGAGGAGGGGAGGGCGGGGGGAGAGGAGGGGAGGGCGGGGGGGGAGGAGGGGAGGGCGGGGGGAGAGGAGGGGAGGGCGGGGGGAGAGGAGGGGAGGGCGGGGAGAGAGGAGGGGAGGGCGGGGGGAGAGGAGGGGAGGGCGGGGGGAGAGGAGGGGAGGGCGGGGGGAGAGGAGGGGAGGGCGGGGGGAGAGGAGGGGAGAGGGAGGGAAAAAGAAGGGAGGGCAAGGGAAGAGGAAGAGAGAAGGGAGGAAGAGGAGAGGAAGGAATGAGAGGAAGAAAAGAGAGAGAGAGAGAGGAGGAAGAACATTCTTTCTCTCTTCTATTCTCTCCTCTTCTTCCTCCTCTCTCCCACCCTCCTCTTCCTCCCATATCTTCCTTCCCCTCCTCTTCCTCCCTCCTCTCTTTCTCTCTTCCTCTTCCCTTTCCCTCCCCTCTTTTTCCCTCCCTCTCCCCTTCTCTTCACCCGCCCTCCTCTCCTCTTCTTCCGCCCTCCCCTCCTCTTCCCCCGCCCTCACCTCCTCTTCCTCCGCCCTCCTCTCCTCGTCCCCCGCCCTCCTCTCCTCTTTTTCCACCCTCCTCTCCTCTTCCCCCGCTCTCCCCTCCTCTTCTTCCGCCCTCCTCTCCTCTTCCCCTCCTCTTCCTCCTCCCATCCTCTTCCTCCTCCCCTCCTCTTCCCCCGCGCACAAGAGTAAGAGGGGCAGAAGAGGGGGAAGAGGGGGAAGAGGGGGAAGAGGGGAAAGGGAAGAGGAAGAGTTTGGTTTGTCCCCCGCCTTGTGCCATCCGCCGCTACGAACTGTAGTGCCTGCCTGCAGTGGGGGGGAGGGGGGGAAGAAGGTGTGAAGGAGGTGAGGGGGGGTGTGTGTACGGGAGTGTTGGTAAAGGGGAAGGGGGGAGATGAGGGAGAGAGCGATGCGACAAGGGGGCAGGGGGAAGGTTGTGTCACCTGTCCGCCACAAAACGGGTTCACGATGTGCTTTGGTTTGTTGCCGGCGTTCTGTTCAGCCTCTTTCGCACCTTCATCAGCCACACGCCCTTCGCACCTTCATCAGCCACACGCCCTTCGCACCTTCATCAGCCACACGCCCTGATTGGCTCGCGACAAGTCCAGCTCGCCACCTCCGTCGCCGCCTTTCGCGCTCGCCATGATGCCGCCTTTTGGCAACTCGCCGACGCGCGCCGCTCTTTTACTCGCGTCCCTCCTTCAGCCGGTATTAGATGCCTAAAGTCGGGCCGTCCCTTCTTCCGCCTGTAACCGCGTCGCCCCTCCTCCCCCTTCCCCCTCTCAGCCAATTCGACTACCCCCTCTCACCCAATTCGACTACTATCTTATCCACACGAGCCCTCCGCTGAATCGTTGTCCTTCAAAATGTTCGTAATTCGCCTGGCACGAATGCTTTGTTTCTGTTTCCACTGCGAGGACTCAGATTAATTTTATAAGTAGTATTTCGGCTGGCATCTCGTTCGCCTTGCTCCGATCGGCACCCGTTCGGAAGACTCGCGGGTGCCGGTACCTGCGGGTTCCTCTCGCGCGTCGTAAACTTTCGAGGCGCCTCAAAAGTCCGAAGACTTGCAGGTGCCGGTGCTTGCGTTCCTCTCGCGCGTCGTAAAACGAACCAACGTACGTCCTGCTTCCACTTTAGGTCAGCACTAAGCAGGGATTGCGTGCCCGCTAGATGAGAATACCTAGTGAGACAGGTTGCCAAAAGTTGGCGAGGCGACAAGGAAGAAGATTTTACTCGTTATTAGCGGTCAGGTGATTGAACCGTTCGAGTGTAGCAATTTTGAAAGTCGAAGTGAAAAACGCTTACGCAACGGCTCGCGAAATAACAAACGCAGGAAGGACCCAAAATCTCGTCAACAATTCATTCCCCTTCAACACGCCCTCCAATTTGAGTTCACTCAAGAATTTCCCACCCTAGACTAACAGTCTAATCGCACGAGCTCGCGTGCTGATCGGGTCACAGACCCACCGTGCGACGGCCATCGCTACCCCCAGCCATGCCGAAGGTCGATCGCGGTGAAGTTGTCACATGCCCGCCTGTGTGACTGCTCACGGACGACGAGCTAGGGCTACTCAAAGGTACACCTATCACCGATCGAATCATCGCGCTGATCGCGTGGCAATATCACCGATCGAATCATCGCGCTGATCACGTGGCAATTCTTTGCGTGGCTAGCTCTTTCGAAAGTCCTTTCGCCTCGCCGCTCTCGCCCATCTCGCTCCCGCGACTCTCGCTACGCGCCTCGCGTCTCTCACCTCTCGCCAGGCCCCACTAGTCTCACCCTTCCCTGGACGAAATGTCGGGCTGTATTCAACGTTCGTGCATTTTCGCCAATCGAGCCGTGTCCTTTCTGTAACACCCCAAGCTATTATAATGGTGATTACAAGGCTTTATAGTAACATTCCAATACAAGTTGAAGCCTTAACTAGCTCCCAAAAGCCTTGGAGGTGTCAATCTTCTTGAAGGAGGTGTCAATTATAATAAATATATTATAATTGTGTAGGAAGGCTTGTGAGAGAGCCCAAAATGACTTAGAGAAATAATCCCATTCCCATCTTGATTAGTTGGAGTGGGAGGTTGAGAATGAGCTTGGTAGCTCAAACCCCTTCAATACATCCCTTGGGGAACTCTCCCAACCATGGATTCCATGGTGGGATGGTTCCTAGGCTAGCAGCCTATGTGGCAATTAGGTTGGGTTGGAAAACCTAACTTTGCACCATTGTATGGTTGCATTTTTGATTGAGTAGATTTTAACATTGAATTGGCAGTTTCAGATTTGTTGGAATTCCAATCCTTGGATTTCACTTTCATGGGTTGGAATGTTCCAAGCCTCAATGTTGAGGTTTGGGAAAACCTAACCAACCCTTCCTTCCCAACCCCAACTACAATCTCCCGCAACACAACCTTCATCGAGCTCAATCTCGATGGTTGCCTTAGGAGTGAGGTAGGTCGATAGGTAGGAGTAGGGAATGCGTTACACTTCCCTTCCTCCCTTCACCCCTTAGACTGGTATCTCTCGGGCAGAATAAAGGCGCCGCAGCAGGAGCCTCGGCAGGACCCCGAGCCGGAGCGTCCGGTTCCTCGCAGTCCGAGGTGGTTAGGTTCGGCGATGTAACGCATTGCCCTAACTAAGCTAACTAACCAACTTCCCTCTAGGCAAATGTCGAGAGTTTTCTCGACAAAGAGGGACTTGGAGAAGAAGGTTGGCTTTGGTTAGGATGGAAGGGTTGGTTTGGTTTTCCAAACCTCAACCAAGAGGATTGGGAAACTCCAACCCATCAAAGTGAAATCACAAAGGTTGGAATTCCAACCAATCAGAAACTGCCAAACAATTGTTACAATCTACTCTATCCTAAACACAACCATTGAAAAGTTCTAAGTTGGGTTTTCCAACCCAACACAAGTGCCACATAGGCTCCAAGCCTAGGAACCATCCCACCATGGAAACCATGGTTGGGATAGTTCCCCAAGGGGTGTATTGAGGGGGTCTGAGCTAAGAAAGCTCATTCTCAACCTCCCACTCCAACTAAACAATTGGAAATGAGATTATTTGGCTAAGTTCTTTTGGCTCTCTCACAAGCTTCCCTACACTACTACTCCAAGTGTTTTCCATCAAAGGCACCAAGAAGATCTTCATCTCCAAGGCTATCAAGGCTAGTTAGAGCTACTATTTTGTATTGGAATATTATAAAAGCCTTGTAACCGCCATTATAATAGCCTTGGGCATTACAGGCGAAGCGGATAAGGGACGTTCAGCAGCGTGCTCGTCGGCGTGTGTGGCAGTAGACGAGCGATCGTCGGTGAATGAGTGCGGGCGAGGGATCTAGGTTGAAGGGTTTAAACGGCCGAAGGGCTTAATGCCGGTTCTAACAGTCGTCTAAGTCCGGTGTGAGCTGTCGTGGACGAGAAGTTAGGATAGTCTTGTGTGGAGCGTACAGCATCGGGGTTTAAGCTCTTTTCAAAGCACTTGTTTTGGCACTGGCTTGAGTGGGAAAGCAAGTGGTTCTGAAGCATCAAGCAGGTGTGACAGGATGTACCATCGCTCAGGGGTTTCGGGTATTACGATCTGTTGGAGCAGCTTTTCCCTCCACCCTCTCTCCCACCCCTTTAATTCAGAGAGCAGTCAGATCTTCTTCAGTTGATCGGCGTTCTCCAATATTATGTTACTCTATTTGAATTCTGGTCATTAGATGATGAATTGGCAGATTGTGGCAGATTGTTCATTTTCTTTCCTTCCGTTTCTTCTTCTGTGTGGATTGGCAGATTGTGGCAGTCGGCCGCAAGCATGGCATGATGGGTTCGGGATTCCAGGGTGGGCATGACATGGCAGGTTAAGGGTTCAGGGTTCTAGGGGAGGCAGGGCAGGGCTGGTCGAAGGTCTTCTTTCCATCCCTCAATGTGCGGTTGGCAGGTTGTGGCAGGGCCGGACTGGCAGATTGTGGCGGATGGCATGCTGGGTTGGGGGTTGTAGAAAAGGCATGACAGATCAACGTGGGGCTTTAGGGAATGCTGAGCAGGGAAGATTTTTGGGGTTGAGGGCAAGCTTGGCATTTGCATGCATTACTGCTCGAGGGGATGCACTGTCAAGGAGAAAAGGCCCCGCCCTCGTTTGGGCAAAGTCGGCCATGCTTTTCGGAGCACAACGGTGTTCGTTTCGTGGTCATCGGCGACTTCAGGGACTTTTATCTCTGAACGACGGGTCGATTTTCGAGAAGATTAAGTCGTCGAAATTGAAGTGTTGTTTCTGCTCTACGCAACTACCCGTCGACAAGGTACTTGTCGAGGGGAGCAAATCGGCGTCGAAATCGAGCCTTGCAGGTCGACGGAATTGGAGAACACAGCGTTTCGACGAAACGCTGGTCGACGGAAGTAAGCTCGAAAAAGGCATCGTCGAGCAGAGCGATTCCGATCGACCAAAATCACTTGTCTCCAAAACTTGCAATGTGCGCGAATTTCGACCAACCGCGAAACAGCAAATTTCGACCAATCAGAGCATTTCGGAAATTGTACTCCCCAGGAGATTTCGAATCAGTAAGGAAACTGAACCTGAAACACGTTTTTACTAACAGTAAAAACGTAAACAACTCTGAACGTTGGAAACCTGAGAAGCTGCCAACTCAGGAGAAAGACACAAGTGCTTGTCGTTTCACCTGGCGTTGCTGACTCGGAAAGGTCGAGCGTTTGTCGAGAACGTTTCTCCAGGGTTCATTGTGCTTGCTATTTGGGATCTCTTTCCTTGTACCATAATCTTGTTCTATCAATTTTTCTTAGTGAAACTATGCTCGAATTCTACTAAGTCATTCAAACACTCTGTCCAGAATCACTGCCAGAACTCTGACCGTGCATCACACGCAATTCAGTTCTCCCTTAGAATAGAATTCTCCGCATGGTGCGGTGAGCGTGGAACGACCCCGCGTTAGAACCTTCAGATTAGACAACATTTCGCTCTATACCTAAGTCGTTGTAGGCCGGCAACCACCTAGACCGCCATGGACGACCAAGGAGTCGATGCAGGAGTACAGGATACTCTGCAGGCGCGGTTGGATGCTGTTCGGGCACGCCACGAGGCTGGCGGGTACGGCGAGGCGGACTTGGAGATTTCGCTCCTCGGAACTCGTGCGCAGTGGGCGCGTGAGCATCCCCCTCCCCGTGCTGAAGCGGACGACGCGTCCGCCTCTCCCCGACCCGTGCACAACGATGGTGACGGCGGCAATGTTGTCGACGAAGGAAGCACGAGGGTTCGTGGAGTGATTCGGGTCGCTGACGTCGGCGTTGGCGGAGTGCAAGCGCAAGTGCTGCGGTCGACGGCGGCTGCAGGCAGCTCAAACGGCAACATCGATGGTCGACGTCAAACTCCTCAGCGGAGTGGAGCCAGGCCGACTTCGGCGACTCATGCGTCGACTGGTCGAGACGGAGGCATCGCTCCGGCGTACGGCTACTTCAAATTTTCGCCGGACAAGATCGCTGTGCCGAAGCCGCTCGAAGGACGACATGACTTGATCACATGGATTGAGTCAATCGAACCCCAGCTAGAGATTGACGGATTGAAGAAGTTCGTTGACGGCAAGGTGGAGATGCCGGACGAAGACGACTCTGAATTGTTGGTGGAATTTCGCGCTGCTCACATTCTGACTTTCATGGTCCTTTCACGGTGCTGTTCGCCACTGGTGCAAGTCGCGTTAAAGCCGTGCCGACTTCGTGTGGACGCCGGCTACCAAGCATGGCAGTACATCATGCGCACCTACAAAGCGACCGACGACCTCTACATCAGCCAACTGGAGAAGAAATTGGCCACCATTCGTATGGGCGAGCAGGAATCGGCGACCGAGTACTGCAATCGAGCGCGACGAATTTTGGCCGACATGCGGATGGCTGGCTTCGAGTACTCGGTGGCGTCGTATGTCATGCATGTCATCAATGGCCTCCCCTCGAGCTACAATCTGATGCGACGGATGCTGATCATGCCCGGCGCGCGCGAGACTCTGAACGAGGATTCGCTTTCGAGTCACATCATCCAGGATGAGTTTATGCAGGAGTCTGAGCGGTCTTCAAAGCTCCTTCCGCAGGCTAACCACGTCGCTCCGAAGAAGCAGGGACGTCAGACGGGGCAGCGTGGGAAGTCGGGCGGAGGTGGAGGCGGTGGCGGAAAGTCGTCGAACACCAAGTCTACAGAGGGCGCCGACCGCGGGAAGTCGGCGAAGGGCAATGATCGCGGAAGCAGTGGTTCGCGTCGAGGAGGACGACGCTGCTACATTTGCGGAGACCCTGACCATCTCTCGTATGACTGCCCTGACCGCGAGGAGTCCGACGACGATCAGAAAGGAAGTCGTGGAAAGTCGGAAAACGCTCGTCGATCAGAGGACGGGAAGTCTGACAACGATCGTCAGCGTCGAGACAACAAGCCGCGGAAGGAGAAGCCTGCGTCGTCGAAATCGTCGTCGACATCAGAGGCTGGTACCTCGAGCGGAAAGGAAGCCTCTTGTTCGATGGTTGGCATGGTCGAGCCAACAATTTCGCTGGCGCCGGAGGCTGGCGACGACTTCCAGGCGGTCGCAGCAGCCGTGCAGGCGAATCCGACTGTGGTTCTCCTCGACAGTGGCTGCTCCCATCATCTGATGGGAACGCGAGAGGCCTTCGTCGAAATGAAGCCAGGAGGAGAAATCCGTCACGTGCGCGGATTCAATGGGGCGCTTCAGAACGTCGAAGGCCGTGGCACAGTTGCTCTGAAAGGGGAGACTGGGAAGCAGATTCTCATCCCCGACGTGTTGTACGTTCCGGGCGTGCACGCGAACCTACTGTCTGCTGGCCAGCTGGAGGAAAACGACGTGAAGCTGAAGAACGAGGGTGACGAGATGCTGCTCATTTCCGCTGCAGGAGATGTGCTCAGTCGAGCACGCTACACCGGCCGAGTCCTCTGCACCGACCTCCGCCCCTGCTCCTCGAAATCGACTACATTTGCGACAGAAGCAGTTGCTCTGCGGACGATCGCCTCGGCGACGAAGTCTAAGCCGACTAAGTGGCACGCGAGGCTCGCGCACGTCGGCATCGACACGATTATGAGCTCGGCGAAGCATGAAGTTGCCATCGGTCTGGACATTGCGAAGTCAACTGGAGCCGATTTGCCGTGTACCTCTTGTGTCGGCGGCAAGCTGATGCTCATACTTTTCCAGAGATGGGATCAGAGGCTGCAAACGCCCTCGATATCGTGCACATTGACCTCTGTGGCCCCTTCCGTGTGGCCGCCGCAGATGGGAGCCTCTAATTCCTCCTCCTCAAAGACCGCAAGACCCGCTTTGTGTGGGTCCGCCCGATTGCGAAGAAGAGCGACGTGCTGGTCGTTTTCGAGAAGTGGCTGAAGGAAGTGGAGCGGCAGACTTCGACGACGGTGAAAAGGTTGCGCTCGGATCGCGGCGGCAAATTTCTTGGCAGGAAATTCACCGAACTTGTCGAGGACAAGGGCATCCTCCACAACCTCACCTGCCCCTACACTCCGCAGCAGAATGGCATGGCGGAGCGGGAGATGGGGACGGTCGTCAAATCTGTGCGGACGATGCTGCTTCACATGGGGGTGAAGCATCACTGGTGGCACCTCGCTCTTCGTCACGCTGTCTGGGTGCGCAACTGCCTCGAACGGGCCTCCCTTCCTCCGAGGACGACGTTGTATGAGCTGCTGTTCCAACAGAAGCCGGACCTTACGCTGGCGCGTGTGTGGGGCTGCATGGTGCAGTTCATGGTCCCGGAGCAGCAGCGCGGCGGAAAGTTGGCGCCAAAGGCACGCTGGGGAATTCACCTTGGTGTTTCGCCGGAGAGCAAGGGCTGGGAGGTGCTTGATCTCACTGACAACCGCATTGTCACAACCGTGGAGGCCATCTTCTACGAGACGATGTCTCTAGCGGAGTGGAAGGAGGAGCATGGGCCGGCGTCAGAGCGGACGAAGGCCTCTCCTCTGACGGGCCCATCGCCGGCGGCGATTGAGTTGCTCGCCTCCGAGGACGATAGCCTGTCAGATGATCTCGCTCCCTCCATTCCGCCCTCCTCGAACGCGCCTCCTCCTCTTCCCGCCTCCCCCCCTTCGCTTGCTGCCGATCTGCCTAAGTCGGCATCGACGCCGGCCGCCAGCGATGAGGGGAGCGTTGGTGCGTTGCCTTCGGCTCCGCCCATCGGCATCGCTAGCAGTCGACGTAATCTGATCGGCAAGCAAGTCGGCGTTGGAGAGGAGTCTCCGCCGACAGGGGAGCCGTCGAACGAGAAGCGCGTTTCAGAGAAGCCGTCAACAGGGGAGCCGTCGAACGAGGAGCTCGCTTCAGAGGAGCCGTCGACAGGGGAGCCGTCGAACGGGGAGCGCGTTTTAGAGGAGCCGTTGACACGAAAGCCGTCGAACAGGGAGCGCGTTTCAGAGGAGCTGTCGACAGGGGAGAAGTCCGACGATGGCACATCGAGCGACGTGGTGGAAGTCTTTGCCGACAAGCCTGCAGTTCGATGTTCCACCTGCTCCAACTTTGGCAAGCCTCCCGAGAGGCTGAGCTACCATGCGTGCCTCCCGCCGTCCTCCTACAGCACTCTGCTCGACGATGCGCAGTTCGACGTCAACATGCCCGAGCTCGATCCCGATATGCACACTGACCCGGAGCATCGATGGGACATCGCTAACATGACAGTGAAGGAAGTGTCAGATTTATATGACATAGCTACTGTAGGCTATAGTGGGGTAGCACATATAGGGTACAGTTGTCTAGGGTTTGTATTTGTACCCAACTTTCCCTTAGTCAATTCATTCTAGTTCAGTTTCTCATGGTATCGAGCAGGTTCCCCTGTGGGAACTGTTCCTAGGGCCCACCACCTTTTTTTTCCTGCCCGGAGCGCGCTCTACACTGCCCGAGTCGCGCTCCCCTCTCTCGACCCTGTCGCGCTGCCTTAGCGGCCCCGTCGCGTCGCGCTTGCGGCCCCGTCGCGTCGCCCTTGCGACCCCTTCACGTCGCGCCGCCCTAGCAGCCGCGTCGCGCCGCCCTCGCGGCCCCGATCCGCCGCCCTCGCGGCTCCGTCGCGTCGCGCCGCCCTCGCGGCCCTTTCACGCCGCCCTCGCGGCCCTTTCTAGCCGCCCTCGCGGCCTCTTCAAGCCGCCCTCGCGACCCCCCCCTCCTAGCCGCCCTAGCGGCCCCGTCGCCTACCCCTGCGGCCCCGGCGCCGCCCTTCCCTGCCTCGGCGCCGCCTCTGCTGGCCCCGTCGCCTACCCCTGCGGCCCCGGAGCTGCCCTTCCCGGCCCCGGCGCCGCCTCTACTGGCCCCGACGCCGCTCCACCCGGCCCCGACGCCGCTCCACCCGGCCCCGCCGCCGCTCCACCCGGCCCCGCCGCCGTCCCCACGCGGCCCCGCCGTCACCACCGAGCCGCCGGCGCCGCCGAGCTGCTGCCGAGCCGCCCGATCCACCCGAGCCGCCCGAGCCGCCGCGCCACCTGAGCCGCCCGAGCCGCCGGGTCGCCGAGCCGCCGAGCTGCAGTTGCTGCCGAGCCACCGTACCGCCGAGCCGCCCGAGCCGCCCGAGCCGCCGAGTCGCCGAGCCGCAGTTGCTGCCGAGCCGCCGTACCGCCGAGCCGCCCGAGCCGCCCGAGCCGCCGAGTTGCCGAGCCGCCGAGCCGCCCGAGCCGCCCTGTCCGGTAAGAGCAGCGCCTCTGTCACTGCACTGCCCTTACCCTACTGTTCGCGCTGCTAGTCTACTGCTGTCATGGCTACCCCTAGTGTCCTCGCTTTTGACGCTGAGGGTCGGGCCATTGACTTTGACGTCTGGGTAGATGACCTGCAGCTTTTCCTACAGTGCGATAGGGCAGACGGTCTCTCCCTCTTTGACCTCACCTCTGGAGCCTCTCCTGCCCCTGCTGCTGATGCCGACGCCACTGTTCGCTCACAGTGGGCCACACGCGATGCTGCTGCACGTCTTGCTGTGCGTCGCCACCTGCCTACCTCTGAGCGTGCGCACTTTAGCCAGTACAAGAGTGCTCAGACCTTGTACGACGCTGTAGTTGTGCGCTACTCCTCCCCTGCCACTGCTGCACTGAGCCGCCTCATGCTACCGTACCTCTTCCCTGACCTTGCTGCCTTTCCCACAGTCGCTGACCTCATTACGCACCTCCGCACTAGTGACACTCGCTACCGCGCTGCGCTTCCTGCTGAGTTCTGCGCCAAGAACCCCCCTCCCATGTACATCACCCTCTACTACATAGCCACCCGGCTCCCTGACTCCCTTCGCGTAGTCAGGGACCACTTCCTCTCAGTTTGCCCCACCACTCTCACCGTTGACCTCCTCGAGAAGGCCCTCCTAGTAGCAGAGAAGAGCATAGTCGCTGTAGGAGCCTCTCGTGGTGACCCTCGCACCCCCGTCTTTGAGGGGTGTTCCCCCTCCCCCCTTTTGCCCTCTGTTGCCTCTGCTGCTGCGGCCGACCTCGTTGGTTTCGAGTCGGTCGGCGCTGCGTCTGCCCCGAGCGGGAGACGCCGCACCGGCAAGGGCAAGGGGGACAAGGGTGCTGGAGGGGCTGGCGGGGGTGGCGGAGGTGGCGGTGGAGGCAGCGGAGGGGGTGGGGGTGGTGGTGGGAGTGGTGGCGGGGGTGGAGGTGTCGGTGGTGGCAGTGGAGGCGGAGGCGGCGGCGGCGGTGGCGGTGGGAGCGGAGGTGGTGGAGGTGGCGGCGGTGGAGGAGGCGGCGGCGGAGGAGGTGGAGCTGGTCGGGGTGGCGCTGCGCAGAGGGTCGGCTCCGGTGGTGGTGAGCGCCAGCAGCAGCAGCAGCAGCAGCAGCAGCAGCGCACTCGTGACATCCCCCTCCCTCAGCAGCTCCGTGAGTGGTACGCTGCACGCCAGCGGGGTGGGGGTACTGGTCCGTGCACCTACGTCCTACGCACCGGCGACCGCGCGGGTGAGCAGTGCGGGGGTGCGCACTCCACCCAGCGCTGCTTTGGCCGCCTGACGGACGCTTGGCGTCACCAGTTCCCTGAGGCCACTGAGATCCCCCGCTGGGGCGAGCTGTCTAGGGCGGGTGTAGCTGTCTTTGACCTTGACTTTGATGCTATTCTTGCTGCCATGTATGCTGTGACTATTAGTGATGAGGGTGACTGTTACCGGTGTTTTCCGCCCGACCCGGGCATTGAGACTGCTGCTCTAGGTACTGGTGAGGCTGCTGCTCTAGGTGCTAGCGAGGCTGCTGCTCTAGGTGCTCGTGCGTCTGCTCCCTCAGGTGCTGGTGAGTCTGCTCTCTCAGGTACTGCGTCGGCTTCGGCCTCCCACACCTTCACCCTTGACTCGGGGGCTTCTCGCTCCTTCTTTTGAGACCGCACCACACTCACGCCGCTTGGCCGGCCAGTTGCAGTCTCTCTGGCAGACCCCTCTGGGGGTCCTGTCCTTGCTCACTTCTCCACTGTCCTCCCGTGTCCGGCGGCCCCCTCTGGCACCCTGTCTGGTCTTTACCTCCCCTCGTTCTCTACGAACTTGGTGAGTGGTGCTGACCTACAGGATGCGGGGGTTCACCAGTTCACTCCTGCGAGTCAGCGGGTGACCCACTGCACGGACGCTCGGACAGGCCGACACCTGGCCACGTTTACACGTCGGCCGGGGTCGAGCCTGTACACACTGACCACTGCGTCTCCTCCAGTCACTGCGTCTGGTCAGGTAGCTGCGTCGGGTCAGGTGTTTGCTGCAGCGTCCTGGTCTGGTCCTGAGTCTGCCCCCTGTTCGTGTCGCCTCCTGTCTCACGAGACTCTCCTCTGGCACCACCGCCTTGGTCACCCCTCCCTGCTTCGTCTCCGAGGCATGGCCTCCCGTGTCCTTGTCTCTGGTCTTCCCCGGTCCCTCCCTCCCCTTCCTCCGGGGCCTGGCCCTACCTGCGTCCCCTGTGTCGAGGGGCGGCAGCGGGCTGCCCCTCACTCCTCCCAGTTTCCTCCGAGAGAGGCCCCGCTGCAGACGCTTCACATGGACGTGTGGGGCCCGGCCCGCGTCCGTGGACAGGGTCACGAGCGCTACTTCCTGCTGGTGGTTGACGACTACTCGCGTTACACCACAGTCTTCCCCTTGCGCAGCAAGGGTGATGTCACTGAGGTGTTGATCGACTGGATCCGCGCAGCTCGTCTCCAGCTCAGGCAGAGCTTCGGCTCGGACTTTCCTGTTCTGCGTCTGCACTCTGACAGAGGTGGAGAGTTCTCCTCTGGCCTTCTGCGAGCCTACTGTCGTGCACGAGGCATCCGCCAGACCTTCACGCTTCCGGACTCTCCACAGCAAAATGGGATTGCTGAGTGCCGCATTGGCATGGTCATGGCGTCGCCCGTACGTCCATGATGCATGCGGCTGCCCCCCATTTTCTGTGGCCGTTTGCGGTTCGGTACGCGGCGCATCAGATCAACCTTCACCCCAGGGTCTCCATGCCGGAGACCTCCCCAGCTTTGCTGTGGACGGGGAAGGTTGGCGATGCGTCTGCGTTCCGTGTCTGGGGATCTCGGGCGTTTGTCCGCGACTTGTCTGCGGACAAGCTGTCCCCTCGTGCTGCTCCTTGCGTCTTCCTTGGCTTCCCCCCTGACGCGCCAGGGTGGCAGTTCTACCACCCCACCTCTCGCCGTGTTCTGTCCTCCCAGGACGTCACGTTTGACGAGTCGGTCCCCTACTACCGCCTCTTCCCCTACCGCACTCCGTCCCTCCCCCCGCCACCGCTCTTCCTTGTGCCAGGTCCCCCCCCGGTAGTCCCCCTCCCCCCTCAGGGTCCTGCCCCTTCAGGTGTGTCCCAGGTAGACGCAGTCGAGCCTGTCGAGGTTACTGGTGACTCTGGTGCTGCTGAGGGTGCTGAGCCTGGGGGTGCTGACTCTGGGGGTGCTGAGCGTGTGGGTGCTACGCCTGGGGGTGATGAGCCTGAGGGTGCTACTACTGGGGGTGCTGAGCCTGGGGGTCCTGAGCCTGGGGGTGCTACTACTGGGGGTGCTGAGCCTGGGGGTGCTGAGCCTGGGGGTGCTACGCCTCGGGGTGCTGAGCCTGGGGGTGCCACGCCTGGAGGTGCTGAGCCTGGGGGTGCGGAGCCTGAGGGAGCTGGGCCTGCTCGTGTGGCGTCTGGCGGTGCTGAGCCTGGAGGTTCTCCGGGTGCTTCGTCTCGGCGGGAGCCACTCTCTCCACAGGAGCTGCGCGAGTGGTTTGCCCGGCGCTGGAGGCGTGCTGCTGGAGCTGGAGGTTCTTCGGCTGCTGAGGGTGCTGGTGCCGCGGGTCCCGGAGGTGCTCGTACTGGGAGTACTGGAGCTGCTGGGCCTGCGGGTACGACTGGAGCTGGAGCTGCTGAGGGTGTTGGCGCTGAGGCTACTGCTGTCGGTCCTGGAGGCGGTCCTGCTGGGGGTGCTACTGGTGCTGCTGGAGGTACTGGAGCTGGAGGTGCTGCTGGCGCTGGTGCTGCCGCTGGGGGTACTGGTGCTGTCCCTGCTGTGTCTGGAGTCGTCGCGCGGCCTCGGCCGTACTTCGTTCCGCTCCTTCAGCAGGTTCTTGGTCTCCCGCCTTCTACTGGTCCTCCTCCTCCCTTAGAGTGTCCACAGCCTGTCCCGTCACAGTTACAGTTACAGCCGGCCTCCCCACTGCCCGCTCCTTCTCCCTACACTGGTCCTACTAGAGGTCTTGCTGAGCGTCGTGAGCCTGCGTCTCGCCCTGCGTCGCCTGTCCGTCCTGCTCGCACTAGTGGTCGTGGTTCGCGTCAGCGTCCTCCTCCTGTCCCTGGCACGCACCGGATGTCTCTGCGTCCGTCCACTGCTCCTCTGCGTGCCCCTTTGCCTTCTCCTCCTGAGTCCTCTCTTCCTGCTCTTCCCGACCCGGAGTCGGACTCTCTTCGTGCTGCCAGTCCTACTGTCACGCGTCTCCTTGCTACTGTCGTCACTGACCCTTCCTTTGAGTCCACTGCTGCGTCTGCCCTAGTTGCTGAGCTCGTCGACTTTGCTGCTCGCTGTCGTCTAGACTACGCTGCTAGTCTTGTCGATGAGTCTGAGTCTGTCTGTCCTCTGTCCGTCGGGGGTGAGTGTGCCCTTGGCACGGACGTCCTTGAGGACAGGCAGGAGGAGTTCCAGTGTTTGGCTGCTGCTTCACCTCATCTCGTGTCCGTACTGCTTACCCCTGAGGGAGACCCGGATGCACTTGACATCCCGACTCCGCGCTCTTACGCGGAGGCGATAGAGGGTCCCTACTCCTCTCACTGGCAGGCAGCTATGGACACAGAGATGGCTTCTTGGAAGTCCACAGGCACCTACGTTGACGAGGTTCCCCCGCCTGGGGCGAACATCGTCAGTGGCATGTGGATTTTCAGGGTGAAGCGGCCGCCGGGTTCTCCGCCTGTCTTCAAGGCGCGTTACGTGGCTCGTGGCTTCAGTCAGCGGCAGGGAGTTGACTACTTTCAGACCTTCTCTCCCACCCCGAAGATGACCACTCTTCGGGTACTGCTGCACATAGCTGCTCATCGCGACTACGAGCTGCACTCTCTTGACTTCAGCACTGCTTTCTTGCAGGGCAGCCTGCACGAGGAGATCTGGCTGCGTCGCCCACCTGGCTTCACTGGGTCTTTTCCTCCTGGCACCCAGTGGAGCCTCCGGCGGCCAGTCTACGGTCTCCGCCAGGCACCGCGTGAGTGGCACGACACACTGAGGACTACACTTGCGGCTCTTGGGTTTGCTCCCTCTACTGCCGACCCGTCGTTGTTTCTGCGCACCGACACTTCTTTGCCGCCGTTCTACATCCTCGTGTACGTCGACGACTTGGTCTTTGCCACAGCTGATACTGCTGGACTCGCCCACGTGAAGTCCGAGCTGCAGAAGAGACACACGTGCACAGACCTGGGTGAACTGCGCAGCTACCTTGGCTTGCAGATCACCCGGGACAGAGCACGCTGCACCATTACCCTGACTCAGTCACACATGGTGCAGCAGGTCCTTCAGCGCTTCGGCTTCACGTACTCCTCGCCTCAGGCCACTCGTCTGCCTACTCGCCACTCGCTCTCAGCTCTGCCTTCGGATGAGTCCGTAGAGTCGAGTGGCCCGTACCCAGAGCTTGTTGGCTGCCTCATGTACCTGATGACCTGCACACGACCTGACCTTGCATACCCTCTTAGCATTCTCGCACGCTATGTTGCTCCTGGGAGACACAGACCGGAGCACATGGCTGCAGCGAAGAGGGTGTTGCGCTACTTGTGCAGTACGTCGGGCATGGGGCTTGTGCTTGGAGGGCAGAGTCCAGTGGTCCTCACTGGGCACGCAGACGCTTCTTGGGCTGACGACCAGGCTACGCAGCGGTCGTCACAGGGTTACACCTTCAGCCTTGGTTCCGGCTCTGTTTCGTGGCGGGCTACCCGCTCGTCTTCTGTTCTCGGCTCCAGTTGTGAGGCTGAGATCTACGCCGGGGCCATGGCTGCACAGGAGCTTCGCTGGCTCACCTACCTGCTGACTGACCTCGGAGAGCCGCCTCGTTCTCCTCCAGTGCTGTACGTAGACAACAAGGCCATGCTGGCCTTGTGTCGAGAGCAGAGACTGGAGCACAGAACGAAGCACATTGCTCTCCGCTACTTCCTTGCTCGTGAGCTACAGCAGCGTGGTCAGCTGCGGCTTGCGTACGTGGCCTCTGAGGCCAACACTGCTGATATCTTCACCAAGGCACTTGCGCCTTGTGATCATCAGCGCTTCTGTACTCAGCTGGGTCTTGTGCCTACCTTGCCTCACTTGCTCACCCCTTGACCTTGTTTGTACTGTTGCATATATATATACACCTGCTCTTGCTTGTCTAGCCTTATATATATATGTAATCCTGCATGTGAACTGGCCTTGTGGCCTTGAACTTGTGCTCGGAATGTGTGGTGACTTTGTGATCCACCCTGAGCTTGCTTTGCTTTGCTTGACTGGTCTTGTGACCCCTTGTTCTCCCCCACTTTGCCTATGGGGGTGTGTCAGATTTATATGACATAGCTACTGTAGGCTATAGTGGGGTAGCACATATAGGGTACAGTTGTCTAGGGTTTGTATTTGTACCCAACTTTCCCTTAGTCAATTCATTCTAGTTCAGTTTCTCAGGAAGCGTTAGCGAGCTGGAAGGGCAAGGCGGTGAAAGCGGCGATGAACGAGGAGATTCGAAGTCTCATCACCAACGGCACATGGGAGCTGGTGAAGCGCCCGCACGGCGTCAATGTCATGAAGAACCGATGGGTTCTGACGATGAAGTACCATGTCGACGACACGGTTGCCCGCGAAAAGGCGCGCCTGGTGGTGAAAGGCTTCACGCAGATCTACGGAGCTGATTACGACGAGACGTATGCACCGGTCGGGAGCTACGTCACGCTGCGGATTTTTCTCAGCATCGTCGCCGTTCTCGATCTGCACCTTATGCAGCTGGACATGAAGAATGCGTTTCTACAGAGCAAGCTCGATCGCGTGCTCTACATGGATCAGCCGGCTTACTACAACGATGGTACCGGCCGCGTATGCAAGCTGCTGAAGAGTTTGTACGGGCTGAAACAGAGTCCTCTGCTGTGGTACTCGGCGCTCGACTCTGTGCTGACTGGCGCTGGCTGGAGCAAGAGCCAGGTGGACGAGGCTCTCTATTTCAGAGTTGGCGACGACGGAGTGGCGTGCTGGGTGCTTGTCTACGTCGATGACCTGCTCGCCGCTAGCAGCAGCACTGCGATGCTGAAGGAGCTGAAGGAGCTTCTGGAGGCTGCCTTTGAGCTACGCGAGATCACCCCGGTCGAGAAGTATTTGGGGCTCGAAATCGTGCGCGACCGTCCGGCGCGGAAGCTGTGGCTGCACCAGCAGTCCTACGTCGACAAGCTGCGTAGGTGCTTCATCGACGAGGAGCAGACTGGTCGGCGTCCGAAGACACCTGTTTCCGTCGACGCGTATGCCGAGCTGACTTTCGACGACGAGGACTTCCAGTCGCGCGAAGAAGAGGAGTACCGTCAGAAGGTCGGTTCGCTGCAGTTCGCTGCCACAACAACTCGGCCCGACATTGCTTTCGCGCGTAGCAAGCTGGGGTCTGGTCTGACAGTGAGGAGCGACCAGCATTGGCGCGAGGTCGATCGCTGCCTCAATTATCTCTCTAACACGCACGATTGTGCCCTGGAGTTCGGGGGCGGACCCGAAACTCTGAAGCTGGTCGGCTACGCGGACCCAGACGACGCTGGCGACAAGCAGACTCGCATCAGCACGAGTGGCTACATTTTCACCTTCGGCGGCGCAGCTGTCTCCTGGACGAGCCAACGCATCAAGTGCGTAACTCTGTCCTCTATGGAGTCAGAGTACATTGCAGCCACTGAAGCTGGCAAGGAGGCTCGTCGACTTCGGTACCTCCTCGCCGAGTTCCAGCTCCTTGATGCTGGGACGCCAACTGTTCTGAACGTGGACAATTAGTCTGCTATCGCTGTCGCTGAGGGCTTGGGGCTGAAGGGCAACCTCAAGCACATGGAGCGACGCTACGCCTGGCTGCAGCAGATGGTGAAGCGCAAGAAGATTGCGCTGGAGTACATCCCGACATCCGAGCAGCCGGCGGACTTCCTTACGAAAGGGCTGCACTTTCCGACCTTCAACCGGTGCTCTGTCGCAGTCGGTCAGGTTCGCCTTGCCGAAGTCGGCGACGACGACGACGTGCAGCAGTAGGTGCCATGTCCTCTAACATGGCTGGTGCGGTGATCGGCGTGCGGAGGTGTGCACGCCAGAGAAATATCCCCTTATATTCTTTTAATTAGGTTCTGGGTGGACCTTGTGTGTGGGGGCCCAAGCTCGAGCTGGGCAGGGGAGTGTCGAGGAGAAAAGGCCCCGCCCTTGCTTGGGCAAAGTCGGCCATGCTTTTCGGAGCACAACGGTGTTCGTTTCGTGGTCATCGGCGACTTCAAGGACTTTTATCTCTGAACGACGGGTCGATTTTCGAGAAGATTAAGTCGTCGAAATTGAAGTGTTGTTTCTGCTCTACGCATTTTTTTTTTTTTGCTTATATGAATTATACACCAGAACACAAGTGTACAACGCATAAACAGTCGTAACTGTGCATGAGAGACATGGGAACCCGCCTCAGAATGTTCGATCCTCAAACATGGATCCGGGGCCTGCGAGGTTTGCCCCAAATTGCTGCGAAGCTGTTGGACCACTTCCAACCTTTGCCATCCACTACTCTGATGCGGTTCAGAAGATCACGCTCTTGCACTGCCATTTTCCGCCACCTGTCCTGCTGTTCCTTCCCACGCTGCTGCATCCTTGTCGCAGAAGCTCGCAGATAAACGTTTACGTGCATGCGGAGGGCCGACTCAATTCTCCGCAATACCCTTCGCGTGCGGAATTTACAGCCTTGGAAGGCCCCTTCACACCTTTCCGCCCATAGCCGATGGAGGGCAATCGTAATCAATGTAGCCTCCGAAAATGCTGACTGGGACTCGGCTTTGCCAAACAGCCAATCAGCGATAAGGTAAATCGGAACTACCCGTCGACAAGGTACTTGTCGAGGGGAGCAAATCGGCGTCAAAATCGAGCCTTGCAGGTCGACGGAATTGGAGAAAACAGCGTTTCGACGAAACGCTGGTCGACGGAAGTAAGCTCGAAAAAGGCATCGTCGAGCAGAGCGATTCCGATCGACCAAAATTACTTGTCTCCGAAATTTGCAATGTGCGCGAATTTCGACCAATCGCGAAACAGCAAATTTCGACCAATCAGAGCATTTCGGAAATTGTACTCCCCAGGAGATTTCGAATCAGTAAGGAAACTGAAACTGAAACACGTTTTTACTAACAGTAAAAACGTAAACAACTATGAACGTTGGAAACTTGAGAAGCTGCCAACTCAGGAGAAAGACACAAGTGCTTGTCGTTTCACCTGGCGTTGCTGACTCGGAAAGGTCGAGCGTTTGTCGAGAACGTTTCTCCAGGGTTCATTGTGCTTGCTATTTGGGATCTCTTTCCTTGTACCATAATCTTGTTCTATCAAATTTTCTTAGTGAAACTATGCTCGAATTGTACTAAGTCATTCAAACACTCTGTCCAGAATCACTGCCAGAACTCTGACCGTGCATCACACGCAATTCAGTTCTCCCTTAGAATAGAATTCTCCGCATGCACAATGTGTCAGCAAAGCAGAATTTGCCTCTCGATTGCCGATGTTTCCTTTTCCGCATCGCTTTCTTTCCCCTCGCTACCACTGCCTCCTGTTTTCCGGACGTTTACACATGCGTCTCCTCCCCACTCAATGCCCACCTTTTTCTTTGCCACTTCTCTCTATCCTCACGCCATCTTTACGTTCTCTACACCCCCTCGCCTTCATGCAGGTTGACGTGTTGCTCCTTTTTACACCCGCTCCATCCATAGTAGAAGCACCACCAGAATCAGCACCACCAGCAGCAGCTGAGGGGGGTGAAGGCGTCGGTGCTGCCCCTCCTGTCAGCACCTCTCCCCAGCTCCGCCTGCTGCTCTCCTTCCCCGCCTGGCAAGGCTGCCTGCAGGGCGAGGGGTGCGCAGCGGTGCAGAGCGGTAGCCATTGCAGAGAGGGGGGTGGCGAGCAGGGGGAGCGGGAGGCGGGACAGGAGGAGGGGGAGGGCAGGGAAGCAGGTGGATGAGGAGGAGAGGGGCAGAAGAGTTTGGCAGAGGGGGCATGGGGATTAGCGGATCCGAGCTTGGATGATGCGTGCTGCTCGCTCTCCCTCCTTCCCCACCTGCCCAATGCTGCTGCCACGCCAGGAGATGACGCCACAGATAGAGACACAGCCGATCCGGGGGTGCAGGGGGAGCAAGGAGTGCAGGAAGAGCAGGCGATGAGACAGGTGTGGTTGCTGGTATCTGTGTCACACAATGGGTTGGTGTGCGTGCGAGAGGTGGCGCTGGTGCCTAGGCGGGGCAGAGGGGAGCCTGAGAGTGTGGGGGAGGGAGAGAGAGGGAGTGGGAGGGGGGAGGAGTTGGAGGAAGGGGAGGAGTTGGAGGAGGGGGAGGAGGTGAGTGAGGGTGAGGAGGAGGGAGGAAGAGAGGGGGTGGGAGAGGGGCAAGAGGGGAGAGTGGAGCAAGATGAGGGTGCAGAGTGGGAGGCGGAGCAGCGGCTGGTGCGACGGTTTGTGGCGATTGCACCGCGCAAGCCATCAAAGAAGAAGAGGAAGGGACAGGGTGGTGCTGAGAGTGACGTGGGTGGCGAGTCAGGCGCAGGAGGGGGCTCAGGTGATATGACTGCTGCTGCTGGTGCTGGTTTTGCCATTGGTGGTGCTGCTGCGTCTGCCAGCGGTACAGGTGGTGTGGGTGCGACAGGAGGGGGAGCAGAGAGGCCTCGTCTCCTCTGTGCTGCTGTCGACCCCACCGGAGCCACCATTGCCGTTGGCGGGTCAGTACTCTCCCCTTCGCCCCTCGCTGTCCCCTCACGTGTTTTTGTCATCAATATCGCGCTGCTGGTGCTGGTTTTGCCATTGGTGGTGCTGTTGCGTCTGCTAGTGGTACAGGTGGTGTGGGTGCGATAGGAGGGGGGGCAGAGAGGCCTCATCTGCTCTGTGAAGCTATCGACCCCACTGGAGGCCCCATCGCTGTTGGCAGGTCAGTGCTCTCCCCTTCTGTCCTCCTTTCATTTTCTCTCCTATTCTCCGCTTCTCCTCCTTCTGTCTCTCTTACTCGCCCTGCCACCTTTACTCCTCGTCTGCTCTATGCCGCTGTCGACCCCGCTGGAGCCACCATCGCTGTTGGCGGGTCAGTCAGTGCTCTCCTCTCTTATCCGCCTTCTTCTACTCGTTGTCTCGCTTCCGCTGCTTCTCAATCACCTCTCTCTGACTTCTTTATTCACTCCTCTCTTACCCTCATCGTTTCTTTCCATTATGATGCCCCAATTCCTTCTCCATGCCCTAACCGTCTTTCTTCACCCCTCGCTGTCCCCTCACGTGTTTTTGTCATCAATATCGCGCCTACCCTGACTGTGAAACTCACTACACTGCAGGAGGGTAGCGGACCTGACAATGTGGCACCTCTCTTGCCCAATTTTCACCCTCCTTATCATCACTTCTTCTCTCCCTCTCACCCCTTCTGTATGACATCCATCCTGTGCCCTTTCTGTTTTCCCCACTGCACGGCAGCAAGGAAGCGGAACTCACAGTGTGGGACCTCCACACGGGCACACTCAAGTGGGAGGCCAAGCTGGTGGGTGCACTCAACCGCTCTTGTCTTGTCATCCATATTTTGCCCCCTCTGTGTATCCCCACTATGCGGCAGGAAGGACGCGGACCTGACAGTGTGGGACTTTCAAACGTGTTCACTCAAGTGGAAGGCCAAGATGGTGGGTGCACTTGCCTCTCTCTGCCTCCCTCCCTCCATTTCCCTTGTTTTCCTTCCTTCGCCTTGTGTTACCCCTTCTGCCTCCCCTTTTTCTAGATCTCCATTCTCTGCATACTCCTCCCATATCCCTCTCCAAACTCTCCCACGCCCTTGCCCGCACAACGTACCCAAGGCCACGCCCGGTCTGATACGGTGTGCTGGCCTCCTTTCTCTCCTTCCTCAATCCTGTGTACACTCACCCCACCTTCCAATACCGGCCCCCTACCACATCCCCCCCTCACACCCCCAAGCTTCTCTTGAGGTCATACGCATAGTTGCGCCAAGATATTTAAGCCTCGTGTCTCTCATCCGTCAATCAAAACCTTGTTCCCCTGCCTCCCATTTCCACCCTGTTCCCGTACGGCGTGGTGGCACCAAAGCACGTGATAGCGGTGTGCCACGTCAGCACATGCCACCCGGCGTGCCTCGTCACCGCCTGCCAGGACAACTCGTTACGAATCTTTGATCTCCTTTTGCAGCCGCGCCCCCTCAGAGTCGTCTCTCTGGGCTCCGTGCCCATCCGCTCGCTTGCTGCTGTCTGGCCCAACCGTGGGGGTGCGGAGGAGTGAAGTGCGGTGACAGTGGGAACGGTCATGGGGGAGATGAATCTGGTGGATCTGACACACGGTGAGTGGCGGTGTCTGGTTGGCTTGCCGCTACTGGTAGAGCATGTAGAATGCAGGTAGGGCTATCACAGCGCGCCAGGACAACTCGCTGCGAATCTTCGACCTCCTCTTGCAGCCGCGGCCCTTAAGAGTTGTTTCTCTGGGCTCCGTGCCAATTCGTTCGCTTGCTGCTGTGTGGAGCAAGGGTGGGGAGGAGTGCAGTGCGGTGACGGTCGGAACGGGCATGGGAGAAATGAAGCTGGTGGATCTGACATACGGTGAGTCAGTGGCCGTGGTGGGATGCAGTGCTACCAGGTGGTACCAAGAAGTGCAGAGAATGCAGTTCAGATCAACATGAATCAGCAATGTCTCAAGGTGTGGCCAGGAAAAGCGCAAGCTGAAAGGATGACATCATATGAGGATGGGGGTCACATGAGGATGGGGGTCACACGAGGATGGGGGTCACATGAGGCAGGCACGAAAGACGACCTTGCAGTGGAGGATTCATGGTTCTCACTTGTCCTGCACCTGTCACTGGGCATGGGCAATGGGCGAGTAGAGTTTGTACTGCACCTGTCGCTGCTCCTCTTGCTCTATCCAACCCTTGCACTGTCACCGCCGTGACCTGCTGCAGTACCGCTCGCACCGCACTGAACCGCTTCTCTCATCTGGATTCATGTTATCACGTGTACTGCACCTGTCGCTGCTCGTCTTGCTCTATCCAAGCCATGCGCTGTCACCACTGTGACCCGCTACAGCAGCGCTGGCACCGCACTGAACCGCTTCTCTCATCTTGATTCATGTTCTCACTTGTCCTACACCTGTTGCTGGGCATGGGCAATGGGCGAGTAGAGTTTGTACTGCACCTGTCGCTGCTCGTCTTTCTTTATCCAAACCATGCACTGTCACCGGCGTGACCTGCTGCAGAAACCTGCGCTCTGATTGGTTAGCAGCAGCACTGGCACCGCACTGACCTGCTTCCTTTGTCTGCACTCGCATTGGGTAGCATTCAACAGCACGATCCAGTGCCACACATCGATGAACTTTGGCTCGTTAAAACAATCCCATCCCCTCCTTTTCCCTCCCTTCTCCTCCCCTCCCATTCCCGCCCCTACCCCCCTCTCCTCTACCCTCCCCCACCTCCGCCCTCCCCTTTCCTTCCCTCCTCTACCCTCCCCCACCCGCCTCTCCCCTCCCCTACCTTCCTCTCCAATCCCTTCCCCTCCTGTCCTCTCCCCTGGCCTTGCCTACCCGCCCAGCCTCGACACCCTTACCTGCTGGCCCCTGCGCACACTACGCGCATGCCAGAGGTCGCATCGCTGGAGTATTCAAGGGCGAGTGTGTGGGCTCCATTCGTTCCCTCGCCATGTACCAATCGCTGCCTCTTGTGGCCTCATGCGGTATGTTACTGCCACTTGTGCGCCATGTTTGCACTCACCCGTTCAAGGGCGAGTGTGCAGGATTTACTTGCTCACTGGCCATGCACCCATCGCTGCCTCTCGTGGCGTCCTGTGGTATGTGTTGGTCTGTGCTCTGCCCATACACTTGCCTTGCGCACCCTGTGTGCATTCACCCGTTCAAGGGCTCCATTCGTTCCCGCGCATAGCAGTGGAGGAGAAGGTGGGGGTGATTCCAATGTACTACTTCAATGAAACCCGGGTAAGTGCAACTCCTCGCCCCATGCTCATGCGTAGGCATTTAGCATAAAGCAGCAACATGCATTGCACTGCATACTTGCTTGTTCCTTTCAATGCTGGATGGGGTGGTTGGGTTGCTTGTTCCTTTCAATGCTGCTCACCTTTCTGTTTCTCCATTTCTTATATGCCTTATAACTCCTTTCTGCACTTCCATTTGTCACAATGGTGCAGTTGTTCAAGCACGATCCATTGTGGCTGCTCCAGTTCTGGGCTGTGGTAAACCGCTATTGGCGCATTAACGTCCCGTTTATGAGGAGGGTATGGCACATGCCAATGCCCTTCCGCAGGTATGGCAATAGCTTGTCTAGTTGATGCAAGGAAGTCTTTTTCAATTTGCATTCTGACTCTGTTTGTTTCTTGACATGGAAGGAACTATTAATTTTGATTGGGAAGCCTCTATTCGCACAAGATGGAGAGACAGTTGATGAGTTTCATGCTCGATACGTGGATGAATTGTCCGTTATCTTCCATAGATTCGTCCAAGTATCATCTCGACCGAAACACAAGCTGTTGATTCACTAGAAATTGTGACCACGAAGTTGGTTGTAGGATGGAATTGTCAGGTTTATACGATATGATAGGTAGTGGCAGGTGTTAAAATATTAACACATATTGTTGTACACAAGGTAAAATTATTAAAGCAGTTTCAATTTGGAACATCATCTGCACTAAAAAAACAGGAGTGGATTTAATCACAGCTGTTAGCGGGGACATCGTAATCGTCGTGCGCACCTATCTTCTCCCTTCTCTTTCTTGCTCGAGACCAGAGATCTGCTGGTAGGGTTGTTTTTAGGGTTTCACTGCCCTCAGCCGCAAGGATTCCGGGACCAAATAATGGACAGATTACTAGCGATACAGTCTCTTTGCAATCAAATTGCGGTTTGATTAAACGTCATGGCGCCCGTCCGCGAGGCTCATTTCCCCGTGCCAGTGCTCTCTGATAACCCCGACGGCTGGGGTCCCACCACTCTCCCAGAGCAATTTGAAGATGTCCCGTACGCGCCATTCAATAAGGGGGAATGCGTCGGCCGCGCGGCGGACTGGACCTCCCAAGGATACCGTATGTCTCGTGCCGCGTGCCGTGCGCCGCGGTCTCACACTTTTGAACCCTAGCTCGCATTCCGCTATGTTTATCCGATTCGATCGCGTTACATGGAATTAGTGGCACCTCAGGCTGTAACGGTCAGATCGCTTGCTACAATCAGGCCACTGCTAGTGGTTAGGGGCTGATCCCATTAGCGAGAATTTTAGCGAGTCTTTGATTCCACTGATCCTGGTGCTGTTCGAGGTCATCGCCTCTCGAGGTCCCATGTTGTTCTTTTAGCGTTTATCGGGTGGTCAAAAACCGAGTCCCAATCTCGCTCCCCTCTCCTTCGCGCATCCGTCGCTTAATTTTGCCGATCTCGCAGGTCGTTATGATCGCGATCGCCAAGGCGGGGCGGGCGGGGTCAATGCCGCCTTCTCCTTCTTCCAGGACCAGGATGAGGTGGGTGTCGTCCGTTGTCGCGCGACGTACAACAGCTCCATGGACATCCGGCCCGAGTGGGTCGTGCTGGAGCAGATCTTGCTTTCCGCGCTCTTGAAACTCTCTTTCAATGCGGGGGGGGGGGCCCAAGGACGTGTGAGTTGAAAAGTGGGGGCGGAGGGGAGGCAAGGGGAGAGGGGGAGAGGGTTGGAGGGAGAGAGGCATGGGGGGAGGGAGGTAGGAAGAGAGGGGAGGCGGAAAGAGAGGGAGATAGTGTGAGATTGTTGGTTTTTTTACCCTGTCTTACCATTGCAGTATTCCTTCATTCCTCACCCCCTTCCCTCCCTTATACTTGCTTCCCCTTCCCTTTATTCCCTTCTCCTTCTTGTTGTGGGTCATTTTCCCTTTCTCACACACCCCTCATGGTCCTGTGCGCCCCTTACTCCTATGCAGTACGACGTGCGGTGCGCTGGAGTATTACGACAAGACGTTTGACCAATTCAACCCGAAGGTATGACCGTTGATGCCCATGCCCCATGTTCCAGTCATCCTTTCAGACCTTTGCGCCCGCTCCTTTTCTCCCCCTCCCCACCATACTACCTCATCAACTTCTCCCCACCTCTCCCTCCCCACCCCCCCCCCCCCCCCTCCCCTCCCCACTCGTCCCCCCTCCCCCCTTCTTCTTCCCTCCTCCCCAACCCCTTCACTCACTTCAGTCGGAGCGGCCATTGGAGAGGTGCGAGACGAGGCAGCTCCACAAGGTGACGATGAGCGATGACCCCGTGGTGAAGCGACTGGCAGCAGAGGGCGGGGACGCACCCGCCGTGTTCGCCACGGACGCCATTCTCTCCACGCTCATGTGCGCGCCGCGCTCCGTGTACTCGGGGGACGTCGTGGTTCCAAAGAGCGGGGGGGAAATGTTCTTCAACCAGCGGGACTCTTCGTTCCACTTGCTCACGGTGAGTGGTTCTGGAGTGTTTGACAGTGCGGCGTTTGGTGTGGTGAGGTGGGATGCATGGCGTGTGCTCCTTGGCAGATGGCGCTGCAGAAGCTGCCAACCACATGTTCGACCAGAACTATCCGTTGCGCGAGTTCAACCTGCCCGCCTGCGCCGGCAACTTCTTTTTTAATGCTGCAAAGCTCAGCCTCGTCGGCTCCACTGTTGGTGCCCTGGGGAGGCTTGCCTCCGACGCCATTCTCTCAGCCGTCTCTAAAGGGTAAGCCTAGTAGGCACCTCATTGGCTCCCATTGCTTGCTTTATGATTGTGTTCACAATTCCCAACTCATGCTTGCTGCTGCCTGCTGCTCTCCGTGTCGCATTTGTTCTTTGGCCTCAGTACTCTCCCAGCCTCTCCTGCCCAGCCATCTCCCGCCCCGCATTTTTCAGTCCACCCACCTTCACACTCTTGCCCTTGAACATACATACCCAACCGCACAACCTCCCCTCTCACTATTTCCCCATTTCTCCCTTCCATCTCCCCCCTCTCCCCCATCCCCCTCTCTGTCCCTTCCCCGTGCTGCAAGGAGGGGTTCTGGCCGTCAGTGGTGGTGCCGTCAGCAAGCACGAGTGCAGCGGCGTATGGGGAGCACACATGACTGTCAAGCAACCTGTGCTACCAGCTGCTGTACAGACTTGACCGCATGCTGCTGCAGCACTTCAACCACATCCCTGTTGCTGTCCTCGGCACCACTGCTCTCAGGTGGGTGGGCGTCTCAGGTTGCAGGCATCACACACGAAAAGGGGGGAGGGTGGGGTTACACACGCACAGGGTGCTCGGGTTATGCACAGGGCTGCTGTGGTGGGGTTAGAAGTTAACACGAGGTTGTCAGGCAACTTGCACTGCAGCAGCACTTGAACTACATCCCCGAGTGGGCTTCTCCAGTTACACACACATGGGTCACTCGGGCTGCCTACAGGGTTGTTTGTTGGGCTGCATCACAGGGATGTGGGATTGCACTCGAGGATGTTGAGCAACCAACTTGTGGGCAGTGGGAGGGAGGTAACCAGTGATGTGATTTTCTGCAGGCACATTTACATTGCCATGGACCACCAAGAGGTTCTATGACGTGATATTAGTGAGTCGTCTCTGAGATTGTCTTGCGTTGTCATGCATGATGTTATCATATGCAGGTGCAGCAATGTTCAATTGGGCGAGCCGTATGTGGCTGGGGATGGATCTTAGAATACTAGGCAGGAATGATTGCACTATGAAAGAGGTGGGTACAAATATGAAACCCTAGAATGGGCTATACCCCATATTGGCTACCCCACTATAGCCTAAACATATATAGCATATATAGTTTGACACACCCCCATAGGCAAAGTGGGGGAGAGCAAGGGGTCACAAGACCAGTCAAGAGAAGCAAAGCAAGCTCAGGGTGGATCACAACGTCACCACACACACTAAGCACAAGCAAAGGGCCACAAGGCCAGTTCACATGCAGAGGTATATATACAACAACAACAGCACAGTGATCTCTACCTAGCAGAGCAAGTATGCAGGTATATATATAGATCACAGTACAAGCAAAGTCTACAGTAAGTGAGGAAACGTGGGCACAAGGCCTAGCAGAGTGCAGAAACGCTGATGATCACGAGACGGAAGTGCCTTGGTGAATATATCAGCAGTGTTGGCCCGAGTGGCCACGTGAGCAAGACAAAGCTGACCACGCTGCTGCAACTCTCGACCCAGGAAGTCACGCAGAGCGATGTGCTTCGTTCTGTGCTCCAGTCTGTGCTCCTGGCACAAGGCAATGGCGGCCTTGTTGTCGACGTACAGCACTGGAGGAGAACGAGGCCTCTCTCCCAAGTCAGTCAGCAGGTAGGTGAGCCAGCGTAACTCCTGTGCAGCCATGGCTGTGGCGTAGATCTCAGCCTCACAACTGGAGCTGAGAACATAAGACGAGCGTGTAGACCGCCAAGAAACAGAGCCAGAGCCAAGACTGAAGGTGTAACCCTGTGACGACCGCTGCGTAGCCTGGTCGTCAAACCAAGAAGCGTCCGAGTGCCCAGTGAGGACAACGTCGCCCCGTCCTCCAAGCACGAGCCCTATGCCCGATCTACTGCACAAGTAGCGCAGTACCCTCTTACCACCATCCATGTGCACCTTTCGGTGCCGACCAGGAGCCACGTAGCGAGCGAGAAGGCCAAGAGGGTACGCAAGGTCAGGACGAGTGCAGGTCATCTGGTACATGAGGCAGCCCACTAGCTCTGGGTAAGGACCACTCGGCTTTACGGACTCGTCCAAAGGTGGAGCTGAGAGCGAGTGACCTGTAGCCAGAGGAGTGGCCTGTGCCGAGGACCAGGTGAAGCCGAAGCGCTGAAGGACCTGCTGCACCATGTGTGACTGAGTCAGTGTGATGGTGCGGCGTGCTCTGTCCCGGGTGATCTGCAAGCCAAGGTAACTGCGCAGCTCACCCAGGTCTGTGCACGTGTGTCTCTTCTGCAGCTCCGACTTCACCAGGGCGAGAGCCTCAGTGTCAGCAGTGGCAAAAACCAAGTCGTCGACGTACACGAGGATGTAGAACGGCGGCAGCGAAGTGTCGGTGCGCAGAAAAAATGTCGGTGCGCAGAAACAGCGACGGGTCAGCAGTCGACGGAGCAAACCCAAGAGCTGCAAGTGTCGTCCTCAGTGTGTCGTGCCACTCACGTGGCGCCTGGCGGAGACCGTAGAATGGCCGCCGGAGGCTCCACTGGGTACCAGGAGGGAACGACCCAGTGAAGCCAGGCGGGCGGCGCAGCCAGATCTCCTCGTGCAGGCTGCCCTGTAAGAAAGCTGTGCTGAAGTTAAGAGAGTGAAGCTCGTAGCCACGCTGAGCGGCAACGTGCAGCAACACCCGAAGAGTGGTCATCTTCGGGGTGGGGGAGAAGGTCTGGAAGAAGTCAACTCCCTCTCGCTGACTGAAACCTCGAGCAACGTAACGAGCCTTGAAGACAGGCGGAGAACCTGGCGGCCGCTTCACCCTGAGAATCCACATGCCATCGACAATGTTCGCCCCAGGAGGGGGAACCTCGTCAACGTAAGTGCCTGTGGACTTCCAGGATGCCATCTCTGCGTCCATGGCTGTCTGCCACTGAGAGGAGTACTCACCCGCGATCGCGTCAGCGTAAGAGCGCGGGGTCGGGATGTCTGGAGCATCCGGGTCTCCCTCAGGGGCAAGCAGCATGGCGACGAGATGAGGCGCCGCGGCTGCAAGACACTCAAGGTCCTCCTGCCTGTCCTCAAGGACGTCCGTGCCAAGAGCATACTCACCCTCGACGGACGGAGGACAGACAGACTCAGACTTAGCAACGAGACTAGCGGTGTAGTCTAGACGACAGGCAGCAGCAAAGTCAACAAGCTCAGCGACGAAGGCAGACGCAACAGCAAACTCAAATGACGGGTCAGTGACAACAGTGGCTAGCAGACGCGTGACAGTAGGGTGCTCAACACGAAACCGGTTAGACTCAGGGTCAGCAATGACAGGCAGAGAAGACGTAGGAGGAGATGACAGAGGAACCCACTGCGGAGTAGAGGACGGACACAGAGCCATGAGGTGTGTGCCGGAGACAGCCGGCGGACGCGGACGAGGAACACGACGACAAGTGTGGACAGGCGAGAACAGGACGCGACGCACGCTCATAACGCTCAGCAAGACCTCCTGGCTGCTCAGTGTAAGGAGAAGGAGCAGGTAGTGGTGAGCCAGGCTGTAACCGGCCTCTAACCAGGCCCCCTCCACTTGGTAAAATACATTGAGACCATCAAACATTGAAGTACAAAAGTAGAAAACACCACTGACTACAAAATTCCATCCACTATATTGTACACTGCTAGCTTCTGCCACGTGTCAGCCCCTAATAGGGCCTCCCCTCCTAAAGAGTATGCTAGCGACCAGCAGGCAAGCAGGGAGAAAGTGACACTGCAGCCAATGGCTGATCCCACCACATCTGAGAGAGAATGTGAGGAGAGAGAGAAGGGAGGAAATGAAGAGGAGATTAAGGAGACGATTCACGGGGAGAGTTAGGGGGGGGAAGGCAACACTGCAACCAATGGCTCAGCCCACCATGTCTGTAATGCGGGAGGGAGCGGACATAGGGAGAACGGGAAGGTGGGAAAGAAGTTCAGAGGAAGAAGAGGCACGGAAGGAGAAAGCAACACTGCGGCTGATGGTGAGCCGACCATGTCTGAAATGAAAGGGAGAGGGAGAGGGAGAGAAAACGGGGAAGGGAGGGAGGGGAAAAAGTGATTGGGCAGGGAAGGAGAAGGCTACATTGCAGCCAATGGCTGAACCCACCACGTCTGGATGAGGGTGGGGGGAGAGGGATATGGGGAGAACGGGTTGGTGGGAAGGAGGTTCAGAGGAAACTGCAGGAGGAAAGGCAGGGAGGGAGCAGGCGAAACTGCAGCCAATGGCAGAGCCTACCACGTCTGTGATATGATGGGAGGAGAAGGCAGAAGGGGGAAGGGGGAAGGAGATGAAACGGGGAAGAATGGGAGCGTTGGGGGATTTATTGAGGAGAGAGGGCAGAAGGGAGAAAGAGGCAGTGCAATGAATGGCAGATCCCATCACTTCTGTGAAAGCGAATGGAGGGGGAGAGGGGGCGGAAGTGGTGGGCGGAGGTTCAGAAAGTGGTGGGCGGAAGGGGCAAGGGAGGGAAGAGAAGGCAAGTTGGTTTTGCAGAGTTGTCAAGAAGAACCAACTTGGCGACAGTGCAGCGAATGGCGGGGCCCCCCACACGTCAAATAAACGGAGGAGAGAAGGGGAAACGTTGAAGGATAGGGAGAAAAAATGGTGAAGAATGGGAGGGGTGGGAGAATTATTCCGGAGAGGATGCAGGGAGAACTCGACAGAGCAGGGAGAAATCGACAGAGCAGGGAGAAGTCGACAGAGCAGGAAACAGCAGATCCCAGCATGTTTAAGGGAAAATGTGACAGGGGATAAGAGCCGGGTATAGAAGAGGAGGCAAGTTTGAGACGTCTCAAGACACGTTTAAGGGCAAATGTGACAGGGGAGAAGAGCAGGGTATAGAAGGGGAGGGAAGGTGGGCAAGAAGGAAGACGGGGAGGGAGAGAAGGCAGCAACAATACAGAAGCCACTCGGTAAAAAGAAAGACATGGGGTGAAAGGAAGAACGAAAAGCAATTGGGAAACGGGACGGAGGGGAGAGGGAAGAATGAGGGATGGACGGAGGGAGAGGGGGGACTGAAGTGGGGGAAGTGGAAGGAGATAAACGGAAAGATGAGAACGATAAGTAACAGATTTACGGGAACACATTCAAACTCACAAAACAAAAAGGGTAGAGCAAAGGGCAGGAGGAGGGAGGGGTGGAAGTGGGGAGGGATGTGAGTAAAAAATCAGTCAAGTGGGAAGGAAGGACGGGAGAACCGAACAGAGAGATTGGGAACGACTCAAAGGTCATCCTTTGTTACTCACAGGATTGAAACTGGGGGTCGTAAACGGGCCAGGATCAGGGCAGGGATAGAGGGGGAAAATGAAGGGGAAGGAGGGACGCAAGAAGAGCTGAATATATATATGCGGTACTACAACAGACTCTGTCAATTATACTCACAGGATCGCAGCAGGGGATCGTGGCCGGCGTTGTAGCGAAGCACGGGCCAGAAGAAGTAGCAGTTAACGAACCACAGCCAGGGCAGCAGCAGGAAACCTCCCAGAAAGAACCCCCGCGCGAGGCTCCGAGCCGCGTCGTCTGACAGCCCGACGTCGCCGTCGACCGTTAGATGCCGCGCGGCCGTCGCGTCGGGAACGGCGGCCCGCGCGGGTGGCGCCATGGGCTAGTAGTAGACTCGGGAGTGAGAGGACCCTCACATGAGCCTTCTGAAGTGGACTGCCCAGGGGGATCGTGGCTGGGGAAAGCGTGTCCCTGAAAAGCGTGTCCTGCGGGGAAAGCGTGTCCTGCGGGGAAAGCGTGTTCTGCGGGGAAAGCGTGTTCTGCGGGGAACGCGTGTCCTGCGGGGAAAGCGCGTCCTGCGGGGAACGCGTGTCCTGCGGGGAATGCGTGTCCGGGGGAAGCGTGTCCTGCGGCTGATGAAACGTCCCCGAATCGAGATTAAAGACGATTGAAAAAAACGTGTCCGGGAGGAACCTGTGTCTCGGGAAAGCGTGTCCTGCGGCTTCTGACACGACCCCGAACCAGCGATAGAAAAAACGTGTCTCGGGGGAACAGGTGTCCCGGAGAATCGGGGACTGCGGCTGACAGGCTGGCTCAGTTTAGAAAGGCTCTACGTGACGGGCTGCGGCGAGGGGAGGCCTTTCACAGCAGTAGAGCAAGTGAGCGAGTCGCGGACATAGGTCTCTCTCCTGCCTGGTTCATCAGTGGTATGGCGTGGCTGTTGTATGGCGTCGCTAGTTCATCAGTGTCCGTGTATAGATTTTTGTACGATTTTGAGAGTGGCTGAGCCAGTGGGTCAGTGCATAATTCGTGCAACGTCGCGAACAACATTCTGTAACTGTAGCCTTGAAACGAGCCTTGATGGCTACAAGCAACTTAGTACGCTTTTTTTTGCCAAGATAAGAACTTATACCTTACTGAAGTCGTACTTTAGAGAGTATATTCCAGGTCCGCCACTTTTGCCCCAGTGAGTGTACAGTATATACTCTTACTCTCTGGTCAAATTGAAGTACACCGTATGTAAATGCGATACGCAACTGTATGTATGTGATGCTGTGTAAATATCTGGAAGTTATTATCTTGTCAGAAGTCGCCCCGCACCCCCACATCTAGGCATGGTTCACCGCTTCTCATGACGACCTTGCCTGCCATCTTTGTACCGTACCTCGCTAGTCGTTAGGGTGTGTCAGATCCTTCAAAACCTGTTTTGGCTGGATATTTGTCGACCATTTGGTCGTCAAATTGTTTTCGCGAACGTCGACGCATTGGTCGAATTTTGGTCGACAAATTACGGCTGTGTTTGCAAATCTGACACGTTTGGTGGCTGATTTGCTGGCCGCTTATCAAATGTGTCAGATTTGTTGGCCGGATTGCTGCGACGGGGTCGCAGATTTCGTAGCGATACAAGTGACGATGACAATTATTGGCTGTCGTAAATTTGTTACGTCGCAGGATTACTGTTGCATTGCCAAGTCGACATCTTGGCCGAATTCGAGTCGACTACATGTCGGATTGATGTTGACTTTTTGAAACGCCCATCAAATTTACGAAAAGTGGCCGGATGATGCGAGCTCTTCGAAAATATTTGCGACTGTCGCTAACGTGTTACTTTCGCCAAAACCGGCCAGTCGGATTAAGCCGATTTCGGATCTGACACACCCTTACTTCTGCACTTGTTCCATTTGCAGCCATTCTTCCTTCGGCAGTCAGTCTGCAGTCGTTCGTTCCCAACCGTCACGCGCCTCTTCAACCGCTCTTACGACTGTGAATTCTCTTAGTGTGTCTGAAAGTGGAACGTCGACGGACGTAGGAGAGGTGAACCGTCGGATATGTCGAAGGTCCAAGATCGGGCAGTTCGGCCCTCTCAACATGATCGGATGTTTGTCCAAGAGTCTGTCGACGTGTGTCGACATCCCCGCTTCACAAACGCCGCTAAGGAATCAGCGCAAGAACCACATCTAGTATCATCAGTCAGTCGGTGTGGGGGTTTGAAGAATGTTCAGCCAACCCTTTGCCGCGTAGTTATTTCCGTTGCGGCCTTTGGAGGTACGGGTCCCTGGCAGGGTTTCGGGTGACAGCCTATTTGCGATAGGGACAGCGCGCGTATTTCCTTCTTACTACCGTCTGATTGCTGATTTTGCATCTCCTAATCAGTTGCAAGTGTTGGGGAAACGCCGCGGAGCCAATTTCGACTGTTCGAATCAATTCGGTCGACGAACGGCGGTGTTTCGTGTGCGTGAGTGTGTGCTTCCCAAACATCTGATGGCTGTGAAAAACATCGAGATTGACGAATTCTCGGGCGCCTCGGACGTTTCGGGCCCAGAGACTCAGAGTCGAGAGGTGCTTCATGTCCCGTCAGGGAAACACGTCCTTCAAACTGCGAGCGACCAGAAGACGGACGAAACGAAAACAATCAGGCGACAGCAAGACGGCTCGCGGGTTACCAAGGAAAATTGGGACCGATCAGATCTGGATCAGGACTGGGATCGGACGGAGCAGATCGAATTCGGGATATCGCAGATTCTGCTTGATTGGAGGAAGAAATTGGGGATTTTGCAGGGAGCAGGAGATTGGGACGCGTTAGAATCGCACGGCGGAAGAGCGGGTTATGAGACTCTCATGCCAGATTCATGCCGGAAGGGCCGCACCGTGAGGAGTTCGGTGGAATCGAGGCCATGGATCGTTGCCTGCACGCTCGGCCTTGTCGTGCCTCTCGTTTTCGTGCTATACCTGATTGCCACTACCAACAGAGTGAGTGGTTTTATTCAATAAACTCAACTCTCGCCCCTCTCTTGCTCAAAACTCCTGCCTTTCGTTCCGTGCTACGCGGTTAGCCATTTGTATCCAGGAGAGCGCATTTGTGCTGGTCCCTTATCACTTAGGTGAATCGCGGGATTGGATGAATTGGCTGGCGTAAGGACGTGGTGCAGTAGAACTGCCTAGTTGCGCGGCAATCCAATACGATGCACTGGGTCACGCAGCTTTCAGGCTGGTGTGTTTTGAGTCGACTCCAAACACGTGGTGCAGTAGAACCACCTTGGTGCACGTCAATCCAATTAGACGCACTGTGTAACGCAGCAGGTGATCCAATACAGGCTGGTGCGCTCCATTGCCTTATTTCGATGCTGTCTTTAACGTTATACATGCATTGGTAGAGCAGTAACGAAGCCGTTCATTTTTGGGATGTAGTTTTGTTGGTTCGGCGTCACGCTGCTAGGCTGCTGCTCGCACCAAGAGCTTGGTTCTTTTGTTTGTTTTTGTTTTCGGTTGTGCGTTTTTACTATGTGGTTACCTCAAAATTTTAGTTTCATGTCATGGACAGCACCAAAAAATGTCCGGGATTTGTTCCCTGCGCCTACAGCTCCACACCTCTCCTCGCCTCTATGCCCAACCTCCGTTCCAACCTCAGGCTCGGTCGGACATCAGTCAGCTATGGAACCTTTCCCCTTCAGTCCGGTTACCTGTAGCGGAGTGGGAGCGACCCGGCTGCATTCTCACTCTCGACTCGCGCTACAACCCTGAGGGGGTGCTGGCAGTGGAGGCGGCTGTAGCGCGGCTCCTGAGAGACCTGGGGGCGGAGGGGGGGGGAACTTTAGAGTCGACTCACAAGCCAGCGGAGGCGGCTGTAGCGCGGCTGCTGAGGGACCTGGGGGGAGAGGCGGAAAGGGTGGGGGGAGAGAGGGTTGGGGGAGAAGGGAAGGGGTGGGCGGGTGTAGGGACGGGCGCAGGGGGTGCGGAACAGGTAGGGCGGAGGGGGAAGTTGCGGGAACGGAGTGAGAAGGAAGCGGGAGTGGGGAGGTTCGGGAGGGGGGCAAGGGATGGGGAGTGGGGTTGGTATGGGGGACGGTGGGGTAGGCGGCTGAATGAAGCGGTGGGGGAAGCCAAGGGGCAGGGGACGAGTGAGGGGCAGGGGAATAATGAAGGGCAGGGGAAGGATGAGGGGCAGGGGAAGGATGAGGGGCAGGGGAAGGATGAGAAGGAGGTGGAAAAGGAGAGCGGAAAGGGAGGAGAGGGCGGAAAGGGGATGTCTGAGGCGTGGCGGAGGTTCTATGGTGGGCTCCCTAAGGTGGTGGGCGCCGATGGGAATGAGGATCAGCTGAAGATGCCCATTGGGTGGCTTTGGCCGTGAACATGTGAGATCGTGTTACCATGTCCCCGTGGGTGCATTTGTGTCACCATATGGCTCCCTAAGGTGGTGGATGCGGATGGGAATGAGGATCAGCTGAAGATGCCCATTTGGGTGGCTCTTGCCGTAAACATGTGCATGTGACTTGTATAGCGGTGTGTGCGGTGTATGCATGCGTCAACGTGTATAACATCATCATATCATATTTGTCCCTGTGTGTTATAGTACGGTGTTCGTGTGTGTGTGTGTGTGTGTGTGTGTGTGTGTGTGTGTGTGTGTGTGTGTGTGTGTGTCTGTGTGTCTGTTTCTGTGTCTGTGTCTGTCTGTGTGTTACGGTGTCAACCTGGGAGTATGGTTGTTTAATGGTGTGTGTGTGCATGCGTCAACGTGAATAACATCATCGTATGTGTCCATGTGCGTTACGGTGTTAACATGTGAGTATTTTATAAACAGAACTCATACACACGAGTGTGGTGTATAGCGTCATCACGCCACGTGTGTGCGTGCGTTATGCTGTAGCCATAAGAGTATAGCATTTAGACATAAGTGTTACGCAGTCATATTATAGGCACGTATAGCATCATCGTATGATGACCAGAACCTACTCCAGAAACTATTGTTCCGTAACAGTATAGCTCGTCTTCTCTTTCCACTTCCCTCCAGCTTTTGAGTCGACTCAAAAGCATGGCTCGTCGTCTCCTTCCATTTCCCTCCGTCAGGATGTATTTTTGAGTCGACTCGAAAGTCAGCTCGAAACCCTTTTGTTCCGTAACAGTATAGCTCGTCTTCGCTTTTCACTTCCCTCCAGCTTTTGAGTCGACTCAAAAGCATGGCTCGTCGTCTCCTTCCATTTCCCTCCGTCAGGATGTATTTTTGAGTCGACTCGAAAGTCAGCTCGAAGCTCTTGTTCCGTAACAGTATAGCTCGTCTTCTCTTTCCATTTCCCTCCTTCAGGATATATGCGCGGCGGCATGGGTATCGATTTGTGGTGGAGAATGGGTCAAAATACACTCAGGATAGGCACCCCTCATGGTTCAAGGTGAGAGTCTATGAGGTGCGGTGCGGGCAGCACCCAGCATAGACACCCCTAAGATTAGGCACACCTCAGGATAGGCACACGTCAGGATAGGCACCCCTCAGGATAGGCACACGTCAGGATAGGCACCCCTCAGGACAGGCTCACGTCAGGATAGGCACCCGCCAGGATAGGCACACGTCAGGATAGGCACACGTCAGGATAGGCACACGTCAGGATAGGCACACGTCAGGATAGGCACACGTCAGGATAGGCACACGTCAGGATAGGCACACGTCAGGATAGGCACCTTTCAGGATAGGCACACGTCAGGATAGGCACACGTCAGGATAGGCACACGTCAGGATAGGCACACGTCAGGATAGGCACACGTCAGGATAGGCACACGTCAGGATAGGCACCTTTCAGGATAGGCACACGTCAGGATAGGCACACGTCAGGATAGGCACCCCTCAGGATAGGCACACGTCAGGATAGGCACCCCTCAGGATAGGCACACCTCAGGATAGGCACACCTCAGGATAGGCACACCTCAGGATAGGCACCCCTCAGGATAGGCACCTCTCGTGGTTCGAAGTGAGTGTCAATGAGGTGCACGCAGCACCCAGCACAGACACCCCTCAGGTTAGGCGCACCTCAGGTTAGGCGCACCTCAGGTTAGGCGCACCTCAGGTTAGGCTCCATTCCCTGATTACCCTCCATTCCCTGATTACCCTCCATTCCCTGATTACCCTCCATTCCCTGATTACCCTCCATTCCCTGCTTTCCCTGCATTCCCTTCTTTCCCTCCTTTCCCGGTTTTCTCTGCATTCCCTGCTTTCCCTCCTTTCCCTGCATTCCCTGCTTTCCCTCCTTTCCCTGTCGTCCCTGTGTTCCCTGGTTTTCCTGCGATCCTTGCTTTCCCTCCTTTCCCTTTCCCTGCATTCCCTGCTTTTGCTGCATTCTCTGTTCCCTGCTTTCCCTGCTTTCTCTGCGTTTCCTGTTTCCCTCCTTTCCCTGCCTTCCCTGCTTTCCCTGCATCGGCATTGGCCTACACCCCCGCATCCCTGCATTCCTTGCTTTCCCCTGCGATTTCCTCCTCTCCCCTTCACCTGCAGATACCGTTTCAGGAGCAGCTGTCGTGCTGCTGCCAGTGGGCCTTGACTGCATTGACTGCATTGACTGCATTGACTGCTTTGACTGCATTGACTGCTTTGACTGCATTGACTGCATTGACTGCATTGACTGGTTTGACTGAATTGACTGCATTGACTATTGACTGTATTGACTGCGTTGACTGCATTGACTATATTGACTGCATTGACTGTATTGACTGCATTGACTGCACTGACTTCATGCCTGCTTGCCCTGCTTTTCCCCTGCAGATACCGTTACTGCAGGAGCAGCTATCATGCTGCTGCCAGTGGGCCTTCTTTGTCGACTGCAAAGGAGCAACCTGCATTGCTTGCTATTTTTCCTCCTGCTTCCTGCGTCTCCCCTGCAGATACCGTTTCTACAGGAGCAGCTGTCGTGCTGCTGCCAGTGGGCCTTCTTTGTCGATTCAGATGCCTACATGCGCATGCACCACCACAACCTCTCAGTTGAAGACTCGATAAAAGACATCAAGAAGCCTGTGAGTGCATTCTTGTTCCATCATACCCATCCCTGATGCTCGTCCCATCATGCTAATGCAATGCACCACCACCGCTTATCCATCGAAGACTGGATAAGAGACATCAAGAAGCCTGTGAGTGCATGTCCTTTTGAGTCGACTCAAATTCAGCTCCGTTTTGTCGATTCAGATGCCTACATGCGCATGCGCATGCACCGCCACCGCCTCTCCATTGAAGCCTGGATTCAGACCATCAATCAACCTGTGAGTGAATTCTTGAGTCGACTCAAATTCAGCTCCGTTTTGTCGATTCAGATGCCTACATGCGCGTGCGCATGCACCGCCACCGCCTCTCCATTGAAGCCTGGATTCAGACCATCAATCAACCTGTGAGTGAATTCTTGAGTCGACTCAAATTCAGCTCCGTTTTGTCGATTCAGATGCCTACATGCGCATGCGCATGCACTGCCACCGCCTCTCCATTGAAGCCTGGATTCAGACCATCAATCAACCTGTGAGTGAATTCTTGAGTCGACTCAAAAATCAACCTGTGAGTGAATTCTTGAGTCGACTCAAAAATCAACCTGTGAGTGAATTCTTGTTCCATCATACCCATCCCTCATGCTCGTCTCACCATGCCCCATCATCCTCCTACATACATGCACATGCACGACCACCACCTTTCCATCGAAGACTGGATAAAAGGCATCAGTTAGCCCGTGAGTGTATTGCCTCCAAGCAAGCAACCTGGCAGTGCATGCTCGTTCAACCATCCTCCTGCATGCATACGCACGCACTACCACCACCACCACCACCTCTCCATAGAGGCCTGGATCGAAGACATCAAGAAGCATGTGAGTGCCTGGATTTCCTCCTCACGCCTCCTCACTCCTCCTCAACCCTCCTCACTCCTCCTCGCCGCTCCTCACCCCTCCTCACCGCTTCCTTGCTCCTAGAACTACTTCAACTGACTGGTGGATGCCCAAGTGACAGACTCACTGGACGGCCAGGTGTGGGTCCCACAAGACATAATGATGCACCCCTCCTCACCTCTATGCACCCCATGTGACCGTCTCATCACTTGCTTGTTTCCAGAACTACTTCAACTGGCTGCTGGATGCCCAAGTCACAGACTCCTTGGAAGGAAGGACAGGAGTGGGTCCCAGTGGGTCAAAGTGGGTCCCAGTGGGTCCCAATGGGTCCCACCCACAGGACATGAACTTGGACCGATGCACCCCTCCTCACCCCTCCTCACTCCTGCTCACCCTTCCTCACCACTTTCTTTTTCCCAGAACTACTTCAACTGGCTGCTGGATGCCCAAGTGACAGACTCCTTGGAGGGACAGGTGTGGGCCCCACAGGACCCGGCCTTGCTGCTACAGCCGGCCACCGCGCTACAGCCGGAGGGCCCTGTGGCCCTGATACCACGGAACGGGGACGCGGTGGGGGGGTACGATGGGGGAGCGGATCTGCTGTTCTCAGAGAACCACGATTATCTCAATGCGGGGGTGCTGCTCTGTAGGAGGTCCCTGGACACAATTGAAGTGAGCTTTTCCTGAATTCGTTTTTTTTTAGAATTCACAAAATATATACATATATACACACATATATATATATATGTATATATGCCTGACTAAGGTACTACGATGGGAGAAGGGGGGGGGGAGGGATGAGGTTGGGGGAGGCATCTTTCAATCAATTCAGTTCCAATCGGATTGGCGTGTGTTTGGACAACAGCATGTTTGCAGCCAATCATTTCCCTTCTCTTGCTCTTGATGGTGGGTAACGCAGTGGTTGTACTACTCTCCTGTTCCCGCTCCCTTGCAGTTCTTAGAGCAGTGCAGTGGTGCACGATCATTGCATCATACGAGTTTTGAGATGTCTCAAAAGTCCATTTGTTGCCCCCTCCCCCTTCCCACTCCTTTGCAGTTCCTGAGACAATGGTACATCATAAATGAAGCCGACGAAATCCACCGATACACTCACGTCTGGGAGCAAGCGAACCTGAACGCCGTTGTTCGGCAGGAGCAGTGGAAGGGGAAGGTGATCGTGGTCCCGTATGCGGAGCTGACCGGCCCCAACGGAGCCATGGTTCGGCATGTGTGGAGTGGCCTGCCTGAGGGATCACATCACAAGGTGTCAATGGAGGCTCTTGAGGAGATAATGGGGGCATTGCAGTAAGGGTTGTGTAGCTGACAGAAGGTGATCGTGGTCCCGTATGCGGAGCTGACCGGCCCCAACGGAGCCATGGTTCGGCATGTGTGGAGTGGCCTGCCTGAGGGATCACATCACAAGGTGTCAATGGAGGCTCTTGAGGAGATAATGGGGGCATTGCAGTAAGGGTTGTGTAGCTGACAGAAGGTGATCGTGGTCCCATATGCCGAGCTTACAGGGCCCAACGGCGGCATGTGTGGAGTAATCTGCCAGAGGGGTCACATCAGAAAGTGTCGATGGAGGCCGTGCAGGGGATCATGGGGCTGCTGCAACAAGGGCATTTGAGAATTCTCAAAAGCAACTCAGAGTAGCCTCAAAAGTCTGCGTGAGGGATCACACCACAGGGATTCAATGGAGGGCGTGCTGGAGATCATGGGGCTGCGGCTGCTGCAGTAAGAGGTTGCATTTGAGAATGCAGGGCAGGGGGCAGAAGTTCGCAAAAGAATTATGTAATGCTATTTTAAACAGCCTGTACTTTCTAGAGACGTTTGTGTATAATTTGAGAATATATGTAATGAATTGTGCATACGCGATATGTATCTTGCTGCGTGTATCCGCTATAATCACGCCCCAGTCAGTTCACATGCTGTCGACGTATTCGTGCGGTGGAAAGTGCACTTTCGAGAGGAAATCTGGTTGGCCGTTGATATTCTGTTATGCCACCATGTATGTGTCACACAGCTCGCAAAATGATTCACTCACGCGATCTGACTCAGCAGACAGGCAGCCTACTGCCGTGCGTTCCAATGAGCTTCACCCTTTTTCGAGTCGCCTGGTCTCATTCCAAACCATGCCACGGCTCTCCCTGCTGGGCTCGAGCTCCCCCCTCACTGGGTTTATCCTCTCCGCCTGTAACCCTATTGTGTGCTTATGTGGAGTAAGCGGATCTTCCCTCAAACGAAGCAGCGTGAGCCATTGGACGAGGATGACGACGTGGCGTTATTCCTTGTCGGCTATATCCAACTCCCACCTCAATTTGCACACGCAGCACGCATTTCTGCCTTCCCATCCAGGCAGCCAGAAGCTTGGTGGGTCTGAACATCCTGGCAGCTGACCGTTGATTTTGAACCCCCTTGACAACCACTTCGCTTCGCTACGCTACACCAAGGAGTGGAACGCCCCATCCAGCGAGGATGTAAAATTGCTAGGGGATCCTTCCATTCTTCAACCTACTGGCTGGCTTGGCAGAGAAGGTTGTTAGGTTGTACACACTTGGTTTTTTTCGGGGAGTTGCTAGAAAAATCCCCATTGCAGAGGGTCCAACGACAAAAGCAAACTTCCTACCCATGGGCTGGGGTCGTTGAGTTGAGTCTGGTCCGGTTTGCAGCTCCTGGCTCCCTGAGCGTCGCTCGCGCGGCAATCCCGACCGATGTGCTATCCATCCACCAAACCAGCAATCCCTCCCTAGTCACCAGCAACAACACATTTCGCGCCCTTTTCTGTTTCCAGCAACGCGCAGTCCCATTCTGCTCCCCTGCTGCCGCTGCTGCTCTGCCACTGATTCTGGTTGAGAACCAAGCTAAGAGATATCACTGGAAGTGGTGTAGTGGTGAAGCTGACTATTATCAGTGGTTGAGCGAAGCTTACTTCCAAGAGTGCTAGAAATCAACGTGTGAAATGCGCAGCGAATAGTCTAGTACGCCATCTCTGTGAAGTCTTCTACTGTAACGAGGTAGGCCTACTTTCCCTACGAGGTGATTCATCTGCTTTTCCTGCATTTTGTGGAAACCAGAAGCTAGTTTCCATTCAGCCGCGGCGAAACGAAACTTAGAGCAGCCATTGTTGATATCAACCAACACGTCACCGCGTGGAGAAACATAGACACCACCATGTCGAGCACCAACATATCACTTCTTTTTTGTTTTAATATCTTTTTTTTTTTGAAGCAGTTGCAGCTTCCATTAAGCTTGTCACTTTTATCAGCTGCGCCTGTTCTTCTTCCCTCTCGCTCTCTCACTCACTCGTAGCCATCAGTCTCCGGCTTAACTTTGCTGCAGTTTCTGTTACAAGCACCAAACATGCTTTTTGGCGTCGTGTGGTTCCATGGCCTGCCTTTCTGTCCCTCTGCCTACCTCGTTGGGCACGTCCTTTCCTTTTCGTGCGATATTGTCGGTATTCACACTGCGGCTTTATTTTGTTCTCTCCTTCCCTTTCCTTGCCAGCGTGCAGGTGGCCTAATCACTGATATTTATCTTCCTCGAACAACATTTTATGCACCTCACCTCCCCTCTGTAACCACACCACCATCACCCTTTTTCCGCCAGTAGGAGCCTACAGGGGACCGCCGACTCTACAGAGAGTAGTGACTTCTCTACCGAAGAGCCTCACAGCTAGTTCCTATCAAGTAGTTACCTTAAAGTTAGTTACCGTCAGCTAATTAGCGTCAGACCGTTATCGTCAGCTACCGAAGCAGTGTACTCGCTTTAAACGACTCAGTGGTGGAGAGCGGAAAGAGTTTCAATATGGCAGACCCAGCTATGAGCTCCGCGACAATGTCGACCGCTGATACTAGCTCCCCCACCAACAGCACCCGCACCATGTCCACCGTAACCTCCGCCGCACCGTCCGGGCCGCCCGTGTCTATGAGCTCGTCGAGCGTCACGGGCACCAAGGCCCTGGCGAAGCGCGCTATCCGCGTCGCGCAGGCCGTGGCCGACGCGCGGCTCGACAGCGCGTACGAGGACGCGTCGGAGGGGTTCGACTATCACGACTCGGTGGAGGCAAGCAAGGGCATCACGCAGACGGACGGCGGACAAAGCGGCGCGCAAGGCGGCGGGAAACCCGGCGGCGCGCCGGTCGCGTCGTACCTGCAGCGCATGCAGCGCGGCGGGTTGATCCAGGCGTTCGGATGCCTGGTGGTGGTGGAAGAAGGGACGTTTAACGTGCTTGCTTATAGCGAGAACGCCAAGGACCTGCTGGGGCTGATTCCGAAGCCCAAGACGGAGGAAGAGCTGGAGGCGGAGAAGAAGGCCGCGGAGGAGGCGGAGCGGAAGAAGGCGGAAGAGGCGGCGAAGGCGGAGGCGGAGGCGGCAACGGCGTCCCCGAGCAAGTCCGGGAAGTCGGGCATTGGTGAGTATAATGCGTGCGAGGAGTCTAACGCGTGGTGAGTGTAACGCGCAGGAGGAGTTAGGCCTTTGTCTGGGTGCGTTAGTGGGGGCATTGTGAGTGTAACGGGTGGGAGGAGTTAAGCGTGTGGGGGAAACTCGGTAGGCTGCAAACCCGTCTGAGACGTCGATTTTTTTTTTTTTTGAAGTGTTACGATAATCTAGTGTCTCCGAGTCGGGCTTGGTAAGCCAGGTGACTCGGCCAGGTGGTTGTTCCTCATTGCCAGTAGGCATTAGTGAGATTAACCTGTAGGAACAACCATTACTAAGGCCGAAGTGAAGCGCTGCTTAGGTGTTCTGAAGCGTCTTAAATATCCTTCCATTCGCCTCGAAATTTGAATGGTTAGGTACGCCATTGGTGCATTGGTATGTGTAACATGAAGGGTTGGACATTAGGGGAAAAGCTTCATATCGGAGAAGGGCTGGGCGTTGTCAAGGCGGGCGCTTTGTGATGCATGGTGGGCATGGGTGACTGTAACGCGTATGAAGATTGTCTCGGCGCCCCACAAGGCGGGCGCTTTGTGATGCATGCTCTCATCCCCTCCCCCCTCCCCTCTCCCCCTCCCCCTCTCGCCTCTCGCCTCTTCCCTCTCCCCTCTCATATCTCATTGCTTATCTCCCTTCTCCCTCCCTCCCGACCCCGTCGTCTCTCAGCTTTCACTTCGCACTCGTTCGTTGTTTTCCGCGTCCCTTCTCCCCTACTTCTCCTTTGCACTCTCGTATCCCTCTCCGCCTCTCTGCTTGTTTTCCGTTTCCCTCTCCCTCCCTCTCCCGACCCCCTCGTCTCTCGTCTTCCGCTTCTCACCTCATTCCTCTTTTTCTGCGCCCCTTCTCCCCCACCTCTCCTTGTTCTCTTTTTACTCATTCCCATTTCCTCCCCCGCCGCTTCGGCCTCTCTCCCTTTCTCCCTCTCTCCCTCCCTCCCCGTTTCGTCCCCTCTCCCCATCTCCCTCTCTCCCTCCCCCCCCCTCCCCCCCTCTCCCCACAACATATTTTCCCCGTCTCACCTGCCCAGGCCGCGCCTTCAGCTCCCTCAAGGAAAAGATCTCCTCCGCGATTCGCGGCCACAATGCGGCGAGCTCCAAGCACTCCAAGCAGCGCGGGCGCAGCGCCACGCCTTCCGCCAGCTCGGGCGGGCGCGTGGGCTCCCCCGCACGCTCGCAGTCCCCTTCGCGCTCCTGGCGCAGCGGGTTCCGCGCAAGCCGCCGCGCGGAGGACTGGGAGGGCGCGCATTCGAACCTGAGCAAGGCGGGGGACGCGGAATCCGCTCCGCCTGCTCCGCCGCCGCTTCCGCCGCTCCCCGTGCTCGGTAAGCCTTGTCGTGACTTTCGGAAGGGCATTGGGAGGGCATTGGGATGGCATTGGGACGGCATTGGGGGGCATCGGGAAGGTTTTGGGAGGGCTGTGGGAGGACATTGGGAGGGCATTGGGAGGGCATTGGGAAGAGCATCCATGTTAAATATTCATGCACACATGCATGCATGCCGCCGTCATCACGCATCTTCTTGTGAGCGCTTGACGAGTGAGGAGGAAATGAACATTATGAAGCATTAATATGTTTAGGATGAACATTAACATCCATGCACACACGCATGCCATCAACATATGTCATGCGAGGGCGTATTGTAACCATATGCAAACACATGTGTGATTTGAGCCGATTAACATACATTATCACGCATCGGCGTTCGGCGTGTGAACCAATGCAGATGCACGCGCATGCATACAGACGCACGTACATGCATGCGGACGCACGTACATGCAATTCTCGCCTCTCTTGTTTCACCCTGTCACACCAAAGTTCCCAGGCATGAGCAGGAAGCCCGACCAACCTGGCCGTTTGATCATGCCTAGTTCCCTTCCCATCCTCCCTCTGACCTACTCACACAACCCCAACCCCGCCCTTCCCGTTCTTTCCCCAAATAGCCACCATACTAGTCCCCCCTCACTCATGTAACTCCTGACCTTGGACTGAGAAAGCTAGCCTCACCTCCCATCCCTGCTCCCCTCCCCACCCTCCCTCCTCATCTCCCTCTCCCTTCTCCCTCCCTCCCACCTCTCCTCCACTCGCCTCCCCTCCCTTCGCCTCCCCTCCCTTCGCCTCCCCTCCCCTCTCCTACAGATTTCGGGGTGGAATAAGCCACAGGCGCGGCGGAACTGAGCATGATCAACCCAGTTCTTGTCGAAGCCGCAGTGTCCAACCGCGGGGACCACCGGCCGTTCTACACCATCCTGCACCGCATCGATGTGGGCATCGTCATCACCTCGAGCCCATCCGCTCGTGCTGCTGTTGAAGCACATCCGCTCACTCACTCCCCCCTCTCCCCTCCTCTCCTCTCCTTTCCCCCTCTTTCCTCCCCTCCTCTCCTCCTCCCCTCCTGCAGATTTCGGGGTGGATGCGCGCTCCCTTTTTACTCCCGACAGCGTCACAGCCCTCGAAAAAGCCACCGGAGCAGCCGACCTCAGCATGATCAACCCGGTGTTGGTGGAAGCGGCTGTGTCCAACAGGGGCGACCACCGGCCGTTCTACGCCATCCTGCACCGCATCGACGTGGGCATCGTCATCGACCTCGAGCCCATCCGCGACGCCGAAAACATCTTCACCGGCGCCGGCGCGCTCCAGGCGCACAAGCTCGCCGCCAAGGCCATCGCTAGGCTCCAACGCATGCCGCCCGGCGACATGATCAATCTCTGCCAGGCTGTGGTTGAGGAGGTGAAGGAGCTGACTGGGTACGACCGAGTGATGACTTATAAATTCCATGAGGATGAGCATGGAGAGGTGCTGGCCGAAGCCAAGAAAGAATCCATGGAGCCTTACCTCGGTCTCCACTACCCCGCGACCGACATTCCCCAGGCCATCCGTTTCCTGTTCATGAAGAACCGGGTGCGGTGCATCTGCGACGCATACTCTGATGAGGTGAAGGTGGTGAGGGATGAAGGGAGGCTCAAGCAGCCGGTGACACTGGCGGGGTCGCAGCTGCGGGCGGCGCAGCGCTGCCACATCCAGTACATGCGCAACATGGGCACCACAGCCTCCATGACCATGGCTGTGATTATCAACGACGAGGACGCCGCACAGCCGGCTCAGCCGCAGGGAGCGGCGGGTGCTGGCGGCGCTGCTCCCGCGCAGGCGAATCGCGGGAAGAAGCTGTGGGGGCTGGTGGTGTGCCATCATGAAACTGCCCGGTACCTCCCGTTCCCGCTGCGCCTGGCGTGCGAGTTTCTCATGCAAGTGTTCTCGCTCCAGGTGAACATGGAGCTTGAGATGGCCCGGCAGCACCGCGAGAAGGAGATGCTCCGCACGCAGACTCTCCTCTGCGATCTCCTCATGCGTGGGGATGCTCCCCTCGGGATTGTCTCACAGAACCCGAATATTCAGGACTTAGTTAAGTGCGACGGCGCTGCGCTGTACTACGCCGGGCGGTTCTGGCTGCTGGGAACGACTCCCACTGAGATGCAGATCTTGGATATTATTGACTGGCTGGATACTGCGCACCCGGATTCGTCCGGTCTGAGCACTGACAGCCTGGCAGAGGCGGGGTATCCGCGAGCAGAGGAGCTAGGGGAAGGGGTGTGCGGGATGGCGTGTGCGCGGCTGTACGCGAGGGATGTCTTGCTGTGGTTCCGGTCGCACGTGCGCAAGGAGGTGCGGTGGGGCGGGGAGAAGCACGATAATAGAGACAAGGAGGACGAGCATCCGGAGCGCATGGCCATGGGGCCGCGCGCGAGCTTTGCGGCTTTCCTGGAGGTGGTGAGGCAGCGGTCGATGCCGTGGGAGGACGTGGAGATGGACGCGGTTCACTCGCTGCAGCTCATTCTGAGAGGCCATCTGACGTCCTTCAGCGATAATGACATGCGCGACATGATGCTCAACCGCATGCGCGACCAGGTGGGTTTCTAGCAGTGGGTTTCTGGGTTTCTGGTTGGGGATTCTGGGCTTCTAGCAGTGAGTTTCTGGGCTTCTAGCAGTGAGTTTCTGGGCTTCAGGCGGTGCATTTTGGGCAGTGGGTGTGTGGGGTCGGGTGGGTGTGAGGAGGGGCGTTCCTGGAGGTGGTAAGGCAGCGGTCGATGCTGTGGGAAGACGTGGAGATGGACGCCGTGCACTCGCTGCAGCTCATTCTTAGGGGGCATCTCACGAGCTTCAGCGATAATGACATGCGCGACATGATGCTCAACCGCATGCGCGACCAGGTGAGAGTTTGGGCGGAAGGAGAGGGGTGGAGGGGGGTTGTGTGCGGTTATAGGGCCCACCTCACGTATGATGTATGTGACATGATGCTCATCTGGATGCGCGGCCAGGTGATGGGTGGAAAGGGGTCGAGGCCGGTGCAATTGCTGGAGACGGCAACAGCGCCCATCCTGGCCGTGGACAGGGATGGGTGTGTCACCGGGTGGAACGCCAGGCTCTGACCCCCATTTCTCACTCTCCCATCTCCCTTCTCTCCACACCCCTCCTTTTCCATTTCCCTTCTCCCCATCTCCCACACCCCTTCTCCCCATCCCCCACACCCTTCTCTTGCAGGAAATGGATCGTCTGAGCGCCACAGAGAGTGAGATGGTGCGAGTGCTGGAGACAGCAACAGCGCCCATCCTGGCCGTGGACAGGGACGGGTGCGTCACCGGATGGAACGCCAGGCTCTGACCCCTCCTGCCTCCCTTTCCCCGTCCCCCCACCCCTGTCCCTCCATTCCCCTTCCCCCCACCCCTCTGCCATCCGATTCCCTTTCCCCATCGCCCCCCACCCTCCTGCAGGAAATGGATCGTCTGAGCGCCACTGAGAGTGAGATGGTGCGAGTGCTGGAGACGGCAACAGCGCCCATCCTGGCCGTGGACAGGGACGGGTGTGTCACCGGGTGGAACGCCAGGCTGGCGGCTCTGACGGGGCTGGCGACAGGGGACGCCCTGGGGAAGCACCTGATCACGGACCTGGTGGTGGAGGGCAACGTGGACGCTGTTGGGCGCGCTCTCTTCCTCGCCCTGCAAGGTATGTTGGTACATGGATGCTCTCTGCTTGGCATATTTGCTCACACGTCTGGCCACAGGGGGATAGGGGAAGGGAAGCACCTGATCACGGACCTGGTGGTGGAAGGCAACGTGGACGCTGTTGGAAGGGCGCTCTTCCTCGCTCTGCAAGGTATGTTGGTACATGGATGCTCTCTGCTTGGCATATTTGCTCACACGGCTGGCCCTCGCGCCGTGGATCACGGACCTGGTGGTGGAGGGCAACGTGGACGATGTTGGCAGCGCGCTGTTCCTCGCTCTGCAAGGTATGTTGGTGTGTGGGTGCCCTCAAGTTCTCTCTGCAATTGTGGTGAGTGTGCCTCATACCCTTGGGGTATAGGAAGCGAGCACACCTGATCATGGACCTGGTGGTGGTTGGGAGGGCGCTGTTCCTCGCCCTGCAAGGTGGGTCGTTAGTAGTGCGCTAGCTACCTGTGCTGTATGCTGTGTGGGCTGTGTGCTCCGTGTGTTGCCTTGTGCGGAATGCTCAGCTCTTGGTCGTGGCCCTGTCCTCCAAATCAGTCCTTCCCCCCAAGGGCTGTGTCACTGTGGCTCTCAGCACCTTCTCCCTCTCTCCCCCTTCTCGCTTCCCCGTGCCCTTCTCCTCCCACCCTCAACAGGCCAGGCGAGCAAGGAGCTGGAGATTCACCTGCGGACCTGGGGCGTGGTGCAGTCCAACAAGGACTCGGTCATCCTCGTCGTCAACGCCTTTGCCCTCTCCCTCTCCCTGCCTTCCGCTCCCTCCCTCCCGTCCCTTCACTCCCTGCCTTCCCGTCACGCCCTTCCCCTCTCCCTCTTCCCTGCAACTGCAGGCCAGGAGAGCAAGGAGCTGGAGATTCACCTGCGGACCTGGGGCGTGGTGCAGTCCAACAAGGACTCGGTCATCCTCGTCGTCAACGCCTTTGCCAGCCGCGGGACAGCCATGGGGGGGGATGACATGGAGGACGTGGTGGGGGTGTGCTTCGTGGGGCAGGACGTGACGGCGCAGAAGGCAGTGCAGGGCAAGTTCACACGCCTGCAGGGCGATTACGAGGCGATCGTGCATGGGAACAACTCGCTCATCCCTCCGATCTTCTCCACTGACGGTGAGATGCATTCTCATGTGCTTGGGGGTGCCTGGGTGTGTGCTTGCAAGGGGAGTGGGGGGGAAGGAAGGGCTTGGGGGTGGGACGTGACGTGACGGCAGTGCAGGGCTAGTTCGTTTGCCTGCAGGGAGATTACGAGGCCATTGTTCCCGGCAGCAACTCGCTCATCCCCCCGATCTTTTCTACTGATTGTCAGTGCCTGGGTGCTGGTTTGCCACCCTCACTCCACCCCTTTCAAACCTTTCCACCTCCTTCAACCCCTTTCCACTTCTTCCACCCTTTCAACCCCTTTCGACCCCTTTCGACCTCTTTCAACCCTTTCCACCCCTTCCACCTCTTTCGATCCCCTTCAATCCCTTTCCACCCCTTCCACCTCTTTCAACCCCCTTCAACCCCTTTCCACCTCATTACAGATTTTGGCAACTGCACGGACTGGAACCCCGCGATGGAGAGGATCACCGGGGTGCCACGTCAGCAGGCCATCGACCGGCTGCTGCTGGGCGGCATTTTCGGCCCCATCTGCCGCATGAAGGCGGACACGATGACGAAGCTGATGATTGTGATCAACAAGGCCATGTCCGGGCAGATGACCGACCGCTACCCCCTCGAGTTCCTCGATGCTCATGTGAGTGTTTGGTTGGTTGCACACGTGAGTCTTGGATCTCACACGATGACGAGGCTCATGATTGTGATCAACAAGGCCATGTCCGTCCGGGCAGATGACCGACCGCTATCCTCTCGAGTTCCTGGATGCCCATGCGAGTGTGTGCATGAGTGAGAGTGCTTGTACTGTGCGGTGTAGAGCATTCATGGGTGAATGAAAGACATGCACTAGTGCTCCCAATCCCTCAATACTGAACTGACACACGTGGGAGCATGCAAGCAAGCAGGCATGCATGCATATAAGCATGAAGGCAGATATGATGAGGAAGCTGATGATTGTGATCAACAAGGCCATGTCCAGCCAGATGTCCTCACCCTCCTTCCCTACACTCCCCTCCTCCCCATCCCAAACCCCACTTCCTCCCCCCCCCCTCTTCCTCCCTCCCCCGGAACCCCTCCCTCACTTCCCCCTCGCAGGGCCAACTGGTGGAGGCTCGATTGACGGTCCAGACGCGTCGTGACTCAGACGGGCACGTGGTGGGGGTGTTCTGCTTCCTGCACACCGTCTCTGCCGAGCTCCAGGCAGCCCTCAACCTGCATCCCCCACCTGTCCCTTACTCACCCCCCCCACACTCCCCTCCTCTCCATCCCCCACCATTCCCCTCCTCTCCCTCCCCCCACCACTCCCCTCCACTCCCACCCCCACTCCCTTCCTCCTCCCCCACAGGGCCAACTGGTGGAGGCGCTTCTGACCGTGCAGACCCGCCGGGATTCCGACGGGCACGTGACGGGGGTGTTCTGCTTCCTGCACACCGTCTCCGCGGAGCTCCAGGCAGCCCTCAACCTGCAGCGCGCCACGCAGGACTTCGCCAAGGAGAAGGCCAAAGCCGTCGCCTACACCAGGGACGCCATTCGTGGGCCGCTCGATGGGATTGAGCATGCGCTGGAGGGGCTGCGGAAGGAGGAGCAGGAGGGGCGGCTGGTCGGGGAGGAGGAGAAGAATGCGGTTGGGGTGGCGGAGCGGTGCAAGGAGCAGGTGGACAGGATCCTGGGGGATGACGACATTGACACCATTGAAGAGGGGTGAGTTAATTGAATGCAGGAAGGGTGAGTTGTGTTGCGGCGGGCCAAACACGTTATACCTGATACACAGGTGTCTAGGGCAGGAGATGAGTGTGGTGGGCGTAGCAAGGAGCAGGTGGACAGGATCCTGGGGGATGACGATATTGACACCATTGAAGAAGGGTGAGTTGAAGCAAGGCAGGCAGAAGGGTACCAGAAGGGGTTGATCTCACACGCCCCCTATCCCTCCCCTCCCCTCCCCTCCCCCACTTCCCCCGTCCCAACTCCTCCCCCTCTCCCTCCCCTTCTCAGCTACGTCAGCATCATCCGGGCCGTCTTCTCCATCGCATCAGTCATAAATGCGGTGGTCGCTCAGGGCAAGCAGGCCGCCTATCTTGTTATCTCACACACCTTCCCCTTTCCCCACTTCCCCTCCCTCCCCCACCCCCCCCCCCCCTCTGCAGCTATGTCAACATCATCCCAGCCGTCTTCACCATCGCATCGGTCATTGACGCAGTGATCGCCCAGGGCCAGCAAGCTTCATCTCATGGCGTCACACACCCCCTATCCCTCCACTCCCCTCCCCCTCTCCCCTCTGCAGCTACGTCAACATCATCCCGGCCGTCTTCACCATCGCATCAGTCATCGACGCAGTGATCGCCCAGGGGAAACAAGCCCACTTTATGATCTCACATTTCCCAATCCCTCCCTCCCCACCCGTCTCAGCTACGTCAACATCATCCCGGCCGTCTTCACCATCGCATCAGTCATCGACGCGGTCATTGCGCAGGGCAAGCAGGCGGCCGCCCGGCGCGAAGTCTCGCTCTCCTTCGACCCGCCGCCGCAGCTGCGCTCGTTCCCGGGCCTCGCAGGAGACCCTGCTCGCCTGCAGCAGGCCCTGGCGGAGTACCTCACCAGTGCGGTGGCGTTTACGCCGCAAGGCGGGTGGGTGAAGGTTCGGCTTGTGACCAGCACCAGAAGCCTGTTCGGCGATCAAGGCTCCCTCAAATGCGAATTCCGGTGAGTGGAAGTAGCAGGGAACGAGCAGGGGACGGGAAGGGGTGTGGGATTGGCATGGGATGGGCTCGCATCGAAGGGGACCCTGCCCACCTGCAGCAGCAGGCTGGGGGGGGGGGGGGCGTCAATTCTCTCAGCCCGCCTGCAGCAGGCCCTGGCAGAGTACCTGACCAGTGCGGTTGCCTTTGCTCCACCCCCCCTTTCAGAGTGCAACACTCGGGAGCGCTCCCACAGGAGCTGGTGCAGCAGCTGTACGACGAGGCAGACCCACTCCACCACGCGCACCCAGGAGGGGCTTGGCCTCTCCGTGTGCCGCAAGATCCATGAGCGCCCTTGCTTCCTCACCCTTGCTTCCTCACCACACACCCTCCCTTGCTCATCCATCAATCTCCCCTCTCTCCCCCCCACTCCTCCCCCCCTCCCCCTCTCCCCTTGCAGGGTGCAACACTCGGGAGCGCTCCCCCAGGAGCTGGTGCAGCAGCTGTACGACGAGGCAGACCCCACCACGCGCACGCAGGAGGGGCTTGGCCTCTCGGTGTGCCGCAAGATTCTCCTCGCCATGGCGGGCGATGTGCAGTACGACCGCAACTACAACGCGTGCGAGTTTGTCGTGCGGATTGGGTTCCCCTTCGCTTAGAACCTCGCTCTCCAGTCCTCTTCCTCATCTCCTCAACCACCTTCCCTCTCGGTGTGCCGCAAGATCCTGCTAGCCATGGCAGGCGACGTGCAGTACGATCGCAACTACAACGCGTGTGAATTTGTCGTGCGCATCGGATTCCCCTTCGCGTAGGAAGTTCGCTCTGTGTGGCCTCTTCCCTCCCTTCTCCTAGTCTGATGGACCCTATAGACCCTAGCTCTGCTATGCCCACACCTCTTCCTCCACCTACCTAGTATGCCGCACAAAACCCTCTTTTGGTAGTTCAATCTTGGCACTTTTGTTCCTGCTTGTTGCCTTATGAAATGGAGCAGGGCAGATGAGAGGGTTTTGGATGCTGCAGTGTCTGATTGGACAGTGATCAGTGACATTGTGTATTGTAGGTGTGTGTGTGCATGTGTGACTGCTAGACTATAGTACAGGACCTGCTAGTATTCTGGGTGTGGATGAGATCAAAACAACCCTGTAAACACATTATGCACCTCCAGACATTTTTTTTCCACTAAAAACTATCATTGCTGGGAAGAGTGTTCACATGAATAAACAAATCAGGGAAGTGCTGAAAACAATAAACAATCATATTAATGAATAAACAAATTAAATAATGCCTTAGCCGAGCAGGTTCTCTCTGGTGAGAAATACCAGTAGCACATCCTACCAGTACCAGAGAGCTGGCTGGTAGGCAGACGAATGAAAGAAGGGAGAGCAGAAGCAAGCAGACCACTCTCTTGGCTCCCCAAAGGCGTCAGCAGCAGCATACATGTTTCACCACTGCCTGTGCATGTGAAAGTCTCACAAGTCTCACATGCTTACATGCTCCCTCGATACTCCGGCTTCGAAGTTGCTTGTATCTGCACCCCAGCTGCAGATGCTGATTGGTTAAGCAAGACCCATGGACTGGACTGCCACCCAATCATTCTCGAACCTAAATGCCTCACAGCTGCTTGTGTAGGTGATGGATCATAGCAAACAGGGTCCCTTCGTGCTCATTCCACTCCCCCGCACCCCCCCCCCACCGCTCCGCAGCTCGACCCCTCCACCCTTTCCCCTCCTTCCCCTCCTCCCCCTCCTCCCACCCCTCCCACATCCTCCATCCCATTCCCCAGTTCTGCTCCCTCCTTCGCCCCACCCAGCCTACCTCTCTCCCCACTTCCCCCATTCCCCCCTACAAGCCCAGCCACAGCCAGCAAAGCAGCCGTGTCCTCATCTGCTCCCAGGGAAATGTCCACGTCAGCAGCACCAAACCCTAAACACGCCGAGCTGAACGCAGCATTAGCAGATACGGGAGTTGCGGGATTATGGTGGTTTGGAGCGAGGCCAGTGGCACGGGTGTTAGCTGCAAACTCAGCAGGGTATCCGGCACCGAAGCTGGTACTGTTTCGTGAGTTGAACGCAACTCCAAAACCCGAATTTGCTGCAGTAGTAGCAGCGGCGGTAGCAGAGAAAACACCTGAAAATTCACCTGAGTTGACTTGGCTGCCGCCCATTGCGAAACTGTCGAAACTCCTGGGGTTACCAGCAGGAGCAGCGGGAGCTGGGGCAGAGGAAGCAGCAGCAGCAGAGGCAGCAGCTGCAGCGAAAATCATCATTTCATTCTTGTCTTCCGTTGCAGAAAGTTCTCTCACCGTGCAATCTCCGCCACCCAGCCTTGCTTCTCCGGGCTGCCCAAAAAAACCCTGAATTGACGAAGCTAGTGCAGGCGGAGGGAGGGGGAATGTCCCCCTCCCCCTACCTGGCGCTTGCGGAGCATGGGCTCCTCCGCTGACGTGTTCAGGCGCAGGGGCGGAAGCACTGCGCGGCCAGTTCCCCCCAATCGCTGTCTCAGTGTCTGTCCCCGCGAGTTCGATCCCCTGATAGCTGCTCGCACCGGTAAACGCGCCCGCGGCATTAAAACGCAAATCTACTCGCGCTGCTGCTGCTGCGGCGGCGGCGGCGGAACCGGAGGCGGGAGCGGACGCGCCCTCCTCTAGGAAACCGCGAGCGCCACGAGCGTCGGGCGCGAAACCCGTTTGCGGAGGCTCTACTGGCGCCGCAAACCCTCCCGGGGGAAACCCTCCCGCGGCGGAAAGCCCCGCCGCCGCCTCCGCGGGAAATCCCCCCGCCTGTTGTATCGCGCGCAGTATTTCCGCCATGTCGCGGCTGTAGCGCCCCGCGGCAATCTGCCGCAGCCGCGCGTTTTCCTCCTGGAGGATCATCAGCGCTTGTTCCATCTCCTGAAGCCGCTGGTCCGCGGCGCGTTTCTCCGCCGCCATAGAATTCACCTGCGCCTCGAGCTCCACGAAGCGCTCGTGCTGCCGCTGCCGCGACCGCTTCGCGTATTCGCGGTTTAGAAGCCGGCGCTTTATAGAGCGCTCCTCCTCGGTTTCCTGCTGCATCCCGCCGCCGCCCCCGCCAGATTGTAGCGCCGCCGCTATTTCGCGCGCTTCGTCACCGCCGCCGCGCGGCGCGCCGTCGGAATTCACGCCGCCGCCGTTGCGCTCGTGCGGCGCCGAAGCGCAGCGCTGCAGCGCCCCGTGGTCTTGTGCTGCTTTGCCTTCCGAACCAGATCCCGAGCCTGAGCTGCTGGTTCGTTGGAGCCACGCGCTTAGGGTTTGGGCGCCGTGGCTGTCCGGCCAACGCTGCTTCTGCGTGTGAGTGGTAGTTAACGGGATATTAAACGTAGGCGGCGACGCGTCGCCGCGCTGCGCGCGGAAACTCCCGCCGCCGGCAGAACTGCCCCCGCGGGAGCTCCCCGCGCTAGAAGGACGCACCAGCGGCGTGCCGAAGCGGTTCGGGCGGAGATAAGCCGTCGCCGGCGGAGACACGATCATATCCGCCGTGGAATGCGCGCTCGGGTTTTCCCAAGGGCTTCCGTCATGTTGAAGCTGGGCCTGATGCCCCGCCGCGAAACGCGGCGCCGACGACGTTTCTCCCATAGAGAAATCCGCTGCTTCGCGCGCCGCCGCGGGGAGAGGCGGCTTCGGCGCCGACTCGAAATTTGACGAAGGGGGCTTGTCGATCTTGATTCGCGAAATGACGGCAGCGACTGCTGACTCGAATTCTTCCGATTGGGTGCTGCGGTGGCGCTGGTGCTGTTGTTGTTGCTGCTGCTGTTGCGCCACGGGCGGCGGTTGCAGCGGCTCGACTTCTGATCCAGATTGCCAAGACATTTCTCGCACGGGGTTCGTTCACGAGAAGTTCGCCGACTCTTCCGTACAATCGGTTGGAGTTAGTTAGCTTTCAACTCGTAACAGCTCAAGAAAATCTCGTCCAAGAGGGAAAATGGATATCCCGCAATCCGCGGTTAGTACAGAAATGAAGAGCTTTCGTGGTTGAGCAGTGAAAGGAAAGAAGGTGTTTGTGATGATTCCAAAAATCTGAGTTTGTGAGGATGACTGACAGCAATGAAGCTTGAAGTGTGTTCGTGGAAAGGACTGTACGAGGTAGTTAATCTGTTGGATAGAGCCGAAACTTCGCAGGATGCTGGGATACGCCAAGTAAAACCACTTACGCCTCCTCCAGCACGAGCAGAAATTATGGGGTGGGGAGGAAGAAATAATGGGAACTTGATGGCGAGCTCACTGGCTTGAGAGTCCATGGTGTCTCCTCGCGTGGACGCTTGGAAATGGCATGCCTTGGATCGTGCGGGGGGGGGATCACTGGACTGGATCGTGCGGAGAGTGGGCTCGGCTGTCCGCTTGCGCACATCTCAACCTCCCCTCCAGGATTCTCGCGCGCCCGAATCCGAACACTAGTGGTGGAGACACCACTTTCTTTGGGACTTGTGAGTCACACTGACCCTGGCATTGCGGCGCTGGCGTGGCGTGCGGTGCAAGTACTGTACTGGTTCCGCTAGGTGTGGGCTTGGCGGTAGCGCACGGCCAAGCGAGTCAACCAGGGAAGCCGGAAACCATGAGGGAAGGGAAGGAGGAGAGGAGTCGATGATAGAGGATGTGGATTTACACTACAATGGATGTCCAACCCTATCGCAACAATATTATAGTGTAATTGGTACGCCGACTCTTTAACATTTGAGCACGGGAAACGAAAGTCGTTTACAAGCCCTCCCGTCAGAATTTTGTCCGCAATCTCTGAAACTTTTAAAATTTCAAAACACGCAGGCGATTGATGGTCCCTCTCAAGCATAACGCTCATACAATATAGGGTTACGGTTGGTGGAGCGGAGAAAACAGGAGCCGTAAAGAGCATGGATGCCACAACACTGGACACTTAGTAGGGGCCCCCACAAATTGACATACGTGTTTGTTGGAGGAATTATCTGCAGTATTTCCTAAGAATGAACCTGCAAAGACATTGCAACTGTAGTCTCATGTTGGCAGCAAAATGATGGCTTGAGGTGAGACCAGCCCCTGTTGAATGCAGCATCCTCAGATTTACAATTTAGATTGGATTACGATGTTGGACTCCAATGCACAGAATGGTGCATGAACCACGAAGTTTCATTTGGTTTGGTTGATCTTCAAAACATCGTAAAAACGCAGACTACAGTAGGGCTCATTCGAGCCTCATACACCGTAGGCGATGTGCGTGAGGAAGCCAGGCGGGCATCATACTGTACAAGGACAGTGACCGAGAGAAGAGAAAGGTCGTCTGTTTCGTTTGGCTGGTTAGGCAAATATGTGGAACAAAGTTACTGTAGTGATGTAGCACTGTACACAACAGCACTCCGACTCGATAATAAGTCCTCAACCCGTGGCCCACTCTCCAGGTGAATTGAGTCAGCACGAACTGTGAACAGTGCCACGACGATTTCGTGCAAGCCGGGACAAGTCTCTCTACAGAGCTTTATTTTGATAGAATATATACGTCAAAACATTTTGCAATAAGAATTCTATTTCTCTCTGGATTCCTTGACACCCATCAAAATATCAACACACATCTGTCAGATAGCACAGGTAAACGCACTAGGAGAGATGCCAGATTCTTTCAGAGATTTTCAGCAGACACGGAAGAGCGCCTTGGAGAGAGTACACTCGTAACTAATCCAAAGCACATACAGCCATGAGAAAACAATCATATTTCTCAGATTCTACCGGACCGGCCTTATGCTAGCTTCAGGAGCTCAATCAGTGCAGGATTACACTTGACCACCAATGAGAAACTTCTCATTCTCCCATAAGAAACGCAGCTTCGGAAACTGCAACCATGTGTTTTGTCCCCAGCGCTTAAAAGCGGAGCTTGGAGAAGAACCATCTGTTCTTGCCCGTCTTGAATCGCTCCTCGAAGATCTTCTTCAGCTCCTGTGGTGCCGTACAGGCAGATGGGCATAACAGGCAAACCGGCAGGTGGGCAAACGAGCCGAGGAATGGGCAGAGGGAGACGAGGAAGGAGGAAGGGTCAACACAAGCACTTTATGAGCAGGGACAAAGAGAAGGGAAGAGAACATGGAAAAACAGAACGGGGAGGAAATCAGAGTTGGGGGAAGAAGGGGAGGGGATATGGCACAGCTGAAGAAAGGCGTGAGTCACAAGGCCAGAAAACACATTGATTTGCACGCAGCCTACGAACATTCACCCAAATTTGCCTTCCTCTCCCTCCCTCTCTCAATCCACTCTGTCTTCCCCCCTGTTCTCTCTCTCAACCCCCCTCCCCAATCGTATTGCTCTCCCTCAGCCCTTTCTCCTCCCACCCTCTGCTCCTCCCCCCTCTCTTCTTTCCCCTCTCTCTTCTTTCCCCCCCCTTCGTTCCTCCCCTCCCCTTCGCTCGCCCCCTCGCTCACATTCTTGGTCTCTACCGCTTGGCCGATTCTTGTGTCCAGCCCCAAAACACCCCCGCTTTCTCCTCCCCCCTCTCTCCTGCCTTCACTTTCCCCCTCCTCACCTTTCTACTGTAATAAAAAAGGTTTTGTACAAAGCACTTATGCTCTCCTTGCTCTCCCCTCCCCTCACCCCCCCTCACCTTCTTGGTCTCCACCCGCTTGGCCGAGCTCTCAAGCTTGTCAGCCGTCACCGTGCTCTTGAGGTCCACGTCCAGCTGGTACCTGCGGTCAACGCCAGCCAACGGGGGTCAACGGGGGCACAAAGGGGTCAACGGGAAGTCAAACAGAGTCAATGTCACAGATGGCAGGTCAAGCTCGTCGGCCGTCACCGTGCCCTTGAGGTCGACGTCCAGCTGGTACCTGCGGTCAACGCCAGTCAACGTACGTCAAACGGAAGTAAAATGAGAGCCAATGGGAGTCCACGATTGTCATGAATGGTCAATGGGTGTCAAAAAATTTTCAAGTGGCCGTAATGATGTGGTCAAGTCGAACTGAAACAGCAGTCAACATAAGTCAACGCGTATGCTGAGATAAAGTCGAGGAAGGGAAAGGCGGAAAAGGGAAAAAAGGGGGAGGGTACTTGGAGGAAGCGGAAGAGGGTGAGGTTGGGAGGGGCGGGTGGTTTATGAATGACAAGGTGTGCCGGTGGAGTGAGAGAGATGTGGGGAAATGGGAGAGGGATGTGGGAGCGTGTCAGAGGGGAAGCGGGGAAGTAGGAATTTAAGATGCAGGGGATAGGGGAGGGGGGTAAAGGGAATAAAAGGAAGGATTGTGGCGAACAGGAGAGGGATGTGGGACAAGTAAAGAGAGAGGTACAGGGGATCGGGGCGGAAAATATGAGAGAACAGGAAGGGGGGATGTGGGGGTTGGGAGAGCGGGATACGGGGAACAGCGCAGGAGGGGAATTTAGTGAGGGGAGAGGGGGGAGTGGGATGCGGAGGAGGCTGGAGTGGCAGATTAATTACCCAATAGGCGATGTAGTTAATCAGATAGGCAAATTAGTTACCTAGTGGGCGCATAGCATAAGGTGATTGTAGTTAACGAGCTGGATAAAGTCCCCCACTTGCAAACAAGGTAATCAACTATCTAGCAGTCAATAATACCTAGTGGGCAGATTAATTACCTAGTGGGCATGAGGTGGTTATAGTTAACAAGCTTGATGAACGCCTTCACTTGCGAGCGCTTCGCGAGGGTCTTGGGCGTGAGCTTCTTCGTGACCTGGAGGAGTGGGAAGGGGTGGAAAACAGCGGGGAGGAGTGGGGCGGGGAGGCGAGGAGTGGGAAGATGTGCGGGGAAGTGGGAGAGGTGAGAAGGGGAAAGACACCCTTGCGAGGGTCTTGGAGGTGATCTTCCTCGTGACCTGGAGGAGTGGGGAGGAGTGGGGAGGCGTGTGGAGGGGCGCGCAGGTATTTTGAGTGGGAAAATTGTCACCCTTCCACCTCAATGCAAGAACTCCTACACACCTCTAACGCGTCATCACAGCCGTCGATCCACGTCCGTAAGACCCGAGTTGATCTACGTCGGATGGACACGTATCTCAATCTACGTCCACACCACCAGCATCCTGATCGGGCCGCCGTAAAAAGCGCGACGAAGGCGGTCTGGCGCAAAATGAATCACAGATGGAAAAACCCTGATCCACGTCCAGCAGTATCAGAACTACTTCCGCAGATTCAAGCGTGACTGGTGGTTGACGGTTGACGGCTTTTGAGGCGCCAAGAAAACTAGACGCGGAAACTACGCCTATCAGACGACTGCCGGCCAAACTGAGCCTGTCCGACGGCTGACGGTGAATTCAAGCCTGGCTGACGGTGAATTCACGCCTGGCTGACGGCTGACCACTTGCTCGAAGCGCGGAAAACGAGATACTTCAAGTTAGCGGGCGTCCCACCTAGGTCACGGCCCTTTGATCCCATGATCCCTCGGTGGTTCCTCAGTCTCCTCGGTCTCCGACCTCCCCCGCTCCCACGGGTGTGTTTTGAGTCGACTCAAAATACGCGCGGATACGAAAAATCCCCAAGTCAACGGACGTCGAACCTAGGTCACGGCCCTTTGACCCTATAATCCCTCGATGGTTCCTCCGTCTCCTTCCCTCCCTCGCTCACACGGGGCCCGCATTTCTGTCTGTCGACTCTGCACGTTGACGTGCACGGCGCGCAGCTCAAGACGGCCAAACTAACCATCTCTCGGTCCTCTTCTCCCTGCGATACGTCTGCGCGCGCAACACGTTGACGTTTACGGCGCGCATTTCAAGATGGCCAAACTAACGGTCCGTCGGTCCTTCCCTCCTTCCGACCATTCCGCATATCTGTCTGCACGCGCAACACGTCAGCGTTCACGGGGCGCATTTTCGGTCCCTCGGTCCTTCGATCGCTCGCTCTCTCGCGCCCTCACACCAACCATCCCGCATGTCTGTCTGCCGGTTATACAAGCTGATACTCACACGTGGGCGTCCACGGCGCGTCGCTTCAAAATCGACGTCTACGGTATTTTCGAGATTGCCTAATCGACAATGTTTCCTTGACCGCTTCTGATCGACGGTGCTGCTTCGAGGATGCTGCTTATGGCGCGGCCACCTGTACAATCGACTATTGCTGCACAGCACAGTCGAATCTACGGTGGTAACGAGTACTACTCAAAACTAGTCGACGCCGCAAATTACGCATCAATTTCCGCGTCAACCGCCATGGTTGCAGGTTCCTGGCCCGACGCAAGGCCACATCCCACGCCACGTCATACCAAGATCGGCCACCTCACCTTGCGGGGATACTTGGAGATCCCGGCAACGAGCGCGTGGCCGTACTGCCGGCCGGAAACGCCGTCGTCGAAGTTCTTAACGATCACCGCCTTGCGGCCGGCATAGCGGCCCTGCAGCACCACCACCACCTTGTTCGGCTTCAGGAACTTCACCATTGTGACAGTAGCGAGGGGACAGGACGGAACTACAGCGAAAAGGTTGGCGGGACAGATGCCCGAGGCTCCTTAGACTGCCTAGGGTTGGTGGTGGGAGGGAGAAAAAGGGGTAAGTCGAGGAGGAGGAGAAGGGATATGCTCGCTAAACCCTAAACGGCCTCCGCGGGAGTGTCCCTTCCGCGACTTCTGCCCCCGTGTTTACTGCTTCTCCGCCACCCGTTGCCGTGTGTGGCTGTGCGCAACGACTTTCGGGCTGCTGATTCCGCGTTACTGGAACCGCGGTGCTGGTAATGTTTTTCGTCTCCCTGCAGGGGGCTATCGTTGGGTACTGGACCGTGATTTGACAACGATCGTGCGAGAACTGGTTACCCTGAATTTCAATAGTTTCTGTCGAGAAATTTGGCTTTGTCGCCCTCCACTTCGAAGCCAATGGGTTGGCTTCGTCGCGACGTGATTTTGGCATGCGTCGATGTTACCCTGTCCTAGTATAATTTTGATATGGTGACTCATAGAGGGGTGGTATGCCACGGACACATGGTGCGTTACTGAGCGACTATCCAAGATTACGCTTTAGAAGGACGAAACATCCGTTCATAACAAATCAGGCCACAAATGGAATGACAACCAGCACGGTGCTTTCGCCAGAGAACCTAAAATGTTTTGTGATGTACGGTAGTTGAATAACAAAAATTCATTCACATCAGCTAACATATTCAGTATTTCCTGTATTTTGATCCACTAAATCCTCCTAACGGTGCTAAAACCACCACACACAGATCGCATAACAGTAGGAAACCATTGCAGTGTACCGCATTCTAATCCCGCTTGCTGCCCACTCAGGGCAGGGCACATTGCTGGGAAGTCGCGTCACAACAAACACCACATACTTCTCTGCACCGAATTTCACCTAAGGATCAATGGTTTGCACCGTACAGTATCTCATCTTTTGTGACCCGAGGTTTTGTGCCGCGTGCCAGGAGTGTACTCGCAATCAGCATTGTTTCAATGAATTGGGAATGTGTTATGGAAACGTCACCGCGCAGTAAACCATGGATGGGCTGCCCACAGGGACAATAAAGGCACGTTATTCAAAGGATGCATGAACCACAGTTGAAGACCGAATGTCGCAGCAGCAACGAATATGAAGGAAAAGACTCTCACGCAGAAATAACGGCATGTTTAGTGTGCACAGATGCACTCGCAGGGGAGGGGGGGGTGCAAGGGAAATGAAGCGAAAGAAGAAAATAGGAGGAAACTGGACACAAGAATAGAAAGCATGCTTACCAAGAGCCCCTTGTGCCGTGAGCCTCTTTTTAGTATCCCTCACAAGCATCTTCTTTAACAGATCCACTGCCTCCGCGCTCACGCCGCGCCACGCGTCCCCTCTGTAGCTCGCCTTGGCTTCCTTTATAGCTTTGATCACTCCGGCTTCGGTGCGCGCCCAAAACGGCGGCACTCCCGCCAGCATGACATAGAGCACGACCCCCGCGCTCCAGATGTCAGCAGGGAAGGAGTAGCTGCCCTCCACCACCTCTGGTGCCACGTAGTATGGTGATCCCATGAACTCCGTCAGGGGCTTGGCGCCTGGTGATGGGGAGTTGAGAGCGGTGGAGCGCGGTGAGGAGTGGTGGGGAGTGGCAGAGAGTGGTGAGGAGTGGTGGGGAGTGGTGACATGAATCAGAGAGAACGAGTGACATAGAGCACGACCCCCGCACTCCAGATGTCCGCAAGGAAGGAGTAGCTGCCATCCACCACCTCCGGTGCCACATAATACGATGATCCCATGAACCCAGTCAGGGGCTTGGCACCTTGAGATGGGGGGTTGAGAGCGGTTGGGAACAGTTAGAAGTGGCGGGGAGCGGTGGGGAACGGTGGGGAGTGGTATGAGAAAAGGAGTTGCACAATGAAGGAGTAGCTGCCCTCCACCACCTCGGGTGCCTGAGCCTCAGACCCCTTGAGCACCTGGCAATTCACCTGGCATCTCACCTGGTTTCACGATGGCAGCGATGCCGAAGTGCATGACCCGGCAGTCGGAGAGCGACTGCTGTGACTTGACGAGAATGTTTTCGGGCTCCTGGAGAGGGAGTGCTACAAGAGGAGGATGACCTCTCACTCTTGCAAGGACACGTACTGCCCACCTGGTTTCACGATGGCAGCGATGCCGAAATCGATGACCCGGCAGTCAGAGAGGGACTGCTGTGACTTGAGGAGAATGTTTTCGGGCTCCTGGAGAGGGAGTGCTACAAGAGGAGGATGACCTCTCACTGTTGTTGCAAGGACACGCACTGCCCACCTGGTTTCACGATGGCAGCGATGCCGAAATCGATGACCCGGCAGTCAGAGAGGGACTGCTGTGACTTGAGGAGAATGTTTTCGGGCTTGATGTCGCGATGCACGATGCCGTGCTGGTGGCAGTGTGCTAGCACAGACAGCACCTGATGAGATTGTGAGACAACAGGGTTGGTGGGGGAGAGGTGTGGATTAGGGCATTAGAGGCTTGATGTCCCGATGCCCGATGCCGTGCTGGTGGCAGTGTGCTAGCACGGACAGCACCTGGTGGGATAGAATAGGGGGGAAAGGGGGACAGAGGGAATAGGGGATAGGGGATAGGGGATAGGGGTAGGGGATAGGGGTAGGGGATAGGGGTAGGGGATAGGGGTAGGGGATAGGGAATGGGATGCAGAAGGGGGGGCAACAAGGGTGTGACTTGAGGAGGATGTTTTCAGGCTTGATATCCCGTGATTACGTTGCTTGCTGCATCATGCTCTGCGTGTAATTCTGCAAGTGAGATATCCTGCTCCTTACCTGCTGCATGATGCCCTGAGCGTCCCTCTCGTCCAGGCGCCGTCTCTCCTTGATGCGATCGAACAGCTCACCCCCATGGCACAGCTCCATCACCAGATGCACCGCCTGCCGTGCCATGCCATGCCATGCATAGTCATGGAAATGCCATGCCATCGCAGACATTCCATGGCAAGTAGAAAATAATGAAAAAAAACAAAATGGAGTTATGGAAGAATTCTTACTGCTAGCCAATGGATTGTAAGCCTGCACACATTACATTATTTTTTGCAGAAGAAAAAAAAAAACACACACACACACACATCAGCTGCCTGCCCGCCACAAATCTTTTGTGAAACCCTTAAAAAAAAAAAAAAAAAAAAAAAAAAAAAAATCCGCTCGATCACACACCTCCTCGTCCCATCAGCAGGTTTTCCTGTGGTAAACCTCAACTCAACCAGCCACATTCATAAACGTTTTTTGCAGCCTCAATCCAGACTCTCAGCTCCACCACACACCCCCTCACCCAACACTCACACCCTCATCCACATACCACCACATACCACCACATACCACCACATACCACCACACACCACCACACACCACCGCATACCACCACCGCATACCTCCTCGTCCTTAAACACATCTTCGAGCTTTGCCACGTTCCCATGCCCGCCCACCATCTCATGCACCACCAAGCCTCATCTAGACTGCTCACCCACCACATACCACCGCATACCACCCCATAACCCCTCGCCCACCACTTACCTCCTCGTCCTCAAACACGTCTTCCAGCTTTGCCACGTTGGCATACCCGCCCAGCATCTCATGCACCACCAAGCCTCATCCAGACTGCTCATCCAGACCACACACCACATACCACCGCATACCACCACACACCTCCTCGTCCTCGAACACATCTTCCAGCTTTGCCACGTTGGCATGCCCGCCCAGCACCTCATGCACCATCACCTCCCTCTTCACTGCATCCACATCCGCCTTGCTCTGTAGTGTGTGGGAGGAAGGGGATGTAGGAGGGAAAGAGTGTGGGAGGGGGACAGCGCAGTATGGAAGGGATCATCCTCTCTAAGAGCCTCAACAGCCATGCCCGCCCACCATCTCATGCACCATCACCTCCCTCTTCACTGCATCAACGTCCGCCTTGCTCTGCAAAACGCAGGGGGGACACGGAGAAAGGACAGGGCGCGTGGGGAGGGAGAGGGAACAGAAGGAGTCTAAAAGCACATGCACATGCCCGCCCAGCACCTCATGCACCATCACCTCCCTCTTCACTGCATCAACGTCCGCCTTGCTCTGTAGTGTGTGGAAGGGGTGTAGGAGCGAGGGAGTGTGGAAGGAAGACGGGGCAATATGGAAAATATTATCACTCTAGGTGCCTCAAGCACCGTGCCTGCCCGCCCACCATCCCATGCGCCATCAACTCCCTCTTCACTGCCTCCACTTCCGCCTTGCTCTGTAGAGGGCAGGAGGAAGAAGGAGAAAGGAGAGGGCCCGTGGGGAGGGAGAGGGAACGGATGGAGTCTAGAAGCACATACTCCTGCCCGCCCGCCCACCACCTCATGCACCATCACCTCCCTCTTCACTGCTTCCACGTCCGCCTTGCTCTGTACAGTGGAAGGAGAGCGTGAGCAAGAAAGAGCAGGGCGTATGGGAGGGAGACGGAGCAGTACGGATGGGTGCATAGCTCACTAACTGCCTCAAGCACCATGCCCGCCCACCACCTCATGAACCATCATGCCTCTTAACTGAATCCCTCATGCCTCTTAACTGAATCCACATCCGCCTTGCTCTGTAGTGTGTGGGAGGAAAGGGTGTAGGAGGAAAAGAGTGTGGGAGGGAGACGGGGCGATTATCGTTCTAGGTGCCTCAAGCACCATGCCCGCCCACCATCTCATGCACCATGCCCGCCCACCATCCCATGCACCATCACCTCCTGCTTCACTGCATCAACATCCGCCTTGCTACGTGGAGCAAGAGGGGATAGAGGGAGAAGGGACAGAGGGAGCGTATAAGCACATAGTCCTGCATACCCGCCCACCATCCCATGCACCATCACTCCTGCTTCACTGCATCAACATCCGCCTTGCTACGTGGAGCAAGAGGGGATAGAGGGAGAAGGGACAGAGGGAGCGTATAAGCACATAGTCCTGCATACCCGCCCACCATCCCATGCACCATCACCTCCTGCTTCACTGCATCAACATCCGCCTTGCTACGTGGAGCAAGAGGGGATAGAGGGAGAAGGGACAGAGGGAGCGTATAAGCACATAGTCCTGCATGCCCGCCCACCATCCCATGCACCATCACTCCTGCTTCACTGCATCAACATCCGCCTTGCTACGTGGAGCAAGAGGGGATAGAGGGAGAAGGGACAGAGGGAGCGTATAAGCACATAGTCCTGCATACCCGCCCACCATCCCATGCACCATCACCTCCTGCTTCACTGCATCAACATCCGCCTTGCTACGTGGAGCAAGAGGGGATAGAGGGAGAAGGGACAGAGGGAGCATATAAGCACATAGTCCTGCATGCCCGCCCACCATCCCATGCACCATCACCTCCTGCTTCACTGCATCAACATCCGCCTTGCTACGTGGAGCAAGAGGGGATAGAGGGAGAAGGGACAGAGGGAGCGTATAAGCACATAGTCCTGCATGCCCGCCCACCATCCCATGCACCATCACCTCCTGCTTCACTGCGACGAGTTTTGAGGCGCCTCAAAACTCGCCCACCATCCCATGCAACATCACCTCCCGCTTCACTGCGAAGAGTTTTGAGGCGCCTCAAAACTCGCCCACCATCCCATGCACCATCACCTCCCGCTTCACTGCGAAGAGTTTTGAGGCGCCTCAAAACTCGCCCACCATCCCATGCACCATCACCTCCCGCTTCACTGCGACGAGTTTTGAGGCGCCTCAAAACTCGCCCACCATCCCATGCTCCATCACCTCCCGCTTCACTGCCCCCACATCCGCCTTGCTCTGTAGAACGAAGGGGGGAGAAGGAGAAAGGACTGGGCACGTGGGGAGGGAGAAGGGAGAGAGGGGGTCCAGAAGCACATAGTCATGCCCGCCCACCATCTCATGCACCACCACCTCCCTCTTCACTGCCTCCACATCAGTTCTCCACCCCTTCAACTCGCCCTTTCGAGATCCCCTTAATCCTTGCACCTCCCACCTCCCTGCTCCTTGCACCCTTCCCACTCTCACCTTCAGGTCGCCCTTATTGATCAACTTGCAAGCCAGCTGCCGCCCGGTCTGCTCGCACTGCACCACTGCACCACCTGCCTTTGATTCACTCCTATTACTTTCCTTGTAACCCCCCCCCTGCCCTTCCCACTCTCACCTTCAGGTCGCCCTTATTGATCGACTTGCAGGCCAGCTGCCGCCCGGTCTGCTTGCACTGCACCACCCACCACCCGCCTTCAAGTCACCCATACTTGCCTTGCACCTCCCACCTCCCCGCTTCTTGAACCCTTACCACATTCCCATCCCTAGCAGACTTGCAACCCCTCACCTTCAGGTCGCCCTTATTGATTTTGAGACGTCTCAAAACTTGCAACCCCTCACCTTCAGGTCGCCCTTATTGATCGACTTGCAAGCCAGCTGCCGCCCGGTCTGCTTGCACTGCACCACGCGCGTCACTCCAAACTGCCCCGCCCCAAGCTCCTTCTCACTCATCATATACTTCTTGTCCAGCCGCCCAAACTCCCGCCCAAGCACGCTCCCGCCCCCACTCCCAAAGAACCCTCTTTTCATCTGAGCCAGGCCCCTTTTAGCAAACCCTAGCAGCCCGCCCTTCTTGCTGGACTTGAAAAAGGAGGACTGGATTTCCTCCACAGTGCATGCTGCGTCCCCCTCCACTGCCCCCAACGCGTTCAGGTCCTCCGCGGAAAGCGAGGAGAGGCGGGAGATTTTCTTGTCTGCGCCTGCGCTGCTCGCACCAGCAGCACCCCCACCACCACCACCACCACCACCACCAGCAGCAGAAGCAGATGCGCCAGGGCTATGGGGACTCCCGACACTCCCAGAGGAGCGGTGAGGGGAATGAGGGTCACTCTCAACAGAAGCACGTCTGGGTAAGGGCGCCCTGTGCGGCTGCTGCTGCAGGTGATACTGCTGCAGCGACTGCGATTGGGATCGCGCCAGAGGGGAGTGAGAAGAGTGTGACTGCCCCTGCCCCTGCCCCTGTCCCACGTATTTCCTCTCCACAGCCCCCCCCCCCAGCATTGCACCCACATCCATGCTTGATCCTCTAGCAATCCGACCCTTGGGTTCTCCCCTCCCTCCGTCTCCCCCTCGTTCTCCCCCTCGTTCTCCCCCTCGTTCCCCCTCTCTCTCTCTCCCACTGTCGGCACTGGCCTGTCTGGGAACCCCACCCCCTGGCCTCCCACCTCGCATTCTCTCCATCTCCCTCTCTCTCTCCCTCTCCCTCTCCCTCTCTCGCTCCCTGTCCTTCTCTCTCCCCCACCCCGCGTCCACACTCGCTTGCCTGGCTATACGCGGGGCTCCTCGCCTTGCCTCGTCAGCTCTTGCCCTCTCCCTCTCTCTCTCCCTCTCCCTCTCTCTCTCCCTGTCCCTGTCCCGATCCCTGTCCCTGCATTCATCAACACTGGAGTGACGAGGAATTCTCTCCCTCCTCTCTTCCCACTCCCTCTCTCTCTCCCTCTCCCTCCTCTCCTCCCAATCCCTCTCCCTCCCGCTGTCAACACTCGCTTGACGCGCAATCCTCCCCTTCCTCTCGTCCCGTTCACCTACCCTCTCAACTCTCCTCTCCTCCCTCTCTCTCTCCCATCCCCCACCATCCACACTACCCTGCCTAGGAACCCGGGGGATCCTATCCCCTCCCCGCCTCTCCTCCCTATCCCTGTCCCCCCGCCCACCATCTACACTCCCTTGTCGAGGGACACGCGGAATTCTATCCCCCCGCCTATCCTCCCTCTCCCTCTCCGCGCCCCCGCCGCCATCTACACTCGATTGACGGGGCACACGCGGGATTCTAGCCCCTTTCACTTCGTCCCTTTCCCCCCTACGCTCCACTCTTCCATCATCCCTCTCTCCCCGAACCTTCCTCTCACCCCTCCCCTCCTCCCTCTCCTGTTTCTCAAAGCTGCTTTGCCTGCTCATCCTAAGCCTCCTCTCTTCCGCCTCCTCCTCTTCATACCTTCTCAGCATAGCACCTCCCTCACTCGCTTGCCTAGGCAGCCTTCCCCCCCTCTCCGCCCTCTCTCCTCTCTCCCCTCCCCTTCCACCTCCACCCCTCTCCCTCTCCTCCTCTGTAAACGACCGCCTCCTGTTCCCCCTCACTCTCTCATCCCCGTCATAAGACTCCTCGCTAGCCACAGAAGAGCTCCTACCAGGAAAAACGGGCGGAAGACCAGGAGAAGCGCCCCCAGCAAGGGGGGGAAGGCCAGGGGGAAGACCAGGGGAAGCTCCCCCCCCAACAGGCGGAAGCCCCCCCCCAGACGCCCCTCTTCCCCCTCTTCTCCTCCCCCCGTCCTCATCCCAATCCGCCCGCCCGTCACCCTTCCCCCCTCCTATTCCTGGCTCTGTCAAACCCCTTCCACGCCTGGGGTCCAGGGGTAGGCTTTCCTGTCTCAGTGTTTCCATCCCAGGAACACCGGCGGCAGTGGCAGCAGCAGCATCAAGGTCCGTATCAAAAGCAGAGTCGCTGGTGGTTGAAATGCTTCGCTCTGAGAGTGACTTGCGCAGCACACGTCCCCCTGGCGCTGCTGGGAAGAGAGTGGGGGGAGGGGGAGCGGGAGGGGAGCGGGGAGGGCCGGGAGGGGAGGGGAAAACATAAGCAGCAGCAGCATCGAGGTCTGTATCAAAAGCAGAGTCGCTGGTGGTTGAAATGCTTCGCTCTGAGAGTGACTTGCGCAGCACACGACCAGCTGGCGCTGCTGGGAAGGGGGAGAGGGGAGGGGAGGGGAGTCATGGGCAGCAGCAGCATTGAAGTCTGTCTCGAGCGTGGTACACGTTTTGAGTCGACTCAAAACACGAGGTCTGTTTCAAGCGTGCTAGATGTCACGGATGTCAGCACTTGCTTGTTTGACCACTCAAACACCGACTCACCAGCTTTGGGGGGCAGCCCTCTGTCCCGCAGGTTTGCACCGCTGTCAGCACTGCGGGTGCCCTATATATAGTGTGCACTGTGTACCAATATTTAGACGCTAAAAAACACCCCATGCTCACCAGCTTTAGGGGGCAGCCCTCTGTCCCGCAGGTTCGCACCGCTGTCAGCACTGCGGGTGCCGTAGATGCCGCGGCTATCATCGCCTTGCATGCTCCCCTTTCCTTCCTTCAGCCTCCTGTTCCAAGCCCCCTCTCCCTCCTCTCCCTCCTCTTCCTCATCCCACTCCTCTTCCTCCTCTCCTTCCGTCCCTTTCCATCCCCTTTCCCCCTTCCCCATCCCTTCCGCATACCCATCTGCACCAATCCCCCGCTCCTCATACCCCTCCGCCCTCATTCTCTCTGCGCCTCCCTCTTCATCCGAGCCTGCTTCCGAGCCATCACCCAAGCCTTCACCCGAGCCTAGGCTGTCATCCCGCCGGTAGCGTTCTCTGTGCCTCTCCTCCTCCCCACCGTCGCTCTCACTTTCGAGGGGAGATTCATTACCCTCCGCCTCTCCCACCCTCTCCTCCCCCCTCCTCGCTCCCCCTCTTCCCTTCCCATGCCATTCCTCCTCCCCGTCCTCATAATCCTCTCTGCCGTTATCCCCCCTCCCCTCTCCCCTTCCCTCCCCCTCTTCTTCCTCCTCTCCATCTTCCCCCCTTCTAAACTTCCCTGCCCTTCGTTTCTCATCCTTTCTCCCCTGCCCCCTGCCCCCACTCCCACCATACTCGTTATAACCTCCAGACTCTGAATCCTCACTTTCGTCCGATTCACGATCCCTGTAGTCACGCCCCTTGTAGTCCAATTCGTTAAAGTCACGGTCATCCAGGTCCCTTTCGTGATCTCTGTCAATCTCCCCACCGCGCCTCCTTCCTTCCCCATGCCTACCCCTCTCCCTCTCGTACTCTCTCTCCCTCCCATACTCTCTCTCCCGCTCCCAATCCCCCTCCTCCTCTCCCCTCCTCCCCTCACCTCGCCGCCGCCCCTCCCTCTCCCTCCCTGCCCGCCCCGCGCTTCCGCCAGGCGGCGGAGTGCCACGTGGCGGTCTCTCCGCCTCTGTGCTGTTTTGCCGCCGAAACGACCTCCCCCCGACACCACCGCCCTTACTGCCGCTGCTGATCCCCGCCCGATCATCGAATCCCGGCGCCGCTGCGCCGTGCATTCCGGGCGGCGTAAGTGGCGAGCCGCGGCCGCTACACGACATAGATCTGCCGGCTGCGGAAAACGCGGATCCCGATCCACCTCTTCCGCTTCCGCTTCCGCCGCTCGCGGAAATGCGACCGCCGCCGTCGCCCTTACTAGGCGTGCTCGGCCTCTCAAGCAGCTGCTGCTGCGCTGCCGGTCGGCCGCCGGAACTTGTCGGCCGGCTGACGGCCGTCGGACGGCCGCCGCTTGTAGACGGCCGGGCCGGGTGTTGACCCGTCGGCGACTGTTGCTGCTGCTGCTGCAGAAGCGTCATGACTTGGCGCGCTTTGGCCACCTGACGCGTGTTGGCGGCGTTTTCGGGTTGTTGGAGTTTTTCCATCAGCGTTGCTGCTTTGGAGAGCTGCTGCGGGGACACGTGGGCGGCTCCTCCAATCGAAGACGAGGCGGAGCGTCGGTGGGATTTGTCGTTTTTGCTCGCCATGACGGAATGTGTTTTGAACGAAACAAATATGGATAAAGAGACTGATGAAACCCTATAACTTAGGATGTTGGTAAGGCGGAAGGACCAAAGAATGCGGTGTCTTGTCTTAGAATAATTTATGGTACATTGCGGTACGGTCAAATAAAACACGGTGGAAGAGCGTAACTCTGGAGAAGGGCGAGGCAACGTTTTTCCTTCAGTCCAGAAGTCCAACTGGGAGTGAGGAGCTAATGCTTTTTGAACCGAAGCTTGAATCCAGAGTAACGAACCACGAGTACGCGAAATCCCGCTCTGAATTGCACTCAAATGTAATATCTGAATCCTAAAATGCGCCCTGGAATGCAGTCTAATGCTAACTACATTTGGTAGTGACTATAATGCAGTCTAGGTGGATGGATGAGGGTTGCTAGCATCGAAGCGCCATGGGATCTTAATGGAATCGAAGCGCGCAGCCGGCATTAGTCTGATGGCGATAGTGATGACAATAAGGAGCTATGGAGCATGCAGGTAAGGATGGCTAACGACGGCGAAGAGCAGTGGCGAAAGGAGGCGAAAACCTCGTCAGGCTCTCGCATCCTAACCTGCTGTTGCTCCTGCTTCTGCTAGTGTAACCTGGGTTGGGTTGGGTCTATCTGCTTTGTGAAGCTTCGATCACCTCCACGGGATAATCTCCATTGCTGTTAGCTGCTGCTGGTCTTGATTCCTGATTCCTGAACTTGGATAAGATAATCTCGAGGACACTGTCTTGCGAGGGCGTATTCAATTTACCTGCTCTGCAAAGCAGCGGTTCTGCAAAACAGAAACTACGATGGGTATATTTTTCAAGTGCCCCGCAACGGGAACAAACCAAATGTGACCCAAACTGGTTCAGAGAACTGGAAACACTCTGCAGGTTGGGGGCCAAGCACTGGAGCAGGTACGTCGATCGGTGCCAACCCAGCCCATCATAATGTACAGTACACGTACCATGTTCAGAGATGTGGTAGGTGGCAGCAATGTACGATGATACCCGTTATGAAAAAGGTCGCTAACAATACACATGTACCGTACAGCATACATGCAAGCAGCTGCCAGCTACAACAATATGGCACAGTACATAGCAAAAACGTTGCTTGGTGCATAGGGACATGCTTTGCCATGTGAACTGCTATGTGTTAGGTATATACATATAACATCATTTCCTGCCAATACTTCTTTATTGGCTGATACAACATCCTCTACATCATTTCCCCCTCCGCCCTACAGAAACCCAAGTGCCTCTACCAACGCCTTCTGAGGCGCCTCAAAACACAACTATCACCTTCCCCCTCCCCTCTGCAGAAACCCCTAGCTCCGCACAGGGCTCGACTATCACCTTCCCGCTTCACTCGGCAGAAACCCCAGTGCTTCCTCCAACGCCTCAACCACCACTCGGTCGTATTCTCCCTCGGCCACCCCACCCCACGCATGCAGAACAAGCGTCTCTTGCGGGCCTGTAAGCTTGGCAAATGCCACAACTATCACCTCCCCTCTCCATTCTGCAGAAACCCCAGTGCCTCCTCCAACGCTTCAAACACCACCCGACCGTGCTCTCCCTCGGCCAACCCACCCCACCCCTACAATCTCTCCTTCCCGCATGCGGCATGACTATCACCTTCCCCCTCCACTCTGCTAAGACCCCAATGCCTCCTCCAACGCCTCAACCACCACCCGGCCGTGCTCTCCCTCGGCCAACCCACCCCACCCCTACAATTTCTCCTTCCCGCATGCGGCATGACTATCACCTTCCCCCTCCACTCTGCTGAGACCCCAGTGCCTCCTCCAACGCCTCAACCACCACCCGGCCGTGCTCTCCCTCGTCCAACCCACCCCACACATGCCGAACAAACGCTCCCTGCGGGCCTGTAAGCTCGGCATATGGGATGACTATCACCTTCCCCCTCCACTCTGGTTCCCGAGCAATGTTGTTTAGGTTTGCCTGCTCCCACACATGATGGTACAGCTCGTATTCGTCATCACGCACGTTGTACCATTGCTGATAGAACTGTAGGAGGCACAGGGATGGGAGGGAAACAACTTGTGAGGCGCCTCAAAAGTCAGGTTTGCCTGCTCCCACACGTGATGGTACAACTCGTATTCATCGCCACACACATTGTACCATTGCTGATAGAACTACGGGAGACAGTGGGAGGGGAGGGGAACAGCCGGGTTTGGGATGCCTCAAAACTAATTACAGCTCGTATTCGTCGTCACGCACATTGTACCATTGCTGATAGAACTGCGGGAGACAGTGGGAGGGGAGGGGAACAGCGGGGTTTGGGATACCTCAAAACTCATTACAGCTCGTATTCGTCGTCACGCACATTGTACCATTGCTGATAGAACTGCAGGGCACAAAGGGAGAGGAGGGGGGAACGATTTGTGAGGCGCCTCCAAGAGTCAGGTTTGCCTGCTCCCACATGTGATGTTACTCGCTTTCATTCACAATGTACCATTGCTGATGGAAGTGCGGGAGACATTGGGAGGGGATGGGAACAACAGGATGAGGTGACTCTTCAGTCGACTCAAAAGTCGCTTCCACCCGCGATGGTACAGCTCGTACTCATCGTCTCGCGCATTGTACCATTGCTGATAGAACTGCAGGAGGCGCAGGGAGGGGAGCGGAGCAACAGGATGAGGTGACTGACTCTTCAGTAGACTCAACATTCAGATTTGCCTGCTTCCATATAAGATGGTGCAACTTGTTCTCGCCCTCTCGTACATTGTATCACTGGCGAAAGAACTGCATGGAACAATGGGAGGGGATGGGAACAAGAGGATGAGGTGACTCCTCAGCAGACTCAACATTCAGGTTTGCCTGCTTCCACACGTGATGATACAGCTCGTATTCACCTTCACGTACATTGTACCACTGGCAAACGACTGCATGGGACAGAGGAACAAGTATTTTCCTCGTGAGGAGAAGAGCAGGCTAATGAAGATAAGCAACCTTGAAGCTATCTCGAGACCTCCGCCAGAGCATCACACCCGCATTGATGAAATTCGTCTGCTCCTTAAACAGCGTCCCAACGCCCCCCTCAAACCCCGCTCCCAGGTCCCCATTCCGTGGTAACAAAACCACTGGCCCCTCCAGCTGTAGCGCGTTGGTCGGCTGTAGCAGCAGGGCTGGGTCTTGTGGTACCCACACCTGCCCCTCTAGTGAATTTGTGCGGTTGGCCTTCACCAGCCAATCAAAATAATTCTGATGGAAGGGGCATACAAGGTAATAAGAGGCACAAGTCAGTTGAAATCAAGTGACAGAAGCCAAGTGACAGAAGCCAAAAGAAAGTAGGCAAGTAAAGGAAGGCAAGTGAAGGTCCGAGATGGAAGAAGTTAATCAGAGCATTCTCGTTTTGCGTCAAGGCCTCTGCGCATCGAAACCTACTACGACCTGACAAAAAAAAAAAAAAAACACACACACACACACACACTCACACACACACACACACAAAGCACCTTTTTTTTTTTTTTTTTTTTTTTTTTTTTTTTTTTAACAGCGATACAATGCGGCATGTTGAAGGCTTCAGGATGGAGCGAGAATGCACTCACAGGTTGCTTCAAATTTTGGATCCAAGCCTGTAGGCATGTTTCGGTCTCAACCTTCAACCGAGAGGTGGTTGTTGTTCACACCTACATGGTACGCATCTTCTCATGCATGCACAATTCAGAGGCGGTGGTGGTTCATGCGCATGTATGCATCTGAATCGAGAAAGAACATTCGAATGATGTAGGCAGGGGCATGCCAGGTTTAGAAAGACAAGAATGCACTCACATGTTCTTTGATGGTCTGCATCCAGGCTTCAATGGAGAGGCGGAGGTGGTTCATGCGCATGTATGCATCTAGATCGAGGAAGAAGGGTTAGTGGAGGCTTGAATAGGAATGCGCATGCACTCACAGGTTGCTTGATGTTCTGGATCCAGTCTTCAATGGAGAGGCGGAGGTGGTTCATGCGCATGTATGCATCTAGATCGAGGAAGAAGGGTTAGTGGAGGCTTGAATAGGAATGCGCATGCACTCACAGGTTGCTTGATGTTCTGGATCCAGTCTTCAATGGAGAGGCGGAGGTGGTTCATGCGCATGTATGCATCTAGATCGAGGAAGAAGGGTTAGTGGAGGCTTGAATAGGAATGCGCATGCACTCACAGGTTGCTTGATGTTCTGGATCCAGTCTTCAATGAAGAGGCGGAGGTGGTTCATGCGCATGTATGCATCTGAATCGAGGAAGAAGGGTTAGTGGAGGCTTGAATAGGAATGCGCATGCACTCACAGGTTGCTTGATGTTCTGGATCCGGTCTTCAATGGAGAGACGGTGGTGGTTCATGCGCATGTATGCATCTGAATCGAGAAAGAAGGCCCACTGGCAGCAGCACGCCAGCTGCTCCTGCAGAAACGACACCTACAAAGGAGAGCAGGGAATGGCAGGGGAAAGCATGATGGGATGAGCACACAGGACAACGAAGGCTCACTGGCAGTAGCACGCCAATTGCTCCTGCAGAAACGGCACCTGCAGCAAAGGAGCGGCAATGAAAAGGTGGTGTTTTAGTCAACTCAAAAGATGCGGTGGTGGTCGCATGTATGCAAAAAATCGAAAAAGAGGTCCCACTGGCAGCAGCATGCCAGTTGCTCCTGCAGAAATGGTATCTGCAAAGGAGAGCAGGGAAGAGTCAATGCAGTCAATGCGTTGAATGGGGGCTATGCAGTTGAGAAAGAAGACCCACTGGCAGCAGCACGCCAAGTGCTCCTGTGGAAATGGCACCTGCAGCGGAGAGCAGGTAACGGCAGGGGAAAGCATGATGGGATGAGCGCACAGGACAACAAAGGCTCACTGGCAGCAGCATGCCAAGTGCTCCTGTAGAAACGGCACATGCAGGGAAAAAGCAGGGATAGTAGGCATCAAGTCAATGTAGTCAATGCAGAGACGGCACCTTCAGGGAAAATACAGGGAAAATACAGGGAAAGCAGGCATGAAGTCGGTGCAATCAATGCAGTCAATGCAGTCAGTGCAGTCAATGCAGTCAATGCAATCAATGTAGAGGACGCATAGTTCCTGCTGAAGGGCACCTGCATAAATGTGAGGTTCCAAGGTTATTTTTTAGACTTGAGACATCCTTGATATGCAGTTTGAGACGTCTTTGACATGCAGTTTGAGACGTCATACCTGTACAAACGTGAGGTTCTAAAGTTACTTCTGAGAATTCTCAGAAGTGACTCCAATATACCTACCTAACCTGAGGGGTGCCAGCCCTGCGGGACGCCAATACCAACCTGATGGTTGCCAAACCTGAGGTGTGCCAAACCTGAGGTGTGCCTAAGCTGAAGTGTGCCTAACCTGAGGGGTGTCTATACTGGGTGCTGCACTCACCTCATAGACTCTCACCTTGAACTACGAGGGGTGTCTATGATGTGGTGTGCCTATCCTGAGGGGTGCCTATCCTGAGGGGTGCCTATCCTGAGGGGTGCCTATCCTGAGGGGTGCCTATCCTGAGGGGTGCCTATGATGTGGTGTGCCTATGATGATGGGGTGTGCCTATCCTGAGGGGTACCTATCCTGGGTTTGTGTGAGTGGGCAGTAGCTGTAGGGCTTCAGTAGCTGAACATGGAAAGCGTTGTGAAGCTTCCATGTATCTGGTAAGCGCAAGCGGAATGTAACTGGTGTCACTTGTGCCTCCACGAGAAATGGACCACAGAAGCGAGGCCGGAGTTTGGATGGGAGGTGAGACAGGTTCAAGTTGCGCGTGTCAAGAAGCACCTGATCTCCGACTGCTACTGAGTGATCACGTCGCTGACGATCGGCATACTGCTTCAGGGAGGTCTGCATCGTGGTGAGTCGTCGCTGAGTCTTCTCCCATAGCTGCTGCATGGTGGTGACGAAGTCATGTGCGGCTTGGACGTGTGCCGATGTGGTTGGCTGCTGTGGTGTGAGTGGTTCCCGTCCGTAACACATGAAGAAAGGAGTTTTCCCTGTGGCCGCATGTGATGCGTTGTTGTAAGCGAACTCTAGGGTCGGTAACTGTGTGTCCCAGTGGCTGACGTCGTCCTTGCAAGCTGTGCGTAGTAACTGTTCAACCACTTGATTGAGTCGCTCTGTCTGTCCGTCAGTCTGGGGGTGGTATGCTGAAGACATTGCAAGCTTTCTCCCCAACAGTCCCATGAGCTCCTTCCAGAACTTACTGGTGAATTTTGGGTCTCTGTCTGAGATGAGTGTAGCGGGGATGCCGTGGATGGTGATGATGCGGTCGAAGAAGAGGCGAGCAGTTGCTTCAGGTGTAGCTGTGGCATTGGTCGGTATGAAGTGACCCATTTTGGAGAACTTATCGATCACCACGAGGATGGAATCGTGCCCCCGTGAGGTCGAAGGAAGTCCTGTGATGAAGTCGAGGCTAACGACCTGCCATGGCTGCTCCGGTACGGGTAGAGGCTGAAGTAACCCTGCTTTTTTCTGCTTGCTGCTCTTCATCCGCTGGCACGTGTCGCAAGAGGTGACGAACTGCTGCACGTCTGCTGCCATCCCGGGCCAGTAGTAATACTTCGCTATCCCTGCTAACGTCTTGTTGCTCCCGAAATGTCCCGCGTAAGGTACGTCGTGAAACTCCTCCAATAGGATCTGCCGTAGCGGGGCGTAATTCGGTACCCAAATCTTTCCTGAACCCTTCCTTACAGCTAAGTCTTTCTCCCACTGTAACAGCTTCTTGGTCTGTGCTGTAGCGATCTCTGCGTCCACGGAGTACCCATGTTGGAATAGACCCTTGAGTAGAGGGTTCATCCCGTCGAGCTGGATGCCTGCTACATGACCGGGGCGGCTCAACGCGTCTGCTTTGTTGTGTAGCCCAGGTTTGTAGACGATGTCGTAGTGGAAGTGAGTTTCCAGGAAGTCCACCCACCGCAGCTGTCGTCGTGAGAGCGTCGGCTGCGACTTCAGGTATTTGAGACTGCAGTGGTCAGTATAGACTGTAGTCTTGGCTCCCTCTAGGTAACACCTCCACGCCTTGAAGGCTATGACTATCGCTAAGGCTTCCTTGTCATGGATGGGGTAGTTCAGTTCTGCTCCATGTAGCTTCTTACTGAGGTAGGCGATGGGCTGCAAACCGCGTCCGTGATCCTGCATCAGTACTGCTCCGACTGCTTGGTCACTAGAACTGGAAACACTCTTTCCTGCCAATACTTCTTTATTGGCTGATACAACATCCTCTACATCATTTCCCCCTCCGCCCTACAGAAACCCAAGTGCCTCCACCAACGCCTTTTGAGGCGCCTCAAAACACAACTATCACCTTCCCCCTCCCCTCTGCAGAAACCCCTAGCTCCGCACAGGGCTCGACTATCACCTTCCCGCTTCACTCGGCAGAAACCCCAGTGCTTCCTCCAACGCCTCAACCACCACTCGGTCGTATTCTCCCTCGGCCAACCCACCCCACGCATGCAGAACAAGCGTCTCTTGCGGGCCTGTAAGCTTGGCAAATGCCACAACTATCACCTCCCCTCTCCATTCTGCAGAAACCCCAGTGCCTCCTCCAACGCTTCAAACACCACCCGACCGTGCTCTCCCTCGGCCAACCCACCCCACCCCTACAATCTCTCCTTCCCGCATGCGGCATGACTATCACCTTCCCCCTCCACTCTGCTGAGACCCCAATGCCTCCTCCAACGCCTCAACCACCACCCGGCCATGCTCTCCCTCGGCCAACCCACCCCACCCCTACAATTTCTCCTTCCCGCATGCGGCATGACTATCACCTTCCCCCTCCACTCTGCTGAGACCCCAGTGCCTCCTCCAACGCCTCAACCACCACCCGGCCGTGCTCTCCCTCGGCCAACCCACCCCACACATGCCGAACAAACGCTCCCTGCGGGCCTGTAAGCTCGGCATATGGGATGACTATCACCTTCCCCCTCCACTCTGGTTCCCGAGCAATGTTGTTTAGGTTTGCCTGCTCCCACACATGATGGTACAGCTCGTATTCGTCATCACGCACGTTGTACCATTGCTGATAGAACTGTAGGAGGCACAGGGATGGGAGGGAAACAACTTGTGAGGCGCCTCAAAAGTCAGGTTTGCCTGCTCCCACACGTGATGGTACAACTCGTATTCATCGCCACACACATTGTACCATTGCTGATAGAACTACGGGAGACAGTGGGAGGGGAGGGGAACAGCCGGGTTTGGGATGCCTCAAAACTAATTACAGCTTGTATTCGTCGTCACGCACATTGTACCATTGCTGATAGAACTGCGGGAGACAGTGGGAGGGGAGGGGAACAGCGGGGTTTGGGATACCTCAAAACTCATTACAGCTCGTATTCGTCGTCACGCACATTGTACCATTGCTGATAGAACTGCAGGGCACAAAGGGAGAGGAGGGGGGAACGATTTGTGAGGCGCCTCCAAGAGTCAGGTTTGCCTGCTCCCACATGTGATGTTACTCGCTTTCATTCACAATGTACCATTGCTGATGGAAGTGCGGGAGACATTGGGAGGGGATGGGAACAACAGGATGAGGTGACTCTTCAGTCGACTCAAAAGTCGCTTCCACCCGCGATGGTACAGCTCGTACTCATCGTCTCGCACATTGTACCATTGCTGATAGAACTGCAGGAGGCGCAGGGAGGGGAGCGGAGCAACAGGATGAGGTGACTGACTCTTCAGTAGACTCAACATTCAGATTTGCCTGCTTCCATACAAGATGGTGCAACTTGTTCTCGCCCTCTCGTACATTGTATCACTGGCGAAAGAACTGCATGGAACAATGGGAGGGGATGGGAACAAGAGGATGAGGTGACTCCTCAGCAGACTCAACATTCAGGTTTGCCTGCTTCCACACGTGATGATACAGCTCGTATTCACCTTCACGTACATTGTACCACTGGCAAACGACTGCATGGGACAGAGGAACAAGTATTTTCCTCGTGAGGAGAAGAGCAGGCTAATGAAGATAAGCAACCTTGAAGCTATCTCGAGACCTCCGCCAGAGCATCACACCCGCATTGATGAAATTCGTCTGCTCCTTAAACAACGTCCCAACGCCCCCCTCAAACCCCGCTCCCAGGTCCCCATTCCGTGGTAACAAAACCACTGGCCCCTCCGGCTTGTGAAGAAATGAGGAAGGAATGAATGAACTAGCAAGCAGGTGGGTACAAGTAGGAAAACCTAAAAGTGTTGTACCCCATATTGTCTACCCCACTACAGCCTACACAGACTATAGCATATGAGTTTGACACACCCCCATAGGCAAAGTGGGGGAGAACAAGAGGTCACAAGACCAGTCAAGCCAAGTAAAGCAAGCTCAGGGTGGATCACAACGTCACCACACAGTCCGAGCACAAGAGCAAGGCCACAAGGCCAGTTCACATGCAAGATCATATATAAAGGTAAACAAGCAAGTGCAGGTATAGAAAGATCACAGTACAAGCAAGGTCAAGAAGTGAGCAAGTGAGGCCAAGTAGGCACAAGACCTAGCATCGTACAGAAGCGCTGATGATCACAAGGCGGAAGTGCCTTGGTAAAGATATCAGCAGTGTTGGCCTCAGAGGCCACGTAAGCAAGGCGCAGCTGACCACGCTGCTGCAGCTCACGAGCAAGGAAGTAGCGAAGAGCAATGTGCTTCGTTCTGTGCTCCCGACACAAGGCCAGCATGGCCTTGTTGTCTACGTACAGAACTGGAGGAGAACGAGGCGGCTCTCCTAGGTCAGTCAGCAGGTAGGTGAGCCAGCGTAGCTCCTGTGCAGCCATGGCCCCCGCGTAGATCTCAGCCTCACAGCTGGAGCCGAGAGCAGAAGACGAGCGGGTAGACCGCCACGAAACAGAGCCGGAGCCAAGGCTGAAGGTGTAACCCTGTGACGACCGCTGCGTAGCCTGGTCGTCAGCCCAAGAAGCGTCTGCGTGACCTGTGAGGACCACTGGACGTCGCCCTCCAAGCACTAGCCCCATGCCCGACGTACTGCACAAGTAGCGCAACACCCTCTTCGCTGCAGCCATGTGCTCTGGTCGGTGTCTCCCAGGAGCAACATAGCGTGCCAAGATGCTAAGAGGGTATGCTAGGTCAGGTCGTGTGCAGGTCATCAGGTACATGAGGCAGCCAACAAGCTCTGGGTACGGGCCACTCGGCTCTACGGACTCATCCGAAGGCAGAGCTGAGAGCGAGTGGCGAGTAGACAGAGGAGTGGCCTGAGGCGAGGAGTACGTGAAGTCGAAGCGCTGAAGGACCTGCTGCACCATGTGTGACTGAGTCAGAGTAATGGTGCGCTGTGCTCTGTCCCGGGTGATCTGCAAGCCAAGGTAGCTGCGCAGTTCACCCAGGTCTGTGCACGTGTGTCTCTTCTGCAGCTCGGACTTCACGTGGGCGAGTCCAGCAGTGTCAGCAGTGGCAAAGACCAAGTCGTCGACGTACACGAGGATGTAGAACGGCGGCAAAGAGGTGTCGGTGCGCAGAAACAGCGATGGGTCGGCAGTAGACGGAGCAAACCCAAGAGCCGCAAGTGTAGTCCTCAGTGTGTCGTGCCACTCACGGGGCGCCTGGCGGAGACCGTAGACTGGCCGCCGGAGGCTCCACTGGGTACCAGGAGGAAACGACCCAGTGAAGCCAGGTCGGCGGCGCACCAGATCTCCTCGTGCAGGCTGCCCTGCAGGAAAGCTGTGCTGAAGTCAAGAGAGTGAAGCTCGTAGTCGCGCTGAGCGGCTATGTGCAGCAGCACCCGAAGAGTGGTCATCTTCGGGGTGGGAGAGAAGGTCTGAAAGTAGTCAACTCCCTACCGCTGACTGAAGCGTCGAGCCACGTAACGCGCCTTGAAGACAGGCGGAGAACCCGACGGCCGCTTCACCCTGAAAATCCATATGCCACTGACGATGTTCGCCCCAGGTGGGGGAACCTCGTCAACGTAGGTGCCTGTGGACTTCCAGGAAGCCATCTCTGCGTCCATGGCTGACTGCCACTGTGAGGAGTAGGGACCCTCGATCGCCTCAGCGTACGATCGAGGAGTCGGGATGTCTGGTGCATCCGGGTCTCCCTCAGGGGCAATCACCGTGGACACGAGATGAGGCAAAGCAGCAGCAAAACACTGGAACTCCTCCTGTCGGTCCTCAAGGACGTCCGTGCTAAGAGCACACTCACCCCCGACGGACGGAGGACAGACAGACTCAGACTCAGCAACAAGACTAGCAGCGTAGTCTAGACGACAGCGAGCAGCAAAGTCGACAAGCTCAGCAACTAAGGCAGACGCAGCAGTGGACTCAAAAGAAGGGTCAGTGACAACAGTAGCCAGGAGACGCGTGACAGTAGGACTGGCAGCACGAAGAGAGTCAGACTCCGGGTCAGCAAGAGTAGGAAGAGAGGACTCTGGAGGAGACGGCAACGGGACACGCAGAGGAGCAGTTGAAGGACGCAGTGCCATCTGGTGTGTGCCGGGGACCGCAGGAGGACGCGGACGCGGAGCACGACCACTAGTGCGAGCAGCACGAACAGGCGACGCAGGACGAGACGCAGGCTCACGACGCTCAGCAAGACCTCTAGTAGGACCAGTGTCGGGAGAAGGAGCAGGTAGGGGGGAGGCGGGCTGTAACTGTGACCGCGACTGGACAGGCTGTGGACACTCTAAGGGAGGAGCAGGACCAGTAGAGGGCGGGAGACCAAGAACCTGCTCAAGGAGCGGAACGAAGTACGGCCTCGGCCGCGCAGCGCCTCCAGAACCAGCAGGGACAGCACCAGTACCCCCAGCGGCAGCACCAGCGCCAGCAGCACCTCCAGCTCCAACAGCGCCAACTCCAGCACCCTCAGAAGCACCAGCGCCAGAAGAACCACCAGCGCCAACACCCCCAGCAGCTCCAGCTCCAGCAGCTCCAGCAGCTCCAGCAGCACGAACTCCAGCAGGACCGTCAGCTCCAGCACCGCCAGCAGCTCCAGCAGTACCTCCAGCAGGACTAACTCCAGCAGCCCCAGCAGCACCCCCAGTCCCAGCAGCTCCAGTACCGCCAGTACGAGCACCTCCAGGACCAGCAGCAACAGTAGTACCTCCAGCTCCAGCAGCACGGCTCCAGCGGCGGGCAAACCACTCGCGCAGCTCCTGCGGAGAGAGTAGCTCCCGCCTCGACGAAGCAGACCCAGCACCCCCAGGCTCCGCACCCCCAGGCTCCGCACCCCCAGGCTCAGCAGCCCCAGGCTCAGCACCCCAAGACCCGGCACCCGCAGGCTCAGCACCCCTAGACTCAGCACTCCCAGGCTCCGCACCCCCAGGCTCAGCACCCCCAGACCCGGCACCCGCAGGCTCAGCACCCCTAGCAGCACCAGAGTCAACAGCTACCTCGACAGGCTCGACTGCGTCTACTTGGGACACACCTGACGGGGCAGGACCCTGAGGGGGGAGAGGGTCTACCGGGGGAGGACCTGGCGCAAGGAAGAGCGGCGGCGGGGGGAGGGGCGCAGTGCGGTAGGGGAAGAGACGGTAGTAAGGCACCGACTCGTCAAAGGTGACGTCCTGGGAGGACAGAACACGGCGCGAGGTGGGGTGGTAAAACTGCCAACCAGGCGCGTCAGGGGGGAAGCCAAGGAAGACGCAGGGAACAGTACGGGGGGACAGCTTGTCCGCAGACAAGTCGCGGACAAACGCCCGAGATCCCCAGACCCGAAACGCAGATGCATCGCCAACCTTCCCCGTCCACTGCAAGGTGGGGGAGGTCTCTGGCAAGGAGACCCGGGGCTGAAGGTTGAGCTGATGCGCTGCGTACTGAACCGCAAACGGCCACAGAAAATGGGGAGCAGCCGCATGGATCATGGACGTACGAGCGACGTCCATGACCATGCCAATGCGGCGCTCAGCAATCCCATTTTGCTGTGTAGAGGCCGGAAGCGTGAAGGTCTGGCGGATGCCCTGTGCACGACAGAAGGCTCCCAGACGGGCAGAGGAAAACTCCCCGCCTCTGTCAGAGTGCAGACGCAGAACAGGAAAGTCCGAGCCGAAACTCTCTCTGAGCTGGAGACGAGCTGCGCGGATCCAGTCAATCAACACCTCAGTGACGTCACCCTTGCTGCGCAAGGGGAACACCGTGGTGTAACGCGAGTAGTCGTCAACCACCAACAGGAAGTAACGCTCGTGACCCTGGCCACGGACGCGGGCGGGGCCCCACACGTCCATGTGAAGAGTCTGCACGGGAGCCTCTGTCGGAGGAAACTCGGAGGAGTGAGGGGCGGCGCGCTGCCGCCCCTCGACGCAGGGAACGCAGGTAGGGGCAGGCCCCGGAGGGAGGGGAGGGAGGGACCGGGGGGGACCAGAGACAAGGACACGGGAGGCCATGCCTTGGAGACGAGGCAGGGAGGGGTGGCCAAGGCGGTGGTGCCAAAGGAGAGTCTGGTGGGACAGGAGACGACACGAGCAGGGAGCAGACTCAGGACCAGACCTGGACGCTGCAGCAGACACCTGACTCGACGCAGCTACCTGACCAGACGCAGCAACCGGAGGAGACTCAGTAGTCAGTGTGTACAGGCTCGACCCCGGCCGACGGGTAAACGTGGCCAAGTGTCGGCCCGTCCGAGCACACGTACAGTGGGTCACCCGCTGACTCGCAGGAGTGAACTGGTCAACCCCCCGATCCTGTAGATCAGCACCACTCACCAAGTTCGTAGAGAACGAGGGGAGGTAGAGACCTGACAGGGTGCCAGAGGGGGCTGCCGGACACGGTAAGACAGTGGAGAAGCTAGCAAGGACAGGACCCCCAGAGGGGTCCGCCAGGGAGACCGCAACCGGCCGACTAAGCGGCGTAAGCGTGGTGCGGTCTCGAAAGAAGGAGCGGGAAGCACCCGAGTCAAGGGTGAAGGTGTGTAAGGCCTGAGCCGACGTGGTACCTGAGAGAGCAGACTCACCAGCACCTGGGGGAGCAGACGCACTAGCACCTAGAGCAGCAGCCTCACCAGCACCTAGAGCAGCGGCCTCAATGCCCGGGTCAGGCGGAACACACAGGTAACAGTCACCCTCATCACTAGTAGACACAGCATACATGGCAGCAAGAATAGCATCATAGTCAAGATCAAAGATAGCAACCCCCGCCCTAGACAGCTCTCCCCAGCGAGGGATCTCAGTGGCGTCAGGGAACTGGTGACGCCAAGCGTCCGTCAGGCGGCCGAAGCAGCGCTGGGTGGAGTGCGAGCCCCCGCACTGCTCACCAGCGCGGTCGCCGGTACGGAGGACGTAGGTACAGGGACCAGTACCCCCACCTCGCTGACGCCCAGCGTACCACTCACGAAGCTGCTGGGGGGACGGGGTCTCACGAGTGCGCTGCTGCTGCTGGCGCTGACCACCACCGGAGCCACTCCTCTGTGCAGAGCCGCGACCAGCTCCACCGCCGCCGCCGCCGCCGCCTCCGCCGCCTCCGCTCCCACCGCCACCGCCGCCGCCTCCTCCGCCTCCACTGCTGCCACCGACACCTCCACCCCCGCCACCACTCCCACCACCACCCCCACCCCCACCACTGCCTCCACCGCCACCTCCACCGCCCCCGCCAGCCCCTCCAGCGCCCTTGCCCCCTTTGCCCTTGCCTGTGCGGCGTCTCGCGCTAGGGGCAGACGCAGCGCCGACTGACTCGAAACCAACGAGGTCGGCCGCAGCAGCAGAAGCAACAGAGGGCAAGAGGGGGGAGGGGGAACACCCCTCAAAGACGGGGGTACGAGGGTCACCACGAGAGGCTCCTACAGCGACTATGCTCTTCTCTGCTGCCAGGAGGCGCTCCTCGAGGAGGTCAACGGTGAGTGTGGTGGGGCAAACTGAGAGGAAGTGGTCCCTGACTAAGCGAAGGGAGTCAGGGAGTCGGGTGACTATGTAGTAGAGGGTGATGTACATGGGGGGAGGGTTCTTGGCACAGAACTCAGCAGGAAGCGCAGCGCGGTAGCGAGTGTCACTAGTGCGAAGGTGCGTAATGAGGTCAGCGACTGTGGGAAAGGCAGCAAGGTCAGGGAACAGGTACGGCAGCATGAGGCGGCTAAGAGCAGCAGTGGCAGGGGAAGAGTAGCGTGCAACTACAGCGTCGTACAAGGTCTTAGCACTCTTGTACTGACTAAAGTGCGCACGCTCAGCGGTCGGTAAGTGGCGACGCACAGCAAGACGGGCAGCAGCATCGCGTGTGGCCCACTGTGAGCGAACAGTGCTGTCAGCGGTAGCAGGCGGGGCAGGAGAGGCACCAGAGGTGAGATCAAACAGGGAGAGTCCGTCTGCCCTATCGCACTGTAGGAAGAGCTGGAGGTCATCGACCCAGACCTCAAAGTCAACAGCACGACCCTCAGCATCAAAGGTAAGGACACTAGGGGTAGCCATGACAGCAGTGGTCTAACAGGGAGTGCTCTCACCAGTCCGGGTGGGAAGGGCCGGTGCGCGCCGGTAGGAACAGTAGCGGCTCCACGGCGGCTCGGCGGCTCGGCAGCTGGGCGGCTCGGCTGCTGGGCGGCTCGGCTGCTGGGCGGCCCGGCTGTTGGGCGGCTCGGCTGCTGGGCGGCTCGGCTGTTGGGCGGCTCGGCTGTTGGGCGGCTCGGCTGCTGGGCGGCTCGGCTGCTGGGCGGCTCGGCTGCTGGGCGGCTCGGCTGCTGGGCGGCTCGGCTGCTGGGCGGCGCGGCTGCTGGGCGGCTCGGCGGCTCGGCGGCTCGGCGGCTCGGTGGTTCGGCCGCTTGGCAGCTGAAGGGGCCGTGAAGGGCGGCGACGGGGCCGCTAGGGGCGGCGACGGGGCCGTTAGGGGCGGCGACGGGGCCACTAGGAGCGGCGACGGGGAAGATAGGGGCGGCGACGGGGCCGCTAGGGGCGGCGACGGGGCCGCAAAGGGGCCGCGAGGGGCCTCAAAGGGCGGCGACGGGGCCGGTAGGAGCGGCGACGGGCCGCTAGAGGCGGCGACAGGGCCGATAGGGGCGGCGACGGGGCCGATAGGGGCGGCGACGGGGCCGCTAGGGGCGGCGACGGGGCCGCAAAGGGGCCGAGAGGGGCCTCGAAGGGCGGCGACGGGGCCGCTAGGGGCGGCGACGGGGCCGCGAAGGGGCCGCGAGGGGCCTAGAGGGGGCGGCGACGGGGCCGCAAAGGACGGCGACGGGGCCGTAAGGGGTGGCGCCGGGGCCGCTAAGGGTGGCGCGAGGGGGCCGTGAGAGGCGACGTGAGGGCGGCCAACGGGGCGCGCCTCGGGCAGGGGCGACTCGCGCTCCGGTCAGGAAAAAAAAATCAGTGGTGGGCCCTGAGAAGCGTTCCCACTAGGGAACCTGCTCTATACCATGTGAAGAAATGAGGAAGGAATGAATGAACTAGCAAGCAGGTGGGTACAAGTAGGAAAACCTAAAAGTGTTGTACCCCATATTGTCTACCCCACTACAGCCTACACAGACTATAGCATATGAGTTTGACACGGCTGTAGCGCGTTGGTCGGCTGTAGCAGCAGGGCTGGGTCTTGTGGTACCCACACCTGCCCCTCCAATGATTCTGTGCGGTTGGCCTTCACCAGCCAATCAAAATAATTCTGATGGAAGGGGCATACAAGGTAATAAGAGGCACAAGTCAGTTGAAATCAAGTGACAGAAGCCAAGTGACAGAAGCCAAGAGAAAGTAGGCAAGTAAAGGAAGGCAAGTGAAGGTCCGAGATGGAAGAAGTTAATCAGAGCATTCTCGTTTTGCGTCAAGGCCTCTGCGCATCGAAACCTACTACGACCTGACAAAAAAAAAAAAAAAACACACACACACACACACACACACACACACACACACACACACACACACACACACACACACACACATAGCACCTTTTTTTTTTTTTTTTTTTTTTTTTTTTTTTTAACAGCGGTACAATGCAGCATGTTGAAGGCTTCAGGATGGAGCGAGAATGCACTCACAGGTTGCTTCAAATTTTGGATCCAAGCCTGTAGGCATGTTTCGGTCTCAACCTTCAACCGAGAGGTGGTTGTTGTTCACACCTACATGGTACGCATCTTCTCATGCATGCACAATTCAGAGGCGGTGGTGGTTCATGCGCATGTATGCATCTGAATCGAGAAAGAACATTCGAATGATGTAGGCAGGGGCATGCCAGGTTTAGAAAGACAAGAATGCACTCACATGTTCTTTGATGGTCTGCATCCAGGCTTCAATGGAGAGGCGGAGGTGGTTCATGCGCACGTATGCATCTGGATCGAGGAAGAAGGGTTAGTGGAGGCTTGAATAGGAATGCGCATGCACTCACAGGTTGCTTGATGTTCTGGATCCGGTCTTCAATGGAGAGGCGGAGGTGGTTCATGCGCACGTATGCATCTGGATCGAGGAAGAAGGGTTAGTGGAGGCTTGAATAGGAATGCGCATGCACTCACAGGTTGCTTGATGTTCTGGATCCGGTCTTCAATGGAGAGGCGGAGGTGGTTCATGCGCACGTATGCATCTGGATCGAGGAAGAAGGGTTAGTGGAGGCTTGAATAGGAATGCGCATGCACTCACAGGTTGCTTGATGTTCTGGATCCGGTCTTCAATGGAGAGGCGGAGGTGGTTCATGCGCACGTATGCATCTGGATCGAGGAAGAAGGGTTAGTGGAGGCTTGAATAGGAATGCGCATGCACTCACAGGTTGCTTGATGTTCTGGATCCGGTCTTCAATGGAGAGGCGGAGGTGGTTCATGCGCACGTATGCATCTGGATCGAGAAAGAAGGCCCACTGGCAGCAGCACGCCAGCTGCTCCTGCAGAAACGACACCTACAAAGGAGAGCAGGGAATGGCAGGGGAAAGCATGATGGGATGAGCACACAGGACAACGAAGGCTCACTGGCAGTAGCACGCCAATTGCTCCTGCAGAAACGGCACCTGCAGCAAAGGAGCGGCAATGAAAAGGTGGTGTTTTAGTCAACTCAAAAGATGCGGTGGTGGTCGCATGTATGCAAAAAATCGAAAAAGAAGTCCCACTGGCAGCAGCATGCCAGTTGCTCCTGCATAAATGGTATCTGCAAAGGAGAGCAGGGAAGAGTCAATGCAGTCAATGCGTTGAATGGGGGCTATGCAGTTGAGAAAGAAGACCCACTGGCAGCAGCACGCCAAGTGCTCCTGTGGAAATGGCACCTGCAGCGGAGAGCAGGTAACGGCAGGGGAAAGCATGATGGGATGAGCGCACAGGACAACAAAGGCTCACTGGCAGCAGCATGCCAAGTGCTCCTGTAGAAACGGCACCTGCAGGGAAAAAGCAGGGATAGTAGGCATCAAGTCAATGTAGTCAATGCAGAGACGGCACCTTCAGGGAAAATACAGGGAAAATACAGGGAAAGCAGGCATGAAGTCGGTGCAATCAATGCAGTCAATGCAGTCAGTGCAGTCAATGCAGTCAATGCAATCAATGTAGAGGACGCATAGTTCCTGCTGAAGGGCACCTCCATAAATGTGAGGTTCCAGGGTTATTTTTGAGACTTGAGACGTCCTTGATATGCAGTTTGAGACGTCTTTGACATGCAGTTTGAGACGTCATACCTGTACAAACGTGAGGTTCTAAAGTTACTTCTGAGAATTCTCAGAAGTGACTCCAATATACCTACCTAACCTGAGGGGTGCCAGCCCTGCGGGACGCCAAGACCAACCTGATGGTTGCCAAACCTGAGGTGTGCCAAACCTGAGGTGTGCCTAAGCTGAAGTGTGCCTAACCTGAGGGGTGTCTATACTGGGTGCTGCACTCACCTCATAGACTCTCACCTTGAACTACGAGGGGTGTCTATGATGTGGTGTGCCTATCCTGAGGGGTGCCTATCCTGAGGGGTGCCTATCCTGAGGGGTGCCTATGATGTGGTGTGCCTATGATGATGGGGTGTGCCTATCCTGAGGGGTACCTATCCTGGGTGTGTGTGAGTGGGCAGCACCCACTCACCTCATAGACTCTCACCTTGAACCACGAGGGGTGTCTATCCTGAGTGTATTTTGTCCCGTTCTCCACCACCAGCCGATACCCATGCCGTCTCGCATACAACCTGGCAGAGGTAGGGGGATAGCATGGATGTGGGGAAGTAACGTTGACTTGCGTTGACTGAGTTGACCCGTTCTTCGCCACCAGCCGATACCCATGCTGCCGCGCATACAACCTGACAGAGGAGGGGGGACGAATAGGATGGAAGTGGATTAAGTCACTTTGACTTGCGTTGACCATGTTGACCCGTTCTCGACCACCAGCCAATACCCATGCCGTCTCGCATACAACCTGGCAGAGGTAGGGGGATAGCATGGATGTGGGGAAGTAACGTTGACTTGCGTTGACTGAGTTGACCATTCTCCCCCACCAACCAATACCCCATGCCGCCATGACGCGTGTATATTTTCACAGAGGGAGACAGATGGGATGGAATGGGAGGCTTGGCTTAGAATCTGTTGACTGCATTGACTTGCTCTCCCATCCCACGCAGCGTGCATTAACTAGCTAGCCAGAGCGCATGGCTGACCTATTCAGTGTGTCAAACTTGTCACGAGGGAGAGAGTATAAGGGCCTTTAGGAATGATTGACTTTCGTTGACTGCATTGACTTGTCCCAGGAACTTACTAGCCAGAGCGCATGCCTGACCTATTCAGTGTGTCGAACCTGTCACGAGGGAGAGATGTGATGGCTAATAGAGCATTGACTTTCGTTGACTGCTTTGACCAATTCAAGGCCACATACGCGTACGGCAGCATCAACGCTTTGACCCATTGACTTTTTCTGTTAACATGGTAATATCAATGCACCCATGTGGACATGGCAAGACAAATGCACTCCCGTGGGCATGGTGACACAATTGAACCCACATGCTCATGATGACACGTGCACACATATGGGGACACACTGTAGCATGTACACACATATGGGGACACACTGTAGCATGTACACATATATGGGGACACACTGTAGCATGTACACACATATGGGGACACACTGTAGCATGTACACACATTTGGGGACACACTGTAGCATGTACACACATATGGGGACACACTGTAGCATGTACACACATATGGGGACACACTGTAGCATGTACACACATATGGGGACACACTGTAGCATGTACACACATATGGGGACACACTGTAGCATGTACACACATATGGGGACACACTGTAGCATGTACACACATATGAGGACACACTGTACCATGTACACACATATGGGGACACACTGTAGCATGTACACACATATGGGGACACACTGTAGCATGTACACACATATGGGGACACACTGTAGCATGTACACACATATGGGGACACACTGTAGCATGTACACACATATGAGGACACACTGTAGCATGTACACACATATGGGGACACACTGTAGCATGTACACACATATGGGGACACACTGTAGCATGTACACACATATGGGGACACACTGTAGCATGTACACACATATGAGGACACACTGTAGCATGTACACACATATGGGGACACACTGTAGCATGTACACACATATGGGGACACACTCTGTAACACGTACACACATATGGGGACACACTCTGTAACACGTACACACATATGGGGACACACTCTGTAACACGTACACACATATGGGGGCACACTCTGTAACACGTACACACATATGGGGACACACTCTGTAGCACGTACACACATATGGGGACACACTCTGTAACACATACACATAAGGGCCAGTGTGGAAAACTGCAACACATACTCACATGTTGACGGCCAGAGCGACCCATATCGGCATCTTTCCCACATACTCCTTTCCATCTCCATCCATCATCTTCGGTAGCCATATGGTAACGCAAACGCACCCATGTTGACATAGTAACACGTGGTAACACTGTAACACATACTCACATATTGACAGCAAGAGCGATCCATATCGGCATCTTCCCCACATACTCCTTCCCATCTCCATCCATCATCTTCAGTAGCCCATCATAAAACCTCCGCCATATCTCAGGCATTTCCTGAACGCCCCTCCCCCCGCCTTCTTCCGCCACCTTCTCACCCTCCCCCTCCTCCTCCCCTTTCCCCTTCCCCTTTCCTTCCCCCTCCCTCTTACCCTCCCCCTTCCTTTCCCCATCCTCCTTCCCCTCCCGCTTCCCTTTTCCTTCCCCCTCCCCATCCCCCGCCCCCTCTCCTCCCTTCAACTGCCTCCCCCTCTGTCGTCCATACCACCTACCCTCCCCATCCTTCTCCCTCCTCCCCACCTTCCCTTCCTCCACCTCCCTCTCATCCCATCCCCCCAACTTCCCTTTCCCGCAGTCCTGATTCCCATTCCCCACCATTGCCCCTACACCTTCCTTTCCCATTATCCCTTCTCCTCCAGCCCCCTCTCCCCGTATCCCTTTCCCCCCTATCCTTCCCCCCCCTATCCGCCCTCCCCCCACCCCCTCCGCCTCCCCCTCCGCCTTCAGGTCTCTCAGCAGCCGCGCTACAGCCGCCTGCACAGCCAGCACACCCTCGGGGTTGTAGCGCGAGTCGAGAGTGAGAATGCAGCCGGTTCGCGGGGGGCCCTCCTCCCAAACCACTGTAGGCAGCTTTTTTAATTTGGGGAGACTCCAGACCTTGAAGTTGTCCAACCAAGCCTGAGGTTCGGAGACGAAGAGTGGTCCGGGAGGTGAGGAGAGGTTGCAGCAGTGGATGTACATATGCTTTTAGTGGCTGTCCCAGAATTGGAGAAAAGAAAGCAAATAAAAGAAATCGAAGCAAAAAGTGAAGTGCAACAAAAAGCAAAACCAGCATAAAGCAAAGCAGAACGTAAAAGCACGACAGAAATGGAAGCATTGGTGCGAGCACAGCGTACGACGCAAAGCCAGGACACGCATATACATATGCTAAAGCATTGTAACGTTACACAACAGAACGTAACTTACCTTGAAGTAACACACATGGCATCTTATCAATACCTTAAAACAAGCGCAACGCCGTCAGGACCCATCTCTTGACTAGGTTTGCGTGAAATAAATACGAGTTCGTGAATTGTCTCCAAGCGTAAGCGTTTAGGATGCGTCAACTCAATACACGACGCACTTAGGGGCGCAGATCCCTTCACTAGATTCACGAGCAAAGAGTTTTGATTATTTGGATTTTTTTTTTTGACTCAGAGCGCGAAGCGGTCAGGATGAGTCGACTCAGAGCGCGACGCGTTCAGGATGAGTCGACTCAGAGCGCGACGCGTTCAGGATGAGTCGACTCGGAGCGCGATGCACTCCCATGTTTAATCGTTAGTGGCGAAAGACCTTTGCTACTAAAAACAGAGAAAATCGTGAATGACGCCTACTAGATCTACGGTCACGATGCCTCCAGGGTTGCTGCTTCATCGAGCGCGCAGCGGATGCTTCTCACCTGTTTTTTGGCAAGCAAGCAAAGCACGAGAACGAGCAGCACCAGAGGATTTATTTTGAGACGTCTCAAAATAAATCTTCATGCACGCGGATGCTCTCACCTGTTTCTTGGCAAGCAAGCGAAGCACGAGAACGAGCAGCACCAGAAGCGGTCCCGTATGATAGCCAAAAACCCATGGCCGCGATTTTTTCGTATTCGCCCCTCCCCTCTCCCGTTCAGGCGACCCGAGACCCACTTTTCCGGCGCCGTCCGATCCCGAAGCGCCAGATACTACGACTTTTGAGCGCCGTGTCGTATTCCCGTACCGCGAAATCCCTAATCTCCTCCTCCAATCCAGCCAAATCTGGGGAAAGCTCCCTAATCCCATCTCTGTCAAACGGTTTGATCTCGAACCTAATGGCATTCTCGATCCCGGACCTGATTCCGAGCCTGAGGTCGAGATCCGGCCCCCTGCTGTTCAAGTGATGCTTCCGTTGCTAGAGCAAGGCTACGATCATTCCCAAGCCTTAGATGGCGCGATCGGAGCCAATGCGACTATCATGACGGGCCTGGGCGTGAGTTCAAGAAGCAACCCCAAACACGTGCTTCACAAATATCTCTGCACTGTTGTTGAGCGCGGTTCGCTTTGGGGGAACTTGCTGTGAACGCCATCTTAGTCGACTCAAAAGTCAACTCCAAACGCGCGATCGACGTGCTCCCATGGTGGGGCGTTTGTCTTGGAAAATGCAAATCGTGAGAGGCGTTGCTATGAAGCACTCTCGTTTCGACTCGATACTTTGAATTCAGCAAATCCAAAGAGTCTGCATGATGTTTTGAAGCATTCGCGTCTCAATACCTTGAATTCACACATTGAGAGAGGCTTCATGGCTGTCTGCAGCATTCGCGACTCGGAGCCTTGAATGATGCCAGTCGAACCCTCTCTCAAGCCGCTGCGAAATGGTTGACTTGCGTGAAAGGGTTGGCTTCAGGGCTCAAGGTGTCAAATTATATATATGCTTGTTTAGGTCATCTAGGCTGTATGGGGGTTAGCTCTAGGGGGTACACAAACTTTCTCGATACCCTAGTCTTGTACCCTAGCCTTCACCTAATCCACTCATTCTTGCCTTAGGTTCTTAACATGGTAACTAGAGCAGGAGGTCTCTAGGACCTACGAATCGGGCCCACCTAACTGCCTGCCTTGCCTACTGCTCGCGCGCGCCTCGGCTGCAGCGCGCGTCACTTATTTTTCCCGCGCACGCCTCGGTTTCTAGCGCGCGCGTCTCTGTTTTTTTTTAGCGTGCGCCACTGCTGCAGAGCCGTGCGCCGGTCCGCGTCGCCCGCGCAGCCCACGTAGAGCCCGCGCGCCCCTTACGCCGCCCGCGCGCAGCCTGCTTAGGCCCGTCGCCGCACGCAAAACGCAGCCGCGCGCGCTGCCCGTCGCCACGTGCAGCCAGGAGCCGTGCGCAGCACGTAGCCACGCGCAGCAGAGAGCCACGCGCGGCCCTTAGCCGCACGCAGCCAGCAGCCGCGCGCGTCTACTAGTGTACTTGCCTGTGAGGCTCACTGCTGCCGAGTCCGCTGCCTTCGAACTGTACGGCCTGCCACTGTCTAGAGCCCCACCTTAGGAGCTCGGGTGCAGCAAGCTACTGCCCTGCACGTTGCCTGTACTGCCTACTGCCTCTGTGTTAGCCTGCTGTCTACTGCCTGCTGCCTCGTGTCTACTGGCTGCCTGCTTTCTGCTGCATTTGCCTACTTCTGTTATGACGACGCCTAATGTTCTCGCGTTCGAACCTGACGGTCGCCCCATAGAGTTCACTGTGTGGCTAGATGACCTCCAACTGTTCCTTCTGACCGATGCCAAAGAGGGCGTTTCACTGTTCGATTACGTGTCTGGCACTGCCGTTGCTCCTGCTGCTGATGCTCCTGCTCTCGAACGCTCGCAGTGGCAGATTCACGATGCTGCTGCACGCCTAGCTATTAGGAACCATCTGCCGATCACTGAGCGCGCGCATTTCAGCCTGCACAAAACTGCTAAGACACTGTACGACGCTGTAGTTGCGCGCTACTCCTCCCCGGCCACTGCAGCCATACGTCGGCTCATGCTACCCTACCTGTTCCCCGACCTTTCCTCGTTCACCACTGCTGAGGACCTCATTTCTCACCTCCGCGCTACTGATAGTCGCTTTCGTGCCACCCTCTCAGCCGAGTTCTGCGCCGCAAAACCCCCCCCCGCGCTATTTCCTCGTTAGGCGCCTCCTTGACACTCTTAGCTCGGTCAGAGACCACTTCCTAGCGCTAGACCGCCCCACTCTCACTGTCGACGACTTCGAGAAGCACCTCCTTGCAGCAGAGAAGAACATCCTCGATGTAGGTGCTGCTCTTGGTACTCCTCGCTCTCCCCTCTTTGAGGGGTGCTCCCCCTCCCCTCTCACCCCCTCCTACGCCTCCGCAGCTGCTGCTCACGACTACCTTGGTGCTGAGGAGGTCGGGGCTGCTTCCGCTCCTAGTGGGAAGCGTCGCAGCGGCAGGGGCGGCAGGGGTGGCAGGGCAGGTGGGGGCGGCGGTGGAGGTGGCGGTGGTGCAGGCGGCGGGGGCGGTGGAGGTGGTGGGGGTGGTCGTGGGGGTGGAGGGGGTGGAGGTGGTGGTGGGGGCGGCGGAGGCACTGGGGGCGGTGGAGGGGGCAGCAGCGGCGGTGGGGGAGGAGGGAGCGGTGGTGGCAGTGGTGGTCAGGGCCAGCAGCAGCCGCAGCAGCAGCAGCAGCAGCAGCAGCATCAGCGTCAGCGCCAGACCCCCACTTCCCAGCAGCTTCTTGACTGGTATGCCGGGCGTGGGGCTTCTGGGGGTCCTGGTCGCTGCCCCTATCATCCGCACAGGTCCCCGCGCTAATCGCCAGTGCACAGGGTTTCACACTGAGCAGCGCTGCTTTGCTCGACTTAGCGACGCCTGGCGCGCCAAGTTCCTGATGCTACTGAGTTCCCCAACTGGGCAGACTTGCTTAGGCATGATGTACCAATCTTTGATCTTGACTATGAGGCTATTCTAGCTGCTATGTATGCATTGTCTGTTAGTGCTGAGGGTGACTGCTACTTGTGTGTGCCGCCGGATCCTGGTATAGCCCCTGGTATAGCCCCTGCAGCACTAGGTGCTTGTGAGTCTGCTCCCCTTGGTACTGCGCCTGCACAGGCCTTGCACACCTTTACACTTGACTCTGGTGCTTCCCGCTGTTTCTTTCGCGACAGTACCACAGTCACTCCCCTTCCTGCACCTGTTCCTGTCTCACTGGCTGACCCCTCTAGGGGCCCAGTGCTTGCACGGTCTTCCACTGTGCTTCCGTGTCCGGCGGTCCCGTCTGGTGAGCTGTCTGGTCTCCACCTCCCCTCGTTCTCTACGAACTTGGTGAGCAATGCTGTCCTCCAGGATGCGGGTGTTGACACCTTCACCCCTGGCCGACAGCGTGTGGCGATCTGCACGTGCTCCCAGACCGGCCGCCACCTGGCCACGTTCACCCGTGCGCCAGGGTCCAGTCTGTACACCCTCACCACTGAGTCCCGCTTCACCCCTTTGTCTCCCCAGCTGCACGCGTCTGCTCAGGTAGCTACCCAGTGTGAGTGTCGCCGGCTGTCTCACGACACCCTCCTGTGGTACCACCGCCTGGGACACCCCTCCCTGCCTCGCCTTCGTAGCATGCACTCTCGCTTTCTGGTTTCTGGTCTTCCCAGGTCTCTGCCTGCCCTCCCTCCCTCGCCTGCGCCGCCCTGCATTTCCTTGCGTCGAGGGGTGGCAGCGCGCCGCTCCTCACTCCTCCTCGTTCCCTCCCACAGAGGCTCCACTGCAGACTCTCCACCTGGACGTGTGGGGCCCAGCCCGCGTCCGTGGACAGGGCCACGAGCGGTACTTCCTGCTGGTTGTCGACGACTACACGCGCTACACCACGGTCTTCCCCTTGCAGCGCAAGGGGGATGTCCCTGATGTTTTGATCCCCTGGATCCGCGCTACTCGTCTCCAGCTCCGCGAGTGGTTCCAGTCGGACTTTCCTGTCCTGCGTCTGCACTCTGACAGAGGTGGTGAGTTCTCCTCAGACCTCTTGGCCGCCTTCTGTGCGGAGCACGGCATCCGCCAGACTTTCACGCTTCCGGCCTCTCCGCAGCAGAATGGGGTTGCTGAGCGCCGCATTGGCTTAGTCATGGAGGTCGCTCGTACCTCCATGATCCATGCGGCTACCCCCCATTTTCTGTGGCCGTTTGCGGTCCGGTACGCCGCGCATCAGCTCAACCTTTGGCCCCGTGTCTCCTTGTCGGAGACCTCGCCCACACTGCTGTGGACGGGGAAGGTTGGCGACGCGTCGCGTTTCCGGGTCTGGGGTGCTCGTGCCTTTGTTCGCGATACCACCACGGACAAGCTCTCCCCTCGCGCCATTCCTTGTGTCTTCCTTGGCTTCGTCCCTGACGCGCCTGGCTGGCAGTTTTACGACCCCGCCTCGCGCCGTGTCTTTGCGTCCCAGGACGTCACCTTTGACGAGTCAGTCCCCTTTTACCGCCTCTTCCCCTACCGCACTGCTCCTCGCCCTCTCCCGCCGCTCTTTCTTACCCCAGGTCCTCCCTAGGTAGACCCCCTCCCCGCGCCAGGTCCTACTCATTCGGGTGTTTCTCAGGTAGACCCTCCCGTCCCTGCGCCTGTTGGGGTCACTGGTGACTCCGGTCCTGCTGGTGGTGGTGCTGTCCCTGGGGGTGCGGAGCTTGGGGGTTGGCAGCGTGGGGGTGCTGAGTCTGGGGGCGCTGGGCGTGAGGGACCTGAGGGTACGGAGCCTGGGGGTGCTGAGCCTGCGAGTGAGGAGCCTGGAGGTCCTGCGTCTGGGGGTGCTGCGTCTGGGGGTGCTGAGTCTGAGGTGAGTCGCCTGAGGGTCCTGAGACTGCTGTTACGCGGTCTCCTTGGAGTAGCCGTCTTCGTCCGCGTGTGCCTCTCACCTCCCAGCAGCTGCACGACTGGTACGGTCGCCGTCAGCGTCGCGCTTCTGCACCTCAGGGCTCTACTGCTGGGGGTTCTTCTGCTGGCGTCACTGGAGCTGGGAGTGGTGCTGGTCCTTTGCCTGCTGGAGGTGTTAGTGTCGTTGGTCCCGGAGGTGCTCGTACTGGGAGTGCTGGAGCTGCTGGGGCTGACGGTGGCGTGTCTGAGGGTGCTGCTGCTGGTGGCACTGCGGTTGGAGACCCTGGGACTGGAGGTGCCGGTTCTGGGGGTGCTGCACCAGGTGGGGCTGGTGCTGAGGGTTCTGGAGCTGCTGGAGGTGCTGGGGCTGCTGAGGGTACTGGGACTGTTGGAGGTGCTGGAGCTGCTGAGGGTACTGGAGCTGCTGGAGGAGCTGGAGCTGCTGAGGGTACTGGAGCTGCTGGAGGAGCTGGAGCTGCTGAGGGTGCTGGAGGTGCTGGAGCTGCTGAGGGTGCTGGAGCTGCTGGAGGTGCTGGAGTTGCTGAGGGTGCTGGAGCTGCTGGTGCTGGTGGCACTGCACATCCGCGCCTGTTCTTTGCTCCGCCGTCTCCGTCGTCCCTGCCACCGCCTGGCTCCGTGCTTCGCCAGGTTCTTAGCCTCCCGTCGTCTACTGGTCTTCCGTTACAGCCTGGCTCACCTCTGCCTGCTCCTTCTCCTTACGCTGAGCAGACAGGGGGCCTTGCTGAGTGTCGTGAGCCTGCGTCGCGTCCTGTCTCACCTGTCCTTTCCGGTCGTTCCAGTCGTCGTGTTCCTCGTCCGCGTCAGCCGGCTGTCCCCGGCACTTCCCTTGTCGTCCGTCGTCCTTCCTCTCCGCCGTCACGTGTTCACCTTCCGTCTCCGCCTGCGTCCTCTCTACCTGTCGTTGCTGACCCTGAGTCTGACCGGTTTCGTGCTGAGCACCCTACTGTCACGCGTCTGCTAGCCACTGTTGTCGCCGACCCATCGTTTGAGTCTGCTGCTGCTGCTGCCTTAGTCGCTGAGCTTGTCGACTTTGCTGCTCACTGTCATCTAGACTACGCCGCTAGTCTTGTTGCTGAGTCTGAGTCTGTCTGTCCTCCGTCCGTCGGGGGTGAGTGTGCTCTTGGGACGGACGTCCTTGAGGACAGGCAGGAGGACCTTGAGTGTCTTGCAGCCGCTGCGCCTCATCTCGTGTCCATGCTTCTTGCCCCTGTGGGAGACCCGGATGCACCAGACATCCCGACTCCACGATCGTACGCTGAGGCGATCAAGCGTCCCTACTCCTCTCAGTGGCAGACAGCCATGGACGCAGAGATGGCATCTTGGAAGTCCACAGGCACCTACGTCGACGAGGTTCCCCCTCCTGGGGCGAACATTGTCAGTGGCATGTGGATTTTCAGGGTGAAGCGGCCGCCAGGTTCTCCACCTGTCTTCAAGGCTCGTTACGTTGCTCGAGGCTTCAGTCAGCGAGAGGGAGTTGACTTCTTCTAGACCTTCTCCCCCACCCCGAAGATGACTACTCTTCGGGTGCTGCTGCACGTTGCCGCTCAGCGTGACTACGAGCTTCATTCTCTTGACTTTAGCACAGCTTTCTTGCAGGGCAGCCTGCACGAGGAGATCTGGCTGCGCCGCCCTTCTGGCTTCACTGGGTCGTTCCCTCCTGGTACCCAGTGGAGCCTCCGGTGGCCGGTCTACGGTCTCCGCCAGGCGCCACGTAAGTGGCACGACACACTGAGGACTACACTTGCGGCTCTTGGGTTTGCCCCGTCGACTGCTGACCCGTCGCTGTTTCTGCGCACCGACACTTCGCTCCCGCCGTTCTACATCCTAGTGTACGTCGATGACTTGGTCTTTGCCACTGTTGACACTGAGGCGCTCGCCCTGGTGAAGTCGGAGCTGCAGAAGAGACACACATGCACAGACCTGGGTGAGCTGCGCAGCTACCTTGGCCTGCAGATCACCCGGGACAGAGCACGCCGCACCATCACACTGACTCAGTCACACATGGTGCAGCAGGTCCTTCAGCGCTTCGGCTTCACCTGGTCCTCAGCACATGCCACTCCTCTGGCTACAGGTCACTCGCTCTCAGCTCCACCTTCGGACGAGTCCGTAGAGCCGAGTGGTCCTTACCCAGAGCTAGTGGGCTGCCTCATGTACCTGATGACCTGCACTCGTCCTGACCTTGCGTACCCTCTTGGCCTTCTGGCTCGCTACGTGGCTCCTGGTCGGCACCGAAAGGTGCACATGGATGCTGCTAAGAGGGTGCTACGCTACTTGTGCAGTACATCGGGCATGGGGCTCGTGCTTGGAGGACGGGGTGACGTTGTCCTCACTGGTCACTCGGACGCCTCTTGGGTTGACGACCAGGCTACGCAGCGGTCGTCACAGGGTTACACCTTCAGCCTTGGTTCTGGTTCAGTTTCCTGGCGTTCTACACGTTCGTCTTCAGTTCTCGGCTCCAGCTGTGAGGCCGAGATCTACGCCACAGCCATGGCTGCACAGGAGCTACGCTGGCTCACCTACCTGCTGACCGACTTGGGAGAGCGGCCTCGTTCTCCTCCAGTTCTGTACGTCGACAACAAGGCCACCATTGCCTTGTGTTAGGAGCACAGACTGGAGCACAGAACGAAGCACATCGCTCTGCGTTACTTCCTTGCTCGAGAGCTGCAGCAGCGTGGCCAGCTTCGTCTTGCTTACGTGGCCACTTGGGCCAACACTGCTGATATATTCACCAAGGCACTTCCGCCTGGTGATCATCAGCGTTTCTGCACCTTGTTAGGCCTAGTGCCCACACTTCCTCACTTGCTGTAGGCTTTGTTTGTACTGTGATCTATATATATGTCTCTGCATATGAACTGGCCTTGTGGTCTTTTGCTTGTGCTCAGACTGCGTGGTGACGTTGTGATCCACCCTGAGCTGTGTTTTGTTTCTTCTCTTGACTGATCTTGTGACCGTTGCTTGCTCTGGCTATCCCCCATTTCGCCTATGGGGGTGTGTCAAATTATATATATGCTTGTTTAGGTCATCTAGGCTGTATGGGGGTTAGCTCTAGGGGGTACACAAACTTTCTCAATACCCTAGTCTTGTACCCTAGCCTTCACCTAATCCAAACATTCTTGCCTTAGGTTCTTAACACAAGGGCGCGTTTCCTTCGGGTTTCAGGCTTATTTTCAAGCCTCCGAGCACAATCGGTGTACTTCGGGGCACGGTAATTGTGTGTGATTGGGCCCTAAGATTTGAAGTTCCGAGAGTTGTATCATAACGAAGCACGCTGGCACTAGAAACATCTATGAGCATTATATATTTTTCATCACTGACTATGCAGTGCATCATTCTAGCCAAATTTTATTATCAAAGTACTAAGCAGGAATGAATGAATTATGAAAGAGTTTGGTACAAATATGAAACCCTAGAATGGGCTGTACCCCATATTGACTACCCCACTACAGCCTAAACATATATATCATTTGACACACCCCCATAGGCGAAGTGGGGGAGAACAAAGGGCCACAAGGCCAGTCTGCATGCAGAGATATATATGCAAAAGCAACAGTACAGTGGTCACTACCTAACAAGTGTAGGCATGCAGGTATACAATATAGATCACAGTACAGGCAAGGTCAAGAAGTAAGTAAGTGAGAAGACACAGGAACAAGGCCAAGTGCAGTACAGAAGCGCTGATGGTCACGAGGCGAAAGTGCCTTGGTGAACACGTCAGCAGTGTTGGCCTGAGAGGCCACGTAGGCAAGACGAAGCTGACCACGCTGCTGCAGCTCCCGAGCAAGGAAGTAGCGAAGAGCGGTGTGCTTCGTTCTTTGCTCCAACCTCTGTTCGCGACACAAGGCAAGCATTGCCTTGTTATCGACGTACAGAACTGGAGGAGAACGAGGCACCTCGCCCAAGTCTGTCAACAGGTAGGTGAGCCAACGCAGCTCCTGTGCAGCCATGGCCCCTGCGTAGATCTCAGCCTCACAGCTGGAGCTGAGAACAGAAGAAGAGCGGGTAGACCGCCAAGAGACAGAACCGGAGCCAAGGCTGAAGGTGTAACCCTGAGACGACCGCTGCGTAGCCAGGTCGTCAACCCAAGAAGCGTCTGCGTGACCAGTGAGGACAACTGGACCCCGTCCTCCAAGCACGAGCCCCATGCCTGACGTACTGCACAAGTAACGCATCACCCTCTTAGCTGCCTTCCAGTGCTCTGGAAGGTGTCTCCCGGGCGCAACGTAGCGTGCCAGGATGCTGAGAGGGTAAGCGAGGTCAGGGCGAGTGCAGGTCATCAGGTACATGAGGCAGCCCACAAGCTCTGGATACGGGCCACTCGGCTCTACGGACTCATCCGAAGGCAGAGCTGAGAGCGAGTGACCAGTAGGCAGAGGAGTGGACTGTAGCGAGGAGAACTGGAAGTCGAAGCGCTGAAGGACCTGCTGCACCATGTGTGACTGGGTCAGGGTGATGGTGCGGCGTGCTCTGTCCCGAGTGATCTGCAAGCCAAGATAGCTGCGCAGCTCACCCAGGTCTGTGCACGTGTGTCTCTTCTGCAGCTCCGACTTCACTAGAGTCAGTGCCTCAGTGTGAGCAGTAGCAAAGACCAAGTCGTCGACGTGCACGAGGATGTAGAACGGCGGCAGTGAAGTGTCGGTGCGTACAAACAGCGACGGGTCAGCAGTAGAAGGAGCAAACCCAAGAGCCGCAAGTGTAGTCCTCAGTGTGTCGTGCCACTCACGAGGTGCCTGGCGGAGACCGTAGACTGGCCGCCGGAGGCTCCACTGGGTACCAGGGGGAAACGACCCAGTGAAGCCAGGTGGGCGGCGCAGCCAGATCTCCTCGTGCAGGCTGCCCTGTAGAAAGGCTGTGCTCAAGTCAAGAGAGTGAAGCTCGTAGTCACGCTGAGCAGCGACGTGCAGCAGTACCCAAAGAGTGGTCATCTTCGGGGTGGGAGAGAAGGTCTGAAAGTAGTCAACTCCCTGCCGCTGACTGAAGCCACGAGCAACGTAACGCGCCTTGAAGACAGGCGGAGAACCTGGCGGCCGCTTCACCCTGAAGATCCACATGCCATCGACAATGTTCGCCCCAGGTGGGGGAACCTCGTCGACGTAGGTTCCTGTGGACTTCCAGGAAGCCATCTCTGCGTCCATGGCTGCCTGCCACTGAGAGGAGTAGGGACCCTCAACCGCCTCTGCGTAAGAGCGCGGAGTCGGGATGTCTAGTGCATCCGGGTCTCCCTCAGGGGCAAGCAGCATGGACACGAGATGAGGTGAAGCAGCAGCCAGACACTGGAACTCCTCTTGCCTGTCCTCAAGGACGTCCGTGCCAAGGGCACACTCACCCCCGACGGACGGAGGACAGACAGACTCAGACTCAGCAACAAGACTGGCAGCGTAGTCTAGACGACAGCGAGCAGCAAAGTCGACAAGCTCGGCAACCAGCGCAGACGCAGCAGCAGACTCAAAGGAAGGGTCAGTGACAACAGTAGCCAGGAGACGCGTGACAGTGGGACTAGCAGCACGAAGGGAGTCCGACTCCGGGTCAGCAAGGACAGGAAGAGAGGACTCAGGAGGAGACGGCAGAGGGGCACGCTGAGGAGCAGTGGAAGGACGCAGAGTCATCCGGTGCGTGCCGGGGACAGGAGGAGAACGCTGACGCAAGCTACGACCACCAGTGCGAGCAGCACGGACAGGCGACGCAGGACGAGACGCAGGCTCACGACGCTCGACAAGACCTCCTGTCGGACCAGCGTAAGGAGACGGAGCAGGCAGGGGGGAGGTAGGCTGTAGCTGAGACGGCGACAGGACAGGCGGTGGACACTCTAAGGAAGGGGGTGGACTAAGAGAGGGCGGGAGACCAAGAACCTGCTGAAGGAGTGGAACGAAGTACGGCCGCAGCCGCTCAGCACCCCCAGAACCAGCAGGAGCACCTCCAGTAGTACCTCCAGCAGCTCCAGCACCAGCAGCACCAACAGCAGCACCACCAGCTCCACCGGCAGCTCTAGCAGCACCCCCAGCAGCTCCAGCACCAGCAGCACCAACAGCAGCACCACCAGCAGCTCCACCAGCTCCACCAGTAGCTCCAGTAGCACCTCCAGCAGCTCCAGTAGCACCTCCAGCAGCTCCAGCACTAGCAGCACCAACAGCAGCTCCACCAGCTCCACCGGCAGCTCCAGCAGCTCCAGCACCAGCAGCACCACCAGCAGCACCCTCAGAACCAGAACCAGCAGCGCCAGGGTCTCCAGCTGCAGGACCTGCAGCAGCCGCACCCCCAGGTCCGGAACCTCCAGCTCCAGCGTCTACAGCAGGACCTCCTCCAACACCACCGGCCCCGGCAGCTCGAGTACCTCCAGTACGAGCACCTCCAGTGCCTGTGGTGTCAGCAGCACGAGTGTCGCCAGCTCCAGGAGCAGTACCGCCAACTCCAGGACGCCGCCGCAGTCGCTGACGAACCGCAAACCACTCCCGCAGCTCCGCTGACGTAAGGGGCCGGCGAGAAATCGGTCCAGCTCCCTCCGGGACCTCACTCATCGGCACAGCACCCCCAGGCTTCGCACCCTCCAGCACCTCACGGACCGGCACAGCACCCCCAGGCTCCGCACCCTCCAGTACCTCACGCACCGGCACAGCACCCCCAGGCTCCACACCCTCCAGCACCTCACGCAGTGGCTCAGCACCCCCAGACGCAGCACCTCGAGCAGTACCACCCTCTGCAGCACCTGAGTCACTAGTGACCTCGACAGGCTCTGCAAAGGGAGGCGGGTCTACCTGAGACACACCTGAAGGAGCAGGACCCTGGGGGGGAAGGGGGTCTACCGGAGGGGGACCTGGAGTGAGGAAGAGCGGCGGGGGAGGGAGAGGGGCAGTGCGGTAGGGAAAGAGGCGGTAGAAAGGGACTGACTCGTCAAAGGTAACGTCCTGAGAAGACAGGACCCTGCGCGAGGCGGGGTGGTAAAACTGCCAGCCAGGCGCGTCAGTCGGAAAGCCAAGGAAGACACAGGGAAGGGTGCGGGAGGAGAGCTTGTCCGCGGACGTATCGCGAACAAGAGCACGGGCACCCCAGACCCGGAACACCGACGCATCACAAACCTCCCCAGTCCACCTCAGTGTGGGCGAGGTCTCCGGAACGGAGACACGGGGCCAGAGGTTGAGCTGCTGTGCGGCGTACCGGACCGCAAACGGCCACAGAAAATGGGAAGCCGCCGCATGGATCAAGGAGGTACGAGCGATCTCCATGACCAGGCCAATGCGGCACTCAGCAACCCCATTTTGCTGCGGTGAGCCCGGAAGCGTGTAAGACTGGGTGATGCCCTCCTCCTGACAGAAGCCGCGCAAGAGGTCGGAGGCGAACTCTCCGCCCCTGTCAGAGCGCAGACGCAGAACAGGGAGGTCGGTCCGAAACCTCCTGCGTAGCTGGAGACGAACCGCTCGGATCCAAGGGATCAGGACAGCAGGGACCTCACCCTTGGTGCGCAAGGGGAAGACCGTGGTGTAACGCGAGTAGTCGTCAACTACCAGCAGGAAGTACCGCTCTCCACCCCGTCCGCTGACGCGGGCGGGGCCCCACACGTCCATGTGGAGAGTCTGCAGCGGAGCCTCTGTCGGAGGAAACGAGGAGGAGTGAGGAGCGGCGCGCTGCCGCCCCTCGACGCAAGGAAGGCAGGCCGGGGCAGGCGAAGCAGGGAGGCGAGGTAGGGTCCGCGGAAGACCAGACACAAGGACGCGACGGTGCATGTCACGAAGACGGGGCAAGGAGGGGTGGCCCAGACGGTGGTGCCAGAGAACGGTCTGGTGCGACAGGGATCGACACGAGCAAGGGGAGTCTACCTGACCTGACGCAGACGCCTGACCGACAGCAGCGACCTGGGGAGACACAGTAGTCAGTGTGTAAAGGCTCGACCCTGGAGCACGCGTGAACGTGGCCAGGTGTCGCCCAGTCCTGGAGCACGTACAGATCGCCACACGCTGTCCTCCAGGGGTGAAGGTATCAACCCAGTGGTCCTGAAGGACAGCGTTGCTCACCAAGTTCGTAGAGAACGAGGGGAGGTGGAGACCTGACAGTGAACCAGACGGGACCGCTGGGCAAGGAAGCACAGTGGTAGACAGTGCAAGGACTGGACCCCCCGAGGGGTCAGCCAGGGAGACTGCAACTGGTGCAGGGAGCGGCGTGAGGGCTGTGCTGTCGCGGAAGAAACACCTGGAAGCACCTGAGTCAAGAGTGAAGGTGTGCAAGGCAGTAGAAGGCGCAGTACTTGACAGCGCAGACTCACCCGCAGCTAAGGCAGTAGACGCGGTACCTGAGAGCGCAGACTCGCAAGCACCAAGAGCTGCTGGCTCTATACCTGGATCAGGCGGCAGACACAGGTAGCAGTCACCCTCAGCACTAACAGACAATGCATACATGGCAGCAAGAATAGCATCATAGTCAAGAGCAAAGATGTCTACACCCTTCTTAAGCAGATCAAACCAACGAGGGGTCTCAACCTCTGCCCCCATCTCCTCACGCCAGGCGTCGTCAAGGCGGGAGAAGCAACGCTGCTGGGGGTGGGGCTTGCCGCATGTCTGACCAGCACGCTCACTGGTGCGAATGACATACGTACAGCGAGAACCCCCAGACGTACCCCTCTGAGCCAAGCACTCACGAAGCTGCTGAGGCGTAAGGGACTGCTGCTGCTGCTGTCTCTGACCAGCGCCTCCACCACGACCGCCACCGCCTCCGTTGCCTCCACCACCGCCGCTACCGCCACCACCGCCGCTACCGCCACCACCGCCACTCCCACCGCCGCCACCACCACCACCTCCTCCACCGCCGCTACCACTCCCACTAGCACTCCCGCCGCCACTGCCTCCACTCCCACCGCCACCTCCACCACCTCCACCTCCTCCTCCGCCGCCACCGCCACCACCGCCCTTGCCCCCCTTGCCCTTGCCAGTGCGGCGCCGCCCAGCAGAAGTGGAGGCAGCACCAACCGAGTCGGCTCCGAGGAAGTCTACAGCGGCAGCAGTGGCGTAGGAGGGGGCAAGAGGGGAAGAAGCGCACCCCTCAAAGATGGGGGTGCGAGGAGCACCACGAGCAGCAGCCACACTAACAATGCTGCTCTCAGCGGCTAAGAGGTGCTCCTCTAGGAGGTCAATGGTGAGGTCGGAGGGACAGCGCGCTAGGAAGTGATCCCTGACTGAGCGAAGGGTGTCAGGGAGGCGGGTCACTATAAAGTGGAGCGTCCAGTACATCGGAGGGGGGTGCTGGGCAACAAACTCCTTGCGGAGTGCGGCACGGACACGAGCGTCACTAGAGCGAAGGTGAGTGATGAGGTCGGCTACGGTGGCAAAGCTCGACAGCTCGGGGAACAGGTACGGCAGCATGAGGCGGCTGAGCGCAGCAGTGGCAGGGGAGGAGTAGCGAGCAACTACAGCGTCGTACAGGGCCTTAGCGGTTTTGTGCTCGCCAAAGTGCTTAAGTTCCGCCAGCGGTAGGTGGTTGCGAATAGCAAGGCGGGCAGCAGCATCGCGTGTCAGCCACTGAGAGCGCTCGCTAAGGGCAGCTGTGTCAGCAGGAGCAGCTAGAGCACCGGAGGTGTGATCAAAGAGGGAGATCTCGTCTTTGCTGGTGCTAATCAGGTAGAGCTGCAAGTCATCGAGCCAGGCGTCGAACTCTACAGGGCGGCCCTCAGTGTCGAAGGACAGGACACGAAGAGTGGCCATGGCGCTAGGCGGTGACGAGCAGCAGGACGCGCGACGCAGGAGGGCGCGGGCGGCGCAGTAGGGCGCGAGCGGCGCAGTAGGGTGCGGGCTGCGTAGTAGGGCGCGGGCGGCTCAGCAGGGCGCGGGTGGCTGGGCGGCGCAACAGGGCGCGAGCGGCGCAGCAGGGCGCGGGCGGCTAAGCAGGGCGCGGGCAGCGCAGCAGAGAGCGGGCGGAGCAGCAGGGCGCGGCCGGCGCAGCAAGGCGCGGGCGGCGCAGCAGAGAGCGGGCGACGCAGTAGGGCGCGGGCGGCGCAGCAGGCGCGGCGGGCGCAGCAGGGCGCAGGCGGCGCAGTAGGGCGCGGCCGGCGCAGAAGGGCGCGGCCGGCGCAGCAAGGCGCGGGCAGCGCAGCAGGGCGCGGGCGACGCGGCGAAAGGGCGCGCGACGCGGCGGGCGGGCGACGCAGCTGCAGCGCGCGCGTCGCGGCGGTCGGGCGACGCAGCAGCAGCGCGCGCGACTCGGCAGCAAGGCGCGACGCGGCAGCAGGGCGCGACGCGGCCGCAGGGCGCGACGCAGCAGCAGGGCGCGACGCAGCAGTAGGGCCCGCTAGGGGCTATAGTAGGGCGCGACTCGGCGGAAAAAAAAGGGACGGTGGGCCCACAGAGTTAGGTCCTAGGGACCTCCTGCTCTGAAACCATATCAAAGTACTAAGCAGGAATGAATGAATTATGAAAGAGTTTGGTACAAATATGAAACCCTAGAATGGGCTGTACCCCATATTGACTACCCCACTACAGCCTAAACATATATATCATTTGACATTTATCCCATATACTGCTCCAAAACTGACTATCAAAGAAGCGTGCTCGACTGAATTTGCTAAGGGTCCCGCCTCTATAGTACCGGGTCTGTTATGGTCACATCAGTCACCCATGTCTCTGACGTCTCCGGGTCCCGGACGGCCAGATCTGCCCTCTTCCTATCCACAGGGGGAGAGTACACTGTGTTATAGTCACAATAGGCTTCAATGTGCCTAAAACGAAGGATAGAGTGCACAGTCGGATTTCTGCACAGCGGCTTTAAACGTTCATAGCAATCTGCTCACAACTCCAGATGACTTCATTCCACTTGGATCTTGAGCGCCTTAAAACCGGGGTGCACATTCAGCTGAATGTGCATCAAAGGTTATCCCTTGACTGAGTGGGTTACGAGGTGTGCTTTCAACCCCTTCAAGTCGAAATTCGTTTCCCCCCTCCCCCGCAATTTCGTTTCCCCACGCCCCCGCAATTTCATTTCCCCCTCCCCGGCGAAATTCGTTTCCCCCCTCCCCCGCAATTTTGTTTCCCCCCTCCCCCGCAATTTCGTTTCCCCCCCCTCCCGCCAATCTGTTTCATCCCTCCCGCCATTCGGTTTCACCCACTCCCGCCATTTCACCCCCTCCCGCCACCTACGAAATGCCCGAAGCTCTAGCGGAATCATTTTTTTGTCGCCCCTCGTGAGCCAATCACTGTTTTTCTCCAAACCCCCTTCCCAACATCTCAAGCCGAACCGCGTTGAATGTGCACCCTGGTTTTAACGTTGCCTACAATTGTCAATTTAGATCGCACGATTTCATCATGAATTGACGACACAGCGTTGGTTTGAACGAACGGCACTATGGCAGCAACATAGTCTTAGAACACAAGATAGAAAGAGTTAGGAAGAGTTACGAGTTGGGAATGACTCCCAGCTCCTACAAACCCCAAGAGCCGAGGTACAGTGATGTGGAACAGTGCCACACTGTCCCCAACCAAGAAGGGTCTCGAACCTACCCTTCACAAGGGTCTACACCAATAGAAATGTTACACTACACAAAGTAATGTAACTATCTTCAATATCTTGAAGTGTACCCTTTTGGCGAGCTTCGAAATCACTTGAAGCTTGAAACCAAGGCTCGGGTTCTTCATCACAAACTCATCCTTGAGTTCTTGATGGGTCTGCTGCACACACCTGCGACACGCCAAACGTTCGACAAGCGACAAAATAGAAACCGCACACGACAAAATAGAAACCGCGCGGGACACACAAAATGACCACGTTACACGCGACTAGCGATAATTCGCTATTGACTCGACACACACACACTCAACATCATGACCCATCATACACACACTATTATGAGCATGAAATATATATTTATTTCATGCACTCATTCCATTCCATGCACACACGCATGCACGCACACGGACAACAAGCCGAGTGCAAACCGTAGGGTTGCACCAACAAACTCCCCCTCGGATTGTTGGCCTTAGGATCTTGCTCTCTCAGTTCAGAGCCATCCCAGCCAGCTTGCAACACTTCCAATGCTGCTGCTCCACCAGCCTCTTGGTCATCATGTCAGCCGGCTGCCCCGTCGTCTTCACGTAGTGCAGCTCAACTTCACCCGCGGCCACCATGCTCCTCGTCCAGTGCCACTTCACCCTCATGTGCTTGGTGAGGCCGTGTAGCACAGGGTTCTTAGCTAGAGCAATGGCTCCCTGGCTGTCACAGTAGAGTGGGGTAGGTCCTTGCTGCTCCTCCCCCAATTCAGCCAACAAACGCCGCTGCCATACAATCTCCCGTACGGCACGGAAGAGTGCCATGTACTCGGACTCCACCGAGCTCAAAGCTTGATCCACCTGCTTCTTGCTCTCCCAAGCAGTTGGGCCTCCACCAACACAGCATATGAACCCTCCAACACTTGTCATGTCCTCTGGTTCTGATGCATATGAAGCATCCGAGTAGGCGGTGAGGAACAAACGCCCGGGTTCAACGCCATCTGCGCCCTTTTGGCGCCTTTGCGCCGCCGCCGTGTATTGCAGCCCAACGGTCGGTGTTTGGCCAAGATACTTGGCCACCCTCATTCCAGCTGCTACCTGCTCCTCATTAGGGCATTGCACAACCCTAGCCAGCTGCTCGGTAGCAAACGCGACGTCCGGTCGGGTGTTTACCGCCGCATACATAAGGCTGCCCACCAACGAGTGAAAACGGCGCCTCTCCTCTTCTCCAACGCTCTCCTCCTCTGGTCCCTTCACACACTTGAACCCAGAGGGAAAGTGAGTAGCCACATGACCTTCACTCTGGCCAAAGTTGGCAGCCAACGCCTCCAGGAACTTCCGTTGGTGCACTCGCATGCTCCGCTTCTCCATGTCTCGTTCGATGTGGAGCCCAAGGTAGAAGTTCACGTCACCAAGGGACTTGCACTTAAACTTGTCTTGCAGCTTCAGCATAACCTCCTTCACAAGGTCAGAGGAGGGTGAGAAGATCAGGATGTCGTCCACGTACACCACCATGAAGCTCCTCTGCTCCCCCTCGCCAAGCATGAACAAGGAGTGATCGGCCGTTGAGGGAGTGAAGCCGATTCCCTCCAACACTTCGCGCAGCTTCATGTACCATTGCCTAGGGGCCTGCTTCAGCCCATAGAGGGCCTTCTTCAGCTTCCACACTCTGCCACTACCATCATCAAACCCCTCTGGCTGCGCCATAAAATTCTCCTCCTCAAGGATGCCGTTAAGGAATGCCGTTACGATGTCCATTTGCTTTACCACCCATCCTTTGTTGGCGGCTCCCGCGAATAGGGTTCGCAGCGTCGTCGGCTTCACCACAGGGGCAAACAGCTCCTTGAAGTCCACCTTCTCCTTTTGCTGGTACCCCTTGGCTACAAGCCTAGACTTGTAGCGCTCGATCTTGCCGTCGGCATCCGACTTGATTTTGAAGAGCCACTTGGACGTTATCGCCGTACGCCCCTCCGGTAGCTCCACCAATTCAAACGTGTCATTTTCCTCGATGCTCTTCAGCTCACTCTCCATGGCCTTCTTCCACTCCTCAGCATCACTACTCTCCAAAGCCTCCTTGAGAGTTGCTGGTTCTCCCGGCATCTCCACCGGAGAGAAGAACGCGAAGGCACACTCCTCGTAGTCACTCTCCTCGTCGTCTCCGACCATCATTGCCGCTCCGGCCAGGGCTGTCTTGCCCTGCTTTCCCGGCGCATCATAGGTCAGCCTATTAGGGGGTTGAACTCTCCTCTTCCCTCTTCCTTCCTCCTCAGCTGCAGGGACTTGAAGGCCTTGGCGTTGCTGCGGTGTGGCTCGAATCCGTGGAGCACTCGTAGTGCGGGAAGGGAGTGACGGTGCACGCTCGCTCACTTGCTGCACCTCCTCCTCTTCTTCCTCTGCATCATTGGCCTCCTCTCCCCCATTCACAAGGGAGGATTGCCTCGTGGTTGTGCTGCCGCTGCTCAGCTCCAAAGGCAGCTCCACATGCTCCAAACCGGAACTCTTCACCTTCCCAAACCGCACGCCTATCTTCGCCTCATTCTCCGCCTTCCAATCCTTGTACATGAAGTTCTCCATGAACTTGCAGTCCCTGCTCACCAAGAACTTCTTGGTGAATGGGTCCCAAAGAAGCCATCCCTTGCTGTTTTGAGCCATGCCCAAGTGCACGGCCCACACCGCCTTGGCACCAAGCTTGTTGTGCCGAAGATGCTTAGGCACGAGCGCCATGCACATGCACCCGAACACCCGAAGCATATCCACCTTTGGCTTCCTTCCTAGCCACTCCACATAGGGCACCCATTTGTCTGCTCCCACATGATTCAAGGCTCTGTTCTTGGCCACACACGCACTCCGCACCGCATCAGGCCAGAAATATTCGGATAGCCCGGCTTCAATGAGCAACCCGCGTGCCGCCTCCGTGATTGTGCGGTTCGCTCGCTCGGCGATGCCGTTCATTGCAGGGGAGTATGGCATGGTGAGGGAGTGCCGAATACCATTCTTCTTCAGCCACGACCCAAACTCCTTGCTCAGGAACTCTCCCCCTCGATCGGTGCGGATCGACTTCACTAGACGGTCTTGTTGCCGCTCCACCATCGGGAACCAATCCGTCTTCAATGTTTCAGCTACGTCGCTCTTCTTGGCCAGCACGTACACCCAAGTCATGCGGGTGTAGACGTCCACAATCGTGAGAAAATACTCAGCTCCAGCAGCTCCAAGTTTCAGGGGGCCCACCACGTCCATCACCACCTCATCAAGTGGTGCCTTAGCCGTCGCCTCCGAACTAGAGAACGGGAATCGGGTGAACTTGGCTTGCATGCACGTTGGCAGCCAAGCACCTCATCGGGCTCCCCCTTCACACGTATGCCAGCAACCATCTGGTTCTTCACTAGCTGCTGCAAAATAGGCAGGGCCACATGCCCCATGCGCCGATGCAAGGTGAGCCAATCACACTCCCCCGTAGCCAAAGTTGGATTGGAGAATGCCGCGCTCGCAATAGCACCCCACATACTCTCTCCGTACTCCTCCTTCGCTGCTGCCTCGGGGTTCTCCTCACCCTTGTGCTGCTCCTTGGCTGCTGCATCACTCTCCTTAGGTTCACTCTTCTTGCTGATCCCTCCAAGGTTCCACTTGTTGGACTCATTCTCCTTAACGCGACTGTTCGCGCCATCGCCGCTACCAACCGCTTCACCCTTGGTGCTGACGCTTGCTGCCACTTGCCTCTCCTTATGCATGGGGACCACAGGGATCTGCCACATCTCGTTGTAGACGTCCCTGTCCTCATGAAGGTCCCAAAGAATCCGATCGCCAAGCCTTGCGGTGTAGGTCTTGGCTCCCTTCGAGTTCGTGTCCATGCCGGCCTTTGCCAACCGCCGCACGGAAATCAGGTTTGCAGCAAGGCTGGGCACCCAAAGCACGTTCTTGAGGCCCACCATCTTCCCATCAGCACCCTTGAACATGGCCTTGTCCATGCCTTTCACCTCTGCTCGCTGCCCCAAAGCCGATGTAACATGCTTTACCGGTGAGGGCTCGAGTTCGGTGAGCAAGTCCGGGCGAGGTGTCATGCTATAGGTAGCGCCACTATCGATCACCCAATAGTCCAGGGGGTGTAGGGTCACCTTCCCCACAGCTGCTGGCTCCTCAAAGCCTTCATCCTTCTCTGGACCAGCCGGTACTTGCGTCGACACGAAGTAGAATAGACCCGGGTACCGATCGTCGCTCGGGTCCTTGTCGTTGTCTCCGCTCTTCATGTTTGCAGCTCCGCCACCGCGACCGCCACGGCCTCCACGGTCTCTTCCTCTCCCTCCTCCTGCTCCTCTACCCTCCTGGCCTTGAGCAGGGGTCCAACCATCAGGGAGCTTGTAGCAATCGCGCCACATACGTCCGCTCTTGTGGCAAAAATGGCATTCGCCGTCGAATCGGCCGCGACCGCGCCCGTAGATCTTGTCGTCGCTGCCGTAACTGCCACTCCCGCGGCCTCCGCCGAAGTTGTTGCTGCCAAATCTGCCTCCCCCTCGTCCTCTGCCCCTTCCACGGCCGTACCCCCGGCCGATGCTTGCTGCCCCGGCGCCATCCGCACTCGCCAACTCACGGCGGCGGAAGTTCTCTTGAAGGATCGCTCGCTTCACGTCTTCAAGCGAGAGGCGGGGCAGATCACGGTTGAGGTTGATGATGAGGGAGGACCATGACTCAGGGAGTAGGGCCAGCAACTTGGTCTTCTTTTGGAGCTCATTGTAGTTCAAATCAGCTCCCTCAAGCCGCGTCAACAAGTCGAAGAATTTCTGCACCCCGTCTTCTACGGGTTCATCTTCCTCAATTTGTAACGTCGCCATTTGCCGTTCCAACACCACAGCTACCGCCTCTGTTGCAGGAGCGTGTACGCCCTTGAGAGCAGCCCATGCCTTTGGTCCCTTCTCTGGATCACGCTGGAAAGGCTTGATGTGACGGATTTGACTGCTCCCCAACGCTTGCCCTAGTAGGAGGTAGCCTTGTGCGCTCTTCCGCACCCACGGGCTCTTTCTCCGGGTCGTTCTCGGGACGCTTCTCCGTTCCTTCCATCACCTCCAGCAGGTCATAGTGGTCGAACACGTTCTCCATTCTGAAGGACATTTCAGCAAAGTTGTCGCCGTTGAACTTGTCAAGCCCGAACACTCTTGGCTCGTCCCTAGAAGGTCCAAGAGCCGGTTGCACGGGCGCCACGGCTGACTCACGGGCTTGGCCTTGTGCTTGGGCTTCTCCATTGCCTCCAGCACCTCTGTCACCCCTTTCCTCAGGTCCAGCCATTGTTGTAGCTGCTCCAAGGGGCTCTGATACCACTTGTTATAGTCACAATAGGCTTCAATGTGCCTAAAACAAAGGATAGAGTGCACAGTCGGATTTCTGCACAGCGGCTTTAAACGTTCATAGCGATCTGCTCACAACTCCTAATGACTTCATTCAACTTAGATCTGGAGCGCCTTAACGTTGCCTACAATGGGCAATTTAGATCGCACGATTTCATCATGAATTGACGACACAGCGTTGGTTTGAACGAACGGCACTATGGCAGCAACATAGTCTTAGAACACAAGATAGAAAGAGTTAGGAAGAGTTACGAGTTGGGAATGACTCCCAGCTCCTACAAACCCCAAGAGCCGAGGTACAGTGATGTGGAACAGTGCCACACTGTCCCCAACCAAGAAGGGTCTCGAACCTACCCTTCACAAGGGTCTACACCAATAGAAATGTTACACTACACAAAGTAATGTAACTATCTTCAATATCTTGAAGTGTACCCTTTTGGCGAGCTTCGAAATCACTTGAAGCTTGAAACCAAGGCTCGGGTTCTTCATCACAAACTCATCCTTGAGTTCTTGATGGGTCTGCTGCACACACCTGCGACACGCCAAACGTTCGACAAGCGACAAAATAGAAACCGCGCACGACAAAATAGAAACCGCGCGGGACACACAAAATGACCACGTTACACGCGACTAGCGATAATTCGCTATTGACTCGACACACACACACTCAACATCATGACCCATCATACAAACACTATTATAAGCATGAAATATATATTTATTTCATGCACTCATTCCATTCCATGCACACACGCATGCACGCATACGGACAACAAGCCGAGTGCAAACCGTAGGGTTGCACCAACACACTGTTGTCTCATGCAGGGTCATATACTTAGCTTCCTTTGCCATACGCAGGCACGCGTAGACCAGGGCATTGTGCATCCTCGTCCGGTCCCCACCCTCGCCGCATCGCAGTAGGTGATTGGGTAAGCTTTTGTCGGCAGTGGCGGACCGTTCTCGGTTGCACGGGCACTGGTCTGTGACGGGCAAGGGAAGGCCTAAGCGCAGTCCTAGCGCCAGTGAGAATTGCCCAGGCGCCAGCGTGAGGTCCGCCCGGGTCGGTATTGCGTTCAGCCAGTCACCCGCCCCTGTGCCCTATAGGCTCAACAATCGCGGCAGGTGGCCATTATCTGGTCCAGGTCTGTCAATTCTCGTGTCTGCTACCAGCTCCGCCGCTCTCACTCTGTTGATGTGGTTTGAGAGCTGCTGCTGCAGGTTCTGCTGTGTGTTCAGTTGAGTGCGGTAGTCACCCAACACCAATCTCGCTCCCTCCGGCAGGCAGGCCTCAAGTTCCGCTAGAGTGGACGGCTCTCCCCTGGCCGAGGTGTGGTCCGGCGAGAGGAGCGTGGCGGCCCTAACCAGGGCGTGGTCCCACGGTGTGTTGAGCTGTTGCAGGAGGAGCTGTGCCGCACTGACTGATGAAAGGTATGCCACTGGCGTTTCCGATACAGGGTCAATAAGGCCGATACCCCCAAGCCTGACTGGCAACGTGGACTGACGCCACGTCAGGCTATGTTCCAGCTCATCCGTCTGTGGGTGTATCTTTGCTGCTTCCAGGTCTGTGCGCAGTAAGCTCCCACTCCAGCTCCGCCGGTCATCGAGAGGCAGTAGTTGCGCCGGGGTCGTCCGAAGGAGGTAGGAGATTCTCCTCAAAATGCAGCGGGAGAGGAGGAGCAGTGCTTGTTGTGGGTGCAGCTGCCCAATGAGGTCGCTGGACGACGCCGCCTTCGTCAGGCTGTCGCGTAAAAACGCCGCGCAGAACTTCGGGGTCCCTATAGAGCTGCCAAGCACCCTGATTCCCCCACCTTCCACCTCAATACCTTCTGGAAGCTCCATATCCCTGTCTCCTATGCCTGGTCCCCATGCTGATGACTTCGAGAAGTTGCATCGTAGGCCACAGCCCTGCATGCCGCTCACAAGGAGGTCGAACGCTCTCCTTGCCGCTTCCGGGGGGCCCACTACCGTAATATCATCCGCGTATGCAATGACTGCCACCTCTGTGAAGGCCATTGCGACATGGAGAAGCGTTGGTTGGATGGCGGCGAAAAACAGTAGCGGGCCTAACGGGTCATCCTGCCGTACTCCTCGCGAACTCATAATTTTTTCCTCGCCGAACGCCGCGTCAAGAAGTAGTGGGGACGCGCCGTCGTACAAGTTCCAGACTAGCGGGATCAAGGGATTGAGTTCAGACCACTGGAGCGCATTCAGAAAAGCCCCCCTCTCCATGCTGTTGAAGGCGTTCTCTACATCTAACTGGATGGCTACACGGGAGCTATCTTCGTCCAGTAGCGCACGGACGGAGTGGATGATGCACTCGGCTCCTCCCTGTAGCGCGACGCCAAGCTGGACTGGGAGGAAGAAGCTCCTGATAGACGCGCCTAATTCACATAATGCCGCTTTTGCCGCAACGCATAAGATGCTTTCTCCAATTGCTATGGGGCGGACTCCGCCTCCCGGCTTCTCTAGGGCTATCAGTCGTGACGGGAGTAGCAGATCTCGTATCTGTTGAGGTACGAAGTTGCCCAGCAGGTGGTTGATTGCACCTCGGAGTAGCGTCAGGACTTCCTCGTTACCTAGGCCAGGATCCCGCAGATGTTTGAAGCAGGTTCCTGACGGGCCCGCCCCGACGCCGCCAGGACATTTCATGAGGATGCCGCGAAGGCTCTCCTGGCTGACGGAAAGTTCCGAATTCACTTCCCCCGCCACCCAGAACGGCGTTGGTAACTCTGCCTCCGGGTGTTTCGCTTGCAGGGCTGCAATTGTCTCAGTCGCCTTCGCCAGGGGGGTATTTTGTAACGCCGAGCATGCTTTGGAAAGGTTACCTTTCCGGACCAGGCCCTCGGCCCTGGAACAAAGGCCCGTGGCGTCGGCTTGGTGTCTGACCGGCTCCTAGTTCGGGGGGATTTTGACTGCTTCGTTGTACAAATTATCCCATTCGCCTAACCTGAATTTGTGCAGCCGCGACTCGATCTCAGCCCATCGATTCCCCAGCGCCTCCTTGGGTTGAGGGCGAAGGGTGAGCCGTGGAAGGAAACATAGAATTCGCCATGCACTTGAACAGTTGGGATTTTTTGCAATCCGCAGGAGGGGCGTGAGTAGGCATAGCGAGTAGTTGGTCAGCACGTCAAGTGGCAGTCGTCTCGCGAGGAATGGTTGGTTGCCTTGGGTCAGCTTCCCAGTATCCCAGGACTCAGTCCTCACCCACAGTTCCTCCATTGTCACCAGCTCATCTGGCGAGCGGACGTCCTGTGCCCTGCTGTCCCCCGCCGTGCCTGCCACGTATGCATCAGCAGCGGCCGGTGGTCCCTGATTGTCCGCCGCGGCCACGTTGGTTCGCCGATTGCCCCCGCCACGTCGTCCCGTAACCCCTTCCTCCTGGAGTGACACGCCCTCCGACGATGGTGTCGCTGAGGCCATAAAACTGGCATCATTGGAGGAGCGATCATCATCGTCCGCTTCTTCTTCCCCTTCTCCCCCATAGACGGCTGCGATATCTCGACCGTGTCGTTCGCGCCTGGGTCCCGTCCTCGTTGGTTCAGGCGGGGCACGGGCTCGCACGCCGCGTCTCCTTCCACCTCTGTTTGGTGCGCCGATTGTTCCCCCTGCACGGCCCGCCGGCCGCCATGGTGTAGCCGGGGCAACCCACCGAACCCGCGACGCCGCTCGTGCCGCACTTGGCTGTGGTTGCGCAGTTGGCGGCGCCGGTTCTCCCGCAGCCCTTCGTGCCTGTCGCTCCCGGCGCTGCTACCTCTGTGTCGCCGTGATATCCGCCACCGTTGCCGTCTCGCCGGCCGGGGATGGAATCTGATGCTCTTGCTCGTGCGGCGTCTGCTCTTGCTGAGTCCAGCCACGAAGTGGCCCCGGGCGGCCAGGTGCCAGCGCTACTCCGAGCCGTCGCGGCGCTGGCTGAAGGCGGAGCCGGCCCCAAGCGCTGGCGTTCCCCAATGCGTCACGCACCCCGCGTGCGGGCCCATCCCTACCGGCGCCCTCCTAGCCCTCCCCCTCAGCAGAGGCTGAGTCGCCGCCATCGGCAGCAACAGGGGCAGCCGCCGCCACAGCAGCAGCAGTCTCGGCAGCCGCGGCGTTCGCAGCGACATCCTCCCCAGGAACCGCAGCAGCAGCAGTGCCAGCGGCAGCAGCATCCGCCGCACCCCCCTCCGCAGCAGCAGCAGCCTCCCGTGTTGCCTCCTGTCGCCGGTCTATCACCGCATTTTCCCCCCCGCCTGGCACGTTTCAACCGCAACCGCCCGCTCCGGCCCCGCCCGCCTCTAAACAGGGCTATATACTAGACTGGAGAGGGCTGGAGAGCCTAAGGACTAGCTCCTAGGGCCTCTCTCTCTCTCTCTCTCTCTCTCTCTCTCTCTCTCTCTCTCTCTCTCTCTCTCTCTCTCTCTCTCTCTCTCCTACCCCTAGTAGAAGAGGCCTACTACCTCGTTTTGGAATGGATTCTTCAGCTACGGGTTCAATTCTCCTAACCCAGCGGCTCGCGTGAGGGGACGGCAAGTGACAGCACACAGAGTTGTTTATATTCAAAGGCATTACACGTATGGCACATCCTACCGCAGCCTAGCCACGCGAAGCACCCATGGGACAAGCGGAGCCCGCGCCTACAATGCTCCCCACCCGCCCGCGTTCCACCATTCCGCCAGAATCGGTTTCACAACCGGCACAGGGATGAGGGGAAGCGTAATGAGCGCGACTGCGGTGCGGGCGCAGACAGGGAGCGGCAGCGGCAGCAGCGCATGCAGCAGCAGAAGCGCGGGCAGTGGAACCCATACTACGACCGCAACGCGCAGCGCGCGACATACAACAGCTCCGTGGACATCCGACCCGAGTGGGTCGTGCTGGAGCAGATCCCGCTCTCCGCGCTCTCGAAACTCTCCTTCAACGCGGGGGAACCTCAGGACGTGTGAGTTTGAAAGGGGAGAGGGGAAGGGGGGAGAGAGAGAGAGCGCGCGCGACGTACAACACCTCCATGGACATCCGGCCCGACTGGGTCGTGCTGGAGCAGATCCTGCTTTCGGCGCTCTCGAAACTCTCTTTCAATGCGGGGGGGCCCCAGGCCGTGTGAGTTAAAGAGAGGGGGCGGAGGGGAGGCAAGGGGAGAGGGGGAGAGGGTTGGAGGGAGAGAGGCATGGGGTGTGGGAGGGACGAAGAGAGGGGAGGGGGAAAGAGAGGGAGGGAGATAGTGTGAGATTGTTTGGTTTCTTTCCCCTGTCTTACCATTGCAGTATTCCTTCATTCCTCACCCCCTTCCCTCCCTTATACTTCAGCTCGATTGTTTGGTGCCCTGGGGGGGCTTGCCTCCGACGCCATTCTCTCAGCCGTCTCTAAAGGGTAAGCCTAGCAAGCACCTCATTGGCCCCCATTGCTTGCTGTGTTCACAATGTTATAGTCAAGAGTCCACTTAGAGGTCGCGGATGCCCATGAAACCGCCTAAGCAGAATCTGACGTCTTCAAACCGCCTCTGTTCAAAACGCCGTCACGATCAGCTCCGATAACACATGAGGCTGAAACTTGGACAGCAGTTAGCCTTAAGTGTCTGCTTTCCAACGGTGTATTGCTTGCTTTTACCAGAGGTGTATGCGCTACGCTGTGAACGAAAACGTAAGCTCGGCTGAAAAACGTGTATTCTCATTGATGCAAGGGAGAGGTGAGGTACAACATTGCCTAGGAGACTCTTAAGGGGTTGGGATCATCCTGGGAAATCAGAGAAGGTTGAGTCCTAGGGGAGAAAGGCTAGAGAAGGATAGGAAACGTCCTAGCTAGGTCAGCAAAGCCAACCACACATGGATGTTCAGAGCTGTACTCAAGGCAACCAATTGTGAGTTAAGCCAACCATGAGTCAGCTTGTCTTCCCACTTGCACCCTCTTGCAAGCTGGTTCCAGGAAGACCACACTTCTCAAAAGGAGAGCTGTAGAGTCCCACTTGACCACCTGTACTTCTTGTCTCATTCTCTGTCCCTGCACCATTGGCATGACAACAATGAAAGGGTGGCAAGGGAAATGCTGCCAACAGTGCACCATGACTACGGAACAGTGAATTTCGGCAGCTGTCACGCAATTCTCAGATGTTGGATCGTTCTGAAACTTGGTGACCACCTGCACAGCGGGGCAAAGGACTACCAGACCGAATTTCAGACCAATCAGAGCTCGGTAGACGAGTCAGCAGCCGAAATGGTGAACTCGGGTGTTACCAAAAAGGAGTAACACACACTTCCGGGATGCCATACGTCTTGAAACATAAAATGTTGTCATGCCTTGGTAACTGCTTCAAAAACTCTGAAACTTTGAGAGTTTGAAGAACACATGTTGAACAACCTCCCCATAAAATTCCAGAAGCTGAGCAGGCTTGTAGGCCGAATGGGAGTGCGATGACCATGCCACTGTAATATGTTGGCACAACAAACTCCCCCTGATCGTGCTCTCATTCATCCCTTAGCTGCTCCCTGAAGCTGCCTCCCTTAGTTGAAGGACATGCCACACAAGGTGGCACAGGTCCAATGCTGATGCTCTGCAAGCCGCTTGGTCAAGAAATCTGCAGGTTGCTTGGTAGTGTTGATGTAGTGCAAGGAGACCGTGCTCTTCTTCACCTCCTTCCTCACCCAATGCCATTTGATATGCATGTGCTTGTTCAGCCCATGGAGCACAGCATTGCGAGCCATTGCAATTGCTCCTTGGCTGTCACAAAACACAGGTGTAGGACCCTCTTGCTCCTGCCCCAACTCCTCAAGCAACCTCCTCGTCCAAACCACCTCCTTCACCCCATGAAACAACGCCATGTACTCGCTCTCCGTTGATGAGTGAGCTATCTCCCCTTGCTTCTTAGACTTCCAGCTCACTGGACTCCCTCCAACACAGCATACATAGCCACCATGGGATGTTGCATCACTAATGTCACTTGCCCAGGTAGCATCGGTGAAGCACGATAGGTACAAGTGTCCACGCCTTGCAGGTGCACCGGTCTTCGTGCTCACCTCCTCCACTCCCTTTTGCTTTAGCTGCCCATGCACTGAATATTGCAGCCCCACCCTTGAGGTTGCCATGCAGTACCTCACCAGCCTCTTTGCTGCATCAAGGTGCTCTTGAAGGGGCCTAGACACCACACGAGCCAGCTGCGAAACCGCGAATGAAATATCGGGGCGAGTGTTGACCGAAGCATACATCAAGCTCCCCACCATTGACTGGAACCGACGCTGCAACTCGGGCTCCAACACCTCACCCTCCTCTTCATCAAGGTGTAGCTGAAACCCTGAGGGTAGAGGAGTCTTCACACTCCTCCCTTCCTCCAGCCCATACCTCTCCCCTATGGCTGCAAGGTACTTGTGTTGGTGAAGCCTCAACCATCCCTTCACCTCGTCCCGCTCCACGTGAAGACCAAGGTAATACCCCACCGGTCCAAGGGCCTTGCATTGAAAGGTCTCCTTCAGCTTCCCTTGCACCTCCTTGATCCTCTCTAGAGATGGAGAGAAGAGGAGAATGTCATCGACATAGACAAGGAGAAACACCTTCTCCTCCTCCCCCTCGGTCATGAAGAGACTCTCGTCGCACCCGCTGACTTTGAAGCCAAGAGCCTCCAACGCCTCCATCAGCCTTGCATACCAGCACCTTGGAGTTTTTTGAGGCCATAGATGGCCTTGTTGAGCCTGCAAACACGTCCGCTCCCATCGTCGTACCCCTCTGGCTGCTTCATGTAGATCTCCTCATCTACCACGCCATAGAGGAAAGCCGTCTTCACATCCATTTGCTCCACCTTCCAACCACAAACGGCAGCTGCTGCTAGCAACACCCGGAGCGTAGGAGCCTTGGCAACAGGAGCAAACACCTCCTTAAAGTCAACCCCCTCCCTCTGCTGGAAACCCTTGATCACAAGTCTTGTTTTTCGCCTCTCCAACTTCCCCTCTGCATCGGTCTTCACACGTAATATCCACGTGCAATCCAATGCCTTTCTTCCCGGGGGCAGATCAGTGAGGGTCCATGTTCCATTCTCCATGAGGCTCTGAAACTCATCCTCCCTTGAAGCCAACCAAGCCTCTCGATCATCTCCAGCAAGTGCTTCCTCCATTGAAGCTGGTTCATGAGGTAAGTTGACACCGAAGCAACAAATCTGCTCCATCTCTCCCTCGGCTCCCTTCTCATCATCTTCCTCCTCCTGGACCAGCAATGCCTTGGGACCCCCAAGCCTTTCATACTTGAGGAAATCCCTTGGGTGAGCAGCTCTCTTGGGCCTCTCCTTGGCTGCACCCTCCTTAGCTCCACCGCGGACAGCACCACGCTTCCCTTGGGTTGTCCGCCTTGGTGGAAGTGAAGGGGATGGTGTAGGCTGCTGCACCTTCTCCCCGGCAGCACCTCTCTCAGCTACAGGGGCCGCCTCTTGCTGCAACACTCCCTCCACCTCTGCTGCCTCCCCTTCAGCACCTCCCAAGTCATGTGACACCTCCGTTACCTCTGAAGATGAAGACAACTCGATGGGAATGAGGAGTGGGTCATTCGTTCCCACCTCTATTCCGAGCGGAATGGTGACCTTGCTCCTCCCTCGCTCCAACCACTCCTTGAACATGAGCCCCTCCATGAACTTGGCATCTCTGGTGGTGAAGATGGTGTTGGCTTTTGGGTCCCACATGAGCCACCCCTTGCTCCCTTGTGCAAGTCCCAAATGAACAGCCCACACCGCCGTCGCTTGAAGCTTGTCACGCTTCTCCTTAGGGACGTGCACGAGTCCCATGCACCCGAAGACTCGAAGCATATCCACCAAGGGCTTCTTGCCTCTCCACTTCTCCATAGGGACCCAATGCTGCCCTCCCACATGAGTCAATACTCGGTTCTTGATGACGGTGGCATGGCGAATAGCGAGGGGCCAGAATTGTAAGGGTAGACCCGAGTCTACCAACATCGTTCTCCCACCCTCCATGATGGTCCGGTTCGCTCTCTCTGCCACGCCATTGGATTGAGGAGTGTAGGCCGTGGTGAGCTGCTGCTTGATGCCGTGCCGCTTCAGCCAGCTCCGGAACTCCGCTCCCAAGAACTCCCCACCACGGTCGCTACGAATCGCCTTCACCCGCTTGCCGCTCTCTCGCTCCACCAAGGGCAGCCACTCTTCAATGATGATCCTTGCAGCATCACTTTTATTTGCAAGTGGAAAGGACCAGGTGAGCCTTGTGTTGTCATCCACCATGGTCATGGAATACAGGGCCCCACCATCTCCCTTCACCTTCATGGGTCCCACGAGATCCACATGCACGAGCTCCACCGGGTCGCCCGACTTCCCCTCCACCGAATGGAAGGGAAACCGTGAAAACTTGCTGGTCAAGCAAGTCTCACAAGATCCCACCTCCTTGGGCTCCCCCTTTATCCTCAGCCCCTTGACTCTTTCCTCCTTGAACAGCTGCTGCAACTGAGGTAGCGCCACGTGGCCAAAGCGACGGTGTGCGGTGAGCCAATCCGTCTCACCCGTGCTAGGAGTTACACTTGGTAACTCAGCCCCTCCATGCCCAAGGAGCCCACCATCACTATCATCACCACCTCCTCCATTGTCCACGTGGTTAACACGCCCTCCTCTCACACCTCCAGCAGCCAAGCGCGCAGCCGCCTCCTTCCATGGCAGCACCGGTATCTCCCACATGGACCGGTGCATGTCCTTGCCGCCTCGGAGGTCCCACAACATGCGCCCATCCAGAGTTGCCTTGAAAACCTTTGTGCCCAACATCTCCATCTTCATCCCTGCCTCACTTAGGGCCTTGGTAGAGAGGAGGTTGGCACACAATCCAGGAACAAGGAGAACACGCTTCAGCCCCACAAGCCTCCCATCCGCACCCATGAACATGGCTCTCCCCTCGCCACGCACGGGTACAACTTGGCCGGTGGCTGAAACGACGGTGGCTGCCTTTGATGGCCTAACTTCATCCAGTAGATCCTCTCGGTTGGTCATGGTCATGAAGGCTCCCGTGTCGATGACCCAATGGGAGGAGCGGTGAAGAGCAATCTTGCTGGCCGGCACAACCATGTCCTCGGGGCACGCCTCCCCTACATGGTAGAACATGCCGCCGTATCCGCCAGCACCTCCATCGCCCTCCTCACTGCCCATGCCTTCTCCCATAGCTCCATGAACACCCTTGGAGCCCTCAATTGATGGCTGACCAGGCCTCCAACCGTCAGGTAGCTTGCGGCACTTGAACCATGGGTGCCCTTCCACATGGCAATACAAACACTTGCCGCCACACCGCTTGCCTCCCTTGTTGCCACGCTTCCCTCCCGAATGCTGCTCCCCTCCAGAGCCTTCCTTGGCCTTGCCTTTCTTGCTGCCACGCCCCTTGAAGCCCTTCATGCCGTAGGCTGAACCTCCACCTTCACCGGCAGCGGCGGTCAGCTCCTTCCTCCGAAACTCCTCTTGAAGAACTTGCGCGCGAATCCACTCAAGGGACCACGAGTCCTTCATGCCATTAAGGTTGACCACCAAGGGCCCCCACGACTCCGGCAGCAGGGAGAGAGCCTTGTAGCACTTGATTTTATCAGGGTAGTCCACACCAGCAGCAGAGAGCTTCACATAGAGGTCCCTGAGTTGATCGAACGCTCCTTGTACGGCATCACCCTCGTTGATCTTCACCGCATGGAGTTGTCGCTCGAGCACCACCACCATAGCTTCGCTGCTGGGGGCATGGACATCCTTCAATATCTTCCATGCCTTAGGACCACACTCAACTTCCTTGATGAGATGCTTGATGTGGTGCAGCTGGTTGGATGAGAGGCATTGGGAGAGAAGGAAGAATCCATCCTTGGACCGGCGATCCCATTCTTTGGTCGCTCCTTCGCTCGCAGGCCTCTTCAATTCTCCATCCATCACTTCAAGCAGCCCATAATGGTTGAAGAAGAGCTCCATCCTGAAGCTCCATGATGCCCAATCCTCCCCAGAGAACTTCTCCAGGTTGAATGCCTTCACATCATCTTTAGCTGATGTTGAAACGGAAGCCATTGGTGCAGATCCGCCTGCAACGCCTCTTCCCGCTTCCCCAACGCCTCTCACGCCACCACTGCCACTGGGACCAGCTGGAGCAGAACCTTCAGCCTCCATATTCACCCACGAACAGAGTAGAACAGCTCTGATACCACTTGTTATAGTCAAGTGTCCACTTAGAGGTCGCGGATGCCCATGAAACCGCCTAAGCAGAATCTGACGTCTTCAAACCGCCTCTGTTCAAAACGCCGTCACGATCAGCTCCGATAACACATGAGGCTGAAACTTGGACAGCAGTTAGCCTTAAGTGTCTGCTTTCCAACGGTGTATTGCTTGCTTTCACCGGAGGTGTATGCGCTACGCTATGAACGAAAACGTAAGCTCGGCTGAAAAACGTGTATTCTCATTGATGCAAGGAAGAGGTGAGGTACAACATTGCCTAGGGGACTCTTAAGGGGTTGGGATCATCCTGGGAACTCAGAGAAGGTTGAGTCCTAGGGGAGAAAGGCTAGAGAAGGATGGGAAACGTCCTAGCTAGGTCAGCAAATCCAACCACACATGGATGTTCAGAGCTGTACTCAAGGCAACCAATTGTGAGTTAAGCCAACCATGAGTCAGCTTGTCTTCCCACTTGCACCCTCTTGCAAGCTGGTTCCAGGAAGACCACACTTCTAAAAAGGAGAGCTGTAGAGTCCCACTTGACCACCTGTACTTCTTGTCTCATTCTCTGTCCCTGCACCATTGGCATGACAACAATGAAAGGGTGGCAAGGGAAATGCTGCCAACGGTGCACCATGACTACGGAACAGTGAATTTCGGCAGCTGTCACGCAATGCTCAGATGTTGCATCGTTCTGAAACTTGGTGACCACCTGAACAGCGGGGCAAAGGACTACCAGACCGAATTTCAGACCAATCAGAGCTTGGTAGACGATTCAGCAGCCGAAATGGTGAACTCGGGTGTTACCAAAAAGGAGTAACACACACTTCCGGGATGCCAAAAGTCTTGAAACATAAAATGTTGTCATGCCTTGGTAACCGCTTCAAAAACTCTGAAACTTGAGGGTTTGAAGAACACATGTTGAACAACCTCCCAGAAGCTGAGCAGGCTTGTAGGCCGAATGGGAGTGCGATGACCGTGCCACTGTAATGTGTTGGCACAACACACAATTCCCAGCTCATGCTTGCTGCTGCCTGCTGCTCCCCGTGTCGCATTTGTTCTTTGGCCTCAGTGGTCTCCCAGCCTCTCCTGCCCAGCTATCCCCCGCCCCGCATTTCTCAGTCCAACCACCTTCACACTCTTGTCCTTGAACATACATACCCAACCGCACAACCTCCCCTCTCACTCTTTCCCCATTTCTCCCTTCCATCTCCCCCCTCACCCCATTCCCCCCCATCCCCCCATCCCCCTCTCTGTCCCTCCCCCGTGCAGCAAGGAGGGGTTCTGGCCGTCAGTGGTGGTGCCGTCAGCAAGCACGAGTGCAGTGGCGTATGGGGAGCACACAGGGCTGTCAGGCAACCTGCGCTACCAGCTGCTGTACGGACTTGACCGCATGCTGCTGCAGCACTTCAACCACATCTCCGTGGCTGTCCTCGGCACCACTGCTCTCAGGTGGGTGGGCGTCTCAGGTTGCAGGCATCAAACACAAAAAGGGGGGAGGGTGGGGCTACACATGCATAGGGTGCTCGGGCTATGCACAGGGCTGCTGTGGTGGGGTTAGAAGTTAACACGAGGCTGTCAGGCAACTTGCACTGCAGTAGCACTTGAACTACATCCCCGAGTGGGCTTCTCCAGTTACACACACATGGGTCACTCGGGCTGCCTACAGGGCTGTTTGGGGGGCTGCATCACAGGGATGTGGGATTGAACTCGGGGATGTTGAGCAACCAACTTGTGGGCAGTGGGAGGGAGGTAACCAGTTATGCGATTTTCTGCAGGCACATTTACATTGCCGTGGACCACCAAGAGGTTCTATGACCTGATATTAGTGAGTCGTCTCTGAGATTGTCTTGCGTTGTCATGCATGATGTTATCATGTGCAGGTGCAGCAATGTTCTATTGGGCAAGCCGTATGTGGCTGGGGATGGACGGCGAGGTGCAGCAACAGGCCAAGGCAGAGCAGCAGGCATACCGCCGCCCGTCCCGCTCCTCCGGTGCCGACTCCAAGACAAACTCGTTCCTGCAATCACTTCCCTTTGGCAAGATAACAGATGAAGCACAGCCTAAAAAGAAGAATGCTGCTAGGAGAGTCACTAAGGCTACGGCTGCAGGAGGGGCGGAGACCGGGGCTGAGGCGGGTGTGACGAGTGCAGAGGGGGCGGAGGAGAAGGTGCAAGGGATGGGAGGTACAGCAGCTCGCACGACAGAGCGCAAGGTGAAGCGGAAGGTGTCAATTGCTCAATAGTATTGTTGTACTGTTGATGAATATTATTACAGCATTGCCTGATTTTCTCTATGTTATGGAAATCTAATATGTTTCGTGTGCAATTCAAATCTGGACTGAACTTAACTAAATATTCTCCATAGTATTGAAAAATGCTGAGAAAGTGGCACCAGCGATAATCTTAAACAAGAGAGATAGTTCCATGCACTCGTAAAAGGTACTGCAAGAAATTGCACTACAGCGCAAGCCCGAACCTCATGCAGCGTGCCCCAAAGGGACTACAACAAGTGCAGACTGATGTGAAGGTCAGCAGCAACGCTCAGTGACCTCCCATAAGCAAACATGATAGCCAGGAGACCAAGCCAGCAAGCAGGCACGATTACACACGTGCTCGACGGAATTACCACAAGTGCAGCCCTAAGCCCTGATATTATTAACCTTGATCGGAATGGCCACCTTCACCTTAAAGTGATCGCAGAAGTATGATGTAGAGCTGAAGTACAGGGTATAGTCCTTGGGTCTCCCTTTCACGAAATACCTGAAAGGGAGACAACAGGCAAGTTGGATAGGTAGGTGCAAGAACATTGAATGCAGATAGAAAGTAAAAATAAGCAGACCTATTTCCCCTGTTCACTAGGACGCTCGGGGCAGATGGGTCATATTGTTAAAGAGGTAGCTTGGGTTGTATAAAGCACGGCCTATCATATTAACCAAAGCACTCGCTTAGGATCAAGTGTGGTGCTCACCTGTATGTGCCAGAATTGGCCACGTTTGCCAGCTGCTTAGCCGTCACAGTGTTGCAGGTACGGTACGCCGTGGCCTGGTCATACTGCCACACGCCATGCCTGTGAACCTTACTGAAAGCCCACTTGAACACTGCCATGGGATGCACAGGACAACGGGGGATACAGGATGCACTTTAAGTCAAGGTCTAATGCTTCGGGACGTTGAATCTAGGAGCAACAGCAGAACTGGGCAGAACCACGAGCAAGGGAAGTGGCACGAGCAGCGGCGGGTTTGAGAGGCACGCACCGAGCACGTCGCCTACACGCGCGGGCGGATTGGGCTTCCAGTTCCCCACATTATTCGACCACCCCGTGTTGCCCCCCACCATGATGTCCCGTGCCTGTGCACGCGGGGCAGCATGAATAGAGGGTAGACGGAGGAGTGAGATGCGGAGGAGTGGGATGCGGTGTGGGATGAGAAGCATTATGCGCAATGCGGGGAGGCAGCACGAAGCGTTATGTGCAGCAAAAAGCCAAGGCTGCGCAAAAGGATGGGCGAGAAATTGCAGCAGAACAGCGCAAGGGGGTACAAGAGAGATGAGGTGCGGGCAGGAGAGCCGAGAGGAGAGAGGCGTTTACCTCGGCGTGGGTTGCGGCTGAGAGGGAGACGATTGCACGCGATGCGGTAAGGCGCGGCAGGCAAATGGGAGAGGAAGGAGGGGGAGAGGCATGGGGAATGGAAAATAAGAACAGGAACAGAGAGAAACACAAGGGGGAGTGAAGGGAGAGCGACACCATGATGAGAACGTAAGAACGTCAGATTGATTAGAACGAGCAGAGGATAAGAGCAAGGGAGAAAAAGAAACCAAGCATCAAACTCCGGCTTTGCTAGAGCATGGAGCACGCGGAGCGGAGTTAATCACGGGAGTGGGGCGTACCAAGCAGGACGAGGAGGGCAGCAGCCGCAAGGGAGATTGAGGAGAACGAGCGAGCCATGGCGACGAACGGCGGCGACGAGTCGTTACTACAAGGCAGGGCGCCACGCCCGATGAAGAATGCAGTGTGAAGTGAAGACGAGGATAGCACATATGGACGAGGAGGAGACGTGCAACGTTTATATTTTCGATTCTCATCGTCATGACACGCCGCTGGTGGTTTTTTGGTCTTTTGGGTGAACCCGCCGTGCCGTCAGTTACTGGGAAGGGAAAAGGTGGCTGCGAGTCTTTTTTTTGGGGGGGGGGGGCATGTGGTAACACGAGGGCCGCTGGTGGTGGTGGTGGTGGTGGCACGATGCACCTGCTGCCGCGAGTTACTGGGAAGGGAAAAGGTGGCTGCGCGTTTCTGAGCTAACACAGGGATACAACGGATAAGCTACAGCCCAACCCCGCTTAGATTGACGCTCGTTTCTGAGGTTGACATGAGGAGTGAACGGAGCAGCCTCAGGCCAACCCTGCTTAGGCGGCAGCGCGCGTTTCCGACTCTGAGAAGTGTCCCAAACCATAGTAGGGAAGGAGGGACTTGGTGGGGAGGGGGGGGTAGGTGGAGGCATTTTCTGTGCGACGCAGTTACATGCTACTCGCTGCTCCTCGTATGAACGATGCTTGCCGAACCTACCAAAATACTGTAGAGACTTGCGACGCGACAATGGACAGCTTACGTAGGTGTGTGGCGAGGTGTGTGACGTAGGTTCTGAAAAGCCTACGTTGGCATCTCACAGCAGAAGGTGCAGGTTGAGGGTAGGTCGAGTGTAGGTGCGCGGTAAGTTGCCGCAACCCTGAGGGTTTGTTGAGCGCAGGTTGAGCGGAGGTTTAGAAGTTGACGCGCAACCAGCCCGAGGTTCGAGCTTGATGTTGCGGAACATAGCTTTCCAGCTAGCCAATCCGAACCTCCCGAGCCTGTCTAGGCCGAGCTTTGAACCAGCCTCGTGTATCATTTGTAAAATGCTCTACAACTTGTTAAGTTATTATTTGCCATCAGTATAGTGTTTTGTTAACTAAACTCACTTGATACCTTTTGTAAGGAAAATTCCCTCTCCTTACGCCGCATCCTTGCTTAGCGCGTACATTACTATTCTCGCCACACCGTGCACCGTCAGAGCAAAACTCGCCTCGACCACATTCCCGCCACTACACTTGTCGCAACCCGACCACATGGCTTGGCTGGTAACCCGCGCTACGGGCCTCCGCTTCAACATTTCCCGACCTCAGTCCCAACCTCAATCACAGGCCCGTCGCGCACCTCCCACAGTTCGTTACCGTTACCACTGTGGGACTTCGCTATGTAGTTCTCGCTCATGCATTCACTCAATGAATTGTTTTGCTTTGATAGTGCAATTCTCACTCGCTCGCTCAATTGCACTCGTAGCACTTGGTATTCATAGCCTACGATCTCCTTTCGGACCGCACCCACACCTTCGCTTTCCCACTATCTCTTTTTTTGGAGGGGGTGGACGGTTTTCAGCGAACAAGCACATGCACGGCTACGAATGAGGCTCTCGCTGAGCTCACACGATACCCCCGCCATGGCCGAATTTATCGCGACATTGACGCAGGTGCAGCTCGACCGACTCGTGCGCCAACTCGAAGGTTCGGCGCTCGAAATCGCGACACTCACGGTGGAACTCAACTCCGCCCAGCAGCAATCAACAACGAATGCACCTACACCAACACAGACGCCTGAAAACACACCTACACAAATAAATGAGCTGATCATCATCTCGTCCGGCACACCGTCACATCACGACAGCGTGGGACAACGCTCGGGCGCAGCCAGTGATGGCGCCGACCAGTCGATGCCTAGCATGGCGAGAACCAGGGCTGTTTTGACCGTATATGCATCTCGCGAAGCTCGTCGTTACGTTGGATTTGCGGCGTCCGCGGGCAACGACGACATTGGCGAGCCGATGCCACTCAAACTGCAATGACCGCCCTGCATCGACCCCAGCCAACGCAAAGGTCCGGCGGTTTAGTCATGGGTCTTCATGCTTAACGTCTTCTTTTATGCTAATTACGTCATCTCGGACACAGAGAAGATCAGATACGCGGTTTCGCCGTTACGGGGCCCCATCATGGACAGGTGGCGAGTTATTGTAACATCGCCACGCGCCTACGAGCCGCCGTCGCAAGGGGAAGAGCCCACGGGGCCAGCCGTTACCTGAAGTTCGTTCTCCTAAACCGCCCGGTACAGCACGTGGGATGCATGGTGCGCGGGGATTCGAGCGCGCTTCGAGCCGATCTCAGCTTCAATTTCAAGGCGTCAGAAACTGCGCACTTGGCAGCAACTCGGGTCAGTTCAAAATTACACCATCGATTTTCTCGCTCTGTATGAGCAAGTCGGCTACATGCACGAGGCGGAGCGGGTGGTCCGTTACGTCGGCGAACTGAAGCAGGACATCTCGCACGAGATCATGCTACGCGGGCTATCTAACTTCAACGAAATCATCGCACTCGTCTAGAAAATCGATATTTTGCGCCATCCAAGACGGGGGTCCTACTACGGATGTCGTCATCGGGGACCAAGCGAGCACGCCACCGTAAACGCCGTTGCGGCATATGCAACTGCTGCGCCATTCAAGGGGCGCGGCTTTGCTTGCAATAATCCGGGGCATCGCAAGAGCGAATGCCTAGAGGAACTAAGGCGCCGAGGAGCAGATCAAGGGAGGGAGTTTTAGAGGCAGTGAATCGCCAGCAGTTAGTAGAAAACAGGCCCCCTACTGACAAGACTAACTACTTGCCCGACCACACCAACCCTCACCGAGTCATAGTACCGATTCACGCTATCGATCGAGCTCGAATAATAAGGAGGGTACTGCAACGGATTGCCCAATACTGATTCACGGGAAAATACAGGGGGTAGCAGTGAAGATTTTTATAGACGGAGTAGCAAGTCACAGTTTAGTTAATACCTCAACCCCACAAAAACTACAACTGGCACTTAGCCGCTACTTACCGGAGATCGATGCACGCTTGGTTGACGGCACGCCACTGGCCATACGGGAGAAGATGGAGAGAGTAAAAGTCCGCTGCGCGGGAAACTTTGGGTTTATACAGGAAATGCTCGCGACAACATTGGATGGGCACAACATTTTACTGGGACGTGATTGGCTGTGACGCTACAACCAGCGAATTGACTGGACGACGGGCAGCTACACTGTGCGAAGTAGTGTTAATTGGGTCGAACTACCTCACTGGCAGTCGCCTAAGTCTTCAGCAGTCCACGTCAACGCCATCACGATGAAACAGGCTATCGCCATTGGAGCTGACGTGCATGCAGTGGACATCGCAGTAGTGGAAGAAGCAGAGGCGCTGAGCGATTTCCAAAAAATACTGGCAGCCGTACCGCCCGAACTACAGGATTTACTAAAATGGTATCCGTGGATATTTCCAGACGACTTACCAGAGGGACGGCCACCTCAGCGAGCACATGACCACCGAATAGAGTTAGAACCGGTGGCAGAGCCAACTGTACAGCGACAGTTCAGACTGACACAGCCCGAGCTTGACGAACTAAGGAAGCAGTTAAATTACTTGTTAGAGAAAAAATGCATCCGACCGAGCTCGTCACCGTTTGCCGCACCGATACTGTTCACATCGAAAAAGTACGAAGGATTTCGCATGTGTATTGACTAACGCGCACTGAACCGAGTAACAATCAAACCACGATGCCCTATCCCTCGCGCTTACGAACTGATAGATCATGTGCGAACAGGCCGCGTATCTTCAAAGATTGACTTACGGGGAGGTTACCACCAAATTAGAGTCGGAAAGAGGATACGCTATGGGGAGAGGGAATCCGGGGCCAAGGTGAAAATACTTAGGTCTGATCGGGGTGGGGAGTACATGGGGAAGGATCTGGAGTCATTCCTTGAAGACAAGGGAATCACCCACCAGCTTTCAGTTGCCTGCACGCCGCAGCAAAATGGGGCAGCAGAGCGGCTTAACCGAACCCTCATTGACCTTGCCCGAGCCATGCTTGCTCATGCGCAGCTGGACCATACTTGGTGGGGGGCAGCAGTGCAATATGCCAACTGAGTTAAGAACCAGATGGGCAGCAAGGGGCTAGGGGGCAAGAGCACATACTTCATGTGGACCAGGAAGGTGCCTAGTGTATCCGTGGCACGAGTCTGGGGGTGCATGGCTCAGTACAATGTGCCCGACCAGCAACCGAGGAAGCTGGATCCCAAGGCACAATGGGGCATTTTCCTTGGGGTGTCAGAGAGGGGCAAGGCATGGGTGTTGTGGAGTATGGCAGATCAGCGGGTGGTGGAAAGCAGGGAAGTGGTTTTCCACGAGGAGTTGAGCTACAAGGTGTGGAAGGAGCATGGTACTAGTACGGTTGGGAGTTCCCTCCAGGATCCCTACACTTCTTCCATCTTTGAGGGGACATGGGAGGACCCTGGAGAGGAGGTAGAGGAGTAGCACGAGGAACACAAAGCATCTGCACCTCACCATGAGAATTCCCCAACTGCTGGTTCCACCCTTGACCCTAACAAACCAGCCCATGACCCGCAGCAACCTCAAGAGTAGCCGCAGCAGCCACCGCAGCATCATACGCTGCCTTTTCCTATGGGAAGGTGGCAGCAACTATTGCAGTAGCAGCTATCCAAGTCACCACGGTCCCCCATGAAGAGAGTGACTTAGAAGGAGAAGCTGCAAAGTTTGGAGTAGGGGGAGGCATCACCTCTGCGCCGCACCATACACATCTCCCGGCCACCTACAAGGTTCACACCAAGTGCACAGTATGCTTGCATGCATGATCATGAGGTGCATGATTTGGAGGAGTGCATGCTTGTGGATGCTGAGGGGGGTGAGCTTGGGCTTGATTTCTGTCTCATGGGTTAGGTGCATGAGCCTAAGTCAGTCAAGAAAGCCTTGTCCCGTCCTGAGTGGGTCGAGTCTATGCGTAAGGAGCTTGAGTCTCATAGGGTGAACGAGTCCTTTGAGCTGGTTGATCCAGCTTGTGTGTCACGTGGAATGGAGGTCTTTAGGTGTCAGTGGGTGTAGAAGTATAAGCACATGGCTGATGGAAGTATTGAGAGGCCTAATTCCACGTTGGTGGCCATGGGGAACACGTAAACACGAGGTGTGCACTATGACCAGGTATATACCCCGCTAGGTAAACCTACTACCCTGAGAGGTTCCCTTGGAAAGGCAACATCTTCGGGGTTTCACATCCATCATATGGATGTCACCACTGCCTATCTTCATGGGGTCTTGCAGGAGGAGCTTTACATGAAGCAGCCCCCTGGTTTTGATGATGGGTCCGACAGGGTTTGCCGACTCAAATAGTCAATCTATGGGCTAAAGCAAGCTCCAAGGCAGTGGTACCTCAAGTTTGATGAGGCGTTGATGGATTTTGGCTTTGAGAGGTCTGAGTGTGACCCTGCTTTGTACCACTTGGTGAGGGATGAGGGCAGGTTGTCCCTTTACCTCTATGTGGATAACATTCTGCTTTTGACTTCGAGCATGGTCTTACTGGGCGAGGTCAAGGGCCTTCTGTCCTCTCGTTTCCGCATGAAGGACTTGGGGGAGGCTAAGTACTATTTGGGGGTGTAGATTGAGCGTGATGAGAGTGGCATCTTGATTCATCAGGAGATTGCTTATGCAGTGTCACAGCTGTCCAAGGTGGTGTCTTGTCCCAAGGCATTTCACCTGCAGGCTACTAAGAGAGTGCTAAGGTACCTGAAAGGTTGTGTCAACTCATGTATCTTCTATCCCGCACACAGCAAGCCTCAGGTTGAGTTGGTGGGCTTTAGTGATGCTGATTATGCTGGAGATTCAGCTGGTCGCAAGAGTCACACCGGCTATGTCTATTGCCTCAATTGTGCAGCCATCTCTTGGCAGAGCAAGAGGCAGCCAGAGGTTGCATTGTCCACCACTGAGAGTGAGTACATCAGTCTGTGTCAGTGCATTCAGGAGGGTGTGTGGCTGAAGCGTTTGTTTGGGGAGTTTGGGCATGAGTTTGCTGGTGGTGTGCCTCTGTTTGTAGACAACCAGTCTGCCATTGCCCTTGCACAGAATGCATGCTTGCATGTGCAGGTTCGGTGGCATTTCATCAGGGAGATGGTGGCAAGTGGTGAGGTGATCCTCCGGTGGTGCCCAACCAACCGTCAAGCAGCAGACATACTCACCAAACCCCTTCCCTCTGGGCGACACGGTGTGTGTATGTCATTGATGGGGATGCAACCCCATGTTGCAATGGTGCCTGAGCAGGATGTGGGAGGGCTGGTGCTTCTTTGCCTTGATGACATCATGCTGTGGATGGCACCCCTCCCTGGGCAAGGGGGAGTGGAGTGAAGGATTTTTCCCAGTGGTGTTCAGCCACCTCCAGCACGAGCAAGGGGGAGTGTTGATTGTGTAGGTGGTTGTGCTATTTTGCTCTAGCTGGTTGTGAGCTAAGGGCTTGGGCAAAATATGATTGCAAGACTTGTTGCGGGCTGGATTTGATCTCGCACCCAACAAGCACCAACAAACCTTTGCTACCTACTACAACACCTTTGGTGTTGCTAATTTGGCATTTTGTGTTGTTAGGGATTGTTGTAGGGCGAGGGTTGGGATGGTAGGGTTTGTCAAACTCGTCACTTTTCAGATCTGAACTCTTGCTTAAGCAATTCCTAGATCTAATCCATGGCTGCCAAGTAATTCCGCCAGGATACCCCGTCGCACTTAAATCGCGATAGCGATCGGCCTGTCAGCCAGGTCGAGCACTTCCCATCCCTTGCTCTCCAGTGATACACCCAGGTGTAGCCCCCAACGAGCCTTCGACGCCAGCTTCCCACCACGCTGCTGCTCAGGGATCATGAACTGCACCATGCAGCCCCACACCCTCGCCAGAGTGAGATCAGGCTTCTTGCCTGTCAGCAGCTGGTGCGGTGTCGTCCCCGGAGGCAACGTCGACCGCTCCAAGCAGTTGCGCACCCAGACGGCCTGCCGCAGGGCGAGATGCCACCAGTGGTGCTGCACGCCCATGTGCAGCAGCATCGTTCGCACGGCCTCAACGACAGTACGCATCTCCCTCTCCGCCATGCCGTTCTGCTGCGGAGTGTACGGGCAGGTCAGGTCATGGACGATGCCTTTGCCGTTGACGAAGTTGGTGAAGTCCTTCCCCAGGAACTCGCCTCCGCGGTCAGAGCGGAGCATCATCACCGACTTCTTGGTTTGCCTCTCAACGACCAGCAGCCACGGCTCGAACACGTGCAGGACGTCGCTCTTCTTGGCGACCGGCCTCACCCACACGTAGCGAGTCTTTCGATCCTTCAGCAGGAGGAAGTAGTAGCTGCCATCCTTGGCGGCCACCCGGAACGGTCCGCACAGGTCGATGTGCACGACCGCCAAGGCCTCCTCCGTGTCCGAACCTTTGTCGGGGAAGGTGTGTCGTGCAAGTTTGCCACCTACGCAGGAGACGCACGGCAAATCGGTCCCCGTGGAAGGCGTGATGTCCAGGCCAGTGGCGACATTGTGCTTCGCCGAGCTCTTGATGGTGTCAATGCCAACGTGTGCAAGCCGTGCGTGCCACCTCGGCGGCGTCGACTTCGTTGCCGACGCAATCGTTCGCACAGCCATCACCTCAATCGACTTCGATGACAGCTTTGTCGAGCAGGGTTGAAGGTTGGCGCAGAGGACGCGGCCGGTATAGCGTGCTCGACCGAGCACCTCCCTGGTTGCGTTGACGAGCATCGTCTCGTCGCCGTCGTCCTGCAGCAGTACACCATTCTCCTTCAGCTGACCGGCTGACAGCAGGTTCGCCTGCACGCCCAGAACGTAGAGCACGTCAGGGATGAGGACCTGCTTCCCGGCCTCCCCTTGCAGAGCGACGGTGCCTCGGCCCTCGACGGTCTGCAGAGCCCCGTTGGTCGACGACGTCTTTCTTTGACGTATGCTTCTCCTTGCGCGGCTTCTCGTCCTGACTTTGCCGACCTTCCGCGGCTTCTCTTATGGTCATTGTCGTCAGTGTCTTCTCGGTCGGGGCAGTCATAGGAGAGGTGGTCGGCGCTTCCGCAGACCCATCACTCACGCCGTCAACCACCCTTGCCGCGACCACTGTCACGAGTTGATTTTGCCTGGTCGGCGTCCTTCGCCGACCTCCCACCTCCGCTACCACCTCCGCCAGACTTTCCTCGCTGCCCCTGCGGATGATTCTGCTTCGTAGGTGCAGCGTAACTCGCCTGCGGAAGGAGCTCCGTGGGCTGCTCTACCTCCTGCATAGCCTCATCTTGAAGGATGTAGCTGGTGATGGAGTCCTCGTCGAGTTACTGCCGCGTGCCAGGCACCATCATCATCCTCTTCATGAGGTTGTAGCTACGCGGCAGGCCCTTGACGACGTGGGTGATGTAGGACGCCGTAGAGTATTCGGCGCTCGCCATCCGCATTTCGGCCAGTATCCGTCGAGCATGGTTGCAGTAGTCCGTCGCCGACTCCTGCTCACCCATCCGAATGTGTGTCATCTTCTCCTCCAGCTGTCCGATGTACAGGTCGTCCTTGGCCTGGTACGTCAACAGGATGAAGTGCCATGCTTGGTGACCAGCATCCAGTCGCTCTTGACAACTCCTCAGCGCTAGTTGCACCACCGGCGAGCAGCACCTCGAGATGACCATGAAAGTGAGCAAGTGAGCAGCACGAAACTCCCCGCGCAGCTCGACATCGTCCTCGTGCGGAATTGGCACAGTGCCATCAGCGAAGCCCTTCAGCCCGGCGACCTCCAGCTGTGGTTCTATCGACTCCCTCCAAGTGATGAGGTCCCGTCGACCTTGCAGATGTGCGACGGTGATCTTGTCCAGCAAAAACTTGAAGTAGCCATACGCCGGCGCGATCCCGCCCGCTGTCACATGCGTCGTCGCCGAAAGACTTCCACTGCTTCGTTGAGGAGCCATCGGCTGCTGCACTCGTGTGTGACTCCCGCCGACACCACCGTCAACAGACCTGAGCACTCCTATCTGCCTCGTGCCCGCGTTGCCACTAACTCGTGCACTGCCGTCGACCTCCTCGTCAACGCCACCTTCGTTGCGTGCCGGTCGAGGAGATGCAGGACGGGAAGGGTGCTCCGTCGCTCACTGCGCCCGGATTCCCAACTCGAGGATCTCCAAGGGGATCGTCCCATACTCGCCAGCCTCGTGGCGTCTCCTCGCATTAGCTAGTCGTGTCTCCAAGGTGTCCGCTACACCCGCTTCTACAACGGGGTCAACCATGGCGACTAACGCTGCTACCGGCCTACGAACGACTTAGTAGGTGCAAAAGTCGGCTCCCATCTGAAGGTATCCTTGCGGGGCCATCCACGCTCACCGCACCATGAGGAGATTAACTCTACAATGGTGGGAGCTAGACTACAGGTTGGGCACTTGTTGTAGAAGTGATCGTAGCTCTGTCTGTGTTCTCTAGGACTTGTGTTTTCACTGGACAAAACAGCAAGAGTTTCACTAAGGAATGTTGAGAATAACAGAGTTCATAAATGTTGAAAAGCAATGGCAAAGATTGACTACATCACATGCAAGGTTTGCTAATGCTCAGGCAGGTCGACTGCCAGCGTGACAGAGTTGTCGACCTGCCAACGCAGCATCTCCACGGTCCGCCAACGCAGCTTGTGTGCGACTTGCCAACGCTGCAGAATGGCGGCCTGCCAACGCTGTGCCCGCACGGCTTGCCAATGCTGCATCCGCGCGACTTGCCAGCACTGCATCCGCAGGTGATTGTAAGCGCATGTGCAAGCACCTACTTCGCAGGTGCTTGTAGACAGTTATGTACGACGTGCACTGTCAAGTACATTGCGCAGGTTGTCAGCCAAATGCTGACGGTTGCACATGATGAGCCACGTCGACCATGTGCTGCCACGTCGGTCGACTTCGCCACAGCAGTCTCGACGACGTTCGCACACCTTCGCACACTCGTCGAGCAGGTAACTTGGTCAACCAGATGAAGTCCCTGACATCTCTGCAGGATGATGACCTTCGTCATCACCGGTTGAAGACCTTTGTCATCGCGGGTTGACGACCTTCGTCGTCGCTGCTCGACGACCTTCGTCGAGCACCTTCGTTGAGCACCTAGGTTGACATTTCAAAATGTCAGCTCCTGATTGGTCGAAATTAGGGCACATTCGAATTTCTGGCCAAAATTCAGACGCGACCCTGCGCAGACGAACACCCGCAAACTTCTGCACCAGCTGCGCCACTTGTTCATGCGCACGGGAAGACTGTGTTGCACTCACGGATGCTTCAATTACTCTTGCATAGATTCCCTAGTACACCTCGTGTACAGGCAACCCTCGTACACCTGCAGAAGGTCGGCTGCACCTCCCGCACACCCGACCACAAAGTCAGTTTTGCCCATGTGAGGGCGGCGCCAATTTCCTTCAACAAATCTAAGCGGGGTTGGGCTGTAGCTTATCCGTTGTATCCCTGTGTTAGCTCAGAAACGCGCAGCCACCTTTTCCCTTCCCAGTAACTCGCGGCAGCAGGTGCATCGTGCCACCACCACCACCACCAGCGGCCCTCGTGTTACCACATGCCCCCCCCCCCCCCAAAAAAAAGACTCGCAGCCACCTTTTCCCTTCCCAGTAACTGACGGCACGGCGGGTTCACCCAAAAGCCCAAAAAACCACCAGCGGCGTGTCATGACGATGAGAATCGAAAATATAAACGTTGCGCGTCTCCTCCTCGTCCATATGTGCTATCCTCGTCTTCACTTCACACTGCATTCTTCATCGGGCGTGGCGCCCTGCCTTGTAGTAACGACTCATCGCCGCCGTTCGTCGCCTGGCTCGCTCGTTCTCCTCAATCTCCCTTGCGGCTGCTGCCCTCCTCGTCCTGCTTGGTACGCCCCACTCCCGTGATTAACTCCGCTCCGCGTGCTCCATGCTCTAGCAAAGCCGGAGTTTGATGCTTGGTTTCTTTTTCTCCCTTGCTCTTATCCTCTGCTCGTTCTAATCAATCTGACGTTCTTACGTTCTCATCATGGTGTCGCTCTCCCTTCACTCCCCCTTGTGTTTCTCTCTGTTCCTGTTCTTATTTTCCATTCCCCATGCCTCTCCCCCTCCTTCCTCTCCCATTTGCCTGCCGCGCCTTACCGCATCGCGTGCAATCGTCTCCCTCTCAGCCGCAACCCACGCCGAGGTAAACGCCTCTCTCCTCTCGGCTCTCCTGCCCGCACCTCATCTCTCTTGTACCCCCTTGCGCTGTTCTGCTGCAATTTCTCGCCCGTCCTTTTGCGCAGCCTTGGCTTTTTGCTGCACATAACGCTTCGTGCTGCCTCCCCGCATTGCGCATAATGCTTCTCATCCCACACCGCATCCCACTCCTCCGCATCTCACTCCTCCGTCTACCCTCTATTCATGCTGCCCCGCGTGCACAGGCACGGGACATCATGGTGGGGGGCAACACGGGGTGGTCGAATAATGTGGGGAACTGGAAGCCCAATCCGCCCGCGCGTGTAGGCGACGTGCTCGGTGCGTGCCTCTCAAACCCGCCGCTGCTCGTGCCACTTCCCTTGCTCGTGGTTCTGCCCAGTTCTGCTGTTGCTCCTAGATTCAACGTCCCGAAGCATTAGACCTTGACTTAAAGTGCATCCTGTATCCCCCGTTGTCCTGTGCATCCCATGGCAGTGTTCAAGTGGGCTTTCAGTAAGGTTCACAGGCATGGCGTGTGGCAGTATGACCAGGCCACGGCGTACCGTACCTGCAACACTGTGACGGCTAAGCAGCTGGCAAACGTGGCCAATTCTGGCACATACAGGTGAGCACCACACTTGATCCTAAGCGAGTGCTTTGGTTAATATGATAGGCCGTGCTTTATACAACCCAAGCTACCTCTTTAACAATATGACCCATCTGCCCCGAGCGTCCTAGTGAACAGGGGAAATAGGTCTGCTTGTTTTTACTTTCTATCTGCATTCAATGTTCTTGCACCTACCTATCCAACTTGCCTGTTGTCTCCCTTTCAGGTATTTCGTGAAAGGGAGACCCAAGGACTATACCCTGTACTTCAGCTCTACATCATACTTTTGCGATCACTTTAAGGTGAAGGTGGCCATTCCGATCAAGGTTAATAATATCAGGGCTTAGGGCTGCACTTGTGGTAATTCCGTCGAGCACGTGTGTAATCGTGCCTGCTTGCTGGCTTGGTCTCCTGGCTATCATGTTTGCTTATGGGAGGTCACTGAGCGTTGCTGCTGACCTTCACATCAGTCTGCACTTGTTGTAGTCCCTTTGGGGCACGCTGCATGAGGTTCGGGCTTGCGCTGTAGTGCAATTTCTTGCAGTACCTTTTACGAGTGCATGGAACTATCTCTCTTGTTTAAGATTATCGCTGGTGCCACTTTCTCAGCATTTTTCAATACTATGGAGAATATTTAGTTAAGTTCAGTCCAGATTTGAATTGCACACGAAACATATTAGATTTCCATAACATAGAGAAAATCAGGCAATGCTGTAATAATATTCATCAACAGTACAACAATACTATTGAGCAATTGACACCTTCCGCTTCACCTTGCGCTCTGTCGTGCGAGCTGCTGTACCTCCCATCCCTTGCACCTTCTCCTCCGCCCCCTCTGCACTCACCACACCCGCCTCAGCCCCGGTCTCCGCCCCTCCTGCAGCCGTAGCCTTAGTGACTCTCCTAGCAGCATTCTTCTTTTTAGGCTGTGCTTCGTCTGTTATCTTGCAAAAGGGCAGTGATTGCAGGAACAAGTTCGTCTTGGAGCCGGCACTGGAGGAGCGGGACGGGCGGCCGTATGCCTGCTGCTCTGCCTTGGCCTGTTGCTGCACCTCGCCGTCCATTGTCAAATTATATATGCTATATATGTTTAGGCTGTAGTGGGGTAGCCAATATGGGGTACAGCCCATTCTAGGGTTTCATATTTGTACCCACCTCTTTCATAGTGCAATCATTCCTGCCTAGTATTCTAACATGGCATTAGAGCAGTAGGTCCGTAGGACCGTCTCGGTTACCAGGCTGCCCCACCTGCCTTACCTGCCTTGTCTGCGCTGCGCCACACGCGCGCGCCCTGCCTTGCCTGCGCTGCGCTGCCCGTGCGCGCTGCCCTTTTTTTTTCCGCGCGCGCCACTCTAGCAGCCCGCGCAGTCCGCTGCTGCCCCGCGCGCCACGTCAGCCGCCCGCGCAGCCCGCTGCTGCCCCGTGCGCATCACGTCTGCCGCCCGCGCAGCCCGTTGCTGCCCCGCGCGTCGCGTCCGCCGCCCGCGCAGCCCGCTGCTGCCCCGCGCATCGCGCCAGCCGCCCGTGCAGCCCACTACTGCCCCACGCGTCGCGCCCGCCGCCCGCGAGCAGCCCGCTGCTGCCCTGCGCGTCGCCTCCGCCGGTCGCGCAGCCCGCAGCTGCTCCGCGCGCTGCCTTAGGAGCCAGCGCGTGGCCTACTGCTGCACCGTGCGCCGCCTTAGGAGCCCGCGTGTGGCCCGCTACTGCACCGCGCGCCGCTTTAAGGGCCCACGCGCGGCCCACTGCTGCCCTCCGTGCTGCCTTAGGAGTCCGTGCGCCGCCACTGCAGCCTTGCACGCAGCCTCTCCTTGCTTGCCTTTTGGCTTGCCGCCTGCGCACTAGTCTTGCCTAAGTTGCAAGCATGGCGACTCTCAACGTGCTCGCGTTCGATCTTGACGGTCCACCTGGCTTGACGACCTGCAACTGTTCCTTCTGACTGATGCTAAGGACGGGGTTTCACTGTTTGATTACGCGTCTGGCACCGCCGTTGCTTCTACTGACACTGCTCCTGCTCTTGACCGCTCACAGTGGCAGACCCGCGATGCTGCTGCGCGCCTCGCTATTCGCAATCATCTGCCGATCACAGAGCGCGCGCATTTTAGCCAGCATAAGACTGCCAAGGCGCTGTACGACGCTGTAGTTGCCCGCTACTCTTCCCCGGCTACTGCAGCCATAGGTCGCCTTATGCTACCCTACCTGTTCCCCGACCTGTCCTCGTTCACCACTGCTGAGGACCTCATCTCTCATCTGCGCACTAGCGTCGCTCGCTTTCGTACTGCCCTCGCAGACGAGTTCCTCGCCCAGAATCAACCCCCGATGTACTTTACTCTCTACTTCCTAGTCACCCGCCTCCCTGACACTCTTCACTCCATCAGAGACCACTTTCTCGCGCTAGACCCTACCACTCTCACTGTCGACGACATCGAGAAGCACCTCCTAGCAGCAGAAAATAACATTCTCGCTGTAGGTGCTACTCGTGGCACTCCTCGCCCTCCCCTCTTTGAGGGGTGCTCCCCCGCCCCTCTTGCCCCCTCCTATGCCTCCGCTGCTGCTGCTCTCGACTACCTTGGTGCTGAGGAGGTCGGGGCTGCTTCCGCTCCTAGTGGGAAGCGTCGCAGTGCTAGGGGCGGCAGGGGTGGCAGGGGAGGTGGGGGTTGTTGGTGCAACCCTACGGTTTGCACTCGGCTTGTTGTCCGTGTGCGTGCATACGTGTGTGCATGGAATGGAATGAGTGCATGAAATAAATATATATTTCATGCTTATAATATTTTGTGAATGATGGGTCATGATGTCGAGTGTGCGTGTCAAGTCAATAGCGAATTATCGCTAGTCGCGTGTAACGTGGTCGTTTTGTGTGTCCCGCGTGGTTTCTATTTTGTCGTGCGCGGTTTCTATTTTGTCGCTTGTCGAACGTTCGGCGTGTCGCAGGTGTGTGCAGCAGACCCATCAAGAACTCAAGGATGAGTTTGTGATGAAGAACCCGAGCCCCTGGTGTCAACATTCAAGTGATCGCGAAGCTCGCCAAAAGGGTACACCTCAAGATATTGAAGATAGTTACATTACTTTGTGTAGTGTAACATTTCAGTTGGTGTAGGCCCTTGTGAAGGGTAGTTTCGAGACCCTTTTTGGTTGGGGACAGTGTGGCACTGTTCCACATCACTGTACCTCGGCTCTTGGGGTTTGTAGGAGCTGGGAGTCATTCCCAACTCGTAACTCTTCCTAACTCTTCCTATTGTGTGTTCTAAGACTATAGTGGCTGCCATAGTGCCGTTCGTTCAAACCGACACTGTGTCGTCAATACTTGGTGAAATCGTGCGATCTAAATTGCCTATTGTAGGCGACATTAAGACGCTCCAGATCCAAGTTGAATCAGGTCATTTGAAGCTGTGACCAGAACATTATGAACGTTTGAAGCCGCTGTGCAGAAATCCGACTGTGCACTATATCTTTCATTTTAGGCACATTGGAGCCTATTGTGACTATAACAGGGGTGGCGGTGGAGGGGGCGGTGGTGGAGGCGGTGGGGGTGGTGGCGGTGGTGGGGGTGGTCGTGGGGGTGGAGGTGGTGGTGGGGGCGGCGGAGGCAATGGGAGCGGTGGAGGTGGCAGCGACAGTAGTGGGGGAGGAGGGAGCAGTGGTGGCAGCAGCGGTGGGGGCTAGAGTGGATCTGGCCAGAAGGGGAGCTCCACTGGTGGCCAGGGACAGCAGCAGTAGCAGCAGCAGCCGCCACAGCAGCAGCAGCAGCATCAGCAGCAGACCCCCCCTTCCCCTCAGCAGCTTCATGACTGGTATGCTCAGCGTGGGGCGTCTGGGGGTCCTGTTCGCTGCCCCTATATCATTCGCACAGGCCCCCGCACTGGTCGCCCATGCAACGGCTCTCACACTGAGTATCGCTGCTTCTCTAGGCTTAGCGATGCATGGCGCGCCAAGTTTCCCGGGGCTACTGAGTTTCCCCACTGGGCAGACCTGTCTAGGCGTGGTGTTCCTATCTTTGATCTTGACTATGATGCTATTCCTGCTGCCATGTATGCATTGACTGTTAGTGCTGAGGGTGACTGCTACTTGTGTGTGCCGCCTGACCCCGGTATAGCCCCAGGTATAGCTCCACTGCAGACTCTCCACCTAGACGTGTGGGGCCCAGCCCGCGTCCGTGGACAGGGCAACGAGCGGCACTTCCTTCTTTCTCTCTTTCCGTTTTTCCTTCCAATGACATCAATAAAGGCCTACTCCATACGGCCCATTGATTAGGCACATACCCCATCAAGCACCCAGTCCTACGGTACTTCATGTGCAACGTTTTCTGGATTAAATGCAGCATTTCATAATTCAAACACCAGAAGAACCGGTCTGAGCTGCAACCCACTCATCTCCATCTACTTCTGTGAAAGTCCTTTCCTCCCAGCAGCCTTTCTCAGAAGTGCCAGCCGGTCAGCCCCCAGCCCTCCCTTGGCCTGCCCTGCCCTCCCTTCAAATCCCCTGCCCTGCCCAGCCTTGCCTCCTTGCCAGCAGGTTCCTGCCTTGTCACTTTCTCATCTACTTCTGTGTTAGCCCTCTCCTCACAGCAGCCTTTCTCAGAAGTGCCAGCCGGTCAGCACCCAGCCCTCCCTTGGCCTGCCCCGCCTTCCACGCACCCAGCACCTCTGCTCGCTTCAACACATCCCCTCCCTTCCTCCTCTCCTCCTCTTCCTCCTCCTCCCCTTCCTTCTGAGATTTCTCAGGACTGACATCCCCTCCCTTCCTCCTCTCTGCTCCCTCCTCCCCCTCCTCCACTTTCTCGTCTACCTCCTTCCCTTCTCCATCCCCAGGCTTAAATTCCCCTCCCCCAACCTGCTCCGCCTCTTCTGCCACTCGCCCCTCCTTCAATCCCTCTTCCTCTTGCTGTTTGTCACTCAGCCCAGTCTCATCCTCCCCAGTTCTACCCTCCCCACTTCCACCCTCCTCAATTCTACGTTCCTCCGTTCTACCTTCCCCAGTCCTACCAGCCTCTTCCTGTGCCACGTCAGCATCCGCTGCTTCTGCTTCACGTGCCAGCTGCATGGCCAGGGGCCCGAGACGGGCGGCGAGATACGTCTGCTTTTGGTGGAGGTCCGACAGGCACTCCCATTCAAAGAAAGGTATCTGCGGTGGAGAGTGGTGGAGGGAGGTAGGAGACGTTTGAGTCGACTCAAGTCTCTGCTGCTTCTGGTGGAGGTCCGACAGGCACTCCCATTCAAAGAAAGGTATCTGCCGCGGTGGGGAGCGGTGGAGGGAGGTAGGAGATTCGATTGAACTTAAACTCGCTCAGTAAAAAAAGGCATCTCAAATTAAGGCACAAGGAGAGGAACAGGAGAGGAGCAGGAGAGGAGCAGGAGAGGAGAAAGGGGAGTTGAGCAGCGAAAGAGATGAGAGAGAAAGGCCCGATTTTCATATATTTTGATATTAACATATAATACTTTTATCCTACAACCTGAAACCTCACCTGAACCACCTGGCACCAAAAGACATCTGAGCCACCTGAAGCCCACAGAGGGACTCACCTGAAGCACCTGAAGCCGACAGAGGGACTCACCTGAACCACCTGCCAGCCTCGGCAGCGCAGCAGCCTGGCCTTGAGGCGAGTGGGACCCAGCGGCACATGCTGCTGCTGCTGATTGTGCTGATGGGGGTGCTGCTGAGAGTGCTGCTGATGCTGCTGCTCAGTTGTCATTCCAGACGTGCTTATAGTGAAGTGTGACGGCCCGTCAGCCTCCACTGCTATCTTGAGAACACGCCGTTCCCTTCTCCTATGATCACTCCTCGTAGAGTCACTCCCCGTAGATTCTGTTGCGGCGAGAGGCAGGAGGAGGGCGAGGTCGATGCTGTAGTCGCCGTCTCGGTACTCGAGGGTGTGGGGGAGGTGCATCTGGTGCAGGGCGCAGCTGATGTCTCTCTGCAACCCTGACACCTGTACCTTCTCCTCCTCGTGAGCCGCCTCCCAGCACGCCTGTGGTAGGTATACACACATAGGGCGCGGGGGGGATCGATGTTGGGAGGTGCATGTGGTGCAGGGCGCAGCTGATGTCCCGTTGAAGCCCACACCACATGGACATCAGCTCAGCTGTACCTTCTCCTCGTGAGCCACCTCTCAGCACGCCTGTGGTAGGGGGCAGCACACAAGAATGAAGGTGTGTGCACAGGGGGTTGATTGAAGGTGCATGTGGTGCATAGGGTGCAGCTGATGTACCACTGAAGCCCACACCACATGGACATCAGCTCAGCTGTACCTTCTCCTCGTGAGCCGCCTCCCAGCACGCCTGTGGTGGGAGAAGCACCCAAGAATGAAGGCGTGCGGGGGGTTGGTTTGAGTTTCGGTGCATCTGGATTCTGGAATAAATGTGAAGTCACCTTAGCTAAAAGTGATATTTTGAGACGTCTCAAAATAAGAAGAGCCACATGATAAAAGCGATTTTTTGAGACGTCTGAAAATAAGAACAGCCCCACTCCCTGTTTCCACTCTTCCCCCACACCACCCCACCTTTGCCTGTTGCCGCACAAACCCCGACAGCCACAGGTGCTGCAAATACCAATACGACTCGTCCCTCTCTTCCTCCTCCTCCCCTTGGCTCTCCTGATCCTGCTCCCCCCACTCCCCATCTCCCTCGCTCCCACTGCCACTCGTGCTCCGCCCAGCGTGCCCCATAACGCCCATGCCGCCCTCCACCAGGCGAGTGTTGTGCTCCGGTGCTTCCAGCTGGGTGGCCAGGTCGACCTGTGAGTGAGGGAGGGTGAAGGAGGAGGGAGTGAGTGAGGAATACAGGGCATTCCTCCCAGCATCCCTCATGGCGCCCATGCCACCTCTCACCAGGCGAGTGTTGTGCTCCGGTGCCTCCAGCTGCGTGGCCAGGTCGACCTGAGAAAGTGAGGAATACAGGGCAGGGCACTGCTGCCAGCATGACTCATTGGGGGGAGGGAGGGAAGGGGAGAGCGGACTGCTCCCAGCGTGCCCCATAACGCCCATGCCGCCCGCCACCAGGCGAGTGCTGTGCTCCGGTGCCTCTAGCTGGGTGGCCAGATCGACCTGTCTCAAGGGAGGGAAGCAGACGAGGGAGGGAGAGGGGGCAATGCTGGGGAGAGCACTCCTCCCAGCGTGCCCCCTAACGCCCACCCCGCCCTCCACCAGGCGAGTGTTGTGCTCCAGTGCCTCTAGCTGGGTGGGTAGGTCGACCTGCAAGGGAGGGAAGGAGAAAGGGAGGGAGGTAGGGAGGGAGGGCAACAGGCTCATGGCAGGAGAGAAAAAGGGGAGGAGAGCACCGCTCCCACTGCCACTCGTGCTCCTCCCAGCCTGCCCCATGGCGCCCATGCCGCCCGCCACCAGGCGAGTGCTGTGCTCCGGTGCTTCCAGCTGGGTGGCTAGATTGACCTACATCAAGGGAGGAAGGAGACAGGGAGGGAGAGGGGGCAATGCTGGGGAGAGCACTCCTCCCAGCGTGCCCCCTAACGCCCATGCCGCCCTCCACCAGGCGAGTGCTGTGCTCCGGTGCTTCCAGCTGCGTGGCCAGGTCGACCTGTCTCAAGGGAGTGGGCGAGCGGGGGGGGGGAGTGAGATCCAAATGAGCCCACCTGGTACAGCCCACCTGCTACAGCCCACCTGCTACAGCCCACCTGGATGTGAGGTGAGGTCATGTGGGCGTGTGCTCGCTGGAGAGGGAGCAGGAGAGGTCATGTGCGCGTGTGACAGGTACGCCCGTGATACCGTATGTGTGCATGTGTGCGCTTTAACCCCACCTGGTACAGCTGGCAGAGCTCATTAGAGGTGAGGTCGCTGGTGAGAGAGAGCAGGTGGTGACGCAGGATGGGGAGAGAGCGATGATATGTGCGTGTGCCACAGCCCACCTGGTTCAGCGCACGTGCTTGTGCCCACCTGATACAGCTGGCAGAGCTCATTAGAGGTGAGGTCGGTGGTGAGGGAGCAGGTGGTGACGCAGGATGGGGAGAGCTGGGCTGAAAGAGGCGGTTGTTAGGTGGTGTTTCTGTGTGTGCTTGTGAGTGGATATGCATGTTCTTCGTCTCACCTGATAAAGTTGGCAGAGCTCAGAGGAGGTGAGGTCGGTGGTGAGGGAGAGCAGGTGGTGCCGCAGGATGGGGAGAGCTGGGCTGAGAGAGGCAGAGGAGGAGGGGGACGAGGAGGAGGGGAGAGTGGATGGGGAGTTGGTGGTGGTGGCGATGCTGGTGATGGGAGGAGCAGCAGAAGAAGGAGCAGCGGCGGCAGGCGGAGCAGGAGCAGCAGAGGGTGAGTCGGTTTGCCCATGCACCACGAGTGCCCATGCGAGCATCACCAGCGCCTGGCGCCCAAACTCCTGCTCTCCTGACCGGAGTGCCAAACGACGGATGATCTGCACACAGGGACAAGAGAACAGGAGACGGGAGGAGAGGTGGGACGGGGGGGGGGGGGGGGAGGGGGGGGCACTAAAGCCCATGCGAGCATGACCCGCCAAACTCCTGCTCGCCTGCCTGCATGGCCAGACGACGGATGATCTGAATAAGGGGGCGAGAGAACAGGGGAGGCGAGTCCGAGAGGAGGTGGGTGGTGCGACGGATGATCTGCACAAGAGGAGAGAGGAGAGGAGGAGGGATGGATGAGAGCAAAGGAGACGAGATGGATTGGAGCAAAGGAGAGGAGAGGAGAGGAGAGGAGAGGAGAGGAGAGCAGAGGGAGCATAAGAGATCAGCGGCAGTGAATTGGTGGGAGGGGCGGAGCAAGAGAGCTTGGCGGGTACGTAGGTCCTCCTCTAGGTCTCTTAGCAGGTAACACATTGCACTGGCCAGTAGATCTTGGGACATCTTTCTGTGCAGAATTGAAAGGATTCGAACCGCAGCAAGCTTAAGCTTGTGAAGCCGCAGTAAGCTTGCTGAGGTCTTTTAGCAGGTAACACATTGCACTGACCAGTAGATCTTGGGACATCTTCCTGTGAGCAGCACTTGCGTAGGAGTAGGTTTAAGCAAGTAGGAAAAGACAGTGTGTAAAAGCTAAACACTAGCTAATCACCGAGAGCTTGTGAAGCTGGAGCGCTTCTCGTTAACAACAACTACAACAGGACACACATGTTTTGGCTGAAAGGGCTTCCCCTAACGAGCCTTCATCAGTGCGATACGTAGGTCCTCCTCTAGCTCTCTTAGCAGGTACCTCATTGCACGGACCAGTAGAGCAGCAGAGACAAGCAGGGCACCAAACCATAGCAGCCAAGAGCAGGGAAAAAACCACCACCCACCTCAGACTCAACACGCAGGGCACCAGACCAGACCACAGCTGCCCAGATCCCAGAGCAGGAGAGAAATCACCACCACCCACCTCAGACTCGACATGCAGGGCATCAGACCACAGCTGCCCAGACCCCAGAGCAGGAGAGAAATCACCACCACCCACCTCAGACTCGACACGCAGGGCACCAGACCACAGCTGCCCAGATCCCAGAGCAGGAGAGAAATCACCACCACCCACCTCAGACTCGACATGCAGGGCATCAGACCACAGCTGCCCAGACCCCAGAGCAGGAGAGAAATCACCACCACCCACCTCAGATTCAACACGCAGGAAGAGAGGAGGGGCCGTGTGGCCAATCAGAGCAAAGGCGAACGCCAGGCAAGCAATGGTGCGGCCGGCGTATCTTGGCATGTAGCGGGTGGCGTGGGCGGCAGCGGCAGAGAAAAAGGCGACGTCGTAGTGACTCTGCGTTGCTAATGCCCTGTGGGAGAGGTGCAGAAAGGCAGGGGAGCGGGGGACGGGGGGGAGAGGGAGGGGGAGGGAGGGGGAGGGAGGGGGCAGTAAAGAAGAGAGAAACGTGGATAGTGTTGAGACGGGTTGTTGGAAAAAAGGGACGTCGTCGTGACTCTGTGTTGCGAATTCTCTGAGAGAAACAGATGTGAATGGGGAGGGGAGAAGAAAGGGGAGGGGGAGAAAGAGATAAGGAGCAGGAGCAGGAGCAGGAGCAGAGGGAGCAGAAGGAAGAGGGAGGAGAGCAACAAGACAGAGGAGACGGAGGAGGTTCAGGAGGGTAAGCAGAAGGGTGGGGGGATGGGGGGTGGTGAAATGGGGTTTTTTTGAGTCGACTCATCATCCACCTTGAGAGGAAGCAGAGGGATGGGCGGGTGAAATGGAAAGTTAAGAAGAGAACATGCACAGATGGAGAAAGTTGTTGTGCTGCTGCTTTCCTGTGCTGCCAGTGGTGGACAATTCCCATGCAATGTTGGCAACAGATGCAGCACACCTCACAGCACCGCACTGTACCATGCAATGTTGGCAACAGCCTGCCCAGACACAGCCTCCCTCTCCAGTTTGCTGCCCACGAATCGCCTCGTGCTCTCCACCCCCACTGCCTCTAAACCCACCATCCACCCCACACAGCACCGTACCACACACAAGCACAGGACAGGACCATACTCCACCACGCCATGCAGCACCGCACAGCACCGCACCGTACCATGCGATGTTGGCTACAGCCTGCCCAGATACAGCCTCCCTCTCCAGTGTACCGCCCACAATTCGCCGCGTGCTCTCCTCCCCCAATGCCTCTAATAGTTGCTGGCTGCGGTGGCCTGCTGTGGCGTACGCCCTGATTGGAGGAGGGGCAAAGGCAAGGGAAAAAGAGGGGATGGGGGAGGAAAATGGGGTGTGATGGTCCATTCGTCGCGTGCTCTCTTCCCCCACTGCCCCCTCTAGCAGCTGCTGGCTGCGGTGGCCTGCTGTGACGTACGCCCTGATTGGGGGAGGGAAGGGAAGAAGGGGTGAGATCGTTTGAGGTGCGGTGAGCGTTGCTCTGGCGGTTGGTTGCTCCCCCACAGCCTTTAGCAGCGGTTGGTTGCTCCCCCACAGCCTTTAGCAGCGGCTGGTTGCGGTGATGAGTCGATATTTTAGTCGACTCAAAAAGTTGCTCTCCTCCCCCACAGCCTTTAGCAGCGGCTGGTTGCGGTGGCCTGCTGTGGCGTACGCCCCGGATGGGAGGACGGGATGGGGAAAGGGAGGAACAAGTTGTGTGGTAAGGTGCGGTGCACTCACGATTTGCCGCGTGCTCTCCTCAACCACAGCCTTTAGCAGCAGCTGGTTTTGGTGGACTGCTGCTGTGGCGTATGCCCTGTTAAGAGAGGGGGAAAAGGTAAATGAAGGAGTGCTTTTCTAGGTGCAGCACGCACACACACATGATTCACCTCGTGCTCTCCTCCCCCACTGTCTCTAGCAGCTGATGCCTGCGATGCCCTGCTGTGGCATAGGCCCTGAAAAGAAGGTTCAGTGAGGCATGGGATAACGGGATAAGACATTGAATTGGTCTAGTGAGGTGCACCCACCCATAACCTCGTGCTCTCCTCCCCCACTGTCTCTAGCAGCTGATGCCTGCGATGCCCTGCTGTGGCATAGGCCCTGAAAAGAAGGTTCAGTGAGGCATGGGATAACGGGATAAGACATTGAATTGGTCTAGTGAGGTGCACCCATCCATAACCTCGTGCTCTCCTCCCCCACTGTCTCTACCAGCTGATGCCTGTGATGCCCTGCTGTGGCATAGGCCCTATGGAGTGGGGGGAGTAGGATGGGAAAGGAAATCAATAGCACAGTCCTTGACCAGGAAAAAATAAAAGAGTAGTGTGCGATGCAGCATCGACATGAACCAAACCTATGCAATATTCTTATGTAATAGAACCAAACCAATTCTATCCATATACTACTGTACGCAGAACAATAACATAATACTGTACAACGCAATACTGGTAAGACGTCACTGTACCATGCGATGTTGGAGAGTGACTGCGTAGAGTGTTCTTGTATCGATCCGATCACTCGTGGTACAAAGAGTGCAAACACGCTTGGAGCATTCACATTGAGGCGCGCAAATGCCCTGAGTGGGTAACGGGGAAGTGAAGGGGTGAGGGAAATATAGGAGGGAGAGGGGGTGAGGGAGGGTCTTATGACCCTAAACCCTAAACCCCAAACATGTTTGGGGAGTTCACGTTGAGACGAGCAGATTCCCTGAGAGAGGGCGATGGGGATGGGGAGAGAGGGAACGAGAGAGGGGAGAGGAGCGAGGGGGATTTAGAGTGGGAGTTGATTAAAGAAGTGTTTTGAGACTTCTCAATTCACGCTGAGACGAGCAAATGCCCTGAGAGAGGGCGATGGGGATGGGGAGAGAGGGAACGAGAGAGGGGAGAGGAGCGAGGGGGGTTGGGGGTAGGAGTGGGGAGATGGGGGGGGATGGAGCATCTAACTACACGCGGCACAAAGAGTGCAAACACGTTAGGAATGTCCTGAGAGGAGCAGTTGCCCTGAGCAGGTCGGGGGAATTTGAACAAAGGGAGAGGGGCGGAGGAGAGGAGAGTCAGGTGTATTGTGCGCTGCACAGAACAGAGAGCAAAGGGCGAGAAGAAGAGTAGGCAGATCACTAGATTAGAGAATGTGATTTGATCTAGATTAGTCTACAGAGGGCGGCTCAGCAGAGCAGAGAACCATGGAGTTGTCTTGAGATGCGAATGCAGAAGCGTTTCTGCCTAAGCCTAGCAAGCCAGCGCACGGACAGAAGAAAGGATTTTCTGAATGATGCAGCTTGGAAAACCCGTTGAGAAGCGGAGAGGGTGGCTCACAGGTCATGCGAAGAAGAGAGGAAAGCTAACCAGAGCATGCTGGAGATGTCTTGAGACGCGAACGCAGGCGCGTTGCTCTCGGCCCAGGCAGCCAGGGCTGAGAGGGGGGAGAGAGGCGGACACACTTACCAGAGCATGTTGGAGGTGTCTTGAGAACGCTGGCGCGTTGCTCTCTGCTTACACGAGCAAAGGGTGAGACGAGGGAGAGAGGGCAGCACACTAGACGAAGAGAGGGCGGCTCACCAGAGCATGTTGGAGGTGTCTTGAGACGCGAATGCAGGAGCGTTGCTCTCGGCCCAGGCAGCAAGTGCGCGAAAGAGAGAGTCGTCTGAATGGTGGAGCTTGGCAAAGGACCTGCGAGAATGGGAGAGGGGAGAGAGAAGAAGAGGGGACGAGGGGAAGTGGGGAGGTGAGGCATAGGAATGAGCAAATGCAATGGCTGAGAAGAAATGGATTGACTGATACACATGGAGGCACATGACTCGTTGACCATGCGACACCGTGCCACACCGTGCCACACCATGCCGCGCATCATGCCACACCATGTCACACCATTTCACACCATATCACACCATGTCACACCATGTCACACCATCTCACACCATGTCACACCATGCCACACCATACCACATCATGCCAGGCCATGCTGTACCATGCGATGATGGCGAGCTGCGGAGCACTGTAGCTGCTCATGTCAGAAAGGACAAGCTTTGCCGCCTCGCGGAAGAGCAGGTGCGAGTGCAGCCCCACCCGCGCGTGGGCCCTGCAATGGAGTGGGAAGAGGGGAAGGGGCCGCAGTGGGGAGGGGTTTGGGTAAAGAGGGAAAGGGGGTGCGGTGGGGAGGGGTTTGAGGGAAGAAGAGGTGGTACGGGTGGGCACGGAGCGCAGGTGTGAGTGCAGCAGTTCCACCCGCGCGTGGGCCCTGCAATGGCATGGGGGAAGGGGGTGCGGGGGGGAGGGTGTGGGGGGAGGGGGGTTTCTGGGGTCGATCGAAGGGGGAGGAGCGGGCACGGTGCCGAAGAGCAGGTGCGAGTGCAACGAGCTGGTTTTTAAGAATTCTCAAAAACCAGGTCCAAGGGGGAGGAGCGGGTATGGGTGCAGAAGAGCAGGTGCGAGTGCCACCTCACCCGCGCGTGGGCCCTGGGATGATACCATGGGGGGAGAAGGTGGAGAGGGGGTGGGAGGGGGGAAAGAGCAGGAGAAAAGGAGCGGGTATGGGTGCAGAAGAGCAGGTGCGAGTGCCACCTCACCCGCGCGTGGGCCCTGCAATGCCATAGGGGGAGGTGGAAGGTGTCTGGTTACTGGTAGCAGTGCAAACAGCTATCACCCACTTCCGGTGCAATATGAACAGTGTCATGTGAAGCAGTGCAGTGTGAACAGTGTTATGAGAAACAGTACTACGTGAAACAGTGCAGTGTGAACAGTACCACAGGATCTCCTTAACATGGCGCGGCTGGAAGCAGTGCAGCGAGCCAATCACGTGCTCCCACGTCAGCCGCCCAAGCAGGTCCCGCGCCAGGCTGGCGTTGACAGCTGGCAGGCCGGCGGTGGAACCTAGTGCATGCATCTGAAAGGGGAGGAGGAACAGGGGTGTTGATAACCACTTGAAAGATTCTCAGGTGAGAGTCTGACAGGCTGACAGGCTGGCGTTGACAGCTGGCAGGCCGGCAGTGGAGCCTAGGGCATGCATCAAACGGTGGGAGGGGACAAAGAGTTGTTGACAAGTGTATGCAAATAAGTATACATGTACTTATGTATGTATACATGTATGTATGCATCAACATCATATATATACATATATGCATAAGTATACGTTTACATACACAAATATGCTGGAGACAAATGCACACAGAGACAGAAACCCACACGTACCAGAATGGCCACTTCCAGCGGCTGGAAGGATTTGATCTGCGCGAGCGATGCTGCCATGACAGTGTTTAGCAGGGACGGTGGGCCGTGCCCCAGCTCTGCCTGCGCCCTGAGAGAAGGTCAACGGGAGTCAACAGGGGTCAACATGGGTCAACAGGGGTGGTAACCATGGCACATCTCATGATGATGTTCAACAGGATGGTGGGCCATGCCCCAGCTCTGCCTGTGCCCTAAATCAAGGGAGTCAACGCAGGTCAACGAGGGTCAACGGGGGGGTCAACGGGGGTGGAGACCATCAGTCAATGAGGGAGTTGCGAGGCAATAACGAGTCGCATTTCATAACAGCATGCAGCAGCAGCAGTGGCCTGTGCCCCAGCTCTGGCCGAGTCCTGAACTCCAGGGAAACCCATTGGGGTCAATATGGGGTCAAAGGTTCAAATCTTCTCAGCTCCAAACCCCGAGTAAAACCCCGAAACCTTGATACTACACGTCCAAAACCTTGAACCCTGAACCACGTAAACAGGGCCTTGCCAGCAGTAGTGGAAGATAGGTTGGGAGTTAATGAAAGATGCAACGAGCGCTCAGGAGACTTACACAGTGCACAACGCCTCGTGCCCGAACTGAACTCACACCAGCACCCACACACTCGCCCACCATCCTACCCACCCATTCACCCACCCACCCAAGCCCACCCACATCCTCACCATGCCACGTTAGCCAATGCCGCCATCCAACCCGCCCACTTGCCCACCCACTTACTCACTCACCATGCCACGTTGGCCAAAGCTTGACCCTTCAGTCTGCCGCCCTTTGCCAGCGCCTCCACCTGCCGCCCAAGCCACCGGACCGTTTCGTCCTCCTTCAGCCGGTCCACGAGACGCCGCCCGCCGCCCATGCGCTTGGCATGCTTGGCAATGCGGTGGAATGCGGTGCAGATGTGTACAGGGGACAAACCGGTGCTTGCCTTCCCATCCTTTTGGCCCTTCACTCGCTTAGAAAAAACATTTCCCTCCTCCCCTCTATCCTCTCCCCCTCCACCCTCCCCCACTTTACCCTCCCCCACACTTTCCTCTTCCCTTCCCTCCCCTCCTTCTTTCCCCTCTCCCCATCTCTCCTCCCCTCTTCTATCCTCCCGCACACCGCCTCCCACTCTCCCTCTCATCTCCTCCCCATTCTCTCTGTGTGCTTTCACCACGGCCAGTAGTTCTGCCAACGTGGCGCGATACGATAGGACGTTCATCAGCCGCTTGCCGTCCAGCGCCGCCCAGCTGCGCAAGTCGTCATTGCTGGGCGGCATGCTGACGTCACTGTGATCAAGCGGTTTTTGGCGTCTTGCCGCCTTGCTCTTGCGACTGCTGCTGCTGCGGTTGCTGCCACCACCCCCACCATCCCCGTTGCCGCTTCCTCCGGTGCTGCTGCTGCTGCTCCGCCGTTCTTTCCGCTGTCTCCCCCTGTCCCCGATCGCGCTACCCGCTAGTTGCTCACTAAAACCTGTCTCCGCATTCTGCGCGATACTGGCCTGGAACCGACCAATAAGAACCCGAGGAGATCTTCCTGTAGCATACCTCTTGCCTGGTGCCGCTCGCAAAGTTTCCGGCGGTTTGCTTGATTTGCGGAACCCAAGAGAACTAGAGACGGTCAGTAACACTCCCAGGGTCCCGGCGGGGCTCTGTGCGACATTTGGCTTCGTGGTATTGGTCAGCGACGAAAGCGACTGCATCTGCGACGTTCAAAAGATGGGCGTGCGACAGGGTAGCTGATGGTAATTTGTGTCAGCCACTAATGGACGACACTGATAGCGGAACTTCTAAGAATGCAGCCTCACCCACTAGCGGAAAACGCTCACCAGAAAGTGCAATTGTCTTTAGCTGTTTGCTAATTTCCAATTTCACAAGCATATTGTTGCTCATTCGACTTCAAAATCCGACAGCAGGCTATGTACGTGCATTCAAACGTTAGCGGATTGGTTGTACCGAAGCAGCGAATTTGGAGGGCAGTGCTATGGTGAGGTGAGGGCTGGAAGGGCAGCAGCGAGAGCTGTGCATCCCAAGACGAAATCGCTCACCAATGTCCCACAGGGAACAGCCTGGCTTTCAGAAAAAAATGTTTGCTTTGAAGGATTTGGTCCTGCACCACCAGAGAATGCGACAAGCATTTCCACTAATGTTTATTATACTTGCAGTGAATTCGATTAAGCGACAAGTTGCCATTCGCTCATATGACAGCGTAAGTGACGTTTTGTTTGGTTAAGCGTTAGGACTTCAACTACGGGAGTCCGTCAGATTCCCAAGCTTCAGGCTGTCCTCAATTATGAGATATGGCTGATGCGATCCTGAAAATCCATAGGGCCCCTCTTGCGCCAACGCGTTGATTCTGCACTACCGAGCCTTGCTCACAAGCCTCGCCCACCAACCAGAGCTTAGCTGGTTTGAACCCAACCTCTAGCTTCGGGACAAGTGAATGAGCTGGTCCAGCGGGAATTTACCAAAGCTGGTGAAACGAAAGGGCAACAACGAGCTGGAAACGTCTGGTTCGGCCGCTCGGCTCGGACGGACGCCCGAACAGTTCCGTAACCAACTCACCTTCAGGAAGCACGTTTCGTATTTTAGGGGCACAGTGCAAATGCTCACTCTCACCTCGTTTCGCCTCGTCCCTTCCTATTTGTTCGTGCAACATTCGTTTCTGAAAAACCTCTCGCACGCATCTGTAACCACACTCACACCCTCTTGAGCAGCGTTTTCTCGCCCCATGGAAGTGATGGTTGACGATTCCAGGTCTTTTCCCCAACCACCCAGCTTCAACCCTAGCAACAGTCAAAATGGCTACCAAAACCATTCGACCCATCGCAAACCTTTCAACTTCGAATCGCCCTCCTCGACACTGCTCGGGCCTTCTCACAACCTGCCTTCGTCGTTGCATAATCTTTCTGAATCGGCCGCGTCTTATTCCCTCGCAGGCGGCGCGGACTCCATGGCGAGCGCGTCGTCCGTGCCGCCGCGTCCCTCACGGATGAAGCAGCCAGGACACAGGCGAAGCCATTCCGACGGGTTTCAGCTGGACCCATCGCTCGTAATAACCCCGAATGGGACTGCTGGTAGAAATGGCGGCGGCGGTGGCGACGGCAGCACCGCGCAAGGCGCGGGCGGGATGGAGTTCTGGAGCATCCAGGAGGAAACGTCGTCGCACAGCGAAGAATCTATTCAGTCGCCAGGCTCCCACTATGCGCGCAACCGACACAGTAACACTCAAGGCCATGGCAGCGGCGCGCCGCAGCAGAAAGACAGGGCATCGTCGCTCTCGTTTGAAAACAGAAATGACGATTATGGAGCTCAAAGCGGCTCGAGAGACGACGAGGCGACGTCGAGAATGCAAAATGTAGCCCCGCTTCACAGGCCACGTCAGCAGCAGCAGCAGCCGCAGAAATACCAGGACGAGCAGAAACAGTTCAATAATTACCACGACCAGCAGCAGCAGCACCAGCATATGCCCCCTGCATACCGTTCCCCTGCGCCCTCCGGCCCCGCAAGTCAAGGCGGAATTCCCGGCTCGGAACGGCGACGGTCCAAGTCGCCGCTCCCGACTGGTAGAGTTGCCGGCGTGCCGCATGTGCGGCCGCTCGAAGTCAGCCGGCCTCCCAAACCCAACGGCCCGCGCCATCGTCGCATTCGATCCGAAGATTTTTCGTTTTCGGCATTTTCCCCGAGCAGCCCGTCAAGTGGGGCCTCTGGCTCTCCTGTTAAGTCTCCCGTCGGGACCTTTTCGCGAAACTCGCAAGACCCCCAACAAAACTCCAGCAGTCGCCTGCGACAGTCGTCGCCGTTACAAGGATCGCAGGAGTGGGCGGGAGCGACGGGGCAGGAGCAATATGGTTCAGGCCCGGGAACTGGCAGAGCCACGTCAGCACAGACGCAGCAGGCGCAGGGTAGGGCGTCACATGGCGGCGCTTCTTCGGGCTCGCCGGGGGATTGGGCTGACGTGGATTACAGTGCCGCGGAGGGCGATTCGCAAGGGACCTCCGCGTCGCAGGGTGGAACCGGGGTGCCGCATATGTCCGCAGAAGAGGAATACAAGGGTGGGAGCGCCGATCAACGTTCCACTACGAAATCGACGGCAGGGGGAAAGGGCGCGGCTGAATCGGACGGTCATGGTAGCAGCGGCGGGTGGGGCGGGTTGTGGTCGCGACGCCAGAAGCAGACTAACAGTGACCTGCAACCTTTGAATACTGCGGCCTCTAAGTCCCCTACGCCTCTCAGCATTCCCCAGTCGAGCGCGAAATCGCCGCCTGCCGGTGGTGCGACAAGCCCTATCCTCTCTTGGTTCGGTGCCGGGACCGCCATCACGCCTACAGGCTCGGCAGCCGGTTCGGAAAACTCCCACGATAGCTCGCACCAGGTCTCGCCGCACCAGGCTGTGCCAGCCCAAAGTCCTAAGACGAATTGGTTCGACAAAGGCTCGGGACTAGGTGCGGCAAAGACGAACTCGTCACAGACTTCCCCGCAATTGTCTCCGGTGACTCCGCCTTCGAGTAGCGGCGGAATGCTGTCCTGGTTTGGCGGCGCAGGTCACGGCGGAAGCAGTGCGACGCACACGACCGCGTCTAGCGGTGGCGCATCTCCGCAACAAACGGCGGGCAACAGTTCCGGCGGCGGCGGCGGCGGCGGCCTTGCGTCCTGGTTCGGCGGCGGCGTCGCTGGCGGCGGATCACCGTCGTCCGGACCGCCTGCGAAGGGGAAGGGCCATCGCCGTTCCTCTAGCGTCCCCGTCGTACCGAACGTCGTTCCTGATCCGCGTGCCGGACCGGGCGCGTCACCTCTGGGGCCCAGCGCTGCCGGCGGCGGCGGCGGCGCGAACTCGCAGCTGCTTTCCGGACCGCGCGGAAGCATGTCGCGATTAGGAGGCGGTGTTGGCGGCGGTGGCGGTGGCGGCGGCGGAGGAGGAGCTGGAGGGTATGGAGGGAAAGGCGGAGTGGTTAGTTTGAAAGGCGGCCTGAAAGTGAATCTTCCAAGTACTAGCCCGTACGGTAGCCCTTACGCGAGTCCCCGAAATCCCCCGGGCGCGGGGGGATTTGCATCCCCGTACATGCAAGGTGGAGGGGGAGGCTCGCGGAAATCGATGACTCCAGGGGGGTCGCTTTGCGCAAGCCCGCGTACCGTAGCGGCGCAAAGCGAGCGGGATCAGGCGAAATTGGCGGAGATTCAGAGCATGTTCAGCAACTGGAATGCGGGGACTCCCTTGCAATCCCCGCGAAAAGGTGCTTCTAGAATCGTTTCCGGTGTCCCGCTAAGAACGCCGCAAGTGAGCGAGTATTACAGAGAGGACGGGGATTACGAGGTGGAAGAGGAAACACCCGAAGTTCTCGGTCCGTCGAACTCGAATGTTTTGGGGAAACCGTATCAGGATTTGGAGGATAAATACAAGATGTCGCCGAAGGAGCTGGGGCGGGGGAACTTCGGCGTGATTCACGTGTGCGAGAATCTGGAAACGGGCGAGCGATACGCGTGCAAGACAATCACCAAGGCTAAGCTCGAGGTACGTTTTGACGAGGCTAAAGTAGGGTGTTGGTGCTGACGCGGATCATGTGAGGGTCAAATCACGCGTAAGCTGAGTAGCATGTGGGGCAGAGGTGTTTGGGCGGCAAGATATAGGGCAGCAAAGAGTGAATGGGTGGCAAGGTGGAAGGGAGCGCATGAGGTGAGAGGGAGGAGGGATGAGTCGCAGGGGGGAGCGGATAGGTGAGGGGCGGAGAGGTGAAGCGGAGAAGGGAGGTCCCGAGGCGCGTTCTACATTATCCCGGATTCTAAATTTATGATCCTTTCCGAACCCCACTTCGCCTGCAGTGCTGGGATGACGTGGATGATGTAAAGAGGGAGGTGCATGTTCTCGAGACCCTTCGAGGACACCCCCATGTCGTCTCCATTATCGAGACCATTGAAGATGAAAAGGTGTGTACTTGCATGTAGTCACAAACAAGGCATAAAGAGTAAAAGTACAGTTTCTAAACAAACGATTAGGCAACATGAGATTATGTGAAGGGTGAGCTGTTCGACCGTATCCTTGAGCGCAATTACCCCGTGAGAGCAGCCAAGGTGATTTGGTCGGTGATGGAGGTGCAGGCCTTCTCATTCTCTCCCTCTCCGTACATTCCCTACCCTTTCCCTCTCTCCTCCCGTTCCCCCTCCATTCCTTGCCCCCATCCCCATATCCCCACCCTCTCGCTTTACCAGGAAGTGCACATTATCATGGAGTTGTGCGAAGGCGGAGAGCTGTTTGATCGCATTCTGGAGAGGAAGTATTACGGAGAGAGGCAGGCGGCCAAGGTGATCCGGTCGGTGGTGGAGGTGTTGGATTACTGCCACCAGCGCGGCATCGTGCACCGCGACTTAAAGCCCGAGAACATCCTGCTTGTATCCAAGAGGAGCGACACGCGGTGCAAAGTGATCGACTTTGGCATGGCCTACTGCCTCAAGCCAGGTGAGAGGGAGGATGCTGAAGTAAGAATTAGGGAGATGTGATTTGGGTCAATTTCAAAAAAGGGACACCAAGTGCAAAGGGATTGTCTTAGGCATGGCTGACTGCCTCGGGCCAGGTAAGGGTCTTGGGAACGCAGAAGAGCGAAACGGGAAAGCTTGTAAGGGGAATGAAATAGAATGGAAAGAACGAGCTGGGACATCTAAGGACAAGCATCTGTGGAGGTCCGATACAGGGATGCCTTTTTCGAGCGACCAATAAAATGCACCCAATGACAAGCGCATGTGAAGGTCTGAAACATGGATGCCATGGCGCCTGGCTTCTGGCACCAGATGCTACCAGCGGGAGATAATGTGCCGCAACTTAAAGCCTAAACGCATTCTGATCTTCAAGCTCCAATCACGTCCCCTCCTGCATTCCTTCTCGAACCCATCTCTCCTTTCACCCCTTGTCAAGCCCACCCCTCGTACGAAATCCCCTTTGAGTCTCCTACTCTTCACCCACTCACCCCCCACCCGAACCCATCCTTCCCCTCACCCCGTTCCCAAAACCATCGTTCAACTCCCTTCCCTCCATCCCCCACAAGCGAGCGCTGCAAGCTGCGTGCTGCTGGAACTATGGTGCAGAGGCCAATTGGCTCGGCTCTTTTCCCGCCTTCACAGACCTCCCCCCCCTCGCGCACCCACTCCCCCTCTACCTTCTCTCCCTCTCCTCGATCCCCTCCCGCTACAGGTGAGCGCTGTAAGTTGCGGGCTGGAACACCCAACTACATTGCCCCAGAAGTCATAGCCAAGAACTACGGCGCAGAGGCGGACGTGTGGAGTGCGGGGGTGATCCTCTACGTGCTACTTTGCGGGTTACCCCCGTTTTGGGGGGATACCACGGAGGACGTGTTCAAGAGCATTCTGTGGCAGGAGCTGGATTTTGAGACGGAGCCATGGCCGGTCGTGAGCACGGCTGCTAAGGATCTGGTCAGGAGAATGCTGACGAGGAAATTCGACCGGCGAATCACGGTGTCGGAAATTCTAAGTAAGTTGGGGGTTGGTTGGAGGGGGGGGGGGGGGGGGGGGGGGGGGCTTCTGGGTTGCTGTGGGAAGAGTGACTGTGGGTGGCAGGGGGAGAGGGAGGGGTGGTGGAGGTGGGCGAGGAGGGAGGTAAGGGTACCACGGGGGGAAGGACGTGTTGAAGAGCATTCTGTGGCAGGAGCTGGATTTTGAGACGGAGCCATGGCCGGTTGTGAGCACTGCTGCTAAGGACCTGGTCAGGAGAATGCTGACGAGGAAATTCGACCGGCGAATCACCGTGTCGGAAATACTGAGTAAGTTGGGTTGGACGGGTGAGTTTTGGGGTGGGGCAAGAGTGAGTGTGGGAGGGGGGGGTGATGGCAGGGAAAGAGTGGGGCCAGGGAGAGGACAGGGAAGGGAAAGGAGGGTAAGGGAAAGGTTGAAGGGAGTTGGTGGGAGCATCATGCAAAGGCCTGTCACCAGGCCTCTAAGAATCTCCACAGTGGCGCATTTTCATACAAGCTTACATTCCCACATCCCACAGAGTGAAGTACTCTTTCACCCATCGATCAGTGCAAGCAACATCTCTTCTTCTGTCCCTACCCCCTTGCTTACTTGTCCTAAGCCCTTCTACCCCCCCAGTCCCGTGCTGCTTCTTCTCATAAACCCTGTTGCGACGCAACTCCTGAACCCTCCATCCTTCCCTTTTCCCATCATAATAAAAAACCTAGACTCTTTCGCCCTCCATTTCCCTGTCTTATCCCCTAATTAATTTCTCCCGTCACCCATCTCCCCTTCCCCCATCTCCTGCCATGCCCCTCACCCTCTCAGAGCACCCATGGATCAAGGCACTGACATGAGAGATTTTAACATGCTGAACAGCAGAATCGACAGCTGATATCAGATTAGACGTTGGTGCAATATGACAAGGGAGGGTGGATGCCTGTATCTTCTTTAACTTGATACTGCCACCATGTGAACTACAACCTGAATCATCATCGGGGTCTACCGTATTCCCCCGGATATAAGACCCTAGGGTCTTATGCTCAATCCCTAAAAAAAATGGGGGGGGGGGGGGGGGGGGGGGGGTGGTTAACAAAGGAAAAAAACAATATAATACCCGGGTCTATTCATATGGCATATTTTGTTTTGGTGTTTTCAGCACTACAGTTAATACTGAAGTTCTGGGTTTGCTTTTGGTGAGCACCATGACAGAGATAGTTGATCGCTTGACCAATCACAACAATTTCGCCTGTCACAGTAAAATTCGCCCCTCTGACGCAGCAATTTTGCCCCCTGGCACAGCAATTTTGCCACCTGACGCAACAGTTTCGCCCCCTGACGCCGTAAACTCGCCCCCTGACGCGGTAAACTCGCCCCCTGACGCAGCAAATCAACCCCCTGACTCGGGAATTCATCCCCGAAAGCCAATTCGGCACTACAGAATGTTTCAGTTTCTAATGAAACAAATGAAAAGTACATGGAAAACCCCCATATAGGGGAAAGGGGGGGGGGGGGGGGGGGGGGGGGGGGGGCTTATATTGATCACCCGCCAAAGGGGGGGTATAACAAAATCGAGGTTTAATAAAAGACCCCCCCCCCCCCCCCCCCCCCCCCCCCCCCCCCCTCCCCCCCGTATTAGGTACCCGGGAATGTTGTATTTTGGGGGGGTCTTCTATCCGGGGGAATACGGTATACGACAAATAGGGTTGCCTGAGGGTTCCTTTCTCCTCAGGACAGGATGTTTGGTCAACAATTCCGGCAAAAGAGCACAATGGGAGTTAGTTACAGAGGGTGTGCCTTAATTCCCATCCCAAGCCAAGCCTTGATGGAGCCATGTGATTATGAAAGCAAATGTTTTCAGTTTTCAGCTCACAGAGACAGAGGGTGTGAAAAACTGAAAGGATGGTGCATGTGGACATGGTACAGAGGGGGGAAACCGGTAGCATTCCATTCCATACCCTCTAACATTCAAAGTACCATATGCATGCAAACATGTGGCGTCAACTTCATGGATTGGTTATAGAAATAAAGTAGAGTCCAGTCATCCTATGTTTGTTGCAAAAATGCATATAAATTTCCACAAAATGCTAAAAGACTCCGACTGGCCGCTAATAAGATTATTTCGTTAAAAAGTGGGATATAAGCAGTCACAAATTTAGATTGGTAATAAATAGTACTTGGCAATAGTGGAGTAGTGTACAACAGACATGTGAATGTGCAACACGAACTCTTGTGGAAATGGTGCAAAACGGAAATTGAAGATTATCCACAACGGCTTGTTTGAAGATCCGTGACTGGCTCGAAACAAGCTTCACCAATCCGGCGCCTCAGGACTTGATCTCAACGTCTTCGGCTGACATCATCCTTCAAGCTTTCCGCCTGTAAAGCAAAAGTGCCTGCTTGCGTGGCAGAAGATTTTTGTGCTGCTTCCAGCACCGAGTTTTGCTGGCTTGCTTGGGAAAGCAAACAGCTTCGATTCGGGAATCGGGATGTCAATCCCGATCGGGGCTGCCCTGAAACGTGACGGAATAAATGTGCAAGGTAGCTGCGTGATTTTGAACACTTCAGGGTAGTGTATTGTAAAAGCTTGACCCTTCTTGCATGCCTTTTTGTGTAGTTGTTGAAATACAGCACTACATGTGAAAGTGTTGGGTCTGCCAATCAGTTTGGAATCCAAGGCACATGGCTGGATTTGGTAAGACAGGCTGTCACGCGAATATGACGTGGTGGCATTGAACAGTGTATCTGTCGTTGAGGTTTTTTCAGTCTGGATTGCAAGCTGCACTGTATGGGTGCAGGCAGTCGTCACATCCAATCTCCCAAACCAACCAGCCCTCGAATCCCACCAGCTGACCATGTTTTCTTCAGTGACCGTGGGTCGAAAAAAGCTGCAACGGAGCCTTTGAGAAGGATGACACACTGGCACGAATAAATGGAAGGTTTTCGGAAGACCAAATTAGCTGCCCTTGGTGAACAAACACACATTGAAGGTGGGTAGCACACAGCCGCTGCATGAGCGGTGTGCAGTGTCAAAATCGGGGCCAGCTCCTCACGAATTTCATCCACGCTGGCTCTGCCAAATCCGCGTTTATCCGCCGTTTTGACAAGATTTTGATTGTACGTATTACAGGGGCAGCCCAGAACATGTGTACACACCACGATTTTCCCACGGTAAGGGGAAAACGAAACAAAACGTCTCAGTCGCGAACCAACGACCTGTACTGTTCACGTCTAGCCACTGCCCGCATGTGCTTGCCATGTACACCCACTATCCAACCAGGCCTGTCGAAGTTCCTGGGGCCCCTACTTGAAGTCCCCAGCTCCTCCCTATCTGACCCTGTTTTGGCCGTAGCTGAGTGTTTTGGCGCCCTTAACGGTCACGGGCGCAAGCCAAAGTGAAAACTTGATATCCGGGCTTGCACTTACACTATCTTAGCTAAGGGAAAGTTCTGCTGCTCCAAAGCTAACTTTGAGATATCACAAACACGGGATTGGCTAGAAAACGCTAAGGGAAAAATTTCCCTTGGCTCGCTCTCGTGCAACCTAAGGAGAAAGGGGGGAGGAGTGGGGGGGGGGTGAGGCATAATTTCTTCGGGGGGGGTCCTAGAACCGGAAATCAAAACCTTTTGGGTGGGGAAGGCCTGATTGGAGCACTTAACGCATCCGGGGAAGGGTCGAACGAAGCACTTAGTGGCACGGGTGCAGGGCGATCCTAACACTTTATGCAGTCGAGCTGGAGAGAAAGTAGCCCGGAATTTCAGGGAATTAAGGGCATATGCCCGTCAATCGACAGGCCTGCATCCAACCCACTCCCCAACGTCATTTCTTGGTTGACATAGCATACAATTGCATTGCATGTTCCGCCATTTCTCTTCGAACAGACCAGACTCTGACACAACAAACCAGGCCATGCGTCCATGACCCAAACCACCTCCAGCGAGCTGGCTTCGTTCCACCCCGCCAGGACGGTCTGACAACAATCCTCTTGCCTCCACCTCATGGGTGCCTGCTATTTTTCCATCAGCTCAGTTCCTTTTCACAACTGCTCGAACACTCTCACACTTGACAGCCTCTTGCTCTAACAGTACATATTGTGCATCAGCGGTGTGATTCCCCGAAGCCTTTCTCTTCCCAATTCGTTCTTCCAACAGAAGCCATAACTTCTGTTTCCTATTTGCGTCACCTGTTCACAGTATCTAAATTAGGTTTACCCAGACATAGACTGAACTAGTTTGGTGAAGAATACGAAAAACTCTCGAGGTGGGTTCGTTCTCCGAAGCGCACGAGAAGTATTAGACTCTTACAACGGATGGCTGCAGCTGCTGCTAGTGGCTGGGACGACGCCACCGCGCCGCATATGAATAAGTACGCCATGTTCGCTCCCGGAACCGACCGCACCATCAGCAAGGAGGAATGGCGCCGCCAGCAGGCGACGCTGATTAAAGCCATCGACCCGGAATTCTCGGGGAGCCTCGTGTGCCCCGTTACTGTCCGCAACTGGCGGAAACTCGAGGCGAGCGCCGCCCCGTCAACCGCCGACAACGGGACGGCGGAGGTGTCAGAATTTAACGGCATGGCGGCTGCTGCGGATTCGACGGCGGCGACGGTGGGAAATTTCCCGCCAGGAACGGAGAGTAAAAGCGTGTTTCCGCCGAGCGCGGAGGGCGCTTCGGCGGGCTACTACGCGCCTTCTATCGCGTCGTCTACTACCACCTCTTCCGTCTCCACCTTCACCGATTCCTCCGCGTCAAGCGCGTCGCTTTCCCCCAGCCCGCCTCCCCCAAGTGCTCTCAACGTTCCCCCTTCCCCCAGTGCCGCCAACGCACCCGCTGCCGCACCCGCCGCCGCACCCGCCGCCCCCGGTAGTACCGTCTCGTCGGCCTCCAGCTCACCTGCCAACTCGGGGAAGTTCCCGCGCGCGCGCATGTCGCTCGCGCAGCAGATCCGCGAGCAGCAGATCAACTCGGGCAGATTTAAACCCATCGTTTCGGGCAGATTTCGCGACGGGGCGTCGGACAGTGGGCGGTTCCCCATGTCGCCCCTGGAACCGAATTCGGGGCCCAACTCGGGAAAGTTCTCCGCAGTTTCCCCTTCTTCCAGCCAGGGAAACTCGGGCGCGTTCCCCAGCCCCGCCGGGCACTACGCGACGAGATCGATGGGCGCGGACGGGGGGGGCGGCGCAAGCGGGCCGCTCGCAATGGCGCAGCCGTCGGCGCTTTGGCGACAGAGCAGCGACGGGCATCGCATGGCGGGTGCGACGATGGAACAGAGTCGCATGGCGGGTGCGACGATGCAGCCAGGCCAACAGGCTCCGCTGATGGGTTTCTGCATGGGCGCGCAGGGCATGGGCGCGCAAGGCATGAGCGCGCAGGGCATGGGCGCGCAAGGCATGAGCGCGCAGGGCATGTGCGCGCAAGGCATGGGCGCACAAATGATGGGCGCTCCTGGCGCGACTGTGGGCGTTGTCCCTGCGATGAGCCCTCCTGCGATGGGTGGTCCGTCGCAGAGCAATAATCTGTCGCCGCGCGATATAATTCTCCTCCGCCCGAATAAGTGGAGCGGCGCCAACGTTGCGGATGCCCCCCTCCTCCCGACCTTCGGCTCGTGCGCTCTCTCCGATAGTGAGTTCACCACTCTTACGTACGCAGAAGCAAATACATGTTTGAAAGTGAAGAATAAATATGAACAAAATCGGTGCATCTTGGGTTGATTTTTTTTCCCTTGTCGTATTGTCCCTTAACACTCATTTTGCTGTTATGCTTTCTCCCCATTACCCCTGTTTTCCTCCCCGCAGCTGCTTCACAATGCTCAAGCCACGATTCGTTCGCCTCGACCCCTCAGCTCTCTCGACCCGTTCCTACCTTCGCGTCGCGCCCGCCTAACACGGGTAGCTGGGATGGCGGCAACGCAGATGATGACGACGAGGAAAAAGAGCTCGATTTCTCCTCAGTCCGCTCCGTTTGTCTCAATTTCGAGGAGGTTTTAGAAACCTCTGAGACGAAGGAGTTTAACCGGGTGCGAATCGAGACCATTGATATTGTCCCGTTGATTTCCGGGATGAAAAGCCCGTTCACGGCTGCAGCTGCCGCGAACCTTCCCGAGCATGTGCTGTTCGCGCTGACATTTGCCGGATCGGATGATATTTACCTGCCCGGAGATGAGTCGGTTCTGAAACTTTTTCCGAGCCGGTTTCAGACGAAGTACTGGGAGCAGGAGCGGCGGAGGCAGGAGGAGAAGGGTCGGAAGGAGACGAAGATGTGGCAGTCATGGCAATCCCAAGGGAACTCGAACAAGCAGGAGCAACAGGTGTGGCAACCACCGCCATCACCTCAGCAACAGCAACAGCAGCAGCCTCCGCAGCAGCAGCAGTGGCAGCAGCAGCCTAATCAGCAACAGCAGTGGCAGCAGCAGCAGCCTATTCAGCAACAGCAGCAGTGGCAGCAGCAGCAGCAGCAGCAGCCGCCTCCGCAGCAACAGCAGCAGTGGCAGCAGCAGGGACAGCAGCAGCAGCAGTGGCAGCAGCAGGGACAGCAGCAGCAGGGACAGCAGCAGCAGCAGTGGCAGCAACAGCAGCCACAGCAGCCTCAGCAACAGCAGTGGCAGCAACAACAACAGCAGCTTTCACAACAAAATTGGCAACAGCAGCAGCAGCAGCAGCAGCCTCAATGGTAACAGCTGGTACAGCACCAGCTGTAGCTCGAGTGACAAGAGTGCCGGGTTCTCAGCTGTCTCTCCCCGTCGCTCGCCGCTATGGTAGCAGCCTGCGCAGGATACGGGACAGCCCCAGCTGTAGCTTGGGTGACAAGGGTAGCATGACAACCCCCAGATGGTGCAGGTTGCAGTGACCCGGCTGTCCCTCGCGCCAGGTTCTCAGCTGTCTCTTTCCGCCTTTGTCTGCAATGGTAACAGCTGGCACGGGACAGCCCCAGCTGTAGCTCGATTGGCGAAGGGTAGCATGACACCCCCTGGTCCTGGGCTTAGGAGCTGACACCGCCCGTGAAGATACTGGAGGGTGTCGGTTGGGCTGTGTATGCTCTTTTGATAGTGGAGGAAACATGTGTTTTAGTTTATCTGCTTGCTGCAGATGGTTGTGCAGGCAAATGAGGTTTGTGGGATCTTCCTTGTTAGTCAATGCCTTGTGTTTTTATTGTTTTCAAATAAATGATGTGTGGAGCACCAGTTACGGCTCAGGAGCGCATGAATTGTGCCATTAGTGTTTGATAAGGGGTAGAGATGTTTTTATTGATCGTTCTTTTTTAAGTCCTGAGAATTTAGTCTCAATAAATCTTATCTGCTACGTCAAATTGGAGTAGCACTTTGGCGAGTATAGCAGGCAGGCGCTGGATAAAATTGCGGCAGCGATCCTTCGCGCGAAGCCTCGTCACGCCACGCAACCTCCAGAGCTGTCGCACTTTTGTGACTATAACGACGGGTGCCAACAATGTTCCTGCGTGGCAGGTCACTTCTCCCCTTATTGCGGAAGTTTTGAGACATTCAGCAAGCAATTCAGGTAACCAAACCAGCAGAGATATTGTGTAACCGCTCCATATCACGACATAACTCCCTCAACCGTACAAACAAGGCCGTCAACAACCACGCTTGGGAACTCCAACGCAAGCATATCCCGCGATGGCCTAAGGCGATGGATGCTTTATCAGGACGCCATAATTGTCAAACCTTCTTATCTCGCAATTCAGCTCGCGACTTTCCCAATTACGAGCTGTCGCTCCTAACTTTCACCCGTCAGCATTCCCCGTCCCTCAGCCATTTGCTTTGGATTCGCCGTCGAACCTCGCGTCCGGCCACTCTCATCAACCCAGTTTTAATTCAGAGGAAAAAAACTTCCAGATTCCAGACGACCAGCTCAATCGATCTGGACAGACTCGCGAGCCGCTAGCATTCCATTACTTCCATCCTTGATCATCTTTTGCCAACCTCCGCGTGCTCGTTGCCCCGTTCCCTTCGAGGCTCCTCCCGTCGTTACTGATTTCGTCGGCAACAAACAACTACTTCAACTACGCTAATAATGGCGTCGAACGGAAGCTTCTGGGCGACCGCGCGAATGTTCGTGCCGTCTGCGCTGGAGAGGCCTCGCGATCGGGACCAACGCGTGTTCGTCGCTTCGCCTGTCGAGTCCGTCGCGCAGCAAAGCGCGGAGCAGAAGGCCAAGGCCCAGGAGTGCGTCGATGGTGAGTCGACTTAAATTTTGCTAATTACACCCGGCTTTTGTTGTTCGTCGTTTCGCCTGTGGAATCTGTCGCGCAGCAGAGCGCCGAGCAGAAGGCCAAGGCCCAGTAGTGCGTCGATGGTGAGTCGACTAAAAAGTCGGCTCATTAGACGCGGTTATTATGTTGATAAGTTGTTTTCTGTCGTCGCTTCGCCTGCGGAGTCCATCGCGCAGCAACCGTTTTGTTTTTGCCAACAAGCCTTTCTGTTTGCCATCCCATCCACCTGCAGCCGGCGTTCGGGTGGGTTTCTATAACGCTGCATGGGCCGCTGCGCTTACGACGCCCCCAACAGTGAGCTTTTCCACCCCCCCTTGACTTGTTTTTGTCCTCCTGTTTTCTTTTGAAAGGAAAAAAACAGAAAGAAAAAAGAAACGATATTAGTAAGGATCAAACAGTTGCTTAGGACGACCCCATCAGTGGGCCTTTCCTAATCCCCTTGTCTTATTTTTAAGCTCCGTGTTGGAGTTTTTTTTTTTTTTTTTCAAAAACTCAATACTTGCACCTCGTTTATGTGATGCATCGCAAGCCTTCAAATACGCTCACTGCGCTGCCCGCATCAGTGAGCCTTTCTTTGCAATGTAAGTTTCGAAGCATGAATTCCTGTTTCTCTGAATCTGAGGCGTGAATTTGATAAACATTCATTCCCCTGCGACAATCAGCCAACTACCTTCTCCCCATTTGATTTGTTACGCTGACTGCAAGGTTCATGCCATCATTTATCTCACAAATACCTCTCCAATCCCCCTTACCTTCTCCCATTTCCCTGTTTCCTCTTGGATTGGGGCCATGCTTCGTCCTCCCCAATCTCCACACATTTCTCACAATTCACAATTTAGATCGAATTATTGTCTGCTGGATTGCAGCTTGGCCGAAAGCAGATGTAGCTTTGCGAGTCATGAAAAGCTGACCCTGCTGCTGCTCCCTCCTCCATCTTTGTTCAGATCATTATCTGCCGAACCATGCCGTGGGCCAAGAAGAATCTCAACCACACAGCACAGGCTCTTATCATCAGCTCAGGTAGGTGGGGAGTGATGGAGCGTTTCAATCAAATCGATCTAGAAAGTCAACCACACACGGCACAGGTGGATGGGGATTGATAATGTGTTTCCAGTTGAGTCTGACTCATGCTCTCAATATTCGCTCTGGTAAGTGGGATTTGGCTGTGCACTTTTTTCTCTTCAAGAAGCATTTAGAACTGGAGGGACCCCCCCGCCCCCCCCTTAGACTAGACGCCATCCACACCCACTGCAGCTGGAATTTATTCCAATTTGTCTTCTGTTTGTAGATTTGTTGTGCTGGGCCGTAAGCGTTATTTCGAAGAGCAGAACTTGCGCTTCATTCATTCCTTTTCTGACCAGCTGCCTTTGCAGCGTACGTCTCACACCGGAGCACACTATAATGGACTGCACTTCACATTCCGCAAGTCCATCCCTTCTCCTCCACCCCGTTTGTCTGAGCAGCCGCCATTGCCGCGTATTTCATTACATCGGAGCACACTATTATGGAGTGCACACACCGTAAGTCCATGGAGGCCATACATGCGAAGAGGAAAGCCAAGGCCGAAGCTGCTGGATCACAATAGTTGCTGGACTGGACACTCTGTTTTGAATGTGGACATTACGCATCATCTTGTTCGATAGGACGCAAGTGTGAGTCGTTTATTTCTTCAGTTTGCTGCATTGTTTTAAAACCATGCATTGGTGCCCTGCAGCACCTTCTGTTGCCTGCAATTGCGTCAGGTTGCTGCATCACCAGCTCTCATGGTGTATTTAAAGATTAGGAGGGGAGCAAGCTGCTTTCTAAATTACTACTTGACAGGCTCTTATAGCAATACAGGAATGTGAGACTAAATTTAGGATACTCCACAAGGGGAAGTAGAAAAAATGTTATTCAGGACTATACAACACAATGAATCAATAAACATACCGGTACCGTTTAAGCAGCCAAGTGCTGCTGCAGCTCTGCTGCCGCTGCACTTTATTCTCCTCCCCACGGCTTTCTGCAAACCAGATGCTCTGCACCTTGGAACTCCACAGACACCTCCCACCATAAACCCTAATCCTGCTGCTGCTCTCTGTCTGCCCCTCTGGTCGCCACATAGTCTTCTGAAACACCAGAAACGTCTTCCTTCAGCAAAACGCGCCGCATCTAAACTACCATCTCACTGCTGCTGCTCTGCCTGCCCCTCTGGTCGCCACATGGTCTTCTGAAACACCACAAACGCATCTCCCTTCCTTCACCAGCACTGTCTGGCTCCACCCTAACCCCCTCGCAACCCACTCACATGGTACTGCTGCTCCTGTGTTTGCCCCAACCTATGTCCCTGGCAAACTCTCATTACTGCTGCTGCTCTACCTGCCCCTCTGGTCGCCACATGGTCTTCTGAAACACCACGAACGCCTCCCTCCCTTCCTTCACCAGCACCGTCTGGCTCCACCCTAGCCCCTTCGCCACGGCCTGCAGGAAAGGGATGTGCTGCGCGTGCTCGCGGGCTATCAAGTAGCCAAAGGGGCGAAGAATTCGGTCGATCTCGACCACTATGTCTGCTGCCTCGCACCTGGGAGGGGAGAGCAGGGGAGGATGGTGTAGGGATGAGAGAGGAGAACGGGATGTGATGCGCGTGCTCCCGGGCTATCAAGAACCCCCAGGTGCGCAGGATTCGGTCGATCTCCACTGCTATGTCCCCAGCCCAGCAGCCCTGATCCCAGCAGCCCTGATCCCAGCAGCCCCTCACTCTCACCACTTTTCAGTGAGCTCCTTTCCGAAGTGATGATCCCAGTGCACGAGGTCGTAGGTGCGAGGGTACGTGTTGTTGAGCCCCTCACACCAGCCGTGGCACACAAGACGGCTAACGTCCAATATCACCTGGTTCCCACCACCTGCAATCCGCCTTGGTGCTTCTCACCTCATTTCAGTGAGCTCCTTCCCGAAATGGTGATCGTGCGAGGATACGTGTTGAGCCCCTCACACCAGCCGTGGTACACAAGACGGCTAACGTCCAATATCACCTGGTTCCCACCACCTTCAATCCCCTTGGTGCTTCTCACCTCTTTTCCGTGAGCGCCTTCCCGAAATGGTGATCCCAGTGCACGAGGTCGTAGGTGCGAGGATAGGTTTTGAACGCCTTGCACCAGTCGTGGTACACATAACACGCCCAGCAGCCCTCAACCCAGCAGCTCCCAGCTCAGCAGGCCTCAGCAACCTGCTGCTTGGCCCCAGGCCTCAGCGCTCACCTCTTTTCAGTCAACGCCTTCCCAAAATGGTGATCCGAGTGCACGAGGTCGTATGTCCGTGGATAGGTGTTGAACGCCTCGCACCAGTCATGGTACACTCCCAGCAGCCCTCGGTCGAAGACGACTGGCAGGGTGTCAGGGCTGGTTGTGGGCACCACGCTCATCACCCACACAGGCTTGGCGTTTTCTAGAGCAGCACCGAAACTGGGGGATGGGGGTAAAGCAAGGGAAGGGAAAGCAGGGGAAGGGCAACGAGGTAAGGGCACCAGTCGTGGTACACTCCCAGCAGCCCTCTGTCAAAGACGACTGGCAGGGTGTCAGGGCTGGTCGTAGGGACCACGCTCATCACCCACACAGGCTTAGCCTTTTCTAGAGCAGCACCGAAACTGTGGGGAATGCGGGGTTGCAGGGCAAGGAGGGGAAGGGAATGAGGGGAGAACACCAGTCGTGGCACACAACACTCCCAGCAGCCCTCGGTCAAAGTCGACTGGCAGGGAGTCAGGGCTGGTTGTGGGCACCACGCTCATCACTCACACGGGCTTGACACCCCCCAAGGCAGCGCAGAAGCTGGGTATGGAAGAGGGGTGGAATGGGGCATTGAAAGGGTTAGTCAGAGGATGTTACTGGCAGGGTGGCAGGGAGTCCAGGCTGGTTGTGGGGACCACGCTCATCACCCACACGGGCTTGACACGCTCCAAGACAGCGCCAAAGCTGAATGGGAGAATTGGGTGGGGCAACGGCAGAATGATAGGGCGAGTGGGTGAGTGGGTGAGTGAGTGAGTCAGTGGGGCAATGATAGGATAAGCGGCAGGGTGGCAGGGTGTCAGGACTGGTTGTGGGCACCACGTGCATCGTCCACACGGGCTTCGCTCGCTCCAAGGCAGGTCCAAAGCTGAATGGGAGAATCGGTATCTCCATTGGAGAGGGGTGAGTTGGTATCACAGTTAGGGTGGTGGCTGGCAGGGTCTCGGGCTGGTTGTGGAAACCACTTTCACTGTCCACACTGGCTTAACACGCTCCCAGGTAGTACCGATACTGTGGGGGAAGGGAAAGGAGGAAAAGCACCAGTCGTGGTGGACCCCCTTTGCTGAGTCTGCACGCCCTCCCAGTTGGTCCCCAACCCATCCACATAATGCCGCACCACCCGCTCCCCATGCCCCACTCAGTGCCTCTCTAGGCACCACAGCACAGGCACGAAGCAACTTCGTTTTGAGTCGTGTTTTGAGTCGTGTTTTGAGTCGACTCAAAAGCAACTTAGTGCCGCACGCCCTCCCACCGAATCCCAAGCCCTTCACCACTGGCAAAGAAGCAACTCAAGTGCTCCCATCCATCCCATCCCCACTCACCCGCCATAGCGTGCGTCCATATCAAGCACGTTCCGCAAGCCCTCCCATTTGATCCCCAGCCCATCCACATAATGCCGCACCACCCACTCCCAATGCCCCACTGCCTCCCAGCTCACTCACCCGCCATAGTGTGCATCCATATCTAGCACGTTCCGTACGCCCTCCCACCGAATCCCCAGCCCATCTACACAGTGCCGCACCACCCGCTCCCAATGCCCCACATCGTGCTGATACTCCTTCACTACTGGCCGCCTATACACCCCCACCACCTCCCCTCTCTCTCCCCAAGGTGTGGAAGCAGCAAATCACTCACCCGCCATAGCGTGCGTCCATATCAAGCACGTTCCGCACGCCCTCCCAGTTGATCCCAAGCCCATCCACGTAGTGCCGCACCACCCGCTCCCAATGCCCCACATCGTGTTGATACTCCTTCACTACCGGCCGCCCATACACCCCCACCACCTCCCCTCCTCTCTCCTCCCCTCCCTCCTCCCCTCCTACCCTCCCGCTCTCCTCCCCTCCCGCCTCCTCTCTTATCTTTCTCCCCTTCCCTCTCCCCAACCACCCTGGAACCGCAGTCAACCGCTCTTCACCCTCCGCCGGCCACGCGCCGCCCCTCTCCTCCTTCCCGGACGGCACTGGATGCAGACATGCCTGCATGGGGATGTACCACGCCGCATCCGCGTTGTCCTGTAGCGGGCACATGGGCGGCAGGGCGCCGGCCGGCCGGGCGGCGTAGCAGTCGTTGCTGGTCGGCTTCTGCCACACGGCTACCCCGATGCCGAACCCGTGGCTGATCTTCTTACCCACGCGCTTCCAGCACATGCTGGCTGTGAGATTCGACATGGCTGGGAAGGGGGAGGTGGGGAGCGTTGAGGGGGAGATGGGGGGAGATGGGGGAAGGGAGAGGTGGGGTATGTGGGGGTGTCTGCCACACGGCTACCCCAATGCTGAACCCGTGGCTGATCTTCTTGCCGACACGTTTCCAGCACATGCTGGTGGTGAGATTTGTCATGGCTGGTGGTGATGGCGGGGGAGGGAAGACACGTGGGTAAGGGGGGGGAGAAGGGTTCATGCTGATGCCAAACCCATGGCTGATCTTCTTTCACACGCGCTTCCAGCACATGCTGGCTGTGAGGTTTGTCATGGCTGGGAATGGGAGTGGACAGAAGGTGGGAGACGGGGGGTGGGATAGGGAAGGGAGAGGAGGGGCTTGGTCTGGACTTCTGCCACATGGCTACCCCGATGCCGAACCCGTGGCTGATCTTCTTACCCACCCGCTTCCAGCACATGCTGGCTGTGAGATTCGACATGGCTGGATAATGGAGGGGAGGTGGGGGAGCGTCGAGGGAAGAGAGGGGTGGGATGGGGGGAGAAGGGGGAAAGGAGAGGTGGGGTATGTGGAGTGGGGGTGTCTGCCACACGGCTACCCCAATGCTGAACCCGTGGCTGATCATCTTGCCGACACGTTTCCAGCACATGCTGGTGGTGAGGTTTGTCATGGCTGGATAATGGAGGGGGGATGAGAAGACAAGTGGGTAGTGGGGGAAAAGGTCTCATCCCGATGCCAAACCCGTGGCTGATCGTCTTACCCACCCGCTTCCAGCACATGCTGGTGGTGAGGTTAGTCATGGCTGGATAAAGTTGGGACAGAGAGAGGGAGAAGTTGGGAGAAGAGTGGGGAAGAATGGGACATGTGTGTCTGTGCAATGGCGAACCCGTGGCTGATCTTCTTACCCAGCTGCCTTCAGCACGCACATGCTTACTTACAGTGCGATTCGACATGCTCGAAACGTGCATTACCACATCTCAGTGTGCATTACACAAAGCGATGACTTTTGAGTCGACTCAAAAGTCACCTCATGCTCGAAACCACATCTCAGTGTGCATTACACCTTCTCAACGTCCTCTCACCTTTCCAACCGCCTCTCGATGTTTCGACCGCTTCTCACCTGCCCTTTTTCCTTCGTCATCAGTGCCCTTGGCAGCACACTCCTTGCACACGGGGGTGGCTGACCAGATGAAGTAAACCCAATCCAAATAACACCATCTGAAACCGCATGTCACCGCACACCACACCTTCCTAACCGCTTCTCACCTGTCCATATCCCCTCGTCATCAGTGCCCTTGGCAGAGCAATCGTTGCACACGGGAGTGGACCAGGTGAAGTAGCCACCCAGGCTAAGACAATCAGGAACCATACGTCACCGTACACCACCCCTTTCCAACCGCTTCTCACCTGCCCAAATCCCTTCGTCATCAGTGCCCTTGGCGGCACACTCCTTGCACACAGGGGTTGCCGACCAGATGAAGTAGCCTCCTGGCCGGAGCAGCCGGTTCACCTCCAATAGCAGCTTGCCACCTGTACAGGTGAGATGGGGAAAGAGGGCAAAAATCGAGTAATTTGTAAGCAAGAAATCAGAGTAGTGGAGTCTAGCGGTTTGGGGGAATTTAGGGGATTTTGGCTCTGTGGGAGTTTACAAAATTCTGGTGTAGGGCGGGCCTAGGGGGGTTCGGTTTGGGGGGGATTTGGGGGGATTTGTTTAAAAAAACAACCGGGTGCTTACCCTCTGCGTGCCAGGGCACGCGGCAGCGGGCGCAGTGGAGAGCATCAAGCACGTTGGAGGGGAGCGGCTGCATCTGCGTCCCCATCACCCCCACCAGCGCCAGCACACCCAGTTTCAGGGTTTCGGGTTAAGGGTTTGAAGGGATTTCAGTGGGGTTATGTGGAATTTGGTGTGAGGAATTCGAGTGCTTACCCTCTGCATGCCAGGGCATGCGGCAGCGGGCACAGTGCAGAGCGTCAAGCACGTTGGAGGGGAGGGGTTGCCCAGTTCAGAGTTTTGGAGTGATGGTTTTGATGGTCTCGATGCCTGCCCAGCGGGCGCAGTGCAGAGCGTCCAGCACGTTGGAGGGGAGTGGCTGCCTCTTCGTCCCCATCACCCCCACCAGCGCCGGCACACAGATCTCAGGAGATTTGGGGTGACGGTTTCAACGGGTTCTGAGGAGCTTAGAGTGGTTGAGGGGGGTTTCAGCAACAGGAAACTTGGTGCTTACCCTCTGCGTGCCACGGCACGCGGCAGCGGGCGCAGTGGAGAGCGTCTAGCGCGTTGGAGGGGAGGGGCTGCCTCTGCGTCCCCATCACTCCCACCAGCGCCGGCACACCCCGCTCTAAAGCGAACTGAACCTGCAACATGTGAACGCCCCAGAGTGAAATAAGCACAAACGAAAGCCAGGAAATGAGGTGACGTTTGAGTCGACTCAGACGAGCTGCCTCTGCGTTCCCATCACCCCCACCAGCGCCGGCACTCCTCGCTCTAAAGCAAACTGAACCTGCAACCCGTAATCAGTCCAGGGCGAAAGCAACACGAACAGGAACAATAGTACTTACGTAATGCTGCAGGGGAAAGTGAAGGGCTAACAGCAGGGCGCTGAGTACACAGCTGAGCGGACAGCAGAGGACACAGGATAGCACACTGCAGCAAACACCTCACCGCACCTGTGCTGCGTGCGCATCCTGGGGTGCTACAGACAAGAAGCAGATGGCGAGAGATGAGTTTTGAGGTGACTTTTGAGTCGACTCAAAAGTCACCTCACCGCACCTGTGCTGCGTGCGCATCCTGGGGTGCTACATACAAGAAGCAGATGGCGAGAGATGAGTTTTGAGGTGACTTTTGAGTCGACTCAAAAGTCACCTCACCGCACCTGTGCTGCGTGCGCATCCTGGGGTGCTACATACAAGAAGCAGATGGCGAGAGATGAGTTTTGAGGTGACTTTTGAGTCGAGGTGACTTTTTGAGTCGAGGTGACTTTTGAGTCGAGGTGACTTATGAGTCGAGGTGACTTTTGAGTCGACTCAAAAGTCACCTCGCATCCTGGGGTGCTACATACAAGAAGCAGATGGCTAGAGATGAGTTTTGAGACGTCTCAAAAGTAGATAAGACTACTTTAGTCGATTCAACAATGGCAATTTGAACCGTACCACACCGCACCTGTGCTTTGTGCTCGTCCCGGGGCGCTACAGACAAGACGCGCGTGTGGAAGGCGTCGAGGTACGCGCCGAAACTTGCCACCCCACAGCCCATGTCCAGCATGGCTCGGATGCGCTTGCCGAAGGACAGGAATGGGAAGACCTAGAGGGGGAGACGGAGACAGAGTTTGGATGGTGTGGAGAGTGGTCAGCAGGAAGGGAAAGGTGAGAATACGACAGGCACATGCCACACTTGCCACCCCACAGCCCATGTCCAGCATGGCTCAGATGCGCTTGCCGAAGGACAGGAAGGGGAAGACCTGGAGGGGAAGATGCGTGGGGAGGGGAGGGGAGGGGTTTGGAGAGATGAGCAGAGGAGGGGGTTGTGAGAATGGGTGGTAAGCATTTAGACAGACACCCCACAGCCCGTGTCCAGCGTGGCTCGAATGCGGCTGCCAAAGGACAGGAAGGGAAAGACCTGGAGGGGAAGACCTGGAGGGGAAGACCTGGAGGGGAAGACCTGGAGGGGAAGACCTGGAGGGGAAGACCTGGAGAGGAAGATGGGCGAGTTGGGGAGTTGGATGGGTTATGCGGTGAGAAGAGAGGAGGGCAGGTGGGTATACGCTGAAATACGCCAGCACCAGTCGACAGCACCACAGCTAGTGTCCATCATCATTCGGATATGCTTGGCACAGGACAAGAGCTTCACTTTTTGCATTGCCACAGGACAAAAATGGAAGCTCAGCTCATTCCCTTCTTCTCCTCTCTTCGCTCCTCTTGACTTCTATTCTCTCTCCTCTCCTCTCCTCTCCTCTCCTCTCTCCTGTCCTTTCCTCTTTCATCTGTTCCATCCTCTTGCCTCTCTATGTACTCGCTAATAGAAACTCCGCGTTCATCTTTTGCGGCCGGGAATGTATTCAGTGGAGCCATACTTCAACTGCTACTCTCTTTGCTGCACTCTTATCGGTACACTCTGCTCATGCTGTACTCGTTATAAGCAACGCCTTACCCACCTGTAGCCAGGCGATGTACTCAGTGACGCCTTGCTAAAACTGTGAATTACCATGAACTGTACGTACTCGTTATTAACAGCCCCTTGCGCACCTCCTGTAGCCAGGTGATGTACTTAGTGACGCCGTACTTGAACTGTGTCCCGCCACCCGGGAATATGAACCTATCGCCCTCAGGCTTGATCCAGTTCTGATCCGCCTTGTAGTTTGCGAGCTGCGTGTGCGGCACATTGGCGAACCATATCTGGAGGAGAGGAGAGGAGAGTGATGGGGAGAATGAGAGGGGAATATGAATCTGTCCCCCTCGGGCTTTATCCAGTTCTGATCCGCCTTGTAGTTCGCGAGCTGCGTGTGCGGCACATTGCGAACCATATCTGTTGGTGGGGAAGGGATGGGGAGAATGGAAATTCGAAGGAGCGACTGAGGGGAAGAGGAGAGAGTGTTGAGGGTTGGAATGGGAGCTGAGCCGCTCGTGCGCTACGTTGGCGAACCAAATTAGGTAGGGGAGGGGGGAGGGGTGGGAATGAGCATGAAAGAGGATGAGAGAGACTGAGAGTCCGGCTGGGAAGGAGTGCTTCGCCGACTTGCCCTCTCTATTCACGCCCCTTCCCTTCTCACACGCTTACCCACCTGGTCCCTCGACTCGGGCCAGTTGACGTGCGCCTTGTACCCCTCGGGCAGCGGCAGCAGGCAGCGCAGCACGCCGTCTTTCCCGGGGCAATGCCGCTCCCGATGCTCGTAGTGGCTCGTCGACTTGAGTGCCTTGATCGCAGCCTCGTTCTCCAGGCACGGGATGAAATCTGGACCCTCCGTTTGGCACAGCGGGAACACGGGCGCTGAAATCTGCAGATTGAAGGGCAGGGCGGGGCCGGAAACGGATGACTGGGGGGGTAAAAGGAGAAGGTGTCGAAGTTTCTGAAACCGGACATAGGCGACACGTTTCTGACTGAGTCAAACTAGGAGAAACGGAAAACGTCAAATGTGTGAGTTAACGTCCGTGAATCCTCGTCTACCACGTCATGGTAACAACAGACAGAGTTTCGAGACGGGTGGCGGAATGCGGTCGCACCTTATCTTCCGCTGCTTCCGCCTCCAATGCGTGAGGGCCGTTCACGAAGCCCTGTGTGCGGAAGGGGCAGGGTTGTGGGGGGAATGGAGAAACGGCGGAAGGGTCAGGGTTGAGTGGCGAATGGGGAATGGGGGAAGGGTCAGGGTTGTGGGTGAGATGGAGAGACAGGGTTGAGGGGCGAATGGGGAGGGGACGGGGAAAGGGTCCGGGTTGTTGGGGGAAAGGGGAGACCGAGGAAGGGCCGGGAACGATAGCTGATCCGAGAGGGCAAACGGGGGACCTAAACAAGGAGGATAGTACCGCCATTGACAAAAACAAAACGGAAAAACCAACTCGGCATACAGTGAACGATTGCGCGGGTTCCATCGTGTCGGGGTCGGCCGTCTCCGTGACGTCATCTTCCAACAATTCCATCTCCACCGTTACACCTGACGACCGCTGCGGGTTGACCGCTACACTTGCCGGCTGACGGTCTACCAGTGACGTGACGACAACCGTCGACTCTATCTGCACGCAAGACGACCAGGGCGGAAATTTCCGCAAGGGAAAGGGAACTGGATTTGAGTGACCGACACGGGGACCCAGCCATCCATACCACTTGGTACCGCAGAGACTGACGCTAATGACTCTCTCTAGTTCGAATCGACTTGAAGATTAGCCGGCATTCGGTCCCGCTAGAACGACACATCTACACATTCCTAAGCGAACAAGGACGGCTTGTGACACATCCCTCCCTAATGCCTGCTGCGACCTCTTATTCCGCTCAAGAGCTATTTTCGCCCTATAAATTTTGCTACCACTCCCAGAAACATACGCAAGCCGGATAAACTATTCGCGAATCCAACGAGTTTTTCATGATGCTTCGACAGTCGCGACGGGACCCTCGTGGACTTGAGATGTAAAACATTAGAGTTGAAACAATCTGGAAAATAAACTCAACAAGATGCATATATCTTTCGCTCAAGATATTCGCGCGCGGCTGGAGAATGGTAACTAGGTACCTGTGATCTTCCTGGCGCCAGGAAGAGCCAGGCGGCTAGCAGGCACATGACGGCAAAAGCTGCCGTCGTGCAAACGGTGTTAACGACTTCCGGCGACCATGGCCGTTTTCCCACTACGGTCGGCAACCGTGCGATTCGCGTGGTCCACGTCAGCCTAACTGAATCGAACGGCTTCGCGACAAGAGACGCCATGAACGAAGTCCGGTCACGCTTCTTACTGGTTGTATCGCTACTAGGCTCAAGGCGTGCGCGACGCCTGCCGTTGAATTCTTTAGAAAACTGGAACATATCGGCTGCTTTAGTATGGAGAGGTAGGTAACTATTATGTCTGGTTCCCAGCAATCTAGGCTTTCGAAGCAACGGCTGTGGGTGTCGGAAGCCGCACAGGGACACCCGTGTCTGCCCTACAAACGAGCGTGCAACTACGAGGAGATCCTATTTTCTTGACTGCGGTTCGGACATCAGAATGCTGTCACGGAAAACGATCGTCTCGGTGGGACATGTACGTGGATATATTTGGAGCAATGGGAGGACATGGATGACACCGTACACCAGGGTGGAACAAACGGAGGGGGAAGGACAATGGGAGGAAGAATGTCTAGGGCGCGTCGGAGCCTAGTTGACGTCAGCGAGCGGTCAAGCAAGGCTCGAGGTTGCCCGGATAAACCTCGAGAGTATCACGGCGAAACGAAAATGAAGACTAACACACAAATTCCCGTCCTCCGGAAGAAAAAAACATTCTAGCTGCAGCCTGCTTGGCTGGCAATCATCCGAGGTTACCCGTCCGCTAGTTGGCCGCGCGTCACGCATCAACGTGACACGACGCGCCGGTTCCAGCACTCCAGGGACCATCGACTGTACAGTCGCCGCACCAAAACAGGCTTGGGGGACGGGTGAGGTAAGGGGATCCAGGCCAGGCGGTTTGGTTGGGGAAAAAGTTGCTGTGCAGAGGAGTCGTTGGTATGGGAGCGAGTCGTCGAGGGCCGAGGCGCTGTATTGTGACATTGAGATGAACGGTGGACATTTGGCCAAGGGAAATGTCTCAGCACAAAACTCGAGCCGCCGTGTTTAATGGCAACATCTGAAGATGTCGAACAATAAAGAAAGTGTTTAAATAATACTTACGACATGTCAGGGTGGCCGAGTGGTCTAAGGCGCCGCACTCAAGTTGCGGTCTCGAAAGAGGCACGGGTTCGAACCCCGTCCCTGACACACATCCACGTCACTTTTCGCGCCTCACATGGTGGTGACACCAAGTTGACGTGCTCACGTTACCATCACCCATGAGTTTGTGGCTCCGCGGTGCGATGCAAAGCATTGCTTTTCTATCCCCGGCTCGTTGAATCCAAAACACCGAATTATAAAGAAACAGCAGGCAGCCTTTTATCGTAGGTAGATTTATCACTGCTGCGATCACATCTGGCGACGGCATTTCCCAGCACCAGCCTCTAGATTTATCGGCTTCTCCGATCACATCTGGCAGAGTTTCTAGCTCTATGGGTCCTAGATTTCAGTTTCTCTTGCAACTTGTTGCCGCGCGCCGGGTATTTATGCATCGGCTAGACGATTCCGGCAACCTCTAGGCTTGGCAGCTTCGATTCTGAGCTAACTTCAGAGGCGGCAAACATCCTTACGTCACAGTCTGCCAGTCGATTCAAAAGTAATGCTGGGAAGACTGTTCGCGCCTAGAGCAACCAGTCCGCCCATTCTCGCTTGTTGCACGCGCCTAGACGGTTGCGCGCACTTGTTGCGCGCTCCGTATGCCACATCGTGAGCGCCGCTTCCAGCCAATGGCATCCTTCCACGCGGCTGCTCGGTCGGCGCGCTTCGCCAACAACGCGCGCGCCGCGGACCAGCCAAGAGCGAGATCCGGCGCGAATCAGGCGACGACACTCCTCGTAGCCACCTCTCGTAAGTCTGCCAAGTCGCCTGAAACGACTTCTGAGACGTCTCAAACGGCGGACCCGCCAAGCGCGAGATCCGGCGCGAATCCAGCCCTGAAACTCCTCATAGCCTCTCGTAAGCCGCGTAAGACGTCTCTAAACCTTCGTAGATCGCCTAAGTCGCCTGAAGCGCAGCGGAGAGCGCGGTGGCGCCACGAGCCACAGCAGCAGCAGCAGCAGCAGCAACAGGGAGAGCAGGGGGAGCAGCAACAACCGGGCGAGGGGGCTATAAGTCAGAGCTCGCCCGAGCAGGGAATGAAGCCGCCGGTTCTGAAGCGCCTCGGACAAACCCAGCGGCAGAGGAGCAGGCAGCAGCAGTTTGAGCTGCGGATTTTCTGACAGACGAGTGAGCCGACAGATGTGTCATGTGCATCCCATAGGTGTGGGATCCGAAGTTCCCGCCTCGTCATCGCACCGTGTCACGTGGGAGACGGAGGCATGGCAACCCACACACGAGGAGGAAACGCGGCGTCTGACGCGCGAGGAGGAGATTAAGTACACGCGGGCCGTGCAGGATCTGCTGAGATTAAGGAGGTCGCGAGAGCGGTGTGGCGCGGTTGAGTTGTGTTCGTTTCCGGATTCGCAGCACGTGGCCGTGTCTGCTGATACGGCTTATGAGAAGAGAGAGGGAGGAGTGGGAGAGGGAGGGGAGGGGAAGGGAGGGGATGGGAAAACTACTGGATGCGAATGGTGGGATGGTGGTGGGTCTGGCGCAGAGATATGCGAGCAGGAGAGTGACTGTGGGGAACCTGATCGTGGTAAGATGTGACTATAACGAACGAAGGGTGATTACATTTCAGGTGATTGAGGTGAGGAGTTGCATGTAAAGGGATGGGATGGTCGTTGGTCTGGTGCAGGGATACAGGAGGAGGAAGTGACTTTCAGAATGTTCATCACGGTTAGAGGTGACTATAGTGAAGATTCAGGTGAGGGTATATATTAGTGAGCAGAATGATACATTTTGTATGGTCGATTTGTTTGCAGCGAGATGAGATGTTAGGTGGGTTTATTGTTATTTGTGCTGTCGTCATTGTTGTTCATCAGGTTTAAAGTCACTCTTTGTCCCTAAAATATTGTCTGTTTTTATGTTGTATGCTTTGTCTCGTCACTGCAACAGGCGGGATACGGGGGGCTTATAGAGGGGATAAAGAGATTCAATCCTGACCGTGGATTCCGGCTCTCCACGTACTGCTATTGGTGGATCCGACACAGCATCATCCAATCAGCCGTGGACCAATCTTCCATAATCAAGCTCCCTGTGAGTGCCACATGGCACATACATGCACGTGGCACATACATACACGTGGGACATGCATACACGTGGCACATACATACACGTGGGACATGCATACACGTGGCACATACATACACGTGGGACATGCATACACGTGGCACATACATACACGTGGGACATGCATACACGTGGCACATACATACACGTGGGACATGCATACACGTGGCACATACATACACGTGGGACATGCATACACGTGGCACATACATACACGTGGGACATGCATACACGTGGCACATACATACACGTGGGACATGCATACACGTGGCACATACATACACGTGGGACATGCATACACGTGGCACATACATACACGTGGGACATGCATACACGTGGCACATACATACACGTGGGACATGCATACACGTGGCACATACATACACGTGGGACATGCATACACGTGGCACATACATACACGTGGGACATGCATACACGTGGCACATACATACACGTGGGACATGCATACACGTGGCACATACATACACGTGGGACATACATACACGTGGGACATGCATACACGTGGCACATACATACACGTGGGACATGCATACACGTGGCACATACATACACGTGGGACATGCATACACGTGGGACATGCATACACGTGGCACATACATACACGTGGGACATGCATACACGTGGCACATACATACACGTGGCACATACATACACGTGGGACATGCATACACGTGGCACATACATACACGTGGGACATGCATACACGTGGCACATACATACACGTGGGACATGCATACACGTGGCACATACATACACGTGGGACATGCATACACGTGGCACATACATACACGTGGGACATGCATACACGTGGCACATACATACACGTGGGACATGCATACACGTGGCACATACATACACGTGGGACATGCATACACGTGGCACATACATACACGTGGGACATGCATACACGTGGCACATACATACACGTGGGACATGCATACACGTGGCACATACATACACGTGGGACATGCATACACGTGGCACATACATACACGTGGGACATGCATACACGTGGCACATACATACACGTGGGACATGCATACACGTGGCACATACATACACGTGGGACATGCATACACGTGGCACATACATACACGTGGGACATGCATACACGTGGCACATACATACACGTGGGACATGCATACACGTGGCACATACATACACGTGGGACATGCATACACGTGGCACATACATACACGTGGGACATGCATACACGTGGCACATACATACACGTGGGACATGCATACACGTGGCACATACATACACGTGGGACATGCATACACGTGGCACATACATACACGTGGGACATGCATACACGTGGCACATACATACACGTGGGACATGCATACACGTGGCACATACATACACGTGGGACATGCATACACGTGGCACATACATACATACTGGAACATGCATACACGTGGCACATACATACATACTGGAACATGCATACACGTGGCACATACATACACGTGGGACATGCATACACGTGGCACATACATACACGTGGGACATGCATACACGTGGCACATACATACACGTGGGACATGCATACACGTGGCACATACATACACGTGGGACATGCATACACGTGGCACATACATACACGTGGGACATGCATACACGTGGCACATACATACACGTGGGACATGCATACACGTGGGACATGCATACACGTGGCACATACATACACGTGGGACATGCATACACGTGGCACATACATACACGTGGGACATGCATACACGTGGCACATACATACACGTGGGACATGCATACACGTGGCACATACATACACGTGGGACATGCATACACGTGGCACATACATACACGTGGGACATGCATACACGTGGCACATACATACACGTGGGACATGCATACACGTGGCACATACATACACGTGGGACATGCATACACGTGGCACATACATACACGTGGGACATGCATACACGTGGCACATACATACACGTGGGACATGCATACACGTGGCACATACATACACGTGGGACATGCATACACGTGGCACATACATACACGTGGGACATGCATACACGTGGCACATACATACACGTGGGACATGCATACACGTGGCACATACATACACGTGGGACATGCATACACGTGGCACATACATACACGTGGGACATGCATACACGTGGCACATACATACACGTGGGACATGCATACACGTGGCACATACATACACGTGGGACATGCATACACGTGGCACATACATACACGTGGGACATGCATACACGTGGCACATACATACACGTGGGACATGCATACACGTGGCACATACATACACGTGGGACATGCATACACGTGGCACATACATACACGTGGGACATGCATACACGTGGCACATACATACACGTGGGACATGCATACACGTGGCACATACATACACGTGGGACATGCATACACGTGGCACATACATACACGTGGGACATGCATACACGTGGCACATACATACACGTGGGACATGCATACACGTGGCACATACATACACGTGGGACATGCATACACGTGGCACATACATACACGTGGGACATGCATACACGTGGCACATACATACACGTGGGACATACATACACGTGGGACATGCATACACGTGGGACATGCATACACGTGGCACATACATACACGTGGGACATGCATACACGTGGCACATACATACACGTGGGACATGCATACACGTGGGACATGCATACACGTGGCACATACATACACGTGGGACATGCATACACGTGGCACATACATACACGTGGGACATGCATACACGTGGCACATACATACACGTGGCACATGCATACACGTGGCACATACATACACGTGGGACATGCATACACGTGGCACATACATACACGTGGGACATGCATACACGTGGCACATACATACACGTGGGACATACATACACGTGGGACATGCATACACGTGGGACATGCATACACGTGGCACATACATACACGTGGGACATGCATACACGTGGCACATACATACACGTGGGACATGCATACACGTGGCACATACATACACGTGGGACATGCATACACGTGGCACATACATACACGTGGGACATGCATACACGTGGCACATACATACACGTGGGACATGCATACACGTGGCACATACATACACGTGGCACATGCATACACGTGGCACATACATACACGTGGGACATGCATACACGTGGCACATACATACACGTGGGACATGCATACACGTGGCACATACATACACGTGGGACATGCATACACGTGGCACATACATACACGTGGGACATGCATACACGTGGCACATACATACACGTGGGACATGCATACACGTGGCACATACATACACGTGGGACATGCATACACGTGGCACATACATACACGTGGGACATGCATACACGTGGCACATACATACACGTGGGACATGCATACACGTGGCACATACATACACGTGGGACATGCATACACGTGGCACATACATACACGTGGGACATGCATACACGTGGCACATACATACACGTGGGACATGCATACACGTGGCACATACATACACGTGGGACATGCATACACGTGGCACATACATACACGTGGGACATGCATACACGTGGCACATACATACATACTGGAACATGCATACACGTGGCACATACATACACGTGGGACATGCATACACGTGGCACATACATACACGTGGGACATGCATACACGTGGCACATACATACACGTGGGACATGCATACACGTGGCACATACATACACGTGGGACATGCATACACGTGGGACATGCATACACGTGGCACATACATACACGTGGGACATGCATACACGTGGCACATACATACACGTGGGACATGCATACACGTGGCACATACATACACGTGGGACATGCATACACGTGGCACATACATACACGTGGGACATGCATACACGTGGCACATACATACACGTGGGACATGCATACACGTGGCACATACATACACGTGGGACATGCATACACGTGGCACATACATACACGTGGGACATGCATACACGTGGCACATACATACACGTGGGACATGCATACACGTGGCACATACATACACGTGGGACATGCATACACGTGGCACATACATACACGTGGGACATGCATACACGTGGCACATACATACACGTGGGACATGCATACACGTGGCACATACATACACGTGGGACATGCATACACGTGGCACATACATACACGTGGGACATGCATACACGTGGCACATACATACACGTGGGACATGCATACACGTGGCACATACATACACGTGGGACATGCATACACGTGGCACATACATACACGTGGGACATGCATACACGTGGCACATACATACACGTGGGACATGCATACACGTGGCACATACATACACGTGGGACATGCATACACGTGGCACATACATACACGTGGGACATGCATACACGTGGCACATACATACACGTGGGACATGCATACACGTGGCACATACATACACGTGGGACATGCATACACGTGGCACATACATACACGTGGGACATGCATACACGTGGCACATACATACACGTGGGACATGCATACACGTGGCACATACATACACGTGGGACATGCATACACGTGGCACATACATACACGTGGGACATGCATACACGTGGCACATACATACACGTGGGACATGCATACACGTGGCACATACATACACGTGGGACATGCATACACGTGGCACATACATACACGTGGGACATGCATACACGTGGCACATACATACACGTGGGACATGCATACACGTGGCACATACATACACGTGGGACATGCATACACGTGGCACATACATACACGTGGGACATGCATACACGTGGCACATACATACACGTGGGACATGCATACACGTGGCACATACATACACGTGGGACATGCATACACGTGGCACATACATACACGTGGGACATGCATACACGTGGCACATACATACACGTGGGACATGCATACACGTGGCACATACATACACGTGGGACATGCATACACGTGGCACATACATACACGTGGGACATGCATACACGTGGCACATACATACACGTGGGACATGCATACACGTGGCACATACATACACGTGGGACATGCATACACGTGGCACATACATACACGTGGGACATGCATACACGTGGCACATACATACACGTGGGACATGCATACACGTGGCACATACATACACGTGGGACATGCATACACGTGGCACATACATACACGTGGGACATGCATACACGTGGCACATACATACACGTGGGACATGCATACACGTGGCACATACATACACGTGGGACATGCATACACGTGGCACATACATACACGTGGGACATGCATACACGTGGCACATACATACACGTGGGACATGCATACACGTGGCACATACATACACTGGAACATGCATACACGTGGCACATACATACACGTGGGACATGCATACACGTGGCACATACATACACGTGGGACATGCATACACGTGGCACATACATACATACTGGAACATGCATACACGTGGCACATACATACACGTGGGACATGCATACACGTGGCACATACATACACGTGGGACATGCATACACGTGGCACATACATACACGTGGGACATGCATACACGTGGCACATACATACACGTGGGACATGCATACACGTGGCACATACATACACGTGGGACATGCATACACGTGGCACATACATACACGTGGGACATGCATACACGTGGCACATACATACACGTGGGACATGCATACACGTGGCACATACATACACGTGGGACATGCATACACGTGGCACATACATACACGTGGGACATGCATACACGTGGCACATACATACACGTGGGACATGCATACACGTGGCACATACATACACGTGGGACATGCATACACGTGGCACATACATACACGTGGGACATGCATACACGTGGCACATACATACACGTGGGACATGCATACACGTGGCACATACATACACGTGGGACATGCATACACGTGGCACATACATACACGTGGGACATGCATACACGTGGCACATACATACACGTGGGACATGCATACACGTGGCACATACATACACGTGGGACATGCATACACGTGGCACATACATACACGTGGGACATGCATACACGTGGCACATACATACACGTGGGACATGCATACACGTGGCACATACATACACGTGGGACATGCATACACGTGGCACATACATACACGTGGGACATGCATACACGTGGCACATACATACACGTGGGACATGCATACACGTGGCACATACATACACGTGGGACATGCATACACGTGGCACATACATACACGTGGGACATGCATACACGTGGCACATACATACACGTGGGACATGCATACACGTGGCACATACATACACGTGGGACATGCATACACGTGGCACATACATACACGTGGGACATGCATACACGTGGCACATACATACACGTGGGACATGCATACACGTGGCACATACATACACGTGGGACATGCATACACGTGGCACATACATACACGTGGGACATGCATACACGTGGCACATACATACACGTGGGACATGCATACACGTGGCACATACATACACGTGGGACATGCATACACGTGGCACATACATACACGTGGGACATGCATACACGTGGCACATACATACACGTGGGACATGCATACACGTGGCACATACATACACGTGGGACATGCATACACGTGGCACATACATACACGTGGGACATGCACATGTCCTTGACCACATGCCATAATCCTTTCACATACCCATTTGGACGTCGCTGGTTCATTCCTTGCCTTCCCATTGACACCTCAGCTTTTCGCGTCATGTTCAATAAGGTTCAATAAGGTTCGATAAGGTTCAATAAGGTTCAATAAGGTTCAATAAGGTTCAATAAGGTTCAATAAGGTTCAATAAGGTTCCTGCCCCTCTCCCCCTTTTCCATCCCGCGCTCTCCCTTGCCCTTGTTTTCCCCTTCACCAACTCACCCTCTCAGATTTCCCTCCTTCCAATCCCCCTCCTCCTCCCTCCAGGCGCACTTGTACTGTCAGCAACATGCTCGCCTGCCATCAACGCGCACATCCATTCCCCCATTTTCCCCTTTCCCCCCGTTCTCCTCTTTTCCCTGTCTTGTTGCCCCCCTCCTTTCCATCGCTCTCTCTCCATTTGCCTGCCTTTCCCTCTTCGTCTACTCATCCTCCCACAATTTTCTTTCCATCCAATTCCCTGGTTCCAATCCCCTTCCTCCCTTCAGGCGTACATGCACCGTCAGCACATGCTCGCCCGCCGGCGCCCCGCACCGCCATCCACATCAGCACCGCCGTCCACGTCAGCACCACCGGTGGAGTCAAAGCAGAAGCGCGGACTCACCCCAGGATCTGTGCGCTCTCCTCGGTCTTTGGAAGGGGACGTGGGGACAGGGGAGAGTCTTGGGGTGAGTGTGTGAGACATAGGTCATGTTCATTGAGTGTACAAGCGTGTTCCATAGCCTTGAGCTTACCATGCACCATGCACCATGCATTATGTACCAGTACCACGCACCATGCACCACGCACCATGCACCATGCACCATGCACCATGCACCATGCACCACGCACCACGCACCATGCACCATGCACCATGCACCATGCACCTTATACCATGCACCATGTAACATGCGTCATGCTTCCTGGTCTATAATCCTGCCCCTGTAAAGCAAATCGCCCTTCTGCTTTCATGATCCACCGTCCAATTCATCACGTTCAGCCCACCTTCCCCTCGTCCCCCAACTTCCCCCACCTCACTCAACTCCCCCCATTGAACTCCCCACCTTCCCCCTTCCCCCCCCTCCTCCAGCCCACCATCCCTGATCCCGCTATAGAGTGCCTCGGGACTCGTTACATGCAGCATGAGCTCCAGGGCGCATTGAAACAAGCCATTCTCGGGCTCTCACACCAAGAGTGGCCGTAATCTCCCCCCCTCCCCCCAATCCCCCTCCTCCAGTCCACCATCCCCGACCCAGCTATTGAGTGCTCTGAGACGCGCTACATGCAGCAGGAGGTGCAGGGAGCGCTGAGGCAAGCCATTCTCGGGCTCTCACCCAAAGAGCGAGCCATCATTCAACTCAGATTCGACCTGCCAGAATCTCTTCTGGAAGATTGCCGCCCGGCAAATTATCTCCTCAAAGGTTGCCGCCGGGCTGATCCTCTCCTCAAAGATTCGCTCCAGACGGATGGCTGCTCGGCTGATTGCAACTGTGGGGGCAATGGGCTTGGGGGCGGCGCCGGGCAGCAACAGGGGCAGCAAATTATCGTGGGTTGTGTTAAGCAAGAGGGGGGGCATGGTGAGATGCGGAAGACCGTGCAGGAGGTGGGGGTGATGGTGGGGTTGACTGGAGGACGGGTGCAGCAGATACAAACAGCAGGGTTGGGTAAGATGAGGAGGAGCATGACAGGTTGGGAGGGGTATGTGCATATGTGGGGGAATTGAGAGGGGTGCAGTGGGATGTGGAGTGAGGTGTGCAGTTGGTTTTTGCGGGGAGGCGTGCAGTGTGTGCAAACATTGGATTACCGTATGCTGTTCATATTGTTCCTATCCCATCTATAGGCTTTTTGTACCTACGTCTCTACAATGACAGCTCAACTCGATATGTCTTCATGTCATACCTAGAATTAGAATATACAGCAGAAATATTTGGAGTACACAAGGCCAACAGGACACTAGTGCGTGGCAACTAGTGAAAGACACGGACGATGGGAGGTTCTATTTACTAGGCCAACGGTGGATGAGAACTTGAGAAGCTGGGGGGGTGGATGGATGGAAGGAGTGATCTTCGGTGATAGGGTGCGGGTAACAGTGGGTGATAGGAGCGGGTGATAGGAGTGCGTGGGTGCTGCCAGGCATCTGTGCTGACAGGGTTGGTGGGTGCAGGGTGGGTGTGGGATGGGTGCGGGATGGGTACGGGATGGGTGCGGGTGATAGGAGCGATGGTGGGCAAGTGGGATGCGCTCCAGGGATGGGTTTGCAGGTAGGATGTTGGGCAGCGGGATGGGTGTGGCTGATTGTGTGTGTGCTTGTGCCTGTGGCCCTATCTATTGCTTCTACTCCAGCTATGAGATGCCGCGTCAACCATCCCCTCTAGTGCTTGTGCTCGTGCGCGTGGTGCTCCTTCTCGTGCGCATACAGCTCCTCCTTGTGTGCCTTGTACGATGCAAACTCCTCAATCCAGACTCGTGCACTTTCCCCTGCCTCTTGTTGAAGCGGTCCCCTCCTCCCTCTAGTGCTTGTGCTCGTGCGCGTGGTGCTCCTTCTCATGCGCGTGCTGCTCCTCCTTACGTGCCTTGTCCGAAGCAAACTCCTCGATCCAGTCTCATGCTTCTCCTCTCTTCCAATGCTCCTTCTCCTCCCTGCTCTCCTTTGTGCCCCCCCTTTTCCACATCTAGTGCTTGTGCTCGTGCGCGTGCTGCTCCTCCTTATGCGCCTTGTCTGATGCAAACTCCTCAATCCAGTCCAGCGTGATGCTCTTGGGGCGCTCGATGGGGAAGCCCAGGGCACGGTCCCACACCAGCTGCAGGGAGGGGAAAGAGAAGGAATGCAAGCGGGTTAGATACAGTGATGGAATGGAATGTGTGTGTCCAGTCAAGGGCGATGCTCTTGGGGCGCTCGATGGGGAAGCCTAGGGCGCGATCCCACAAGAGCTGCATAGGGAGAGATGGGAGGGAAAGGAGGTAAGGGAGGAAGGGAAGAACAAGAAAGGATGTAGAAGTCTGTGATGGGATTTGTCTGTGTCCCAAAACCCGCTGCAGGGAGGGGAGAAGGGAAGAGTGTGGCAAGGCAAAACATAGTTGAATAGAATGCACCGTAAGGGGATAACATTGCAGGCAAGGGAGTGAACAGTTTTGGAGGTCAGTGTCTCAGTGACAACAACCCAACTGTGACCACACCTCAACTTCACCTGAGAGTAGCATAACTGTCCAACAAACCACCTGAGGAAGCACATGAGAGCAACAGACCCACCTGAGAGAGCACTCCCATGGCTCGTGAGACGCCAAAGAGCACGGTGTAGTAGCTGGAGGGAGGGGAGGGGGCAGAGAGGGGAAGAAGAGGCGGTGGGGAGAGAGAGGAAGTGGGGGGACAGAGAGGGGAGAAGAGTAAATTATGAGTCACCAAAAAATCCCCTTGAAAGGTGGGAAAGAGCAATGTGTAGAGGGGAGGGGGGGTGGGTGGGGAGTTTGGAAAGAGGAGAGGAAGTGGAGGGAAACAAAAGTTGGGGAAGAAAAGGTCGTTCAGAGACAGATGATATGACGAGCAGCACTGAGCAGCGTGCACGGTGCACAAGGGGGTGCAGCACTAAACGACAAACGGAGCCACCCACCTGGCTTCAGCGAGACATAGTGCTGCAGCAACACACACTAGACAACAGACAGGGCTTGGAACAGTAAAAGACAAGCTGAGCCACCCACCTGGCCTCGGTGAGCCCATAGTGCTGCAGCAGCACGCCACTGTGCGCGTCCACGTTGGGCCAGGGGTTCTTCACCTTGCCCGTCTCGAGGAGAATATGGGGCACCACCTCGTACAGGTTGGATACCTGCAGCAGAGAAAGGGGATCAGGTGGAATAAGGGAGGAAAGGGGATGAAGGGGCAGTGATGGTGCGAGCGTACAGGTTGGATACCTGCAGCAGAGAAAGGGGATCAGGTGGAATAAGGGAGGAAAGGGGATGAAGGGGCAGTGATGGTGCGAACGTACAGGTTGGATACCTGCAGTGAAGGGAGGCGAGAAGGTAAATGAGTAAGAAATGGGGAAAACGGCCCCAGTGATGCTGTGCGTGTGCTTGTTGGACGAGATTGGGCATAAACCAGAAAGAGGAACAGATTGGACATGATATATTTCATGACAGCAACTCTCGAGCTTGAATGTGGGATCATGGGGCACGTGCTTGATTGATAACTGGTGCTTGAGCGATAACTGGTGCTGGCAGCTGTAGCGCGGATCGGTCACCCTCAGAACCGCGTGGCCTTCCCCAGCACCACCTTGGGAACTCCAAATAGAAGAACTACGCACACACCAGCTTGCATGTGGGGTCATGCGGGAGGTGCTTCAGAGCAAACTGGCGCTAGCAGCTGTAGCGGGGGTCCGTCACCCTCAGCACTGCATGACCATACCCCGGCACCACCCCAGGAGCTCCAAAATTCAGAGCATCTCACTTACCAGCTTGACGGTCGGATCGTGCGGCAGGTGCTTGAGTGCGAACTGGCGCTGGCAGCTGTAGCGGGGGTCGGCCACCCTCAGCACCGCATGGCCATACCCCGGCACCACCTTACCGCTCTGCAGCGTGCGGCCATACCCCAGCACCACCTTGGGAACTCATGAGACAAGAATTACTCACCAGCTTGAAGGTGGGGTCGTGGGGCAGGTGCTTGAGCGCAAACTGGCGCTGGCAGCTGTAGCGCGGATCGGTCACCCGCAGCACAGCGTGGCCATAGCCCGGCACCACCTTGCCGCTCTGCAGCGTGCGCCACACAAAGTCCCTCAGCTCATCCTTGCCTGCTTCCTCCCCCACGTCTGCCTTGACTTCTTCCAACCACCGCAGCACCTCCTGTAATGGGGAAAGGTTGGGGGGCAGAGGGTGAAGTGGAGGTGGAAAGGAGAATGGAAGAGAAGAAGGGGACAGAGGGGGTGAGATGAGGGTGGGAGGTAGGTGAGCAAGATGGGCAGTCCAAGTGCTGCTGCTGCAACTAGGCTCGTCTATTGCAATGAGCCGTTTTAATTCCCACTGAATCATTGCATTTATGAGAAGGGCGGGTTGGAAGAGCACTGGTGACTTGCCTGATTAGCGAGGTGACTTTTGAGTCAACTCAGAAATCAAATCATGAGAAGGCCGGGTTGGAAGCGCACTGATGACTTGCCTGGTTAGCAAGGCCGTGGAGAGGACCCGCGAGACCGTTGAGGCCAGCAGCGAAGGAGAGGTAGGGATCGGAGAGGGCGCTGCCCACCTGTTGGGATGAAAGAGCAGTGAGGAAAGGAGAGGAGGGGAGGAGGAGGAGGGAGAAGGGGAAGAGAGTCGGGGGAACAGAGACAGGAAAGAGAGAAAGGGGAAAAGGAAAAAGGGGAGTTGAGGTCAGCAGCGAAAAGTGGTAGAGGTCAGGCAGTCAGGTCCGAGGAGAATGGGAAGAGAGAGAAAAGTGGTGGAGATGGGCCAGGAGGAGATGCTCAGGGTCAGGAGTCTACTGTGGTCAGGTGAGATTATGAGGAATTTACTTTTGAGGAGCCTCAAAAGTAGACTGAGGTGTGGTGAGATGATGAGGAGTTGAGGGGAGAGGAAGTTGGCGAGACAGTGCAGGTGGGGATGGGAGGGGGGCGCGTGGGGAGAGGGGGGCGAGGGGAAGAGTGGGCGAGTGGGCTGGGCACGACAATAAAAACGGTCATGACAGTTGCTCGCTGACGTGCTCTCACCAGGTGGGTGGCGTGCGCGCTCACGTTGCCTCCCTCGTGATCCCTGCTCGCCATGAGTCATGCACACACGAATGGACATATATGCACACGCACACATGCGCATGCACGCCCGCCCGCAAGCACACACACGCATGCATGCATGCACGCACAAACAATGTGCATGCGTGCACACACACGCACACATACACACACGGACACAAAGGCACACAGAAGGAAGGAGCATACACAGTTGATTACACACACATGCGATGCCATGACACGGAGGGCGAAGGGCAAAGAGTCTGGCAGGTGAACGTTCAGGGTTCAGAATAGAGAATGCACTCACGTGTGGATGGTGAGGTAGAGGCACATAAGGTCGTGGAAGTGCGGGACGGTGAAGCCCAGCACGTGTTCAGTTGAGACCGACAAGCAAAAGGCAGAGGGGGCACTCATATGTGTTCCAGGCTTCAGGTTACTAGATGAAGGGCAGGGCTCCAGAATAGGGGAAGCCACTCACGCGTGGATGGTGAGGTAGAGGCGCATGAGGTCGTGGAACTGCGGGTCATTGAATCCCAGCATGTGGGCGAAGTTGGCGGCGTAGTCAAGCTTTTCGTTGGGCGGAATGATCTTGCCGTCCTTGAAGGTGTGCCGGTAGATGTGCGCCGCTACCTGGTGGGGTTAGGGGTTTACGGGTTGGGGGAGTCGCAATGCAGTGAGGTGAATGGGAGGAGTTGGCGGCGTAGTCGAGCTTGCCGTTGGGCGGGATGATCTTGCCGTCCTTGAACGTGTGCCTGTAGACATGCGCCGCCACCTGGTGGGGTCAAGGAGAGACGTGGGGTTGAGGGAGAGACATGGAAAGGGGAGGGGCATCAATAAGAATGCTCAAAAGCAGCACACTTGGGTGAGATGAACTTCCATTCCTCATAAACTCCTGCTGTGTGCTACCACCACATGAGAGTAGGGGTTTGGATGTCTGTTCGCCACTTGATGACAGAGGTTAGAGATCTAGCGGGTGCCAGTACTTGCTCTTGGGCATGCCCTCGTGGTACTTACAAGCATAGGGCACTCAACCATCAACACGGGGTGTACTCTCAGCACACACCTGGGGCAGCACGGCAATCAAGTCAAGAGCGTCTTCATAAGCGAGGTGCCAGTACTTGCTCTTGGGCATGCCCTCGTGATACTTACAAGCATAGGGCACTCAACCATCAACACGGGGTGTACTCTCAGCACACACCTGTGGCAGCACGGCAATCAAGTCAAGAGCGTCTTCATAAGCGAGGTGCCAGTACTTGCTCTTGGGCATGCCCTCGTGGTACTTGGCTGGGTTAGGGCACTCACCCAGTGACTTAATCCCCTACCATCTCACCTGGGGCAGAGTAGCAATCAGATCCAAGGCATCCTCGTAAGCGAGGTGCCAGTACTTGCTCTTGGGCATGCCTTCGTGGTACGCGCGGGCGAAGCGGCTGCCCTTCTGCAGCGCCATGACGCCAATGGAGAGCTGCGTCATGGGGTGCATGTCCCTGGGGAGGGCGTTCAGCACCGTGTGCACGTACTCTGGTGGGGGGAGAGAGGGGGGAATGGGGAGGGGGGAAGGGAAGGGGTTGAAGAGGAAGAGGCTGTCCTTCTGCAGCGCCATCACGCCAATGGATAGCTGCGTCATCGGGTGCATGTACGAATCGGGGATCTTTCAAACACCCACAACCCATACGAGACGTACCAGGAAACTTGATAGCCACGCCCCCTGCCAGATGTACCAGGCAAATTAATAACCACACCCCCTGTGCAACATACCAGGCATCTTGGCTCGCTCGTGCAGATCATGCGTCACTGTGGCCGCCTGCTCTCTGGTGGGCACCTGTATTGGGGATGAGGGGGATGGCAGGGCGCAAATCGACAAGTATTTTAATTTGGCTCAGAACACACCTCTGGCGTCAATGAAGCCGCCTGCTCTCTGGTGGGCACCTGTATCGGGGACGAGGGGTTGGCAGGGCACACAGCGGACGGGAAGCGGGTGTAGAATCTGGAAGGGTGAGAGCGTTTGCGAGCGAGGGAGTGAGTGCGTCCGTGTGCTCGCTCCCGCGCGTGTGTGTGTCTGTGTGTGTGTGTGCGGCGCTCCTCGCCGGTGAGCAGCAGCCAGAACAGCCTCGGGCATGGGTTCCCTGTTGATCACGGCCTCAAGCAGCAAGCGTTGGTTCTCGGGGATAGGCGAGAATTTGTCTACATGTGTGTGTGAAATGTTGCAGTTGGTCTAAGTGTGTGCGAGTGCCCACACGCACAACACCCCCCCTCTGCGTACCTCGCCTGTCAGGAGCAGCACGGCCTCAAGCAGCAAGCGTTGGTTCTAGGGTATAGGCGAGAACTTGTCTACATGTGTGTGTGAAATGCTGCAGTCGGTCTATGTGTGTGCGAGTGCGCACACGCACAGCAACTCCCCCCTCTGAGTACCTCGCCGGTGAGCAGCAGCCAGAGCAGCCCCTCGGGCATGGGCTCGCCATCGATCACGGCCTTGGGCAGCAGATGCTGGCACTCGGGGATGCTGTACCCGCGGAACTTGATGCCCTGGGGAAGGGGGAGTGGGGGCGGGGGGAAGGGGAACAGAGGATGGGGGCAGGCAGGGGGTCAGCGGGGCAGAGAGGAGGGAGAGGGCACTCGCCGTCCACCACGGCCTTGGGCAGCAGGTGCTGGCACTCGGGGATGCTGTACCCGCGGAACTTGATGCCCTGGGGAAAGGAGAAGGGAGGAAACAGAGGATGGGCGCGGGGAAGTGGGGAAGGAAACGAGGGCGACGAGGAGGGGGGAGGCAATGGTGGGCGCATTCACGCGATTACTGCGTTGTTCATGCTGGGAGAGGCACTCAAAGCATGCAGCTCTTATGCCTCTGTACGGGGTCGAGCTGTTCTCTAGACTAGCTCACAACTTAGCTCTGCAATCCATGCATTTGCTACATAACTGCTCCGGGTCGAGCTGTTCTTTAGAGTGACTCAGGCCTAACCAGTGCAATCCATGCACTTGCTACATACCTGCTCGATGCTACATACCTGCTCGGGGTCGAGCTGTGACGTCTCCCACACCAACCCCTTCACCCCTCGCATTCCTCCGATCGCCTGCTCGCACAAATCACCAAGAATAGGACGGAAATCAGGAACGAAGATGAGCAATACAACCACGTATGCGTAGCCGCACGGCTTGAGCGCAGCTTCGCTCGTAGAAAGTATAGTGAGGAGATAAATGCGACACGTTTGTCAGATCAAAGCGGTAATCCGACGACTAGACTGAGGGGGCGAGGGAGAAAGGGAGAGAGCGCGGCTCACCATGTTGACGGTGACCTTGCCCATGGACAGGTTGCCGTAGTGCGACTTGATCTGTCGAATCCGCTCCTGCTGCTGCGGCACCACCTCCTGCAGCTTCGCGTGCAGCTCCTGAAACGCACACGGCGGAAGAACGGGAGGATGGAACGGGTGCGAGAACGCAAAGCATTTCAGATGTTTAGCGGAATCTGCCCTTGGGCAGCGTCGATTTGTACGCCAGACGTGTAGTGGAGAGCGGAACGGTTTACTTTAAGATTAGTCATGGCAGGGATCAGGTATGGAAGGGATCAGGCATTGAAAGGATCACGAATGGGAAGAATTAGGCATGGCACGATCAGGCATGGAAAGGATAAGGAATGAAAGAAGGCATAGAAGGGATAAGTCATGGAAGAGATCAGGCGAATGCGTGGACCGCGACGAAAATCCATACATTCAGCATTTTCTAAAATCTCATCCGGTACTTGCTGTCGCTTACCGTGGTCAATGGGCGAAATGCCTGGTTAAAGAGCCGCGAGAAACTCCCATCCTTCTGGCTCTGACATCAGGAAAGAAACAACATTGGCTTAGCATGCGATATCGCACGGAAATTATGAAAACATGACAGACAGCTGACTTTGTAAGCACATATTAAGCAAATGATTTTCTTATTCTAGTGTTCTGCCTGCACAGAGGAGTAAGCACGACGACGCAAATACCCACCCTCTTCACGACGTTTGCTGCCCGAAATAGACTCCGCGAGAACGCCATGGGTGTCGGGCAAGCCTGGAAATCGACCAGCGAACACGAGACACAGTCACTCGGGTTTGCTTGCACCCGGATGCTACGCTCTCTCTGGATGTGGATTGCCTAACAAAAATCCGAACATCAAGCAAATACCCAGGACCAGGCTAGGACCTCAATCTCTGATGAATCCTGATGAAGCCAGACCAGATGTGTCTGTTGTGGTGTCCTCCTTGTTGGTTCTGTGCTGTGCCCCGTATAGGAACAATTGCCCGGTAGAGTTTCTCGCTGGGCAAGCTGCAGCAACAATGTTGCCACTTGGCAAGTTTTGGTTGCTTGAAAGGCCGGAGCCTGTTTTGGTCAAATCGGGTTCTTTGGGAACCACGTGGGACAGCGGTGGCAGTGATTCCAGTGATTGGTCAATATACCTCGAGAATACAGTACAGCACACCAGGGAGTCTCAGTAGTAGGCGCGGCTCTTCGTAAGTGATTGGTTTCCGATTTGAATGGCCCGGTATTCATGCGGCATTTCATATTTGGCTAACGAGGGTAGTGTATGGACCATATTACACGTTTTTCTGTGAGCAAAAAAAATCATCCATTATGCGAACAATCATTTGCAACAGCAAGCTTCATCACATGGCACAACACAAGGGCATGTCATAGAGTTTTCTTTTCTTCAAGCACTACCCGATGTCTTTTCTGAAGCAAACCAAATGCTTATGCTACACCTTAGTAGCGACCCTTCGCCTTGTTGGCCTGGTAAAACAAGTGGGTTGAATAGGGCAGACGACGTGCAAAGAGTCAGATGAATATGAACAGATGGAACCATCTTAAACAAACAAACAAACCAACCAACAAACGGCAGGAAAACAAATTGGGCTATCAGTACTTACGGAGACACGTGTGAGCCTCTTGCCAGCCCCTCGAGGCCGGTTTCTGGGCTCCTTGAGGCGATAAATGCGGACCATCCAGTGCTGCGAAGTGAACACCTGCAATAAGATAATTGGGGTTAAAGACCAAACAGCCCATACTTTTGACATGGAAGTTTCTAAACATAAAGCAGACACAAATGTGGGAACGACGACGTGCAGCTGTGACAAGAACACGAAATGTCATGCACCCAGATTCTTCCTCCTTGATTTCCATCACTTGACCATTAGAGCAGCCGCAAACACAGATTAAAAGGAGAGTCTACAACTCCACCCACACCAACCTGAAGCCACTGACCGCCTTGAAGTGAGTTCTTGGCCTTCTCCGTATGCCGTTTGAGTTGCTAAGGCTGAGCAGCTAAGCAAGGGGAACATAGATATTTCTCACAAGGGGAACATAGATATTTCTCTCACCTCCTCAAAGTGCGTGAGCTTGATGTTCTTCTTGCCTATCTCCGTGCGCCTCACTCGGTCAAAGCCCCTCCCGTCCACCTCTGCGAACCTGCCGGCACCAAGCACGAAAAAAAGACACACCCAGGCACATATGTGGGGTGATACGTGCTACAAGTGAGAGAGTGGCTGAGGAAAGCTTGTTCATACGAGTGAGCTTGTATCGAGTACACCTTGTACCTGGAGCAGGAGAGCTGCACACGAGGAAGTTGTGCAGACCTAAAGGTAAGCAGACAAGGAGAGCTTGTACAATTGAGGTACATCAAGTACATTCCATGCCTAGGAGGAGGGCTTGTACATGAGGCAGTGGAGCAGAGCTACAAGCGAGTGAGCTTCTACTGAGTACATGTCTTACCTGTAGTAGGAGAGCTTGTACATGAGGCAGTTGAGCATGGTGCTGGTGGCCTCACCATCCACCCGGTAGTTGCCGTTGTTCTGGGGGGGGGAGAAGGGGAGGGGGAAGGAAGGGAGAATGGGAGGGGTATGGGGCGGACGAAGGAGATTTGAGGTGCATGGTGCTGGTGGCCTCACCATCCACCCAGTAGTTGCCGTTGTTCTGAGGGGGAGAGGGGACAGGGGGAAGGGGGGACAGGGGGAAGGGGGGACAGGGGGAAGGGGAGACAGGGGGGAGGGGGAGTGGGGGAGGGCGGGAAGGAGCACATGAGCGGCTTCAAGGCACGGCGCTGCTGGCCTCTGCTTCCACTCAGCAGTTGCCGTTATTCTGGCCGGGAAAATGGGGAGGCGGGGGTACGAGAGGGGGGTGTTGCTGAACGGAGAGGAGGAAGGGAGAGCAGGTCCTTCGAGGTTCCTGTGGTGCTAGTAGCCTCTGTATCCATACGGTAGTTGCTGTTATATATGGTCGGGGAAGTGGGAAGGGGTTTGGGAAGTGGGGAGGGGTTAAGAGGCGGGGAGAGCGAGGGTGGGGGAAAGGGGATTTCATTCACAATTGAAATTGGGCTCCTCGATCATCCCCATCCCCATCCCCATCCCCATCCCCATCCCCATCCCCATGCCCATGCCCATGCCCATGCCCATGCCCATGCCCATGCCCATGCCCATGCCCATCCCAATCCCAATCCCAATCCCCATCCCCTCCATCCCCATCCCCATCCCCATCCCCATCCCCATGCACTCACCAGGTAATCGGGCTCCCTGATTCGCGGAAACACGCCGCCTCCAATCCGCACCATCCACAGGAACTTGTTGATGTCGTCGCTGGGATAGCCCACCATGCCTGTTGGACAGGGGGAGGGGAAGAGCAGACGGGGGAAGAGGAAGAGCACAGAGGAGGGAGGGAGGGAGAGGGGGGGGGGGCAGGAAGCATTGTGTGAGTGGTGCAGGTGTTGCAATGCGCACCATCCAGAGGTACTTGTCGATGTCATCCCTGGGGTACTCATCCCTGGGGTACTCATCCCTGGGGTACTCATCCCTGGGGTAGCCCACCATGCCTGTAGAGTAGAGTGGAGAATGGAAAGCGATGGGTTGGAGGGGCAACGGTGCATATCAGAGACTGTTATCTAGATGTTGATCCGCAGTGTCCGCATGAACATGTTGACACCGTCACCAGGAGAGCGTAAGAGGCCCTGAGGGAGTGCAGAAAGATGGGAAGCAGAGGGGACAGACACCGGGGACGTGGTGGATGGTGCATGCGTCCGTGTCCTCAGACGTCATGGCCATGCATGCCCACACGGTGGCGATGTTTCAGACGTCTCAAACAGCGTCTCAAAGTTTTGAGACATCTTAAAAGGCACAGGGGACGTGGTGGATGGCGCATGTGTCCGTGTCCACACGGTGTCCAGACGGCATGGCCATGCATGCCCACACGGTGGCGATGAGTGTGTCGTTCCATGTGTTGTGACATCCCTCCCAACACCCAACCTCCCAACACCTAAAAGCCCGCCTTCTAACCAGCACTCCCAATACATGCATGACACGTGTGCTTGCCGGCCTACCTCTGAACACCGCAAAGACGTATTTCACTTCACATCAATGGATCGATAAATCGCCCACGCGTCCTTCTCCCAACATGACATGGCCATGCCCACAGTGGCGATGTGTGTTGTTCCACATGTTAGAAGTGCACGTGTGCCACTGCCGACCCACCTCCGAACACAACAAAGACGTATTTCACATCGATGGAGCGATAAATCGCCCACGCGTCCTTCTCCCGCGATGACATGGCCATGCCAACCGTGGCAATGTGCGTGTTGTTCCACGTGTTGTTGTCCACGATCACCGTGCGGTTCGCCATAGCGGTTGTCTGATAGCCATAGTCCCACCACGATGCCACCTGGTGGGTGTTGTGTGAACAGAGGATTGGGAGGGTGTGTGGGAAACGGGGGCGTGCAGCGATGTGTGTGTTGTTCTTTGAGACATCTCAAAACACTTCTAATTTCACGTTGTTCCACGTGTTGTTGTCCACGATCACCATGCGGTTCGCCATGGCTGTTGTCTGATAGCCATAGTCCCACCATATGCCACCTGGTGGGGGGTATAGCATGGGGGAAAAGGCGTTTGAGAAAGGGAAGGAGGGAAGCGAAGAGGGGCATGTGGGGAAGGGAGGGTGTGTGGGGTAGTGCTATGAGTGCTATGAGTGGTACACAAATTTTGAGGCGCCTCAAAAGGTAGGGTGTGTGTGGTAGTGCTATGAGTGGTACACACACACAAGAATGGATAACCCACCTTGTCATTGACATCTGTGTTGTGTCGCAGCCACCCATGCGCCTCACGGAAGTCGTCAAAGATGTACTGCCCGCCGTGGTTGGTGGCAGTGCTGGCACTAGTTAGAAGCAGTGCTACTGACGGTACACACACAACAACAGATGTTGGTGGGAGGGGACCCACCTTGTCGTTAACGTCCGTGTTGTGGCGCAGCCACCCATACGCCTCACGGAAGTCATCAAAAATGTATTGCCCTCCATCGTTGGTGGGAGAGGAGAGCACGATGGAAGGCGCTGAGTACGCGTCTGCTGCCGCCCACACACAGTGCATCTGCGGTGTGATGCACGTGGAGGGTGGGGGTGGGGGTTTGGGTGGGTGGGTGGGTGGGTGGGGGTGCATGGTGGACCAAGGGAAAAGGGGAGGGTGAACAGCCATGGTTTGCCATTGATGGTGAGAGAGGACGGCACTTCGCATGTTAGTGCCACGAGGCATGAGAATGATGCTCACTGCTGCAGCATCGTGCTGCTGTGCGATGGTGCATAACACATGGTGTGGAATGTAAACGAGTTTTGAGTTGCACGAGCACCCACTCACCGTGTAGAAGGCAAGTCCCACGAGCATGAGGATAATGCCCACCGCTGCAGCAGCATCACATTGTGCAGTGTTTTATGAGAGACGGCGTGGACTGTAAACGACCTTGAGTCAACTCAGAACCAACTCACCGTGTCGAAGGCAAGACCCACGAGCATGAGGATAATGCCCACCGCTGTGGCATCGCCCGGCACCACCAGCAGAAACTTCCTCTTCCCCAATGTGTAAAGCACAAGCCCAATCCTGAGACTGAAACACCTCTCAACTCACGGTGTAGAAGGCGAGACCAACGAGCATGAGAATGATGCCCACCGCTGCAGCATCCCCCGGCACCACCAGCGGAAACTTCCCCTTCGCCTTCTCCTTCTCCTTCGCCCCCTTCCCCTTCCCCTTCCCCTTCACCCCCTTCTTCCCCCCAGCGCCCGCAGCCCCCCCTGCAGGCTCCTCGTCAGACTCCCCCCCCTCCCCCTCGCCCTCCCTGCCCTTCTTCTTCTTCCCCGCTCCTGCCTTGCGCTCCTTGGCCTGGCTCGCCTCGCCAGTCTTGCTGGTGGCCTGCAGCGGTGGCAACAGGGGTTCATACGGTTCATGAGGTCAATGAGGTCAACCAAGTCAATGAGAGTACCAGTAAGTGACTCACCCCCCCCTCCCCCTCGCCCTCCTTCCCCTTCTTCCCCGCTCCCGCCTTGCGCTCCGTGGCCTGGCTCGCCGCCTCGCCAGTCTTGCTCGAGGTCTGTGGTGTTAGGGTGGATAGCACAACAATATCGATTTTGCAATAAGGTCAATATATTTTCCCCCTTCCCCCTCGCCCTCCTTGCCCTTCCTCTTCCTCGCCCCTGCTGCGGCCTTGCGCTCCTTGGCCTGGCTCGCCGCCTTGCCAGTCTTGCTGGAGGTCTGTGGCGTTAGGGTGGATAGCACAACAAGATACAACAAGATGAATTTGGTCAATAAGGTCAATAACTTCCCCAATTCCCCCTCGCCCTCCTAGCCCTTCTTCCACCACCCCCCAGCTGCCTTGCGCTCATTCTCCTGGCGCGCTGCTTCGCCAGTCTCCTCCTTCTCCCCCTTGTCCTCCTCGGCAGCAGCATACGCCAGGTCGATGAGGTCAGAAATAGAGGCCTTGACAGAGCTCATTTCACACTGTAACCTACCTCACATACGGACATACTGCACATCATATCCTCCTTTCTCTCCCTCCCTCTCGCCTCAGCTGCAGCAGCAACAGTCGTCTCCTCTTTCTCCCCCTTGTGCTGCTTGGCAGCAGCATACGCCAGGTCGATGAGGTCAGCAATAGAGGCCTTGGCAGAGCTGACAGACCATTTCCCACTCGCCCACAAAATACATAAACATTACGCTCTCCTTATTCTCCCTCTCTCACCTCAGTAGCAGCAGGAGCAGCCTCCTCCTTCTCCCCCTTGTCCTGCTTGGCAGCAGCATACGCCAGGTCGATGAGCTCGGCTATAGAGGCCTTGACGGAGCGAGTGAGCACGTCAAAGAGAGCGCTGACTGCGATGCCCGCCGTGATGCACGCTGCTGGCGCCAGCACCAGCATCAGACGCACCTGAAAGGAGGAAATGTGGAAGTGGGAGAGAGACAGAGAGAGAAGCAAGGGAGCGAGGGGTGAAAGGACAGAGGGAGTGAGGACGTCCAAGAGAGCGCTGATTAAGATGTCCGCTGTGATGCACACTGCTGGCGCCAGCACCAGCATCAGACGCACCTGGGGGTAAGGGGAGAGAGAATGGGAGATGACTGATGCTGGGGAAAGGGAGTGAGAGAGGAAAGGAGGAAGGGAGTGGGGATGTCAAAGCTGAGCATTGACTGCAACGCCTGCCTGCCCGCTCTGACATGCACAAGTCATTGACTCACAAATTAACCACCTTGATTCCATCCATTCACCGCGAGGCAACTGCATCGACTCACCCACAAATTCATGCAGCCAGCCATGACCCCATTGACTCACCATGTCTCCGGAGAAGTACACAGAGACGACAAGGTAGAGTTGTTGCATTGACTCCCAGACCATTGACCCCATTGACTCCCATAACATTGACCCCATTGACTCCCATACCATTGACCCCATTGACTCCCATACCATTGACCCCATTGACTCCCAGACCATTGACCCCATTGACTCCCATACCATTGACCCCATTGACTCACCATGACTCCAGAGAAGTAAACAGAGACGACGAGGTAGAGGGCCACAAAGGAGCTTGCGTCTGTGAGTGGCAGGAAGCATGCCTGCAGCAACGAGGGGGTCGGGTTCAGGGATGAATGATCAGGTTATGGAATCTGGGTTCAGGGTTTGCACAGGGACGACGAGGTAAAGGGCCACAAAGGAGCTCGCATCTGTGCGCGGCAGGAAGCACGCCTGCAGCAACGAGGGGGTCGGGGTCAGGGGTCAGGGGTCAGGGGTCAGGGGTCAGGGGTCAGGGGTCAGGGTTCAGGGTTCAGGGGTCAGGGTTCAGGGTTCAGGGTTCAGGGTTCAGGGTTCAGGGTTCAGGGGTCAGGGGTCAGGGGTCAGGGGTCAGGGTTCAGGGTTCAGGGGTCAGGGTTCAGGGTTCAGGGTTCAGGGTTCAGGGTTCAGGGTTCAGGGTTCAGGGGTCAGGGGTCAGGGTTCAGGGTTCAAGGATAAATCTTGACAAAGGGGTTGGTGTTCGTGAGGGACAAGAAGCACACCTGCAGCAAGGAGAGGCAAAGAGGGCAAGAGGTTTTGAAATCCGGGGGTTGGGAACCAAGCCAAGACGCTGCAGCTGCAGTGCTCGCTCGAGGGTGAAAAGAAGGTCAGAAGCTGCTGTGCTTACAAACGTGTGTGCTTACGGGGCGAGTAATGCGGGGAGCTGCAGGTCCATGAAGTAGGACGTCCACATGGGCGGCTGGAGCTCGCCGTAAGGGGCTGTGGTTGAAGGAGCTTTCTGCACTAGAGTCGGATGCTGGCCAACTGGGCTTCTGAGCATGAGCATGAGCATGAGCCCAGACAACACACGGATTGCAATGCTTACAATGAGGCCGGCGGGGGCGAGGAAGGCGAGCAGCAGCAGGTCCATGAAGTAGGACGTCCACATGGGCGGCTGGCGCTCATTGTGAGGGGCTGGTGGTAGGCTTCACAAGTGTTGGATTGGATGGAGACAGTGTGCTTCCAAACATGTGTGCTTCTGGACGTGCGTGCTTACAATGAGGCCAGCGGGCGCAAGAAAAGCGAGCAGCTGTAGGTCCATGAAATAGGACGTCCACATGGGCGGCTGGTGCTCGCTCACACTGGCGATGATGGGGATGTACTTGGAGGCGTATGTGCTGTGGTGGATGGGGGGAGAGAAGGGGGGAAGGGAGAGAGGGAATGGAGAGGGGTGATTAGAGCACTGCAAGAAACCTTGGTGCTCGCTCACACTGGCGATGATGGTGATGTACTTGGAGGCGTATGTGCTGTGGGGAGGAAGGGAGGGAGGGGCGCAATGGGAGGTGTAGGGGGTACAATGTCAGAGGTGAGGGAAGGGAAGGGAAAGAGGGTGGGGCGCAATGGGAGGCGTAGAGGGCGGATTGGCAGATGTCTTGAATTCCTGCTGCTCGCTCACAGTGGCAATGATGGGGATGTACTTGAATGAATACGTGCTGTGGGGGAGAGAGAGAAAAGAAACGGGATATAGAGTGGGAATGTGGGGAAGAGAGAGAAAAGAAACGGGATATAGAGTGGGAATGTGGGGGAGAGAGAGAAAAGAAACGGGATATAGAGTGGGAATGTGGGGGAGAGAGAGAAAAGAAACGGGATATAGAGTGGGAATGTGGGGGAGAGAGAGAAAAGAAACGGGATATAGAGTGGGAATGTGGGGGAGAGAGAGAAAAGAAACGGGATATAGAGTGGGAATGTGGGGGAGAGAGAGAAAAGAAACGGGATATAGAGTGGGAATGTGGGGGAGAGAGAGAAAAGAAACGGGATATAGAGTGGGAATGTGGGGGAGAGAGAGAAAAGAAACGGGATATAGAGTGGGAATGTGGGGGAGAGAGAGAAAAGAAACGGGATATAGAGTGGGAATGTGGGGGAGAGAGAGAAAAGAAACGGGATATAGAGTGGGAATGTGGGGGAGAGAGAGAAAAGAAACGGGATATAGAGTGAGAATGTGGGGGAGAGAGAGAAAGAAACGGGATATAGAGTGGGAATGTGGGGGAGAGAGAGAAAAGAAACGGGATATAGAGTGGGAATGTGGGGGAGAGAGAGAAAAGAAACGGGATATAGAGTGGGAATGTGGGGGAGAGAGAGAAAAGAAACGGGATATAGAGTGGGAATGTGGGGGAGAGAGAGAAAAGAAACGGGATATAAAGTGGGAATGTGGGGGAGAGAGAGAAAAGAAACGGGATATAGAGTGGGAATGTGGGGGAGAGAGAGAAAAGAAACGGGATATAGAGTGGGAATGTGGGGGAGAGAGAGAAAAGAAACGGGATATAGAGTGGGAATGTGGGGGAGAGAGAGAAAAGAAACGGGATATAGAGTGGGAATGTGGGGGAGAGAGAGAAAAGAAACAGGATATAGAGTGGGAATGTGGGGGAGAGAGAGAAACGAAACGGGATATAGAGTGGGAATGTGGGGGAGAGAGAGAAACGAAACGGGATATAGAGTGGGAATGTGGGGGAGAGAGAGAAACGAAACGGGATATAGAGTGGGAATGTGGGGGAGAGAGAGAAAAGAAACGGGATATAGAGTGGGAATGTGGGGGAGAGAGAGAAAAGAAACGGGATATAGAGTGGGAATGTGGGGGAGAGAGAGAAAAGAAACGGGATATAGAGTGGGAATGTGGGGGAGAGAGAGAAAAGAAACGGGATATAGAGTGGGAATGTGGGGGAGAGAGAGAAAAGAAACGGGATATAGAGTGGGAATGTGGGGGAGAGAGAGAAAAGAAACGGGATATAGAGTGGGAATGTGGGGGAGAGAGAGAAAAGAAACGGGATATAGAGTGGTAATGTGGGGTTGCGCCTCCAAGAAAGTCATCATGCAAGGCAGCAGTCAAATCAACAAGCAAGCAGCACTCACGGGTCGAGAAGGCTGAGGGAGCGACCAGTCCAGCCCAGCGTGGGGCTGGCGAGCACCATGGCGACGAGAGCAGAGAGCAGCGCCACTGCCGCCACTCTGAAAGAAGCAAGGAACAGAGGAAGAGAGGGAGGGTGGTGGAGAATCAGGAAAGTGGGCAGACATCTTGATGGCATTGCAGTGCTGTGAGGTGGTCTCTCTCTGTAACCATGGAAAACTAAATACGCGTGAGTGAAGGAGAGAAGGAGAGGGTGTGAGCGAATGAGTCCATGAGAGAGCGACAGAGTGAGGGAGAGAAACGTACGCGCCGACCGAGACGATAAGGGTGAGTGAGTGACTGAGTGAATGAGTGAGGCGAAGGAGTGAGTGAGGGGGGATTGCGAGGGGGACGCACGTGCCGACTGAGACGATGAGAGTAAGAGCAATGCGGAACGCCTTAGCGGGCAGCAGTGCCTTGATGTAGTAGCTGAGTGCAGCGATGTGCAGCACCACAAACACCTGTGGGGGGAAGAGAAATTTGGCAATGTGATTAGCAAGAAATGGCATGCAAGGGAAGGAGTGCACGGGATGATGTGCAGCTGCCAATACCCCATGCAAGAGCGAGCTGCCAATACCCCATGCAAGAGCGAGCTGCACTCACCACGAACCCTCCAATTCCCAAGTGTTCAGACATCATGACAGCATGTTGTACAAAGGCCTGTCTGTCTATTACCCCTGAAAACACCCGTACCACAATGCATTGCATTGTGCCACGCAACGCACAAGCTGCACTCACCAGGAACCCTCCGAAGTGCTCAGACGTCATGACAGCGTTAAAGCCCACCACTGGCACCAGCGCTGCCAGCAACGTGCCGAGAATTATCTGCCAGGGACAGGGAAAGGGGGAGCCAGGTGCAGGGAGGGAGTGGTTGGCATGAAAGGTGAGTGCACAGGGTGCATTCAGAGGGTTGCAGAGGCGCTGAACCGCACCAGCGCTGCCAGCAACGTGCCCAGAATGATCTGCCGCGAGGCGGGTGGTTTGAGAGGTGCGTGGACGGAGTATACATGTGATGCTGGAGGCATTCACAACATGCACATTCAGATGGTTCATGAGGCGGCCTGAATTGCTGGTGACTGATGAACCATCAATTCACGAATGGTGCCCGGGGAATGGGCAGGGTTGGCTTCCAGGAATGGTGAAGCATGGTTGATTCAGGGCGTCCATTCCTGGAAGCCAACCCTGTCCATTCACGAATGGTGCCCAGGGTTGGCTTCCAGGAATGGTGAAGCATGGTTGATGAGGAGGAGCGACAACAAAGTGCTTACGAGCGGGGCGAAGGCGATGTAGATCGCGAGGAGAAGCGGCCGGTGACAGTGCAGAGCAGCACGTGGATGGGGATGAGGTTGATGCACGGCATGCTCGAGATTGCATTGCACTAAGGGGATGCAGCATCTCCCTTTCAAGGGGAGCGACGCATGAGGGGCTCACCAGGGGAGCAAAAGCGATGTAGAGTCTGGAAGAGAAGCGGCCGGTGACGATGCAGAGCAGCACGTGGATGGGGCTGAAAGCACGCATGCCCCTCAAGTGCACTAGGTTAAACCCCCAACTCGCTCACCAGAGGGGCAAATGCGATGTAGAGCCGCGAGGAGAAGCGGCCAGTGACGATGCAGAGCAGCACGTGGATGGGGATGAGGTTGATGATGAAGGTGTAGCCGCCCCACGACATGACCATGTAGAAATAGGCCGCTGCGTTGGCTGTGGCATAAAACAGTGATCCCGTGTTGAGGGTCTGGGGTGGGGTTGGGTGTGGTGATGGAGGGATTTAGGGTAGGAACGCAGGAGTAGCCGCCCCACGTCATGACCATGTAGAAATAGGCCGCTGCGTTGGCCGTCGCATAGAAGAGGGAGCTTGTGTTGAGTGTCTGAGATGGGGATTGGGGAGTGCAGCAAGTGCAGGGGCCATGATGGTTGGATGGGGATGAGGTTGATGATGAAGGTGTAGCCGCCCCACGACATGACCATGTAGAAAAAGGCCGCCGCGTTGGCCGTTGCATAGAACAGCGAGCCCATGTTGAGCGTCTGAGGTGTGGGGGGGAAGTGCAAGGGGTTTGGTGAACGAGGTTCAGGTTGATGATGAAGGTGTAGCCGCCCCACGACATCACCATGTAGAAATAGGCCACCGCGTTGGCTGTGGCGTAGAATAGTGATCATGTGTTAGGAGTCTGGGGAGAGGGTGTGGAGAGTGAAGGGGGATGGGGTCGATAAAGGCACACAATTACGGTCACACACAATCGGAAATCACACATTTGTTCACATGCGCGCACTCATTCCAATACACTTGCTCGCTCGCTCGCTCACTCACCTTGATGTAGAGGTAGAAGGTGAAGACGAGAGCAAAGATGGCCACCCCCTTGTTGTCGTAGCTGCCAGCCCAGTCAGCCACTCCCCACCCCCTTGATGCACACACACAATCACAAGCAGATGCCCACCCACCTACACATGCACAGTCCCCCACTCACTCACTCATTCCTCTCTCACCTTGATGTAGAGGTAGAAGGTGAAGACGAGGGCAAAGATGGCAACCCCCTCATTGTCGTAGCTGCCAGCCACGGAGCGAGAGATGTACGATGGGACCTGCAACGAGCAGGTGAGGAATGGTGCAAAGGAGCGCAGAGCGGTGAAGACAAGAGCAAAGATAGCCACCCCCTCATTGTCGTAGCTGCCAGTCACGGATCGAGAAATGTACGACGGGACCTGAAACGCACAGGTGAGGAGCGGTTCAGAGAGAGTGCAGAGCGGTGAAGAGGGAAACAGCATTGGCAAGCAAAAACCTTTAAAAAGACCAGCAGTCAACAGCACGATTGGCAACTCACCATGGCAATGAGCGCGGCAGCAGTGAGGCCAGCCCCCGTGCCCCGGACCTCCTTGGCCAGCAGGAAGGTGGCCCACGCCGCATGCGCTGAGAACACTCGTGCTCACGAGTTGACTCAGCAGTCAGCACCAGATGTGTGCTACTCACTCACCATGGCGATAAGAGCAGCAGCAGTCAGCCCCACCCCCGTGCCCCAGACCTCCTTGGCGAGCAGGAAGGTGGCCCACGTCGCATGCGCTGAGAAAACTCGTGCTCATTACCTGACTCACAGACTCAGCAGTAAATAGAAATAGAGTCCACTCACCATGGCAATGAGCGCAGCCGCAGTGAGCCCAGCCCCTGTGCCCCGGACCTCCTTGGCCAAGAGGAAGGTGGCCCATGCCGCATGCGCTGAGAACACTGGCGCCGTGAACACACACACTGTCTCCACTGAGAAGGGGAAGTTGAGAGCGTTGGCGAGCCTGAATCGGAAGGGATGTGGGTTTGGGGGGGATGGGAGGGATGGAAGGGATGGGAAGGATGGGAAGGATGGGGAGGGGAATGTATGCAGCACACACACACCGTCTCCACGGAGAATGGAAAGTTGAGGGCGTTGGCGAGCCTGTATATGGGGGGCGCAGCAGGTGGGCAGCGGGGAAGGGAAGAGAAGGGACGTGCTGTATGGACGGATGCAGCACTGGCGTCATGAACACACACCGTCTCCACTGAGAACGGGGAAGTTGGGGGCGTTGGCGAGCCTGTATGGGGGGGAGAGCATACGGGAAACGAGGAACACTGGCGCCGTGAACACACACACCGTCTCCACTGAGAAGGGGAAGTTGAGTGCGTTGGCGAGCCTGTATTGAGGGGGTAGCAGGTGGGCAGATGAGCGAAAGAGGAAAATCAAACTGGCGCCGTAAACCCACACAAGGTCTCACAGAGAAAGGAAAATCACGGCGCGTTGGAGAGGCTGTATTGGGGGGGGAAGGGAACGGGAGAGAGAGGGAGTCATAGGTACACCGTCCCACCAATGGCTCGCCATAATATTGACCCTCCAATCACCCCACGCCCTCGCTCTGCACTCACCACCACATGGTGCCAGCTGTGAGTGTGAGACCCGGGTACACCGTCCCACCAATGACTCCTCATGCCCTTATCTCACCTCACCTTGCACCCACGCGCTCGGCACCCCCTACACTCACCACCACATGGTGCCAACCGTCAGAGTAAGCCCCGGGTACACCGTCCCACCGATAAATCGCCGTGATCTCAACCTCCCATTCATCCCACACCCTCGACTCACCATGCATTCCATGTCTTCTCTCTCTCACGCCCAATAGACTCACCACCACATGGTGCCAGCCGTGAGAGTGAGACCCGGGTACACTGTCCCACCGATAACTCGCCCCAGAGGGTACCTGCCACACGCCGAGAAAGCAAGAGGCCAAGAGAACAAAGGACAAGAGGCGAGCAGGGCAGGACACGAGAGTCATATCACAAGGCAACGGCTTGAGTCAGGCGGAGCGAAACAGCTGGGGGCAGCAGGGTGTAACAACAACCATGGCAGCTCTCATCCCTCGCCATGCCATTTCCCATCCCTCGCCATGCCATTTCCCATCCCTCACCATGCCATTTCCCATCCCTCGCCATGCCATTTCCCATCCCTCGCCATGCCATTTCCCATCCCTCGCCATGCCATTTCCCATCCCTCGCCATGCCATCTCCCATCACTCACCACGTGCGGTCATCAAACCAGTTCCAAAAGTTATAGAACCCCTCCTTTGAGAGAAACTGCGGCGTGAAACAGGGAGCGGGAGAGGAGGGGAGGAATTCAAAATGAGTGCAAGGATTCGCAAGCACAAATGTTCGAACTTCATCGCACAAGACGAGCACGAGCAATGGGACGCGTGTGCGAGGCATTTGGGATGCCACAGCGCGCAAGGATTCGCAACGACACAGGTTGAAACTTCATCGCACATGACGAGCACGAGCAACGGGACGCGCGGGGGAAGCATCGGGAGAACACGTAATGGGACGCGTGCGGGACGAATCAGGGATGCCACAGCGAGACAGGACGAGCACGAGCGAGCGAGAGCCAGGCCAAATGAGGCACCTGGGAGACCGGAATCACCTGGGTGACGCGGTAGTTGAAGTAGGGGTCGAACTCGTGAATGACGCTCTCATACTTGATCACCTGCCATGGCAGAAGGAAAAGCAAGGGGAGAAGCAAAAATTTAGGGGTGCCTCGAGTGTTGTACGCGATACTGGCAGCGCAGCGTACACAGTTATGCTCGGGAAACAGCTCATGAGTGGCCCGACCGTGTGTAGGTGTCAGAACGGGCGTGAAGGACGCGCGGGTAGGCTGAAAACCAAAGTTCTTTGCTAGATCAAGTGCGCTGAATAAAATCGAGCATGTGAGATCCAGGCCTGGCCGGACCATGATCGGATGAAATAGATTGGGTGGACTGTCCAGGCCAGGTATTCTCGGTTAGTGTGCGTTGCCGAGAAGTAGAGAGTGGAAAGTTTTGCCTGAGGTGAAGCATTTCCTTTGGACACGAGAGGTAAAGTTTGTGATCCAGATCTGAAGAGCTCCATACGAAGCCAAACCGGCAGTGAATCTAAGTGCCTGATCGCTGAACATCGGGTACGCGAAGTGGGCAAGACGACGCTTTTGTACGAAGTGGCTCGAGGCAGCAGCTTCGTATCACCGAATCGAATCCAATGAAATCGGCACTCTTGTGTTTCGTGCTGTTTTCTTGCTATCAAATTCACGACTAATTCTCTGAAATGTCACGGAGCTTAGCATCCTATGCGACGTATATTGTGTTGGGACCTTCTCGGGAACTCGTAAAACTAGCCTAACACATCCCAAAATATTTTTATTTTTTCACGAACAGGATCTGGAGTCTCACCGAGAAGAGGCGGATCGAGAACGCCATGACGCAGATCAGGACCAGCGCCAGGCCGCACAGCAAACCTCCCCATGGACCCTGGCGGCTCGCCGCCGCCGCCATTGCCGCTGAGAGGCGAAACGAAGGAAAATCCCTCACAGAGTTATCGAGAGAAGCACCGCCAGGTGGCGCGGCGAACGCAGAAATGCGTTGGAAGGAAGAAAGAAGCCAACCTACAGATCCAGTGAAGGGAGCTGCACAGCCGACAGGCGAGCATCAGAGATTTGAGCATCCTCGAGTTGCACGGATCGCTACAGTATACCACAGATTGGAACTGCTCTATTAGCTAGTGGCACATTGACTAACTATTTATGTGTACTAATCTGTGAAACTTGAAAATGCTAGAAATTCATGTATGAGATACACTCAATGCATATATTCCTATGAGATACATTGTTGATGTTTGTTGGAAACTGTCAGAATGTTATTCTCTAGCCTGTAGTGGGGTGCTCTATAGCGAGTACAACCCATCTAGGGTTTGCTATATGTATCCTCATTGCTGCTAGTGAACTCCTCTTTTGCCTAAACTTCTCTTGCCTAGCTAGGACTTACCTAGCTATGGCTCCTAACTCTACCTACTATTTTCACATGCTATCAGAGCAGGTCGATCCCCTTGGGTCGATCCTGTGGGTGGGCTCACCACCTCACTGCTTCCGCTGCTACTGCCACTCTCTGTGTCGCACGCCCCGTGGCGTGCGACGGATTTTTCATCCCGCCGCGCGCTCGGAGCGTGCGGCGGTTTTCTGCCCGCCGTGCGCCCCGAGGCGCGCGGCGGTTTTCTGCCCGCCGTGCGCCCCGGGGCGTGCGGCGGTTCTCTGCCCGCCGTGCGCCCCGAGGCGCGCGGCGGCCTTCTGCCCCGTCGGTCCGCGCGTCGCCCCCGTGGGGCGCTTCGACGGGCGACGGGGACCAGCCCGTCGTCCCCCGTCGCCCGTCCTGGCCAGCGCGGGCTGCGCCAGCCCCGAGCGCGGCCCGTACGGGCTGCGCCCGGCCCGCGCGCGGCCCGTACGGGCTGCGCCAGGCCCGCGCGCGGCCCGTACGGGCTGCGCCAGGCCCGCGCGCGGCTCGGGCCGCCTGCGCGCGGTTCGTCGGGCTGTGCCAGGCCCGTGGGCGGCCCGTTCCTCTCTGTCCCTGAGCTGCTCGCTGTCCCCCGTGCTTCTGACGGTGCCCCACCCCTACTGCTGCCCGTTCTCCTGAATTAGGGTTTGGGGGTGAGGAGTGTGGGGGTGGCGGTTGTGTGTTACTCCCCTTGCTCCTCCTCCTCCCTGGTCTCCCACTGCTGCAGCTGCCGCTGAGGGGGGTGGGTGTGTGGGAGCCTAGGGTTTAGGGTTTTAGGGGGGTGCGTGGGAGTGGAGCTAGGGTTTGAGCAGTGGGTGTGTGTCGAGGGTGTGGGGCAGTTGGAGGAGGTTGTGTGGAGGTACCTGTCGTGTCGCCTGCAGCGCCTGTAGTCCGTCGCCCTTGCTTCGGTAGCCAGTGAGCCTGCTGCACCAGTCGCCAGTGGGTCCGTTGCTCCTGCCGCTCTTCTATAGCCGCCGAGCCAGTTACTCCAGTAGTCCGTCGCCCTTGCTTCGGTAGCCTCTGAGTCAGCCGCTCCTGTGCCCGTGCCTCTGCAGCTTCAGTCGTTGCCTCCCATCTTCTCTACCTCCACAGCTCCTCCTCCTCCTCACTTGCCCGCTTAGCTCTAGCTTTGCTTACCTTTGTGAACTCCTGCTCTATACCTGCTTGCTCATTGTACTGATTACACCCCACTTTGGCTATGGGGGTGTGTCAGAATGTTATTCTCTAGCCTGTAGTGGGGTGCTCTATAGCGAGTACAACCCATCTAGGGTTTGCTATATGTATCCTCATTGCTGCTAGTGAACTCCTCTTTTGCCTAAACTTCTCTTGCCTAGCTAGGACTTACCTAGCTATGGCTCCTAACTCTACCTACTATTTTCACAGAAACAATCGGTCTTAAGCGCCTCTGTCGTGTCGAAACACTAAGACACAAAAGAAACGAAGTATAACGAATCACCGGCGAGTCAACCCTCGGAGGTTGAAAGTAACTGTTGGAGGTTACGCGAAAGTCAAAGGTCAGCGACCTTTGACCTGACAAAGTACAGCGCGACAGCAAGGACAAACAACTGACTCAGTATTGAGCAGTTGCCCGAGTCGTCACTGTATCGAACCGCAACAGCAATAGTAAAACAGTTATTAACTGTATCTCTTCGTATTCCTTGTACTCTTATAAAAGCTTGTATCTCTTCGTTTTAATCAACTTACTTTGCCCTCACATACTAGCGCAAGGAGGTTCACAACTCTTTAATTAACGCTTCCGCTACTACACCAACTCTACCCAGAGTTCACCCCTGCAAAGATCCTAAAGAGTTTTTTTTCAACCCAACATGGTATGAGAGCTATCAGGGGGAATTCAACTTCTATACCGACAACATCAACAAGCATGGCTACACAAAAGGAAAGGAGCAACTCCAACGGCTCCCAGGGCACTACTCCTACTCCACCTCCTGCCTCTGGCCTACAGACAGAGGAGGGCACAGCAACAAGACCCAGAGCAACATCTACCGAGACTCTCGCGAATCAACCTGCAGACTTCGACCAGAGCATGATGGAGAAGTTTTTCTCCTTCATGTCCTTCTACGAGCAACACCAGCAATCGGCACCTACGCAGTCACACAACAGCAACAACAACGGAGCAACACCCATGAGTCTCGACGGCTCATCATATGCACGAGGAAATCAACAACAGCAGCCTACCTTTGCTCCGTACGAGCGCGGGTCCATCAGCTTTATGCCACACCCACAGCCTTCACCTGGACAAGAAAAACCACTGGACGCATTACAAGTTCAGTCGCAGTTCGCACATGTTCTGAAGATGCAGACGTCAAGACCCTTCGATGGAAAGGACTTCTTCACCTGGTCGTTCGAGTTCGAGCTGATGATGGAAGGCGCGCAGATACTCGGGTTCTTCGACGGGTCTCTGCCATACCCAACAAACGGCACACAGTACGAGAAGCAGCAGTACACCTATCAGTCAATGATGGCGTACACGATCCTACTGAGGAATATCACCCCGACTCAACAGCAGAACATAAGGTCTTACCGAGGTTACGGCAACTCCGCGGAGCTCGCGTACAACCACCTGAAGAGCCTGTATCAAGCAACAGACAGCGTGAGCCAAAGTCGGTTAATGGCGCAACTAACAACGGTTGAAATGAAACCAGGGGAGAAAGGAATGGCGTATATCAGTCGATGTCGCGAGTTGCGCGACAAGCTTCTTCGATGCGGAGGGTCGATCTCTGAAGACGCCTTCGTGACAGTCATCATCGGCGGCCTCGGTCCTCAATGGCGCGCCACAAAGGCCATTCTCCGAGCTCACGGAAGAATCTCCGAAGCAGCGCTCTGCGCCGAAATCCACGCCGAGCAGCAAGACATGGACCTGCAAGAAGAACGACACAAAAAGAAGACATCAGCACCGGAATTCGCGTTCCACACTCAGCGACGCTACAACAACAACAACCGGCAGCAACAACCGAAGCCAGTACCTCCGTTCTGCCACATCTGCAAAACTTCAGGACACCCGCGTACACACTGCCCAAATCGTCAACAGTCAACAACTCCACAGCGGCAACTACGACCTTCAAGCAGCCAAATCGCCTCAACGCAAGCAAATCCCACGACCCAGATTCAAGCCTCAACGACTTCAACGGGACAACCTGCACAAGGAGCAAGAAACATCGTCAGCTGCATGGCAAAGCTGAGTGACTCCTGCATCACCGAGTCACCACCACACTACTCACCGGAAGAACAACTCGACGAAACCACACCCCGCCGCGAGTCACTTCAGCCGAACCCGACATACGCCGCCATCGCCCAAAGCGAACCATCCGGAAAAGACACATGGTTCTTGGACAGTTGCTGCGGACAGCACATGTGCTCCTCGGGACGCTTCGTTCAACGAGAACACCAACTTCAACGCGAAGTTGTCATTACAGTCGCCAACAATCAGAACCTGCGAACACCCAACGATCGGCCTAACTTACTACAAGAGCGCAACCACACCGACTAAGTTAATCGGCTACGTCGACGCTGATCACGCTGGCGACTCCAACAATAGGCGCTCCCGCACCGGCTACATCTACCGCCTCGAACCTATCGGACCTATCTCTTGGCAGTCGAGCAAGCAGGAATTAATTGCTCTCTCGTCAGCTGAAGCAGAATATATTGCACTCTGCTCAGCCACCAAGGAAGGACTCTATCTTCGCGAGCTGCTGGAAGAAGCGAAGTTAGCCGAGTTACCCAACTTTACCCTGTTCTGCGACAACCAGTCAGCAATTCGCATCGCCAACAAAAACGGCTTCGCGAACAGGACGAAACACATCGCCTTGCGATATTTCTTCGTGAAGGACGAGATCGAGAAGGGAAGGCTCGAGCTGTCATACTGTCCCACGTCTGAGATGGCAGCTGACTACCTGACCAAGAAGCTCGGAAAGCAGAAGTTCGAATACTGCATGTTCCTGACTGGACAGAGCCACGTCAGCGACACTCCAGAAGCGAAGGGGAGTGTTGGAAACAATCGGTCTTAAGCGCCTCTGTCGTGTCGAAACACTAAGACACAAAAGAAACGAAGTATAACGAATCACCGGCGAGTCAACCCTCGGAGGTTGAAAGTAACTGTTGGAGGTTACGCGAAAGTCAAAGGTCAGCGACCTTTGACCTGACAAAGTACAGCGCGACAGCAAGGACAAACAACTGACTCAGTATTGAGCAGTTGCCCGAGTCGTCACTGTATCGAACCGCAACAGCAATAGTAAAACAGTTATTAACTGTATCTCTTCGTATTCCTTGTACTCTTATAAAAGCTTGTATCTCTTCGTTTTAATCAACTTACTTTGCCCTCACATACTAGCGCAAGGTGGTTCACAACTCTTTAATTAACGCTTCCGCTACTACACCAACTCTACCCAGAGTTCACCCCTGCAAAGATCCTAAAGAGTTTTTTTTCAACCCAACATGGTATGAGAGCTATCAGGGGGAATTCAACTTCTATACCGACAACATCAACAAGCATGGCTACACAAAAGGAAAGGAGCAACTCCAACGGCTCCCAGGGCACTACTCCTACTCCACCTCCTGCCTCTGGCCTACAGACAGAGGAGGGCACAGCAACAAGACCCAGAGCAACATCTTTATATACATTCTTCATAACTGTCTGCAGTGTAGACTGTAGTGTATCTCACTTGCTGTAGGTGGTGTACCATATGGCTTTCTCCTTGCTATATCTTGCACTCATCTTCTCTTAGTGCACCTCTTTGGCCAATCTCCCCTCTCGATACCATCTCTCGCCATACTCCTAGATCCAACTTCTAGCTCCTAACTAAGATCTTGTTTTAACATGGTATCAAAGTGAGGTTCACCTCCTGGGCCTAAGTCGTCATGGCCTTTGCTGCTAGTGGTGTCAATTCTGGTGCTGTATCCACGAAACCTGCTGCTCTCGCGAAATCTCCTGCTGTCGCAAAATCTACTGCAGTCGTGGAATCTGCTGCGACATTCGGAACCATTGCGCGACGGTGGTGAAGGTCGCGACAACCAGCGTCGTCGCTGCAAGCAACGCCAGCCGCGTCAGAAGCGCCAGCAGTGCCAGCGCCGACATCAACGCAAGCCAGTGGCAGGTCCGTTCTAGGACCGATTTTTTTTAGGGCCCACCACAGAGCGCTGCCCCACTAGCTGCCCTGCCGCCTTGCCCGAACTAACGCGCCGCCCTGCTGGCCGCTGTGCCGCCCTTAGCAGCCCGCGCGCCGCCCTTTGCAGCCCGTCGTGCCGCCCTTTGCAGCCCGCACGCCGCCTTTAGCAGCCCGCGCGCCGCCCTTGCAGCCCGCGAGCCGTCCCTGCAGCCCGCGCGCCACCTTAAGGAGCCCGCGCGCCGCCCCTTCAGCCCGCTCGCCGCCCCATGCAGTCCGCTCGCCGCCCCTGCAGCCCGCTACTGCCCCTGCAGCCCGCTCGCCGCCCGTTTGCGGCCCGCTCGCCGCCTCTGGCAGCCCGCTTGCAGCCCCTTGCAGCCCGCGCGCCGCCCTCTGGCAGCCCGCTCGCCGCCCTTTTGCAGCCCACTCGCCGCCCCTTGCAGCCCGCGCGCCGCCCTTTGCACCCGTGCGCCGCCCTGCTACCCTGCTTGCGCCGCCCTGCTTACGCCGCCCTGCTTGCGCCGCCCTGCCTGCGCCGCCCGGCTGCTGCCCGCCCGGCTGCTGCCCACCGTGCTGCGCGCAGCCCTACTGGCCGGCGCCCTCCTGCCCGGGCCGCCCTGCTGCTGCCCGTCCTGCTGTGCGCCGCCCTGCTGGCCGCCCTAGCCGTGCGCCGCCCTGCCCTGCCCTGCCCTGCCCTGCGCGCCGCCCTGCCTGCGTGCTGCCCTGCTGGTCGCGCGCCACCTTGCTCTGCCCGCTATGGATTCTCTCAGTGTACTCACCTTCGATCATGAGGGCCATCCGATCCAGTTCGATAAGTGGCTCGACGGCTTACAGCTGTACCTACTGAGCGATTCTAGAGACAACGTTTTGTTGTTTGACCACACGTCTGGAGCCTCTCTTGCCCCTCCCGCCACAGCTGACACTGCGACTCGCTCACAGTGGCTTGCCCGTGATGCTGCTGCTCGCTTAGCCGTTCACAACCACCTGCCGTTAGCTGAACGCGCTCACTTTGGCCACCACAAGACTGCTAAAGCCCTGTACGACGCAGTAGTCGCTCGTTACTCTTCCCCTGCCACTGCTGCTCTCGGCCGCCTTATACTGCCCTACTTGTTTCCCAAGCTGTCCGCATTTGCCACAGTGGAGGACATCGTTACCCACCTCCGCACTAGCGACGCTCGCTACCGCGCTGCCCTCCCAGCAGAGTTCCTTGACAGGAACCCGCCCCTGATGTACATCACTCTCTACTTCATAGTCACCCGCCTCCCTGTCTCTCTTCGCACTGTCAGTGACCACTTTCTCGCACTTGACCCCACAGACCTCACTGTCAACCTGCTCGAGCAGCACCTCCTTGCAGCTGAGACTAGTGTAATCGCTGTAGGTGCTGCTCGTGGCACTCCTCGCACACCCTTCTTTGAGGGGTGTTCCCACTCCCCCCTTGCCCCCTCATACGCTTCTGCTGCTGCTGTTAACATCCTTGGTGCTGAGGATGTTGGGACTGCTTCTGCTCTTAGTGGGAAGCGCCGCTGCAGCAAGAGCAAGGGTGGCAGGAGTGGTGGCTGTGAAGAAATGAGGAATGAATGAACTAGGAAATGAGTTGGGTACAAATATGAAACCCTAGAAAGCTGTACCCCATACTGTCTACCCCACTACAGCCTAGAAAGACTATAGCATATAAGTTCGACACACCCCCATAGGCAAAATGGGGGAGAACAAGGGGTCACAAGACCAGTCAAGCAAAGCACAGCAAGCTCAGGGTGGATCCCAACGTCACCACACATTCTGAGCACAAGTTCAAGGGCCACAAGGCCAGTTCACATGCAAGGATATATATATAAAGCTAAACATGCAAGTGCAAGTGTATATAGGTCATAGTACAAGCAAGGTCAAGAAGTGAGCAAGTGAGGCAAAGTAGGGACAAGACCCAACAAAGTACAGAAGCGCTGATGATCACAAGGCGCGAGTGCCTTGGTGAAGATATCAGCAGTGTTGGCCGGAGAGGCCACGTAAGCAAGTCGTAGCTGACCACGCTGCTGCAGCTCACGAGCAAGGAAGTAGCGAAGAGCAATGTGATTCGTTCTGTGCTCCAGTCTGTGCTCCCGACACAAGGCCAGCATGGCCTTGTTGTCTACGTACAGAACTGGAGGAGAACGAGGCGGCTCTCCAAGGTCAGTCAGCAGGTAGGTGAGCCAGCGTAAAACCTGTGCAGCCATGGCCCCCGCGTAGATCTCAGCCTCACAACTGGAGCCGAGAACAGAAGACGAGCGGGTAGACCGCCACGAAAAAGAGCCGGAACCAAGGCTGAAGGTGTAACCCTGTGACGACCGCTGCGTGGCCTGGTCGTCAGCCCAAGAAGCGTCTGCGTGACCAGTGAGGACCACTGGACTCCACCCTCCAAGCACAAGCCCCATGCCCGACGTACTGCACAAGTAGCGCAACACCCTCTTCGCTGCAGCCATGTGCTCTGGTCTGTGTCTCCCAGGAGCAACATAGCATGCCAGAATGCTAAGAGGGTATGCAAGGTCAGGTCGAGTGCAGGTCATCAGGTACATGAGGCAGCCAACAAGCTCTGGGTACGGGCCACTCGACTCTACGGACTCATCCGAAGGCAGAGCTGAGAGCGAGTGGCGAGTAGACAGAGGAGTGGCCTGAGGCGAGGAGTACGTGAAGCCGAAGCGCTGAAGGACCTGCTGCACCATGTGTGACTGAGTCAGGGTAATGGTGCGCTGTGCTCTGTCCCGGGTGATCTGCAAGCCAAGGTAGCTGCGCAGTTCACCCAGGTCTGTGCACGTGTGTCTCTTCTGCAGCTCGGACTTCACGTGGGCGAGTCCAGCAGTGTTAGCTGTGGCAAAGACCAAGTCGTCGACGTACACGAGGATGTAGAACGGCGGCAAAGAAGTGTCGGTGCGCAGAAACAGCGACGGGTCGGCAGTAGAAGGAGCAAACCCAAGAGCCGCAAGTGTAGTCCTCAGTGTGTCGTGCCACTCACGAGGTGCCTGGCGGAGACCGTAGACTGGCCGCCGGAGGCTCCACTGGGTACCAGGAGGAAAAGACCCAGTGAAGCCAGGTGGACGGCGCAGCCAGATCTCCTCGTGCAGGCTCCCCTGCAAGAAAGCTGTGTTGAAGTCAAGAGAGTGAAGCTCGTAGTCACGCTGAGCGGCTATGTGCAGTAGTACCCGAAGAGTGGTCATCTTCGGGGTGGGAGAGAAGGTCTGAAAGTAGTCAACTCCCTGCCGCTGACTGAAGCCACGAGCCACGTAGCGCGCCTTGAAGACAGGCGGAGAACCCGGCGGCCGCTTCACCCTGAAAATCCACATGCCACTGACGATGTTCGCCCCAGGAGGGGGAACGTCGTCGACGTAGGTGCCTGTGGACTTCGAGGAGGCCATCTCTGCATCCATGGCTGCCTGCCACTGAGAGGAGTAGGGACCCTCTATCGCCTCCGCGTAAGAGCGCGGAGTCGGGATGTCTAGTGCATCCGGGTCTCCCTCAGGGGCAAGCAGTATGGACACAAGATGAGGTGAAGCAGCAGAAAAGCACTGGAACTCCTCCTGTCTGTCCTCAAGGACGTCCGTGCCAAGGGCACACTCACCCCTGACGGACGGAGGACAGACAGACGCAGACTCAGCGACAAGACTAGCAGCGTAGTCTAGGCGACAGCGAGCAGCGAAGTCGACAAGCTCAGAAACTAAGGCAGACGCAACAGCGGACTCAAAGGAAGGGTCAGTGACGACAGTAGCAAGGAGACGCGTGACAGTAGGACTGGCAGCACGAAGGGAGTCCGACTCCGGGTCAGCAAGAACAGGAAGAGAGGACTCAGGAGGAGAAGGCAAAGGGGCACACAGCGGAGCAGTGGAGGGACGAAGAGACATCCGGTGCGTGCCCGGGACAGGGGGAGGACGCTGACGCGAACCACGACTACTAGTGCGCTCAGCACGGACAGGCGACGCAGGACGAGACGCAGGCTCACGACGCTCAGCAAGACCTCCAGTAGGACCAGTGTAGAGAGAAGGAGCAGGCAGAGGAGAGGTAGGCTGTAACTGTGACTCGGATTGGACAGGCGGTGGACACTCTAAGGGAGGAGCCGGACTAGCAGAGGGCGGGAGACCAAGAACCTGCTCAAGGAGCGGAACGAAGTACGGCCGCGGCCTCTCAGCACCACCAGCACCAGAAGGGACAGCACCAGCACCCCGAACGACAGCACCAGCGCCAGCAGCACCCCCAGCTCCAGCAGCGCCAGCTCCAGCAGCACCACCAGCTCCAGCAGCACCACCAGCTCCAGCAGCGCCAGCTCCAGTACCCTCAGAGGCACCAGCACCAGAGGCACCCTCAGCGCCAACACCCCCAGCAGCTCCAGCTCCCGCCGGACCACCAGAAGACGCAGCGGGTCCAGCTCCAGCACCCGCAGTAGCACCGACGCCCGCAGCACCACCAGCTCCAGTACGAGAAGCACCCGCAGGCCTAGCAGCTCCAGTACTCCCAGTACGAGCACCTCCGGGACCCGCGGCACCAGCACCCTCAGCAGTAGCAGAACCTACAGCACCCTCAGCACCTCCAGCTCCAGCAGCTCGCCTCCAGCACCGGGCAAACCACTCACGCAGCTCCTGTGGAGAGAGTAGCTCCCGCCGGGACGAAGTACCCGAAGAACCTCCAGGCCCAGCACCGCCAGACGCCACACGAGCAGGTCCAGTACCCTCTGACTCCGCACCTCCAGACGCAGCACCCCCAGGCGTAGCACCCCCAGGCTCAGCACCCCCAGGCGTAGCACCCCCAGAGTCAGCACCCCCAGGCTCAGCACCCCCAGAGTCAGCACCCCCAGACCCAGCACCCGCAGGCTCAGCACCCCTAGTAGCACCAGAGTCAACAGCTACCTCGACAGGGTCGACTGCGTTTACCTGGGACACACCTGAGGGGGCAGGACCCTGAGGGGGGAGGGGGTCTACCGGAGGGGGACCTGGCGTAAGGAAGAGCGGCGGGGGGGGGAGGGACGCAGTGCGGTAGGGGAAGAGACGGTAGTAGGGAACTGACTCGTCAAACGTGACGTCCTGGGAGGACAGAACACGGCGCGAGGTGGGGTGGTAGAACTGCCAGCCCGGCGCGTCAGGGGGGAAGCCAAGGAAGATGCAGGGAACAGCACGAGGGGACAGCTTGTCCGCATACAAGTCGCGGACAAACGCCCGAGATCCCCAGACACGGAACGCAGACGCATTGCCAACCTTCCCCGTCCACAGCAAAGCAGGGGAGGTCTCCGGCATGGAGACCCGGGGCTAAAGGTTGATCTGATGCGCCGCGTACCGAACCGCAAACGGCCACAGAAAATGGGGGGCAGCCGAATGGACCATGGACGTACGAGCGACGTCCATGACCATGCCAATGCGGCGCTCAGCAATCCCATTTTGCTGCGGAGAGTCCGGAAGCGTGAAGGTCTGGCGGATGCCTCGTGCACGACAGAAGGCTCGCAGAAGGTCAGAGGAGAACTCTCCGCCTCTGTCAGAGTGCAGACGCAGAACAGGAAAGTCCGAGCCGAAACTCTCTCTGAGCTGGAGACGAGCTGCGCGGATCCAGGAGATCAACACCTCAGTGACCTCACCCTTGCCGCGCAAGGGGAAGACCGCGGTGTAGCGCGAGTAGTCGTCAACCACCAGCAGGAAGTAACGCTCGTGACCCTGTCCACGGATGCGGGCTGGGCCCCACACGTCCATGTGAAGCGTCTGCAGTGGAGCCTCTGTCGGAGGAAACTCGGAGGAGTGAGGAGCGGCGCGCTGCCGCCCTTCGACGCAGGGAACGCAGGTGGGGCCAGGCCCCGGAGGAAGAGAAGGGAGGGACCGGGGGAGACCCGAGACAAGGAAACGAGAGGCCATGCCTCGGAGACGAGGCAGGGAGGGGTGACCAAGGCGGTGGTGCCAGAGGAGAGTCTGGTGAGACAGGAGACGACACGAGCAGGGGGCAGACTCAAGACCAGACCTGGACGCTGCAGCAAACACCTGACTCGACGCAGCTACCTGAGGAGACTCAGTAGTCAGCGTGTACAGGCTCGACCCCGGCTGACGGGTAAACGTGGCCAAGTGTCGGCCCGTCCGAGCACACGTACAGTGGGTCACTCGCTGACGCGCAGGAGTGAACTGGTCAACCCCTGCGTCCTGTAGGTCAGCACCACTCACCAAGTTCGTAGAGAACGAGGGGAGGTAAAGACCTGACAGGGAGCCAGAAGGGGCTGCCGGACACGGTAAGACAGTGGAGAAGTGGGCAAGGACAGGGCCCCCAGAGGGGTCTGCCAGGGAGACTGCCACTGGCCGACTAAGCGGCGTAAGCGTGGTGCGGTCTCGAAAGAAGGAGCGGGAAGCACCCGAGTCAAGGGTGAAGGTGTGGGTGGCCGGAGCCGACGCGGTACGTGAGAGCGCAGACTCACCAGTACCTGGAGCAGCAGACGCACTAGCACCTAGAGCAGCAGCCTCACCAGCACCTAGAGCAGCAGTCTCAATGCCCGGGTCAGGCGGAAAACACCGGTAACAGTCACCCTCAGCACTAATAGTCACAGTATACATTGCAGCAAGAATAGCATCATAATCAAGATCAAAGATAGCAACACCCGCCCTAGACAGCTCGCCCCAGCGAGGGATCTCAGTAGCGTCGGGGAACTGATGACGCCAAGCGTCCGTCAGGCGGCCGAAGCAGCGCTGGGTGGAGTGCAGACCCCCACACTGCTCACCCGCGCGGTCGCCTGTACGCAGAACGTAGGTGCAGGGGCCAGCACCCCCACCCCGCTGACGAGCAGCGTACCACTCACGAAGCTGCTGGGGGGAAGGGGTCTCACGAGTGCGCTGCTGCTGCTGCTGCTGGCGCTGACCACCACCGGAGCCGACCCTCTGCGAAGAGCCGCCCCGACCAGCTCCACCTCCGCCGCCGCTACCTCCACCACCGCCTCCACCTCCACCACCTCCGCTCGCACCGCCACCACCGCCGCCTCCTCCGCCTGCACTGCCGCCACTAGCGCCCCCACTCCCGCCACCACCCCCACCGCCACCCTCACCCCCTCCGCCGCCTCCACCGCCGCCTCCACCGCCCCCGCCAGCCCCTCCAGCGCCCTTGCCCCCCTTGCCCTTGCCTGGGCGGCGTCTCCCGCTAGGGGCAGACGCCGCACCGACCGACTCAAGACCAACGAGGTCGGCCGCAGCAGCAGAGGCAACAGAGGGCAAGAGGGGGGAGGGGGAGCACCCCTCAAAGACAGGGGTACGAGGGTCACCACGAGAGGCTCCTACAGCGACTATACTCTTTTCTGCTGCTAGGAGGCGCTCCTCGAGGAGGTCAACGGTGAGGGTGGTGGGGCAAACAGAGAGGAAGTGGTCCCTGACCGAGCGAAGGGTGTCAGGGAGCCGGGTGACTATGTAGTAGAGGGTGATGTACATAGGGGGGGGGGTCTTGGCGCAGAACTCAGCATGAAGCGCAGCGCGGTAGCGAATGTCACTAGTGTGAAGGTGCGTAATGAGGTCAGCGACTGTGGGAAAAGCGGCGAGGTCAGGGAAGAGGTACGGCAGTATGAGGCGGCTAAGGGCAGCAGTGGCAGGGGAAGAGTAGCGTGCAACGACAGCGTCGTACAAGGTCTTAGCACTCTTGTACTGACTAAAATGCGCGCGCTCAGCGGTCGGTAAGTGGCGGCGCACAGCAAGGCGAGCAGCAGCATCGCGCATGGCCCACTGCGAGCGAACAGTGGCATCAGCATCAGCAGGCGGGGCAGGAGAGGCAACAGACGTGAGATCGAAAAGGGAGAGACCGTCTGCCCTATCGCACTGTAGGAAAAGCTGCAAGTCATCAACCCAGACCTCAAAGTCAACACCCCGACCCTCAGCATCAAAGGTAAGGACACTAGGGGTAGCCATGACAGCAGCAGTCTAGTGGTGAGAGCGGCAGGCTAGAGGTAGTGCAGTGGCAGAGACGCTGCTCGGGAAAGCTCTCACCAGACCGGGTGGGGAGGGCCGGGGCGCGCCGGCAGGAACAGGGCCGCAGCTGCGGCGGCGGCGGCTCGGCGGCTCAGCAGCGGCTCGGCGGCTCGGCGGCGGCTCGGCGGCTCGGCGGCGGCTCGGCGGCGGCTCGGCGGCTCGGCGGCTCGGCGGCAGCTCGGCGGCGGCCCGGCGGCTCGGCGGCGGCTCGGCGGCTCGGTGGCGGCTCGGCGGCTCGGCTGCAGCTGCGGCGGCTCAGCGACGGCGGCGGCAGGGCCGGTGAGGGGGGGGGGGGGGGGCGCACAGAGCGGCGAAGGGGCCGCTGTAGGGCGGCGATGGGGCCGCTGGAGGGCGGCGACTGGGCCGCTGAAGGGCGGCGACGGGGCCGCTGAAGGGCGGTGGCGGGGCCGCTAGAGGGCGGCGACGGGGCCGCGGTAGGGCGGCGACGGGGCCGTTGAAGGGCGGCGACAGGGCCGCTAGAGGGCGGCGACAGGGCCGCAGTAGGGCGGCGACGGGGCCGTTGAAGGGCAGCGGCGGGGCCGCTAGAGGGCGGCGACGGGGCCGCGGTAGGGCGGCGACGGGGCCGCTAGAGGGCGGCGGCGGGGCCGCTAGAGGGCGGCGACGGGGCCGCGGTAGGGCGGCGACGGGGCCGCTGAGGGGCGGCGGCAGGGCCGTTGAAGGGCGGCGGCGGGGCCGTTAGAGGGCGGCGACGGGGCCGCGGTAGGGCGGCGACGGGGCCGCTAGAGGGCGGCGGCGGGGCCGCTAGAGGGCGGCGACGGGGCCGCGGTAGGGCGGCGACGGGGCCGCTGAGGGGCGGTGGCGGGGCCGCTAGAGGGCGGCGACGGGGCCGCAGTGGGGCGGCGACGGGGCCGCTGAAGGGCGGCGGCGGGGCCGTTAGAGGGCGGCGACGGGGCCGCTTGGAGGGCGGCGACGGGGCCGCGAAAGGGCGGCGACGCGGCCGCGAAGGGCGGCGGGTGGGCCGCGAAGGGCGACGGGGCCGCGAGAGGGTGGCCGGGCCGCAAGGGGGGGGCGGCGACGGGGCCGCTAAGGGTGGCGACGGGGCCGTGAGTGGGGCCGTGAGTGAGGCCGCTAAGGGCGGCGCGACGGGCCGCTAAGGGGAGGGCGGGCCACAGGACGCGCCTCGGTCAGGGGCGACTCGATCTCAGGGCAGGATTTTTTTTTTTAGTGGTGGGCCTAAGGAAAAGTTCCCACTAGGGAACCTGCTCTATACCATATGAAGAAATGATGAATGAATGAACTAGGAAATGAGTTGGGTACAAATATGAAACCCTAGAAAGCTGTACCCCATACTGTCTACCCCACTACAGCCTAGAAAGACTATAGCATATAAGTTCGACAGTGGCGGTGGTAGCGGGGGTGGTGGTGGTGGCGGCAGTGGAGGTGGTGGAGGTAGCGGAGGTGGTGGCAGCAGTGGGAGTGGTGGTGGGAGTGGGGGCTTTGGTGGCGGTAGTGGTGGCAGCAGTGGGGGTGGCGGTAGTGGCGGCAGTGGGAGTGGTGGCAGTCGGGGTGGAGCTGTTCAGAGGGGAGATTCTGGCGGTGGACAGAGGCAGCAGCAGCAGCGCCGGAGCGAGACCCCTTCGCCCCAGCAGATTCGTGAGTGGTTTGCTCAGCATGGGGCGTCTGGGGGTAGTGTTCGCTGCCCGTATGTCATTCGCATGGGTGACCGTGCTGGTCAGACATGCGGGAAGTTTCACTCTCAGCACCGCTGCTTCTCCCGCCTAGACGACGCTTGGCGCGCAGAGTTTGGTGACGAGGCTGAGCGCCCTTGCTGGGGAGAGCTGCTTAGGTCTGGAGTTGATATCTTTGCTCTTGACTATGATGCTATCCTTGCCGCGATGTATGCCTTGTCTGTTAGTGCTGAGGGTGACTGTTACGGATGTGTGCCGCCCGACCCAGGTATAGAGGCTACTGATCTAGGTGCTAGTGAGTCTGCTCTCCCTGGTACTGCGCCTGCTGAGGCCTTGGACACCTTTACGCTTGACTTAGGTGCTTCCCCCTGTTTCTTTCGCGACAGTACCACCCTCACTCCTCTCTCTGCACCTGTACCGGTCAGACTGACTGATCCCTCAGGGGGCCCAGTTCTTGCCCATTCCTCCACTGTTCTCCTGTGTCCGGCGGTTTCGTCCGGCTCACACTCAGGTCTTCACCTCCCCTCGTTCTCTACGAACTTGGTGAGTACCGCTGCCCTCCGGGATGCGATGGTCACTACCACCACTCCTGGGGGTCAGCGTGTGTCGATCTGCACGTGTACACGGACGGGCCGTCACCTGGCCACGTTCACCCGTCGGCCTGGGTCAAGTTTGTACACACTGACTATCGAGCCTCCTCAGGCAGCTGCGTCTTCCCAGGTGTCCGCGTCAGGTCCGGTAGCACCCCCCTGCTCGTGTCGCCTCCTGTCGCACCACCGCCGTGGCCACCCCTCCCTGCCACGCCTTCGTGGCATGCACTCCCGCCGCCTTGTTTCTTGTCTTCCCAGGTCTCTGCCTCCCCTCCCGCCCTCGCCTGCCCTGCCCTGCCTTCCTTGCATTGAGGGGTGGCAGCGCGCCGCTCCTCACTCCTCCTCGTTTCCCCGGACGACTACTCCCCTGCAGACTCTCCACATGGACGTGTGGGGCCCAGCCCGCGACTGTGGACAGGGCCGCGAGCGCTACTTTGTGCTGGTTATTGACGACTACACGCGTTACACCACGGTCTTCCTCTTGAGCAGCAAGGGTGGGGTCCCTGATGTCTTGATCCCTTGTGCAGTACGTCTCCAGCTCCGCGAGCGGTTCCGCGAGGACCTTCCTGTTCTGCGTCTGCCCTCTGACAGAGGTGGTGAGTTCTCCTCCGACCTCTTGCAGGAATTTTGTCGTGGGGAGGGCATCCTCCAGTCGTTCACGCTTCCGGCCTCCCCGCAGCAAAATGGGATTGCTGAGCGCCGCATTGGCTTAGTCATGGAGGTGGCTCGTACCTCCATGATCCATGCGGCTGCTCCCCATTTTTCTGTGGCCGTTTGCGGTCTGGTACGCTGCGCATCAGCTCAACCTCTGGCCCCTTGCCAGAGACCTCGCCTACACTGCGTTGGACGGAGAAGGTTGGTGATGCGTCGGTGTTTCGGGTCTGGGGCTCTCGTGCCTTTGTTCGTGATACTTTCGCGGACAAGCTCTCCTCCCGCGCTATTCCTTGCGTCTTCCTTGGCTTTCCCCCTGACGCGCCTGGCTGGCAGTTTTACCACCCCACCTCGCGCCGTGTCCTCTCCTCTCAGGACGTCACGTTTGACGAGTCGGTTCCCTTTTACCGTCTATTCCCCTACCGCACTGCCCCTCTCCCCCCCTCGCCGCTCTTCCTTGCTCCAGGTCCCCCTCCGGTAGACCCCCTCCCCCCCCAGGGTCCTACTCCCTCAGGTGTGTCTTAGGTAGACCCACTCCCCGGGACTGAGCCTGCCGAGGTCGCTGTAGACTCAGGTGCTGCTAGGGGTGCTGCGTCTAGGGGTGCTGAGCCTGCGAGTGCGGAGCCTGGGGGTGCTGAGCCTGAGGGTGCGGAGCCTGGGGGTGCTGAGTCTAAGGGTGCGGAGTCTGGGGGTGCTGAGCCTGAGGGTGCGGAGCCTGGGGGTGCTGAGTCTAAGGGTGCGGAGTCTGGGGGTGCTGAGCGTAGGGGTACTGCGTCTACTGGAGGTCCTGCGGGTGCCTTGCCACGTCTGTCTCCCCGGCGGGAGCCTCTCTCACCGCAGCAGCTTCGTGAGTGGTTTCCTTAGCGCACACACCTTAGGAGTGGAGCTGCAGGAGCTGGAGACTCTGCCGCTGGAGGCACTGGAGCTAGAGGTGCTGGAGATACTAGTCCTGGAGGTGCTGGAGTTACTGCTGGAGGTGCTGGTCCTGGAGGTGCTCGTACTAGAGGTACTGGAGCTGCCGGGGCTGGTGGTGTTGGAGGCACTAGAGCTGGAGACCGTGGAGCTGGAGACTCTGGCGCTGGAGGCGCTGGAGCTGGAGGAGCTGGAGCTGTCGACCCTGGAGCTGGAGACCCTGGAGCTGGAGGTGCTGGCGCTGGGGGTGCAGGAGCTGGCGGTCCGGGTGCTGGAGGCACTGTCCAGCGTCGCCCGTTTTTTGTGTCGCCGCTGCCGTCGACTCTGCCGCCACATGGCTCGGTCCTTCGCTAGGTTCTTAGTCTCCCGTCCTCTACTGGCCTTCCTCCTAGCTTGCTGTGTCCACCGCTTCACCAGTCGCAGCAACAGTTACGGCCAGACTCCCCACTGCCTGCTCCTTCTCCTTACTCTGGGCAGACAGACTCTTTTACAGAGCATCGTGAGCATGAGTCTCGTCCCGCCTCGCCTGTTCGCGATGTTCGCACTAGTCGTCGTGTTCCTCGTCCGCGTCCTCCTCCTGTCCCCGGCACTCACATTATGGCACTTCGTCCTTCCTCTGTTCCACTGCGAGTTCCCCTGCCGCCTCCTCCTGCGTCCTCTCTTCCTGCCGTTCTTGACCCTGAGTCTGACTTAGCTCGTGCTGCCAGTCCTACTGTCCCTCGTCTTCTAGCCACTGCTGTCACTGACCCTTCGTTTGAGTCCAGTGCTGCGTCTGCCCTAGTTGCTGACCTTGTTGACTTTGCTGCTGCCTGTCGTCTCGACTACAACACTAGTCTTATTGCTGAGTCTCAGTTTGAATGTCCTCCGTCCGTCGGGGGTGAGTGTGCTCTTGGCACGAACGTCCTTGAGGAGAGGCAGGAGGACTTTGAGTGTCTTGCAGCTGCTGTACCTCATCTCATGGCTATGCTGCTTGCACCTGAGGGAGACCCGGATGCACCAGACATCCCGACCCCGCGCTCTTACGCAGAGGCGATTACGGGTCCCTACTCCTCTCAGTGGCAGACAGCCATGGACGCAGAGATGGCATCTTGGAAGTCCACAGGCACCTACGTCGACGCAGTTCCCCCTTTTGGGGCGAACATAGTCGATGGCATGTGGATTTTCAAGGTGAAGCGGCCGCCGGGTTCTCCGTCTGTCTTCAAGGCTCGTTACGTTGCACGAGGCGTCAGTCAGCGACAGGGAGTTGACTTCTTCTAGACCTTCTCCCCTACCCCGAAGATTACCACTCTTCGGGTGTTGCTGCACGTCGCAGCTCAGCGTGACTACGAGCTGCACTCTCTTGACTTCAGCATAGCTTTCTTGCAGGGCAGCCTGCACGAGGAGATCTGGCTGCGCCGCCCACCTGGCTTCACTGGGTCGTTTCCTGCAGGTACCCAGTGGAGCCTCCAGTGGCCAGTATATGGTCTCCCTCAGGCGCCTCGCGAGTGGCACGACACACTGAGGACGACACTTGCGGCTCTTGGGTTTGCTCCTTCGACTGCTGACCTGTCGCTGTTTCTACGCACCGACACTTCGCTGCCGCCGTTCTACGTCCTCGTGTACGTCGACGACTTGGTCTTTGCCACTACTGACACTGAGGCACTGACCCTTGTGAAGTCGGAGCTACAGAAGAGACACACCTGCACTGACCTGGGTGAGCTGCGCAGCTATCTTGGCTTGCAGATCACCCGGGACAGAGCACGACGCACCATCACCCTGACTCAGTCACACATGGTGCACCAGGTCCTTCAGCGCTTCGGCTTCCGGTACTCCTCGCCACAGTCCACTCCTCTGCCTACCGGTCACTCGCTCTCAGCTCCACCTTTGGACGAGTTCGTAGAGCCGAGTGGCCTGTATCCAGAGCTTGTGGGCTGCCTCATGTACATGATGACCTGCACTCGACCTGACCTTGCCTACCCTCTTAGCATCCTGGCACGCTACGTTGCGCCCGGGAGACACCAACCAGAGCACTGGGAGGCCGCTAAGAGGGTGTTGCGCTACTTGTGCAGTACTTCGGGCATGGGGCTCGTGCTTGGAGGACGGGGTCCAGTTGTCCTCACTGGACACGCAGACGCTTCTTGGGTTGACGACTTGGCTACGCAGCGGTCGTCACAGGGTTACACCTTCAGCCTTGGCTCCGGCTCTGTTTCCTGGCGGTCTACCCGCTCGTCTTCTGTTCTCAGTTCGAGTTGTGAGGCTGAGATCTACGCAGGGGCCATGGCTGCACAGGCTCACCTACTTGCTGACCGACTTGGGAGAGTGGCCTCTTTCTTCTCCAGTTCTGTACGTAGACAACAAGGCCATGATTGCCTTGTGTCAGGAGCACAGACTGGAGCACAAAACGAAGCACATCGCTCTGCGTTACTTCCTTGCTCGAGATTTGCAGCAGCGTGGTCAGCTTCGTCTTGCTTACGTGGCCACTCGGGCCAACACCGCTGATATATTCACCAAGGCACTTCAGTTTGGGGTAGCCCATAAAGGACAACCCAATTAGGGTTAGTACTTGTAACCAACTTTCTGTTCAATCCAACCATTCTCTCGTTCAGTATTCTGACAGGGGATGGCGTGTGGCGGCCTGCAACATCAGCTGCCGCCCTTCTCTTCCTTTTTTCTCGCGCCCGTGTTTACGGCTGTGAGGGGGAGGGAGATGAGGGGGTGCTAGGGGTGACCAGCAAACCGCCACCAGTTGCCTGTCCTCCTCCTCTCTCCTCTCCGTTTTCCAGCCGCTTCCTCCCCCATTTTTATGCTCCTCCAGCGGTCCCATTTGTTTTGTGGGGGGGGGGGGAGGTTGGAGAGGTTGGAGGGGGGTGCTCATCGTGAAGCCTACAGTTCCAGTCGCTAGTGAACCCGTTTCTCCAGTCACCCGTCGGGTTCGTTGCTCTAGCCGTACGAGTGGGATGCTCCAGGCGTATGAGCCAGGTACCCCAGTGTCCGCGAGCCAGTGCTCAAGTAGCCCTTGGGCTAGCAGCTTCAGCCGTCGCCCACCCCCTCTCTCTCTCTCTCTCTCTCTCTCTCTCTCTCTCTCTCTCTCTCTCTCTCTCTCTCTCTCTCCCTCTCTCTCTCTCCTCCTCCTCGCTTGCCCTCTCATGATTCTACTGCAATCTGCCCTGGTGTACCCCTTCAGGGGTGTTGCTGCACAAGGTTCTTCACTGTAGGCAGTTAGAGGGTGTGTTAAAATATATTGATATACGTTCTTTCTAATTCTTTGCAGTGTAGACTGTAGTGTATCTCACTTGCTGTAGGTGGTGTACCATGTGGCTTTCTCCTTGCTATATTTTGTACTCATCTTCTCTTAGTGCTCCTCTTTGGCCAATCTCCCCTCTCGATACCATCTCTCGCCATGCTCCTAGCTCCAACTTTTAGCTCCTTCTCAAGAAGTACGCACAACGGAATGGTAGGAATAGAAACGGATGGGATACAAATATGCAACCCTAACAACTATACCCCCTCGAAGGAACCTCACTACAGCCTACAAGAGTTATCATAGTTTGACACACCCCCATAGGCTAAGTGAGGGGCATCAAGGAGAGAAACAAGTGGCAGCAAATGGTCACAAGACTAGTCAAGAGCAAGCAACAAAACAAGGCTCAGGGTGGCGCTTAAAGTCACCACACACTCAGTGCACAAACAAGCGGCCACAAGGCTAGTTCAAGATTTCACTAGGATATATAGCAATGCAAAACAAGCAGAGAAAACAGCAAGTCTACAGCAACCGAGGGCCTACCTCAACAAGCCCTAGCTGCACACAGAACCTGTGGTGATCACCACGCGCCAAGGCCTTGGTGAAGACGTCGGCAGTGTTGACCTCTGGCCGCGTCGCTGCAACTCTCGTAGGAGAAAGTACCTCACGTCAATGTGCTTCACTCTGCTCTCCAGACGAGGCTCCAGAAGATCATGGCCTTGTTGTCAACATATATTTTATATGTGTTGTTTAGGTTAGTCTAGGTGTTACATTTCTACTTACTTGCATGATTAGGGTTTGCTATATCTAGGGTTGTACTTCACATTTTCTATCAATTCATTCTTATCGTAACATGGTATAGAGCTAGGTTTCCCTTAGGCGATTTTTCCCCTAGGCGATTTTTCCCTTAGGCGAAATTTCTCTCGATAGTCTATGGGCCCACCACCCGCGCGCCTCGTAGCGACCCATAGCCCGAAGCGCCCTGCCCCGTAGAGCCCGAGTAGGTCGCGCCCCCCGTCGACATCGCGCGTCACCCGTTTCTGCCCTGCGCCCCACCCGTTTTTTGCCGAGCGTCACTCGGTTTTTAGCCCCGCGCCCCACTCGTTTTACCCCGCGTGTTGCCCCCCAGTCCTCTAGCGCGCAGCAGACAAACGCACGTAGCTGCGCGCGCAGCCTTAGTCGCACCCGCAGCTCCGCGCTAGTACGTCGTAGCCGCGCGCACGTGCAGCCCACCGTCGTAACCGGCCCCCAGACCTGAAATCCCCCTCAGAACCGCACAGAACCGCCGCCTTAACAGCTTCCCCACCTGAAAACCGCCGCCCCAGACCTGACAACCGCCGCCCCACCTGGAAACCTGCTGCCCCACCCGTTCCAGGCACCTCACCCGGGATCAGCTGCCCCACCCAGTCCTTTCCACCGCATTGAACCTCACAGAACCGCACAGTACTGCACATAACCGCACAGAACTGCACAGAACCGCCGCCTCACCCGTAGCCCGCTGCCTTAACAGCTTCCCCACCTGAAACCTGCCTCCCCACGATCTACCACACCCGCCGTCAGTAGCCCCAGCCGATTACACTGCCGCCAGCTACACCAGCAGCAGCATAGGCTGCCCCCAGCGCACCAGCAGCAACGTAGGCTGCCCCCAGCAGAACCAGCAGAACCAGCAGAACCAGCAGAACCAGCAGAACCAGCAGAACCAGCAGAACCAGCAGCAGCATAGGCTGCCGCCAGCACACTAGCAGCAGCATAGGCTGCCCCCAGCGCACCAGCAGCAGCGTAGGCTGCCCCCAGCAGAACCAGAAGCGGCATAGGCTGCCACCAGCGCACCAGCAGCAGCATTGGCTGCCCCCAGCAAAACCAGTAGCAGCTAAGGCTGCCCCCAGCAGAGCCAGAAGCAGCATAGGCTGCCCCCAGCGAACCAGCAGCAGCATAGGCTGCCGCCAGAGCACCAGCAGCAACAGCATAGGCTGCCCCCAGCGAACCAGCAGCAGCATAGGCTGCCCCCAGCGCACCAGCAGCAGCTTAGGCTACCGCCAGCGCACCAGCAGCAGCTTAGGCAACTGCCAGCGCACTAGCAGCAGCATTGGCTGCCCCCTGGAGAACCAGTAGCAGCCTAGGCTGCCTCTCAGCAGAACCAGAAGCAGCACAGGCTGCCCCCAGCGCACCAGCAGCAGCTTAGGCTGCCCCCAGCAGAACCAGCAGCAGCATAGGCTCACATGGCATGTACTAGGGTTCTACAGCAGCAGGGCCAGCCGCAGCACTCCCGTCAGTGGGGGCTTGCGGGTCCAAAGTGTGGCGCCCCCAGCAGTGGCTCAGCTAGCAGTGGGCGAGACGTCGGCCCCTGCGGGTACCGGGCCCTGACAGGCCCTGGTGCTGGCACTACCTGCTGGAGTCCTGACCACACTGCGTCCAGCTGCTACCGTCGACTCGACGACCTCCACCGTGAGCGTTTTGGTCCTCACGCTATTACACCGCACTGGCCTTCGCGCCTTCGCCAGCGCACTACTGCACCAGTTGAGTCTCACCTGCCTGGTCTAGGACCCTTTCCGGCTGCACGAGTAGAGACCTGTGTTTCCAGTCTTGGTGCGTGTGTTGTTTCCAGTCCCGGCGCCTCTGAGGGTCTTTGTGTAGAAGCTGCAGCTACCACTAGTCTAGCACTAGCCTTTGTAGCTGGTTCGGGTGCGACCCCACAGACTGCACAGCTTTCCTTCACCCTAGATTCTGGAGCGTCCAGCTGTTTCTTTCGCGACTGTACCGACCTCACACCACTGCGCACTCCAGTCACTGTCGCCTTGACTGACCCCTCTGTGGGACGTGTAGTTGCTAGCAACACCACCACTCTTCCGTGTCCGGCGGCTCCCTCAGGTTTTCTTACAGGTTACTACACCCCCTCGTTCTCTAGGAACCTGGTGGGTGTCAGTCACCTTCACGACCTAGGCGTAGTCACTACTTTCCCACTGGACGAGCCTGTTGCCTCCTGCACTGTCGGTGCCACTGGGGCGCCCCTGGCCACATTCCACAGAGAGCCGGGATCTGGTCTGTACTCACTACACACTGGGTCCCACCACACTGAGTCGGGTCAGGTCAGGTCAGGTCAGGTAGCTGCTGTGTCGTGTGACTGTCGGTCCCTCACCCACCCGTCGGTCCTCTGGCACCACCGTCTAGGTCACCCGTCGTTCCCGCGTCTCAGTAGGATGGCACGTTACCGTCTGGTCTCAGGTCTCCCAGGGTCGCTTGCACCGCTTCCCCGCTCGCCTGCGCCGCTGTGCACTCCTTGCGTCGAGGGTCGGAAGCGCGCTGCCCCTCACTCCTCCTCGTTCCCCCCCACCACGGCTCCCTTCGAGACCCTGCACTTGGACGTCTGGGGCCCCTCTCCGGTCCTTGGCCCACGTCAGGAGCGCTACTTCCTGATTGTGGTGGACGACTACTCCCGCTACACCACGGTTTTCCCCTTGCGACGGAAGGCCGACGTGCCTACCGTCCTCGAGCCGTGGCTACTAGCGTGGGGTGGCGCCCAGGGCCTGTGTGGGCTTCGCCTACACTCGGACCGTGGTGGTGAGTTTTCTTCCACTCGCCTGGAGACGTTCTGTCAGGGTCGGGGGATCATCCAGTCTTACACGCTACCAGCATCACCGCAGCAGAACGGGGTAGCCGAGCGACGCATCGGCCTGGTCATGGAGGTTGCCCGGACCTCCATGTGCCATGCCGGTGCCCCCCAGTTCTTGTGGCCCCAGGCAGTCCGCTACGCCGCGCACCAGCTGAACCTGTGGCCCAGTGACGCACGGCCAAGGGTGACGCCGGTCTCCCTTTGGACAGGTTCTCCGGGCGTAGCAGCTGACTTCCGCGTCTGGGGTTGTCTGGCTCACGTTCGCGCCCCTGGCGCGAACAAGTTGTCTCCGCGCACTCGTGCCTGCGTCTTTCTTGGCTTCCCTTTGGACGCCTCCGGCTGGGTGTTCTACGACCCGGTCACCTACCAGTTCTTCGCTTCGCAGGACGTCACGTTCGACGAGTCTGTCTGTTACTACAGGAGTCGCCCCCACCGAGGTACTGAGGCCTTTTCCCCCCCGCTGTTCCTCACCCTTGAGCCCCCACCAGTCGCCCCGGTAGCCCCCCCCCCTTCGCGTCCTGCCCCGTCAGGTGTGTCGCACGTCACTCCGCAGTCTTCCCCCCCGCAGCGTCCAGTCCCTGTCGTGTCTGGGGGTGCGGGAGGTGCAGTTGCGGAGGGTGAGGGTACTGGGGCTGCAGGAGCTGGTGGTGTCGGCTCTGGGGGTGCAGGGGTTGTGGGCGTGGAGGTCACTCCTGTGGAGGACACGGCAGCCTCGACTCGGCGGCCTCGCCCTGCCTCACCCCCTGGCTTCCCGTCCGTCCCGCAGTTTCCTCCTCCTTCTTCTCTGCGGTCGGTTGCTGCGGAGCCTGGGGGTGTTCCTGCGGGAGGTACTGGAGGCCCCGGGGGTGTCGGTGGTGGAGGTGCTGGTTCTGGGGGTGCTGGAGCTGGAGGCACTGGCACTGTGGCGCCTACACCGCGCACTGTACGTTTCCTGACCCGTGAGCAGCGTCTCCTCCGGTTGGAGAGGGAGGAGCGTGAGCGATTTGAGAGGGCACAGCAGCAGCAGCAGCAGCAGCAGCAGCAGCAGGAGAGAGTAGAGGAGGAGTCACAGCAGCAGCACGAGAGGGTAGCGCAGGAGTCCCGGTCGCAGCAGCGGGTGCAGCTGCAGCCGCAGCAGGAGAGGGTAGAGGAGGAGTCACGGCCGCACCAGGAGAGGGTAGAGCAGGAGTCCCGCCCGCAGCAGCAGGTGCAGTTACAGACACAGCAGGAGAGAGTAGAGGAGCAGTCACGGCCGCACCAGGAGAGGGTAGAGCAGGAGTCCCACCCGCAGCAGCAGGTGCAGTTACAGACGCAGCAGGAGAGAGTAGAGGAGGAGTCACGGCAGCAGCAGGAGAGGGTAGCGCAGGAGTCCCGGTCGCAGCAGCGGGTACAGCTGCAGCCGCAGCAGGAGAGGGCAGAGGCGGAGCCACAGGAGCAGCAGCAGGGGCCGGTACCGTCGCAGCTGACGCCAGAGGAGGCGGAGCAGCAGCGACTGCGACTACGCGACCTCCCCGACCCAGCACCTGCACGCTTTGTTCGTGGTCCCCTACCGTCCCCTCCTGTTCCACCAGTTGAGTCCCTTTCCTCCTCCCAGTGGACTCGTCGTCCTCCCCTCAGTCGTGCTGTGTCTCCACAGCCCCGTCGGTCCCGTTACCGTGCAGACGGTCCGTTTCACCTTGTTCTCCGCTCTCGTGTTCCACCTCCTCCTGTCCTTCCACAGCCCCCTGAGTCGTCCCTCACTGTGCTTCACGACCCGTTGTCCGACTACCTCCGTGCCTCCCGTCCTGTCGTCTCCCGTGTTTTGTCCGCGTTGGTCACTCACCCGACTGCACCTCTGTCGTCTGTCTCAGCACTTGTTACCACTGTCTCTGGCTTTGCCTCTTCCCACCGCCTTGACTACGCCGCTCACTTGGTGAGTGGCCCTGCACGTTCTCCGTCCTCTGGGGGTGCTCCTGTCTTTCCCCTGGAGGTCGTAGAGGACAGGCAGTTCGAGCTTGGTTTCCTTGCGGCCGCTGTTCCTCATCTCTGCGCCATGCTGCTTGCCCCTGAGGGGGATCCAGACGCCCTTGACACCCCGATCCCTCGCACTCACGCCGAGGCGGTCTCGGGACCCTGGGCTTCGTACTGGATAGCAGCTGAGGAGGCAGAGATGGCATCTTATAGGTCCACAGGCACGTACGTCGACGCAGTCCCACCACCTGGGACGAATGTCGTCAGTGGCCGATGGCTCTACAAGGTGAAGCGGCCGCCTGGATCACCACCTGTGTTCAAGGCGCGCTATGTTGCGAGAGGCTTCAGACAGCGAGAGGGGGTGGACTTCTTCCAGACCTTCGCTCCCACCCCGAAGATGAGTACTCTTCGGGTGTTGCTGCATATTGCAGCCCAGCGCGACTACGAGTTGCACTCCTTGGACTTTTCCACCGCGTTCCTTCAGGGGAGCCTGCACGAGCAGATGTGGCTGCGTCGCCCGCCTGGCTTCACTGGCTCTTTCCCACCTGGGACCCAGTGGTAGCTGCGTCGACCAGTCTACGGCCTGCGTCAGGCCCCACGTGAGTGGCACGACACACTTCGCTCGACCCTTGCAGCTCTTGACTTCTTTCCGTCGTCTGCTGACCCGTCACTGTTCGTTCGCCGTGGCTCGACCCTGTTCTTTGTCCTGGTCTACGTCGACGACCTAGTGTTCGCCACTCCCGACCGACGCGCGCTGGCCTCCGTGAAGGAGGAACTGCAGAGGAGACACACTTGCACTGACCTTGGTGAGCTGCAGCACTACCTTGGCCTGCAGATCACCAGGGACAGGGCAGCTCGCACCATTACGCTGACTCAGTCGCATATGGTCGAGCAGATCCTCACGCGGTTTCGCTTCCCGTTCTCCAAGGTACAGCTCACCCCTCTTGGTGTGGATCATGGGCTCACGGCTCCACCTTCGGACGAGTCATTTGAGTCCAGTGGTCCATATCCTGAGCTGGTGGGTTGTCTCATGTACCTGATGACCTGTACTTGCCCAGACCTAGCTTACCCTCTTAGCGTCCTTGCGCGCTTTGTTGCGCCTGGGAGACACCGACCTTCCCACTGGTACGCTGCTAAGAGGGTGGCGAAGTATGTGGCGAGTACATCAGGCATGGGACTTGTCCTTGGAGGGAAGTAGCCAGTTACACTCACAGGTTACTCGGACTCGTCGTGGGCCGACGACGCGGAGACGCGTCGGTCTACACAGGGGTACTCCTTTAGCCTCGGGGCAGGTGCTGTTTCGTGGCGGTCGACTCGGGCGTCGTCCGTCGCCGGTTCCAGCTGTGAGGCAGAGGTGTACGCTGCGGCCATGGCCGCTCAGGAGCTTCGCTGGCTGTCTTTCCTTCTCATCGACCTTGATGAGCGGCCTCGCTCTCCCCCAGTCTTGTTCGCCGACAACAGGTCTGCTGTCCTGTTGTGTGAGGAGCCCCGACTGGTTGGGAAGGCGAAGCACATCCAGCTTCGTTACTTCCTTCTGCGTGAGTTGCAGCAGCGTGGACAGGCACTCGTTCGACGTGTGGTCTTTGAGGCCAACACGGCAGATATCTTCACCAAGGCGTTGCCGCCTTGTGACCACCAGCGTTTCTGCACCCAGCTTGGCCTTGTGCCTGCCCGTCCTCACTTGCTTGCTTAGAGATGCCTTGTCCTGCATGTCTTGTACTCTTGCATCTCTTTATATTTGCTATATACCTGCATGTGGACTGGCCTTGTGGCCCCTTGCTTGCTCTCGGAGTGTGTGGTGACTTTGAGCTCCACCCTGAGATTTGTCTTGTTCTTGTAGACTGGTCTTGTGACCGTTGCTTGCTCTTGTTGTTTCTACAGGACTTCCGTTACCTAGACTATGGGGGTGTGTCAACATATATTTTATATGTGTTGTTTAGGTTAGTCTAGGTGTTACATTTCTACTTACTTGCATGATTAGGGTTTGCTATATCTAGGGTTGTACTTCACATTTTCTATCAATTCATTCTTATCGTACCACTTGTTGTCAGCGTACAAGGTCGGTGCAGAGCGAGGCCGCTCACCAAGGTCGGCGAGCAAGAAGGTCAACCAGCAAAGCTCCTGTGCCGCCATGGCACCAGCGTAGATCTCTGCCTCTGCACTGGACAAAGCCACAAACGACGACCGTATAGACCTCCACGACACAGCACCAGCACCCAGGCTGAAGAAGTAACCCTGAGTCGAACGATGAGTCTCCACGTCGTCAGCGTAGGAAGAGTCGCAGTGACCAGTCAACTCAACTGGCTGAGTCCCTCCAAGCACAAGCCCTATGCCTGATGTAGTCGCCAGGTACTTCGCCACCCTCACAGCAGCTGTCCAGTGAACAGGAAGGTGTCTCCTAGTCGCACCAAAGAAAGAGAGGACGCTGAGGGGAAAGGAGGAGTGCGGAGTGGCGCGCAAGCGGCCGGCGACGCAAGGAGTGCACGGTGGTGCAGGCGAGGGAGGGAGCAACGCAAAGACGCGAGGGAGACCCGAGACAAGACGGTGACTAGCCATACTGCGGAGGCGGGGGATCGACGAGTGGCCAAGACGGTGGTGCCACAAGACAGTCGGGTGGGCGAGAGACCGACATGAGCAAGACACAGCAACCTGACCAGACGCAACAACCTGACTAGACACAACAATCGGAGGGGACGCAGTAACTTGACCGGACTCTGCTACATGGGTGGATGTAGTAACCTGGCTGGACTCTGCTACCTGGTGGGACGCAGTGTGCAGAACGAAGAGACGTGAGTGGGGCTCCCTGGTGAACGTGGCAAGAATTTCCTCGGTGGAAGCATCCATACAGATCACCGTCCTCCCGTGCGCAGGAAAAGTGACTGTGATCCCACGGTCCTGAAGGTATCATACTGTCAAAATGTTGTATAGCTTATATTGTGTAGGCTATAGTGGGGTAGCCCATAAGGGGTACAACCCAATTAGGGTTAGTACTTGTACCCAACTCTTTGCTAGTTCATTCATTCTCGTTCATTATTCTGACATGGTTTCAGAGCAGGTCCTCCGCTAGGACCGTTTTTCCTTGGGCCCACCACAGCGCTACCCCGCTAGCCGCCCTCTGCAGCCTTCGAGCTGCCCCTACTGCCTGTCGCGACCGTCCGTCGCCCCTAGGCCTGTTGCTTCGGCCCGTCGCCCTAGGCCCGTCGCCCGTTGCCCCCGGCCTGTCGCCCGTCGCCACCTAGGCCCGTCGCCCGCGGCCCGTCGCCCCTAGGCCCCGCGGCCCGTCGCCCCTAGGCCTCGCGGCCCGTCGCCCTTAGGCCCCCCGAGCCCCTTCGCTCCTGGCCCCGCGGCCCTTCGTTCCTGGCCCCGCGGCCCGTCGCCCCTAGGCCCCCGGCCCCTCGGCCCGTTTCTCGTTGCCCCGCGGCCCGTCGCCCCTAGGCCCCGCGGCCCGTCGCCCCTAGGCCCCGCGGCCCATTGCCCTTAGGCCCCCCGAGGCCCGTCACTCCTGGCCCCGCGGCCCGTCGTTCCTGGCCCCGCGGCCCGTCTCCCCTAGGCCCCCGGCCCCTCGGCCCGTTGCTCTTAGCCCCGCGGCCCGTCGCCCCTGGGCCCCGCGGCCCGTCGCCCCTAGGCCCCCGGCCCCTCACTACTGGCCTTGCAGCCCGTCGCCCCTAGGCCCCGCGGCCCGTCGCCCTTAGGCCCCCCCCAGGCCCGTCGTTCCTGGCCCCGCGGCCCATCCCCCCTAGACCCTCGGACCCTCGGCCCTTCGTTCCTGGCCCCACGGCCTGTCGCCCCTACGACCCCGGCCCCTCGGCCCGTTGCTCCAGGCCCCACGGCCCGTCGCCCCTCGGCCCTTCGTTCCTGGCCCCGCGGCCCTTCCCCTCCCTAGGCCCGGCTCGTAGCCTGTCGCCCCTGGCCCCGCGGCCCATCGCCCCTATCCTAGGCCCGGCCCGTAGCCCGTCGCCCTTGGCCCCGCGGCCCGTCGCCCCTTACCTAGGCCTGGCCCGTCGCCCTTAGGCCCCGTGGCTCGACACCCCTAGGCCTCCGGCCCGTCACTCTCGGCCCCGCGGCCCCTCGCCCCTTTGGCCCCGTGGCCCGTCGCCCTTAGGCCCCCGACCTCGGCCCCTAGGCCCCGGCCCGTCGACCTCAGGCCCTGCACGCCGCTTCTTGCGTGCTGCTGCTACTGCTACTGCCCTGCTTGCTGCCCCCTCTCTGGTGCTCCTGCGTGCTGCTACTGCTACTGCTACTGCTGCCTGCTGCCCGCCCTGCTTCTCCCCGCTCTACGTGCTTTGCCGCTATGGCTTCGCTTCGAGTTCTCGCGTTCGATCATGAGGGCAGACCGATTCAGTTTGACACGTGGCTCGACGACCTGTAGCTGTACCTACTGAGCGATTCTAAGGACAGTGTTTCGTTGTTTGACCTCGCGTCAGGCGATGCTACCGCCCCTCCCGCCACAGCTGATAGTGCGACTCGCTCACAGTGGCTTACTCGCGACGCTGCTGCCCGCTTAGCCATTTGCAACCACCTGCCGTTAGCCGAATGCGCTCACTTCGGACAGCACAGGACAGCACAGGTACTGTACGACGCTGTAGTCGCCCGCTACTCCTCGCCTGCCACTGCTGCTCTAGGCCGCCTGCTTCTGCCCTACCTGCTACCCGAGCTGTCCGCCTTTGCCACGGTAGAGGACCTTGTTTCCCACCTCCGCACTAGCGACGCTCGCTACCGCGCTACCGGTCCTGTTGAGTTCCTTGACAGGAACCAGCCCCCGATGTTCATCACTCTCTACTTCATAGTCACCCGCCTCCCTGACTCTCTTCGCTCTGTCAGGGACCACTTTCTCTCACTTGACCCCACCTCCCTCACTGTTGACCTACTCGAGGAGCACCTCCTCGCAGCTGAGACTAGTGCAGTTGCTGTAGGTGCTGCTCGTGGCACTCCGCGCACGCCCTTCTTTGAGGGGTGCTCCCCCTCCCCCCTTGCCCCCTCCTACGCCTCTGCTGCTGCTGTAGACGTCCCTGGTGCTGAGGACGTCGGAGCTGCTTCTGCTAGTGCGAAGCGCCGCAGTGGCAAGGGCAAGGGTGGCAGGAGTGGTGGAGGGGGCAGCGGGAGTGGTGGTGGGGGCAGCAGTGGAGGTAGTGGAGGCAGTGGAGGTGGTGGCAGCGGTGGGAGTGGTGGCGGGAGTGGGGGCGTTGGTGGCGGCGGTGGAGGCAGCGGTGGGAGTGGCGGTAGTGGCAGCGGTGGCAGTGGTGGCGGTAGGACTGGAGCTCAACGTGGAGGTTTTGGAGGAGGCCAGCGGCAGCGGCAGCAGCGTCGGAGCGAGACCCCGTCGCCCCAGCAGCTTCGTGAGTGGTTTGCTCAACGTGGGGTGTCTGGGGGTAGTGTGAGCTGCCCGTATGTCATTCGCACACGTGACCGTGCTGGTCAGACATGCGGGAAGCCTCACATTCAGCACCGCTGCTTCTCCCGCCTCGACGACGCTTGGCGTGCTGAGTTTGGTGATGAGGTCGAGCGCCCCCACTGGGCAGAGCTGCTTAGGTCTGGTGTTGCGATCTTTGACCTAGACTATGATGCTATTATTTCTGCTATGTATGCTTTGTCCGCTAGTGCTGAGGGTGACTGTTACCGGTGTGTGCCGCCTGACCCAGGTATAGAGGCTGCTGCTCTAGGTGCTAGTGAGTCTTCTCTCCCTGGTACTGCGCCTGCTTAGGCCTTGCACACTTTCACGCTAGACTCAGGTGCCTCACGCTGTTTCTTTCGTGACAGCACCACCCTCACTCCTCTCCCTGCACCCGTCCCGGTCAGACTGGCTGACCCCTCTGGGGGCCCGGTCGTTGCCCGTTCCTCCACTGTTCTCCCGTGTTTGGCGGTTCCGTCCGGCTCACTCTCAGGTCTTCACCTCCCCTCGTTCTCTACGAACTTGGTGAGTACCGCGGCCCTCCAGGATTCGATGGTCACTACCACCACTCCTGGGGGTCAGCGTGTGTCGATCTGCACGTGTACACGGACGGGTTGTAACCTTGCCACGTTCACACGTCGGCCATGGTCGAGTCTGTACACACTGGCTACCGAGCCTCCTCAGGTAGCTGCGTCTGCCCAGGTGTCCGCGTCAGGTCCGGTAGCACCCCCCTGCTCGTGTCGCCTCCTGTCGCACCAGACTCTCCTGTGGCACCACCGACTTGGTCACCCCTCCCTGCCACACCTTCGTGGCATGCACTCCCACCTCCTTGTCTCTGGTCTTCCCAGGTCTCTGCCTCCCCTCCCGCCTTCGCCTGCCCCGCCCTGCCTTCCTTGCGTCGAGAGGCGGCAGCGCGCCGCTCCTCACTCCTCCTCGTTTCCCCCGATGACTGCTGTTAGAATACTAAGTTAACTAGGAACCGGGGTTTACTAAGGGCCTAGGCTTAGTAGCCTAGGCCAAGCGGGTGTCGAGGTGGTTGTCACCAAGGAGAATTGAAGAATGTTTTTGTTGTTCACTATAGCACACAAGGTGCATATAGCAAACTAGCAAAGGTGCACCACCAACAAGGAAACATAACTACACTAGAGCTAAAGCTACAGGCAGTTATAAACATATATAAATATATATCGCGACACACCCCCTTAACTGCCTGCAGCACATAGCTAGAGTAAGTCACACCCCCTAAAGGGGTATTGCAGGCGTTGTGAAAGATGGTAAAGAGGTAAGTGAGGAGGAGGAGGCGAGAGAGAGACAGGGGAAGAGAGGAGATAAGAACAAAGGAAGAGGTGAGTGAGGGATGAGGAGAGGAGGTGGGGGGGTGGCCGCGGCGTCCCCTCTTACTAACCCCCTTTTACACAGGGGGGGTTGAGTGGGGGATGAGGAGTGGAGGTGGGGGGGTGGCCGCAGCGTCCCCTCTTACTCACCCCCACATCCCCACCCCCAATCAACCAACCCCCTGTAACCTCACCCCCCATTTCAACCGCCCCCTGGAACCGCACTCCCTCCCCCCTTTTCTTCCTCCAGACCCCTCCCCACCCACGATGGTCCCTGTCCAATTCTTCACAGGTGGGGCTGCTGGTCACAGGTGGGGCTGCTGGTCACAGGTGGGGCTGCTGGTCACAGGTGGGGCTGCTGGTCACAGGTGGGGCTGCTGGTCACAGGTGGGGCTGCTGGTCACAGGTGGGGCTGCTGGTCACAGGTGGGGCTGCTGGTCACAGGTGGGGCTGCTGGTCACAGGTGTGGCTCCTGGTCACGGGTGGGGCTGCTGGTCACAGGTGGGGCTGCTGGTCACAGGTGGGGCTGCTGGTCACAGGTGGGGCTGCTGGTCACAGGTGGGGCTGCTGGTCACAGGTGGGGCTGCTGGTCACAGGTGTGGCTACTGGTCACGGGTGGGGCTGCTGGTCACAGGTGGGGCTGCTGGTCACAGGTGGGGCTGCTGGTCACAGGTGGGGCTGCTGGTCACGGGTGGGGCTGCTGGTCACAGGTGGGGCTGCTGGTCACAGGTGGGGCTACTGGTCACGGGTGGGGCTGCTGGTCACAGGTGGGGCTGCTGGTCACAGGTGGGGCTGCTGGTCACAGGTGGGGCTGCTGGTCACAGGTGGGGCTGCTGGTCACAGGTGGGGCTACTAGTCACAGGTGGGGCTGCTGGTCACAGGTGGGGCTGCTGGTCACAGGTGGGGCTACTGGTCACAGGTGGGGCTGCTGGTCACAGGTGGGGCTACTGGTCACGGGTGGGGTGGCTGGTCACAGGTGCCTGGTGCCTGGTGCTGGCGGCTGGCGCCGGTGTTGGTGCTGGTGCCTGGTGCTGGCGGCTGGCGCTGGTGCTGGTGCTGGTGCTGGCGCTGGTGCCTGGTGCTGGCGGCTGGCGCTGGTGCCTGGTGCTGGCGGCTGGCGCTGGTGCTGGTGCCTGGTGCTGGCGGCTGGCGCTGGTGCTGGTGCCTGGTGCTGGCGGCTGGCGCTGGCGCTGGTGCCTGGTGCTGGCGGCTGGCGCTGGTGCTGGTGCCTGGTGCTGGCGGCTGGCGCTGGTGCGTGGTGCTGGCGGCTGGCACTGGTGCTGGTGCCTGACGGCTGGCGCTGGTCCTGGTGGCTGGTGCTGGCGTAACGGCGCTGGTGCCGGTACTGGTGCTGGTGACAGGCTTCGGTGCTGGTGCTGGTTCCTAGTGCTGGTGGCTGGCGGTGGTGCTGGTGCCTGGTGCTGGCGCTGGTGCCTGGTGCTGGCGGCTGGCGCTGGTGCTGGTGACTGGTGCTGGCGGCTGGCGCTGGTGCTGGTGCCTGGTGCTGGCGGCTGGCGCTGGTGCTGGTGCCTGGTGCTGGTGCCTGGTGCTGGCGGCTGGCGCTGGTGCTGGTGCCTGGTGCTGGCGGCTGGCGCCGGTGCTGGTGCTGGTGCCTGGTGCTTGCGGCTGGCGCCGGTGCTGGTGCCTGGTGCTGGTGCTGGTGTTCCGCCACCACTCCCTTCCCCCTTTTCCTCTCTCTCCCACAGCATTCCGCCGCCACTCCCTTCCCCCTTTCCCTCTCCCCCCACAGCGTTCCACCGCCAATCCCTTCCCCTCCTCCCTCTCCCACCCACAGCGACCGCCGCTGCACATTCGAACAGTCGCGACGGGGGGGGGTGACGGGCAGGGGGGGTGGGGGAATGCGACGGGTGGAGCGAGGCGACGGGAGGGAAGAAAGCGGGACGGGGGGGGGGGAGGGCCGCGACGACCGCCACGGACGCCGTCCCCTTCATTCCCGATTCTCCGCGGTGCTGTACGGTTCTGGGCGGGGTAAAGTAGCTGGTGGGGCGGCTGACTTCAGGGTGAGGTGACTGGAACGGGTGGTACAGCGGGCACCGGGTGGGTCAGCGGGGACGGGTGAGACGGTAGCGCAGCTGACGAGCTGCGCGTGCGAGCGGCTATTGCTGCGCGTGCGTGCAGCTATGGCCGCGCGTGCGTGCTGCTAATGCCGCGCGTGCGTGCGGCTAATGCTGCACGTGCATGCGGCTAATGATGCGCGTGCGCGCGGTCGCATGTGCGGCTACGATTGCACGTGCGCATGCGTCTGCTGCGCGCTAGTGGGCTGGCGAGCTACGCACGGGGCAGAGAACGGGTGAAGCGCGGGTGAGAAAACTGGTGATGCACGGGGCAAAACGGGTGACGCGAGCGGGGCAAACGGGCACTACGGACTAGATCGGGGCACGGGGCGGTGGGCCCATAGGACGGTCTAGCTCTATACCATGTTAGAATACTAAGTTAACTAGGAACCGGGGTTTACTAAGGGCCTAGGCTTAGTAGCCTAGGCCAAGCGGGTGTCGAGGTGGTTGTCACCAAGGAGAATTGAAGAATGTTTTTGTTGTTCACTATAGCACACAAGGTACATATAGCAAACTAGCAAAGGTGCACCACCAACAAGGAAACATAACTACACTAGAGCTAAAGCTACAGGCAGTTATAAACATATATAAATATATATCGCGACAACTGCTCCCTTGCAGACTCTCCACATGGACGTGTGGAGCCCAGCCCGCGTCAGTGGACAGGGCCACGAGCGCTATTTTCTGCTGGTCGTTGACGACTACACGCGGTACACCACCGTCTTCCCCTTGCGCAGCAAGGGTCAGGTCGTTGATGTCTTGATCCCTTGGATCCGTGCAGTACGTCTCCAGCTCCGCGAGCGGTTCCGCCAGGACCTTCCTGTTCTGCGTCTGCCCTTTGACAGAGGTGGTGAGTTCTCCTCTGACCTCTTGCAGGAATTTTGTCGTGGGGAGGGCATCCTCCAGTCGTTCACGCTTCCGGCCTCCCCGCAGCAAAATGGGATTGCTGAGCGCCGCATTGGCTTAGTCATGGAGGTCGCTCGTACCTCCATGATCCATGCGGCTGCTCCCCATTTTCTGTGGCCGTTTGCGGTCCGGTACGCTGCGCATCAGCTCAACCTCTGGCCCCGTGTCTTCTTGCCGAAGACCTCGCCTACACTGCGTTGGACGGGGCAGGTTGGCGATGCGTCAGTGTTCCGGGTCTGGGGCTCTCGTGCCTTTGTTCGCGATACGTCCGCGGACAAGCTCTCCGCCAGTGCTATCCCCTGCGTCTTCCTTGGCTTTCCTCCTGACGCGCCTGGCTGGCAGTTTTACCACCCCACCTCGTGCCGTGTCTTTTCCTCTCAGGACGTCACATTTGACGAGTCGGTTCCCTTTTACCGTCTCTTCTCTACCGCTCTGCCCTTCCCCCGCCCCCGCCGCTCTTCCTTGCTCCTGGTCCCCCTCCGGTAGACCCCCTCCCGCCCCAGGGTCCTGCTCCCTTAGGTGTGTCTCAGGTAGACCCTCTCCCTGGTACTGTGCGTGTTGAGGTAGCTGGCGACTCAGGTGCTGCTCAAGGTACAGCGTCTGGGGGTGCTGAGTCTGGGGGTGCGGAGCCTGGGGGCGCTGAGTCTGAGGGTGTTGGGTCTGGGGGTGCTGAGCCTGGGGGTGCGGAGCCTGGGGGTGCTGAGCCTGCGGGTGTGGAGCCTGGGGGTGCTGAGCCTGAGGGTGTTGAGAGTGGGGGTGCGGAGTCTGAGGGTGCGGAGTCTGGGGGTGCTGAGCCTAGGGGTGCTACTTCGTCTGGAGGTCCTGTTGGTGCTTCGCCGTGGCTGTCTCCATGACCGGAGCCTCTCTCCCCGCAGCAGCTGCGTGAGTGGCTTGTTCCGCGCGCACGCCTTTGGAGTGGAGCTGCCGGAGCTGGAGACACTGGAGCTGGAGGTGCTGGTGTTATTGCTGGAGCTGTTGGTACTGGAGGTACTGCGGCTGCTGGTTCTCGAGGTGCTCGTACCAGGGGTACTGGAGCTGCCGGGACTGGTGGTGTTGGGGGTGCTGGAGTTGGAGACCCTACTTAGCCTGGAGCTGATGGAGCTGGGGGCACTGGCGCTGGTGGTGCTGGAGCTGGAGGAGCTGGAGCTAGAGGCACTGGCGCGGGAGGCGCTGGAGCTGGAGGAGCTGGAGCTGTTGACCCTGGAGCTGGAGGTGCTAGTGGTACTGGTGCTGGAGGCACTGTGCGGCCGCGACTGTACTTCGTTCCCCTGCTTCAGCAGGTTCTTGGTGTCCCGTCTTCTACTAGTCTTACTCCTCCCTTACTGTGTCCACTGCCTGGCCAGTCGCAGCCGCTGTTACAGCCAGCCTCCCCACTGCCTGCTCCTTCTCCTTACACTGAGTAGTCCGGCGGTCTTACAGAGCGTCGTGAGCCTCCGCGCGCTGCTCTGCAGGGGCGCGTGCTGCTCTGCAGGGTGGCGCGTGTTGATCTGCAGGGGCGCGCGCTGCTCTGCAGGGGCGCACGCTGCTTTGCAGGGTTGCGTGCGCTTCTCTGCAGGGTAGCGCGGGCTGCTCTGCAAGGGTGCGCGCTGCTCTGCAGGGGCGCGTGATGCTCTGCAGGGGCGCGCGCTTCTCTGCAGGGTGGCGCGGGCTGCTCTGCAGGGGCGTGCAATGCTCTGCAGGGGCGTGCGCTTCTCTGCAGGGTGGCGCGGGCTGCTCTGCAAGGGCATGCGATGCCCTGCAGGGGTGTGCGCTTCTCTGCAGGGTGGCGCGGGCTGCTCTGCAGGGGCGCGCGATGCTCTGCAGGGGCGCACGGGCGACGCGCGGGCTAGGGGCTAGGCGCGTGGGCTACGCGCGGGCTAGGGGCTAGGCGCACGGGCAACGCGCGGGCTAGGGGCAGGGCGCACGGGCGACGCGCAGGCTAGGGGCAGAGCGTGCGCTAGGCGAGAGCATGGGGCGTAGGCGCGGGCTTAGTGCGTAAAAACGGGCTAGGAGGGTGGAGGGGGAAACGAGGGCGTGAGGCTCCACGACGGAGCGGACGGAGCGAGCTAGGTGAGGCTAGGCTAGGCTAAGGAATGAACCTCATGATACCTCTCAAGAAGTACGCACAACGGAATGGTAGGAATAGAAACGGATGGGATACAAATATGCAACCCTAACAACTGTACCCCCTAGAAGGCACCTCACTATAGCCTACAATAGTTATTATACTTTGATACTCCTAACTAAGTTCTTGTTTTAACAAACATCAACAACAACACCAAACACCAACACCAATATCAACACCAATACCAACACCAACACCAACACCAACACCAACACCAACACCAACACCAACACCAACACAAACACCAACACCAAGCACCAACACCACTACCAACACCAACAACGACAACAATACCAACACCAACACAACACCAACACCAAAACCAACAACAACAAAGACAACAACAACAAGGCAGAGTATTAAGTTATTACACAAATAAATCAACTAGGACACTGGAATCGTCTGTCAACCAACTATCATGTCGTTCTTGTTACAAAAGCCCGCAATACGCCGACATGGATGTACCCTTTCATGATTGCATGGCTAGCAATGACTCTTTGTATGTCGTTGTAAACAAACCGGATGTGTCTTGGTTTATATCAGTACTGCAAGTCTACTTTCACTCTAACAGAGTTACGACAAAAAAATAAGATTACGTTACTGTGTGTATTGCGAAATTTTGAAACCCTATACCATAATATCTTGTGTAAACATGAGACAGTGGGTGGGAATATGCGTATGGAGGGAATTTCTTGAGTTATCTCCACTACAGTCAATGCACAGTCCAAACCATCGACACTTTATTTCATGGACGAATTACATCCCATACTTTCAATATCCTAACAAAAACAATGACAATGCGCCTCTCATGCACGTTATTTACGAACACCATCTGCCTCGTCAACCTCGATCAACAGCATTTGATGAGAAACATAGATGTTGGACCAAACTGCAACCATTGGAAATGACCATTGTACATGCGAAACAAAAAAACTGAAAAGGGGTTCATGCTTAGCTTCCTGATGGAGATGCGTACCCTGCCACACCCCATCGCACCTGCTATCGCACCCTGTCACGCCCCGTCGCATCTGCATCGGCACCCACACCTGCTATTGCGCCCGTGCTAGTTGACGCCGTGTCTGCCGCATCCGCCACGCGCGCTGCCGTGGCTGTTGTTGTGGGGGGAGGAGGCGAGGGTGGCGGCCGTGGCGGATGAAGGGCTCCCAACGATGGACTGCTGCCGTCTGCCGCACTTGCCACGCCCGCCAAGCGCCCTGCCGCGGCCCCCGTTGTTGTGGGGAGGCTGCGGGGGTGGCGGACGTGAGCCTGCAGCATCAGCTGCTGCCTAACCTGCCGTTTCTGCACCTACTGCCACTCCAACTTCTTTTGTTGCACCTCCATTTGTTCTTCGTGCTCCTCCTTCTCACTGGTGTTTCTCATTGCACGTGTTTCTTCTTGCTGGTTCTCTTGCCTGCCTCGCACATGCCGTGCGCCTGCTGCTGCTCGTTAGTCGTTGCACGTGAGTTGCTACTCCGCAGTCGTTGGGCACCAGCAGTCACACCTTTTGCACTCGGGCAGTGTCCCCTTCATGGGGTGTTCTTGCACAAGTTCTTGCTACAAGCGTACATCATAAACCGCCTACATCATAAACTAGTGTTATCATTTTTCGTCAAAATTGTTGGTGTTACATTACTATGCCTTAGCATTTGCTTGTATTTCTCGGGCCCTTGCCCCTCTATTCAACCTCTTTCTGTGCCGTAGCTTCCTAAGTTCGCTACGTATTGTCAGCCATGCCTCTGGAGGATTGTTGTGTGTCACTGTACGTCGGCATCAAGTGGAGTCGCACCTCGTTGATGTGTACTTTCCTGCAAAAGTAATCAGCAAAACAGTGTTCGCAAAGATGCCTCATTCACTTTGAGATATCCTATCCAAGGTGAAGCATATGAAGATAATGGGGGATTTAATAATGATAGTTGAAATTAGACCGGTCACACAAATAAGGACATCACATCAATATAAAATAAACGAATACTAAATCAATGTGTTGGACTAGACTTGGACGGTGCTTCCCACAGTCTACAAGCTACCTACGAAGTAATACACCTCCTTACTCCACATGGTTTAGGGTTCCCCAAAAGATGTGCACCTACAAAGCTTTGGTGCCTCACTCATTGCTAAGTCACATCACAGAAGCTTATTAACTGATACCATCGAAAATCACCAGCCACTGCCTCTCAATTTCAGTAATATTGATATCACCAACATGTCTACGTGGTCCTGGCTTGAAGCATCAAGAGCATCATAACGCGCGATTCCCTACTCAAAGCATACATGGACCACGAAAAATTCGTTATCAGTGCAGAACGCTGTCAGAACATTATAGCTTATACATTTGTGTAGGCTGTAGTGGGGTAGCCCAAAAGGGGTACAACCCAATTAGGGTTAGTACTTGTACCCAACTTCTGCTCAATGCATTCATTCTCGTTCGTTATTTTGACATGGAATCAGAGCAGGTTCCTTGGGCCCACCACCTGCTACGCTTCTAGTACCCCCTAGGCCCGTCGCGCCCCTTAGGCCCGTCGCGCCACCTCACGGCCCCGCGCCCCCCCACCCCTTCGATCCAGGCCCCTAGGCCCCGTCGCTCACGGCCCCTCGGCCCCGTCGCTCACGGCCCCTAGGCCCGGCCCGTCTCTGCCCCTAGCTCGGCCCCGTTGGCCCCGTCGCCCCTAGCCGCGCCACTCGGCCCCGTTGGCCCCGTCGCCCCTAGCCGCGCCACTCGGCCCCGTTGGCCCCGTCGCCCCTAGCCGCGCCCCACGGCCCCGTTGGCCCCGTCGCCCCTAGCCGCGCCTCGCGGCCCCGTTGGCCCCGTCGCCCCTAGCCGCGCCACCCGGCCCCGTTGGCCCCGTCGCCCCTAGCCGCGCCCCTCGGCCCCGTTGGCCCCGTCGCCCCTAGCCGCGCCCCTCGGCCCCGTTGGCCCCGTCGCCCCTAGCCGCGCCCCACGGCCCCGTTGGCCCCGTCGCCCTTAGCCGCGCCCCTCGGCCCCGTTGGCCCCGTCGCCCCTAGCCGCGCCCCACGGCCCCGTTGGCCCCGTCGCCCCTAGCCGCGCCCCTCGGCCCCGTTGGCCCCGTCGCCCCTAGCCGCGCCCCACGGCCCCGTTGGCCCCGTCGCCCCTAGCCGCGCCCCCCTCGGCCCCGTTGGCCCCGTCGCCCCTAGACGCGCCCCTCGGCCCCGTTGGCCCCGTCGCCCCTAGCCGCGCCCCACAGCCCCGTTGGCCCCGTCGCCCCTAGCCGCGCCCCCTCGGCCCCGTTGGCCCCGTCGCCCCTAGCCGCGCCCCACGGCCCCGTTGGCCCCGTCGCCCCTAGCCGCGCCCCCTCGGCCCCGTTGGCCCCGTCGCCCCTAGCCGCGCCCCTCGGCCCTGTTGGCCGCGTCGCCCCTAGCCGCGCCCCACGGCCCCGTTGGCCCCGTCGCCCCTAGCCGCGCCCCTCGGCCCCGTTGGCCCCGTCGCCCCTAGCCGCGCCCCTCGGCCCCTCTGGCCCCGTCGCCCCTAGCCGCGCCCCTCGGCCCCGTTGGCCCCGTCGCCCCTAGCGTTGGCCCCGTTGCCCACACCTAGGCCCCGCGGCCCGTCGCCACCTGGCCCCTCGGCCCCTGGCCCCTCGGCCCCTCGTGGCCCCTCTTGTTTGGCCCCTCGGCCCCGCCCCTCGGCCCCTAGGCTCGGCCCCTCGGCCCCTTGTCCCCTTGGCCCCTTGGCCCCCAAGCCCCTCGGCCCCTAGGCCCCGTGTTTGGCCCCTCGGCCGCGCCCCTCGGCCCCTTGGCCCCTCGGCCCCTTGGCTCCTAGGACCCTTGGCCCCTCGGCCCCTCGGCCCCACCACCCTCGTGTTTGGCCCCTCGGCCCCTAGGCCCCTCGGCCCCGCCCCTTGGCCCCTTGACTACTACTTCCCCTTGACTGCTACTGCTACTGCTGCTACTGCCGCTCCTGCTACTGCTGCTCCTGAGTACTGCGCCACTATGGCTTCGCTTCGAGTCCTAGCGTTCGATCACGAGGGCAGATCGGATGCATTTGACACGTGGCACGACGATCTGCAACTGTACCTACTGAGCGATATTAAGGACAGTGTCTCGCTGTTTGACCACGTGTCCGGTGTCGCTCCAGCCCCTCCCGCCACAGCTGACGGTTCGACTCGTTCCCAGTGGCTTTCTCGTGACGCTACTACCCGCTTAGCCATTCGCAACCACCTGCCGGTGGCCGAATGTACCCACTTTGGACAGCACAGGCCCTGTACGACGCTGTCGTTGCTCGCTACTCCTCCCCTGCCACTGCTGCTCTAGGCAGACTGCTACTGCCCTACCTGTTTCCTGAGCTGTCGGCTTTTGCCACCGTAGCGGACCTGGTTACCCACCTGCGCACTAGCGACGCTCGCTACCGCGCTACCGTCCCTGCTGAGTTCCTTGCCACAAACCAGCCCCCCATGTTCATCACCCTCTACTTCATAGTCTCTCGCCTCCCTGAATCTCTTCGCTCTATCAGGGACCACTTTCTCTCCCTTGACCCCACCTCCCTCACTGTTGACCTCCTCGAGCAGCATCTCCTCGCAGCTGAGACTAGTGCAGTTGCTGTAGGTGCTGCTCATGGCACTCCGCGCCCGCCCTTCTTTGAGGGGTGCTCCCCCTCTCCCCTTTCCCCCTCCTTCGCCTCTGCTGCTGCTGCAGACGTCTCTGCTCTTGAGGACGTCGGTGCTGCTTCGACCAGTGTGAAGCGCCGCAGCAGCAAGGGCAAGGGTGGCCGGGGTGGTGGAGGTGGCAGCGGTGGTGGTGGAGGTGGCAGTGGGAGCAGTGGTGGGGGCAGCGGTGGAGGTGGTGGTGGCGGTGGGACTGGTGGCGGCAGTGGGAGCTCTGGTGGCGGCGGTGGAGGCAGCGGAGGGAGTGGCGGCAGTGGAGGCGGTGGGTCTGGTGGTGGCAGGTCTGGACCTGGTGGTGGTCAGCGACAGCAGCAGCTGCGTCGGAGCGAGACCCAGTCGCCCCAGCAGCTCCGTGAGTGGTTGGTTCAGCGTGGGACGGGTGGGGGTAGTGAGACCTGCCCGTATGTTATTCGCACGGGTGTCCGTGCGGGCCAGACATGCGGGAAGTTTCACACTGAGCATCGCTGCTTCTCCCGTCTTGACGACGCCTGGCGCGCTGAGTTTGGTGACGACGTCAAGCGCCCCCGCTGGACGGATTTGCTTAGGTCGAGAGTTGCTATCTTTGACCTAGACTATGATGCTATTATCTCTGCCATGTATGCTTTGTCTTTTACTGCTGAGGGTGACTGTTACCGGTGTGTGCCACCTGACCCAGGTATAGCGGCTGCTGCTCTAGGTGCTAGTGCATCTGGTACTCCCCCTGGTACTGCGCCTGCTGAGGCCTTGCACACCTTCACGTTGGACTCCGGCGCCTCGCGCTGTTTCTTTCGTGACAGCACCACTCTCACTCCTCTCCCTGCACCTATCCCGGTCAGACTGGCTGACACCTCTGGGGGCCCGGTCGTTGCCCGGTCGTTGCCCGTTCCTCCACTGTCCTCCCGTGTCCGGCGGTTCCGTCCGGCTCACTGTCAGGTCTTCACCTCCCCTCGTTCTCTACGAACTTGGTGAGTACCGCTGCCCTTCAGGATGCGATGGTCACTACCACCACTCCTGGGGGTCAGCGTGTGTCGATCTGCACGTGCACACGGACGGGGCGTCACCTGGCTACGTTCACTCGTCGACCAGGGTTGAGTCTGTACACGCTGGCTACCAAGCCTCCTCAGGTCGCTGCGTCTGCTCAGGTGTCCGCGTCAGGTCAGGTAGCCGCCTCTTGCTTGTGTCGCCTCCTGTCGCACCAGACTCTTCTGTGGCACCACCGCCTGGGTCACCCCTCCCTGCCACGCCTTCGTGGCATGCACTCCCGGTTTCTCGTCTCTGGTCTACCCAGGTCTCTACCTCCCCTCCCGCCCTCGCCTGCCCCGCCCTGCCTTCCTTGCGTCGAGGGACGGCAGCGCGGCGCTCCTCACTCCTCCTCGTTTCCCCTGACGTCTGCTCCCCTGCAGACTATCCACATGGACGTGTGGGGCCCAGCCCGCGTCAGTGGACAGGGCCACGAGCGCTACTTTCTGCTGGTCGTTGACGACTACTCGCGGTACACCACGGTCTTCCCCTTGCGCAGCAAGGGTGAGGTCGTTGATGTCTTGATCCCTTGGATCCGCACAGTTCGTCTCCAGCTCTGCTTCGGTACGGACCTTCCTGTCCTACGTCTGCACTCTGACAGAGGTGGTGAGTTCTCCTCCGACCTCTTGCGGGACTTTTGTCGTGGGGAGGGCATTCTCCAATCGTTCACGCTTCCGGACTCCCCTCAACAAAATGGGATTGCTGAGCGCCGCATTGGCTTAGTCATGGAGGTCGCTCGTACCTCCATGATCCATGCGGCAGCTCCCCATTTTCTGTGGCCGTTTGTGGTCCGGTACGCTGCGCATCAGCTCAACCTCTGCCCCGTGTCTCCTTGCCGGAGACCTCGCCCACACTGCGTTGGACTGGGAAGGTTGGCGATGCGTCGGTGTTCCGGGTCTGGGGTTCTCGTGCCTTTGTTCACGACACGTCCGCGGACAAGCTCTCCGCTCGCGCCATTCCCTGCGTCTTCCTTGGCTTTGTCCCTGACGCGCCTGGCTGGCAGTTTTACCACCCCACCTCGCGCCGTGTCCTCCTCTCTCAAGACGTCACGTTCGACGAGTCGGTTCCCTTCTACCATCTCTTCCCCTACCGCTCTGCCCCTCCCCCGCCCCCACTGCTCTTCCTTGCTCCCGGTCCACCTCTGGTAGTCCCCCTCCCGCCCCAGGGTCCTGCTCCCTCGGGTGTGTCTCAGGTAGACCCTCTCCTTGGTGCTGCGCCTGTTCAGGTAGCTGTCGGCTCAGGTGCTGCTCCAGGTGCTGCGTCTGGGGGTGCTGCGTCTGGGGGTGCTGAGCCGGGGGGTGCGGGGTCTGAGGGTGCTGGGTCTGGGGATGCTGAGCCTAGGGGTGCTGAACCTGAGGGTGTTGAGCCTGGGGGTGCTGAGTCGGAGGGTGCGGAGTCTGGGGGTGCTGAGCCCCGGGGTGCTGCTTCGTATGGAGGTCCTGCTGGTGCTTCGCCGCGACTGTCTTCGCACCAGCTGCGTGAGTGGCTTGTTCGGCGCGCACACCGTTGGAGTGGAGCTCCTGGAGCTGGAGGCGCTGGAGACACTGGAGCTGGAGGTGCTGCTGTTCCTGCTGGAGCTGGCGGTACTGGAGGTGCTGCGGCTACTGGTCCTGGAGGTGCTCGTACCAGTGATGCTAGAGCTGCCGGGACTGGTGGTGTTGGGTGCGCTGGAGCTGGAGACCCTACGGAGCCTGGAGCAGCTGGCGCTGGAGGCGCTGGAGCTGGAGTTGGAGGCCCTGGTGCAGGAGGCGCTGGAGCTGCCGGAGCTGGAGTTGGAGGCACTGGCGCCGGAGGCGCTGGACCGGCACGAGCTGGAGCTGTTGACCCTGACACTGGAGGTGCTGGAGGCACTGTGCGGCCGCGACCGTACTTCGTTCCCCTGCTTTAGTAGGTTCTTTGGGTCCCGTCTTCTCCTGGTCTTCCTCCTCCCTTCCTGTGTCCATCGCCTGACCAGTCGTAGCCGACGTTACAGCCGGCCTCCCCACTGCCTGCTCCCTCTCCTTACACTGAGCAGTCCGGCGTTCTTACAGAGCGTCGTGAGCCTGCGTCTCGTCCTGTCTCGCCTGTTCGCACTCCTCGTCGCGCTCCTCGTTTGCGTCCTCCTCCTGTCCCCGGCACGCACGCTATGGCACTCCGTCCTTCCTCTGTTCCACTGCGTGTTCCTCTGCCTGCTCCTCCTGAGTCCTCTCTTCCTGAGGTCCCTGACCCTACGTCTGACCGCGCTCGTGCTGACAGTCCCAATGTCTCTCGTCTCCTCGCCACTGCTATCACCGACCCTTCCTTTGAGTCTGCTTCTGCGTCTGCTCTTGTTGCTGAGCTGTTTGACTTTGCTGCTGCTTGTCGTATAGGCTACGCCACTGCTCTTGTTGCTGAGTCTGATTCTGCCAGTCCTCCGACCGTCGGGGGTGAGTGTGCTCTTGGCACGGACGTCCTTGAGGACAGGCAGGAGGACTTTGAGTGTCTTGCTGCTGCTGTACCTCATCTCATGGCTATGCTGCTGTAACTCGTTTCGCTTCCATGCTGCTTGCCCCTGAGGGAGACCCGGATGCACCAGACATCCCGACCCCGCGCTCTTACGCAGAGGCGCTTACGGGTCCTTACTCCTCTCAGTGGCAGGCAGCCATGGATGCCGAGATGGCATCCTTGAAGTCCACAGGCACCTACGTCGACGAGGTTCCCCCACCTGGGGCGAACATAGTCGATGGCATGTGGATTTTCAGGGTGAAGCGGCCGCCGGGTTCTCTGCCTGCCTTCAAAGCGCGTTACGTTGCTCGTGGCTTCAGTCTGCGACAGGGGGTTGACTACTTCCAGACCTTCTCCCCCACCCCGAAGATGACTACTCTTCGGGTGTTGCTGCACGTCGCTGCTCAGCGTGACTACGAGTTACACTCTCTGGACTTCAGCACAGCTTTCCTGCAGGGCAGCCTGCACGAGGAGATCTGGCTGCGCCGATTACCTGATTTCACTGGGACGTTTCCTATAGGTACCCAGTGGAGCCTCCGCCGGCCAGTCTACGATCTCCGCCAGGCGCCTTGCGAGTGGCACGACACACTGAGGACTACACTTGCGGCTCTTGGGTTTGCTCCTTCTACTGCGGACCCGTCGCTGTTTCTACGCACCGACACCTCGCTGCCGCCGTTCTACGTCCTCGTGTACGTCAACGACCTCGTCTTTGCCACAGCTGACACTGAGGCACTGACCCTTGTGAAGTCGGAGCTGCAGAAGAGACACACCTGCACTGACCTGGGTGAACTGGGCAACTATCTTGGCCTGCAGATCACCCGGGACAGAGCACGGCGCACCATCACACTGACTCAGTCACACATGGTGCACCAGGTCCTTCAGCGCTTCGGCTTCCAGTTCTCCTCGCCACAGCTCACTCCTCTGACTACCAGCCACTCGCTCTCAGCTTCACCTTCGGACGAGTCCATAGAGCCGAGTGGTCCGTACCCAGAGCTTGTGGGTTGCCTCATGTACCTGATGACGTGCACACGACCTGACCTCGCGTACCCTCTCAGCCTTCTGGCTCGCTACGTGGCTCCCAGTAGGCACCAAAAGGTGCACTGAGATGCTGCGAAGAGGGTACTGCATTACCTGTGCAGTACGTCGGGCATGGGGCTCGTGCTTGGAGGACGGGATCCAGTTGTTCTCACCGGTCACGCAGACGCCTCCTGGGTTGACAACTCAGCTACGCATCGGTCGTCACAGGGTTACACCTTCAGCCTTGGTTCCGGCTCTGTTTCTTGGCGGTCTACCCGCTCGTCTTCAGTTCTCAGCTCCAGTTGTGAGGCTGAGATCTACGCCGGGGCTATGGCTGCTCAGGAGCTACGCTGGCTCACCTTCCTGCTGACCGACTTGGGAGAGCAGCCTCGTTCGCCTCCAGTTCTGTACGTAGACAACAAGGCCATGATTGCCTTGTGTCAGGAGCACATACTGGAGCACAGAACGAAGCACATCGCTCTGCGATACTTCCTTGCTTGAGAGTTGCAGCAGCGTGGCCAGCTTCGTTTTGCGTACGTGGCCACTCGGGCCAACACTGCTGATGTCTTCACCAAGGCACTTCCGCCTGAGAAGATTGTTGCGAGACAGGGTAAGGCGAAATAAATGATGCTACATTACATTCAAATAATACGTCTTTGAAGGAGTCAGAAAGTGCATATTGCCATAACAACTTACTTTCACAACATGTTTCTCCGCTCATCAGTGACGAAAAGTGGATCCAAGGCCAATTAATCCACAAAAGCCTGGCAAATTGCACATTGCATATAAACTGAACTGAGTAATGCGAACATCAACTTTTATGCAAACCATACAATGATGCATACTGTGATACATATATTAAGTTTGTGCCATTTATATCTTATCATATGTAGATAGACTCGCATGGTTTTTTGAAGGTGCTCAAAGCACCAAAACATTCTTGGAATACGTGTGAATGGTTTCTCTTCTGTTCACCTCACCTAAATATAACATGAACTCTCATGTTGACACAAAACCTCTAATAATAACATCCCACGAAATCTTGCAACACATCTGGCCATTTCTGTGCTCCCCTGCTTCTGTGGCTTTGTGACAAATCAAATCTCATTGTGGTGACTCCGGATGATGCTTATTGCGCTCATTACGGCTCGTATCGGACGGTTATGCAGAGGGCATAGCTATTCTTCTTCAATCCGCTGGTGGTTACTGATTGGCCGTCAAGCTTCCAGCCTCGCCAAATTTCCTACAGAAGATTGATTCGACGCCATCGCGTGGTTTATACAAATTCAATCGGATGGCTGTTCAGACAGCAGACTGTTTTCCGAATCGATCCGTGAGTTTCTTATTGATTGGTTGATCATCAATGCAACTTTCGGAAACTGGGTGTCTCTCCCTAAAAAATGCTCGCAGCTCCCCCTCTCCTTTTCAAACGACACATTTTGGTGAACTTTCTCGCAACCACATGTTATCTTCTTCAGCGTGATCTTCGTCTCCCAACGTTAGCTCCTTAGCTTTACACAGGAAAGGGCGAAGAGGAAAGCGCCTAAGCCTTATTAGCTGATATAAGTTTCCTAACAAGTGGACCGCGTGTCTGCATGCCGCGTTAGGTTTTGTGCCCTTTCTTTGTTTTTATACCTATCGCAAATGTTAATAGCTTTTGACATAACGTATCGGTCGCCTTTTCTTCAATGCATCCATAGAATATTATTGGTCTGGTCTGTGCAAGCGAGACACAATAATCAAACAATCCTTTGCTTGATTACAACATTCCTCTATTGGTATGGGCTCCGACAAATAGTAGGAGAAAGTGTCAAATGTTGATATTTGTGATAGCCTGTAGTGAGGTGCTCCTTAGTGAGTACTAAAAAGTTAGGGTTTGCTATTTGTATCACCCACATTCCTAATCTCAACATTCCGTTGCATTCCTACTTTGAGATGGTATCACGAGTAGGTTAGTTCCTCGTTCCTTCCTAGCACGCGCCCTCCACGCCCTCTGCGCCTTAGCCTCCGCACCCTCCGCGCCCTCTCCGTGCCTTAGCGCCCTCCTCCTCCGTGCGTCAGCGCCCTCCGCGCCCCTAGCCCGTCGCCCTAGCCTGTCGCCCAGGCCCACGCCCTAGCCCGATGCCCAGGCCAGCGCCCTAGCCCGTCGCCCAGGCCCACGCCCTAGCCCGTCGCCCAGGCCCGCGCCCCAGCACGACGTCCAGGCCCGCGCCCTAGCCCGTCGCCCAGACCCGCGCCCTAGCCCGTCGCCCAGGCCCGCGCCCTACCCGTCGCCCTAGCCCGTCGCCCAGGCCCGCGCCCCAGCCCGTTGCCAAGGCCCTCGCCCTAGCCCGTCGCCCAGGCCCACGCCCTGCCCTCGCACCAACCCGCGCCCCAGGCAGCGCCTAGCCCGCCCTCTGCCTACGCCCTTTCCCCCCCGTTAGCACTAGCCTTCACCCCTCCACCGCCCTGTTCCCCGGGCCCGAACCGTCCCTACTGTCACTGGCCTTCTGCTCAGCGGTTGGCAGCCACTCCTCTCCCTGGCAACCCTCTGTAGCCTAGTCTCTAGCCTACAGCCGCCTCTAGCCTAGCCTCCAGCATGGAGTCCCGTCGCCTTTGTTTTGATGCGGAGGGCCGCCCGATCGAGTTCAGTACCTGGCAGCACCAGGCCACACGCTACCTCACCAGTCAGCGTCAGGACGGCGCCACCTTGTGGGCCCACGCTTCTGGTGCCCTCAAGGCGCCCCTGTCTCCCGACCCCCTCCCGACCGACCCAGAGCCGACTCCTGCGGCGCAGGCGGACTACGACCGTCGTGTCTTGGCGAGGGACGTGTGGGACTCTCGCGACGCTGCCACTGCTCTTGCGCTGACGAAGCTCCTCCCACCGTCTGAGGCCGTCCACTTTGCACAGGTGGACACTGCGCAGGGGGTTTGGGATGCTGTTGTTGCGCGCTATTCCACCCCTTCCTCTGCCTCCCTCAGTCGCCTCCTCATGCCGTTCGTGTTTCCCAACCTTGGCTCGTTTTCGACTGTGTCCGACCTCGTAACTCACCTGCGTTCACTTGACGCCGGTTTCCGTGCGGCCTGCACCGATGCCCAGCTTCTTGTTGCTCCCCCCCCCATGTGGCTCACTGTGCACTGGTTAGTCACACACCTCCCTGACTGCCTCGCTACTGCTCGCGACGTGCTTCTCCAGAAGCACCCCATCGATAGTAACCTGGAGATCTCCTTGAGACCGCTCTCGGGAAGATCGAGAGTAACCTCCTCTCCGTTGCTTCCGCCACTGACGCAGTGCCCCCCCGTCTTTTTGCGGGGTGTGGCGCCCCTCAGCTTCCCACTTTCACTGCTACCCACGCTTCTGCTACTGTGTCGGTTGTTGAGGACACTGGTGCCGTCTCTGCCGCTGGCTGGCAGAAACGGGGGAAGAGTGGCAAGAAGGGCGGGAAGGGAGGTGGAGGAGGCAATGTTGGTGGCGGTGGAGCTGGGAGCGGTGGTGGTGGCGGAGGCGGCGATGGTGCCCCAGGAGGAGGGAGCCTTGGAGGAGGTGCAGGACAGACAGGCCCGCCTACTGGCCGTGTTCAGACCGGCGGGGGTGTCGGACCTCAGCAGCAGCAGCCACAGCAGCACCAGCCACAGCAGAGACAGCAGCACCAGCAGGGACAGCAGCAGCAGCAGGCACCGCAGCAGTTCCAGCCTTGGGGGCCCCCACTGCAGTGGGGTCCGCAGCAGCACTGGGGCCCCCCGCCACAATGGGGTCTGGGAGGACCAGGGAGCTCCGGCCGCAGCAGCAGCAGTTCCAGCTGGGCCCCTCGCCCCCCTCGCCGTGACACTGGCCCCTGTGACCACTGGTGCCACACCGGACCGGGCAGCCCCTGTGTCTGCGGCCGCGACGACCACTCTATTGCGCGGTGCTTCCGCCGCCTCGACGACCTCTATCATACCCGTTGGGGCCCTGAGGCGACCACTCCGCGCTGGGCTCGCCTGCTGGCCTGTAAGATTCCTGTCTTTGATCTGTCTATGGATGATGCTCGTCAGTATGCTTTGTATGCTGATGTTGACTATAGTGCTGATGAATTTGTGTGCTCTTGTATTGGTAGATTAGCTTGCTTGCCTCCTGCTAGCGTAGACTTGTGCCTCTCCAGCTTAGGTGCTTGTGTTTCTGCTCTAGGTGCTTGTGTAGCTTCCACACCGGTTTCACCACAGGCTGTGGCGTCCCTGTCCTTCACGCTGGACTCTGGCGCGTCGCAATGCTTCTTCCGTGACCACACGACACTCACACCGCTCCTTGCTCCTGTACCGGTAGCCCTGGCTGATCCTTCCTCAGGACCAGCCGTGGCACGCAGCTCTACCACCCTCCCGTGCCCTGTGGTCCCCTCTGGTGTCCTGCGCGGCCTCCACATCCCCTCGTTCACTCGGAACTTGGTGGGTGTTGGATACTTCCAGGACAGGGGGATCACCGTTACCTTTGTGGGGGGTGGGCGGACTGCAGTCTGTACGGACGCTGTCACTAGCAGAGTTTTGGCCACGTTCACCAGGGAGCCACGCTCCGGTCTCTACGTCCTCCACACCGAGCACTCCCCGGTGTCCACGTCACCTCAGGTCGTTGCGTCCCCCCAGGTTCCTGCGCCTCCGCCGGTTGTCGAGTCCAGTCAGGTAACTGCGTCCCCTCCGGTTGTCGCATCTAGTCAGGTTGCTGCGTCTTGCTCGTGTCGGTCTTTCACCCACCGGACCGTCCTGTGGCACCACCGTCTTGGCCACCCGTCGATCCCCCGCCTCCGCACCATGGCTAGTCACCGTCTTGTCTCAGGTCTCCCTCGCGTCTTCCCGTCGCTCCCTCCCTCGCCTGCAACCCCGTGCACTCCTTGCGTCGCCGGCCGTCTTCGTGCCACTCCGCACTCCTCCTCTCTTCGTCCGGCCACTGCTCCCTTCCAGACACTCCACTTGGATGTCTGGGGCCCTGCACCTACGCTGGGACCTGAGAGGGAGCGCTACTTTCTAGTGGTCGTCGACGACTTCTCCAGGTACACCATGGTGTTTCCTCTCGCGAAGAAGTCTAGGGTGACTTCTACGCTGATCCTGTGGCTTCTAGCTACTGAGGGCACTCGTGGCCGTCGTGTCTCCTGTCTGCACTCTGACCGTGGGGGTGAGTTTCGCTCAGGCATTCTTGCCGGATTCTGCGGCGAGCAGGGCATCGTACAATCCTGGATGCTGCCGGAGTCCCCACAACAGAATGGGGTTGCTGAGCGCCGCATTGGCTTGGTCATGGACATCACCCGCACGTCCATGATTCATGCCCGTGCGCCCCATTTTCTGTGGCCCTACGCGGTTCGCTACGCGGCTCACCAGCTGAACCTCCAGCCGCGCGTCTCGCGGCCAGAGGCTTCACCGACCAGTCTTTGGACCGGGTCCCATGGTGTTGGGTCAGCCTTTCGTGTCTGGGGCTGCCTTGCGCTTGTCCGCGACACCTCTGCAAACAAGCTCTTGGCTCGCGCCGTCCCCTCTGTCTTCCTTGGTTTCCCGGTAGCCTCGGCCGACTGGTCCTTTTACCACCCGCCCCTCCACCAGTTCCTAGACTCCCGTGACGTCCGGTTCGACGAGTCAGTGTCCTACTACACCCGGTACCCCTGTAGAGGTCTCCCGGTTCCCCCCCTCCCCCCTTTTCCTTGCACCCTCTCTTCCCCCTGCTCCCGCTCCTCCGGTGCCCCCACCCCCCCTTGGTCCTGCCCCGTCAGGTGTGTCTCACGCTACCCCTCTACCGTCGGTCGCGCATCAGGTAGCGTCTCCCTCCCCGCAGTCCTCCTCACAGTCCCCTCAGCAGCCTTCGGCACTTCCGCGTCAGGTTACTGTGGACTCGGTTGGTGTTGGAGCTGGAGGTGCAGCCATTGGCGGTACTCGGTCTGGGGGTGCTCGTTTGAGGGGTGCTGGAGCTGGAGGTGCTGGCACTGGAGGTGCTAGTTCTGGGGGTGCTGGAGCTAGAGGTGCTTGCACGGGAGGTGCTAGTTCTGGGGGTGCTGGAGTTGGAGGTCCTAGCACTAGGAGTGCCAGGACAGGGGGCGCTGGAGCTGGGGACCCTGACCCTATTGGTACCCCTTATGGGGACACTGGTTCTGGGGTGCTAGTTCTGAGGCGACTGGAGCTGGGGGCACTACGTCTGCGGAGAGCACTCCGCCTCCCCACCGCCACAACACGCGTTACCAGGCGGCCTGCCGGCGTGCGCGCGAGGAGCAGGAGCGGTTGGAGCGGGAGCGGCAGGAGTTGCGGCAGTTGGACCTGCTGGAGCAGCAGCAGCGGCGGCAGCAGCAGCCGCTGCCGCCACCGCAGCTGCAGCAGCTCCCTCTGGAGCGGCAGTTGTTCCGACCCGTGAGTGGCCTCCGGGTCCTTGGTCTTCCCTCCTCTCCTCCTGTCCGCCCTCCGTCTCCTCCTGCGTTTGGTCCTACATTTTCTCCTCCTGATGCCCATCCAGCAGTCTGGTCTTCTCCTCCACCGCAGTCTCCTCCTCCTGTTGTCCGTCACTACCGTTCCCGTCCTTGTCCTCCGAGTGCTCGTCCCTCATCCCCCATTACCGACCTCCACACTGCACTCCTTTGGACCTCTCTTCATCGTTCTCCTCCTCCGGTGTCAGTTCTCCCGTCTCCTCCTCCGTCTTCTCTTCCTGTCTCCCCTACTCCTATCTCCGACTACTACCGTGCTGTTCGCCCTGTTGTCTCCCGCGTTCTAGCCACTGGCGTCACCGACCCTCGTTTCTCTCCGTCGTCTCTCTCGGCTCTCACTGCCGCTGTCGCTGACTTTGCCGCCGCCAGCCGTCTTGACTACAGCACTCGTGTGGTGCCCGCTCCGCCTACCCGTCCTCTGTCCGTCGGGGGTGAGTTTGCCCTTGGCTGTGACGTCCTAGAGGACCGGCACTCTGAGCTGGAGTACCTGGCAGCCGCTTCTCCCACTCTCTGTGCCATGCTGCTTTCCCCTGAGGGAGACCCCGACGCCCTTGACATACCGACTCCTCGCACGTACCATGAGGCAGTGTCAGGGCCGTGGGCCTCTCAGTGGAAGGCGGCCATGGACTCAGAGTTGGTGTCTTGGAGATCCACAGGCACGTACGTCGACGCAGTTCCCCCTCCCCGGGCGAACGTAGTTGAAGGCATGTGGCTCTTCAAGGTGAATTGGCCGCCTGGATCACCCCCGGTGTTCAAGGCGCGCTATGTGGCGAGAGGCTTCAGTCAGCGCGAGGGAGTTGACTTCTTTCAGACCTTCGCTCCGACCCCGAAAATTACTACACTTCGGGTGTTACTACACGTAGCAGCACAGCGTGACTACGAGCTCCACCCCCTCGACTTCTCCACTGCCTTTCTCCAGGGACGACTGCACGAGGAGATCTGGCTGCGCCGTCCTCCTGGTTTCACTGGTACTTTCCCTAGTAGGACCCAGTGGAGCCTGAGGCGACCAGTGTACGGTCTCCACCAGTCGCCCCGTGAGTGGCACGACACTCTTCGCTCCACGCTTCGTGACCTAGGGTTTTGCCCTTCCTCTGCTGACCCGTCACTGTTTGTTCGTGCAGGCTCCACTCCTTTCTTTATACTCGTCTACGTCGACGACTTGGTCTTTGCTACACCAGACAGGGCAGCTCTGAGTGAGGTGAAGTCCGAACTGTAGAAGAGACACACGTGCACAGACCTTGGTGAACTGCAGCGCTACCTTGGCCTGCAGATCACCAGGGACAGAGCCGCTCGCACCATCACGTTGACTCAGTCACACATGGTGCAGCAGGTCCTTCAGCGGTTCGGGCTTCAGTTCTCTACCACAGAGCCCACTCCTCTTGCTGTAGACCACAGACTCACCGGCCCCTTCCCCGACAAGCCCTTTGAGCCCAGTGGTCCCTACCCAGAGCTTGTTGGCTGCCTCATGTACCTGATGACCTGTACTCGCCCGGACCTCGCCTACCCTCTTAGCGTCCTCTCTCGCTTTGTTGGACCTGGGAGGCACCGTCTTGTTCACTGGACGGCTGCCGTGAGGGTGGCGAAGTACCTGGCGACTACATCAGGCATGGGGCTTGTGCTTGGAGGGACTCGGCCAGTTGAGCTGACTGGCCTCTGTGACTCTTCTTACGCTGACGACGTGGAGACTCAGTGCTCGACCCAGGGTTACTGTTTCAGTCTGGGAGCTGGGGCTGTGTCGTGGAGGTCCACACGGTCGTCGTCGGTGGCTTCGTCCAGTACAGAGGCAGAGATCTATGCCGGTGCCATGGCTGCTCAGGAGCTTCGCTGGTTGACCTTCTTGCTCGCTGACCTTGGTGAGCGACCTCACACTGCTCTGACCTTGTTCGCTGACAACAAGGCCATGATTCTCTTGTGTCGCGAGCCTCGACTGGAGACCAGGGTGAAGCACATCGATGTCTAGTACTTCCTCTTGCGTAAGCTACAGCGACGCGCCCAGATGCGCCTGGACTTTGTGGCCTCAGAGGCCAACACTGCTGACCTCTTCACCAAGGCCTTGGCGCCTGGTGATCACCACCGGTTCTGTGTGCAGTTAGGGCTTGTTGAGGCAGGTCCTCGGTTGCTGTAGCCTTGTTGCTTGCTTTGCTTGTTGTGCTTTGCCATTATATATCCTAGTGAACTCTTGAACTGGCCTTGTGGCGGCTTGCTTATGCTCGGAATTTGTGTGGTGTCCTTGAGATCCACCCGGAGCTTGCTTTGCTTCTTGCATTGAGTGGTCTTGTGACCGTTTGTTCACCCTGCTTGCTTTGATGCCCCTCACTTAGCCTATGGGGGTGTGTCAAATGTTGATATTTGTGATAGGCTGTAGTGAGGTGCTCCTTAGTGAGTACAACTCAGTTAGGGTTTGTTATTTGTATCACCCACATTCCTAATCTCATCATTCCGTTGCATTCCTACTTTGAGAGAAAGGTAGCAGATGCGCCATGAAAAACAACTGATTTTAGGGTAAGTCAGCTCAGAGAGGTAGGAAGAGTGAGTACAAGAGGAAAAAAACGCACACCAAAAACAACATCAATGACATTGTTGTTGCAAAAGCTAACTTTCTTGCCTGGAACCATTTATAAGCGACTGGATCAATCCATAGACGAACATTTTTCCATATGCGCATTCTAGTGTACCATCTACGAACGTCTGGTAGAGGTGATACATTACTACATCAATATCGGGGATTAGCCAAGCAAAGCTGGTCCTGCATTTGGAAACTGTGATGGATGTCGGGCCGTCAAGTGACCGCGAAAAACCAAACTCCCATATGCCCTAAAAGGATGGCAGGGGGTGTTTTTGTGCTTGCAGGCAGCTGACAAACCGTTTGGTTTCGCCCATGGTGAACTTTTCCACCTGAAACGCGGTTTCAGGAGTTGACGTTTGGACTGCCCGCTGACTAAGCTGCCGTTGAAACGCGGCTCATCTCAGTGTAAAATACTGGTGGTCCCGTACAGCCGGGCTGTCCGCGTTGACCTATTGGACGAATGGAGTTCGAGGGCCGGCGACAACTTTCTTGCCTGTCGCGAGCCGGCTTGGGTTACCCGATAGTCCCAAAGTCACTCCGCCCACCCCGCACAACCTTGATTCGAGAACTCACGGGAATCGCGAAAAGAGTTACCTTCTTAGCGAGTATCGTGTTGCTACTCAAACCGCGCTTTCGCGAATTCCGGTATCGTTCTGCCGTGCCGAGTCAAACAGTTTGAAACCGTACGACCTGGAGCAAGTGGTGCCTTCAAAATGCTGATCACTCCCCTCAATTTCTCACTCTTCCTTTTTACTCCCCGCTCTATCATTTCTCCTTTCACACGAGGCTCTGACGCGGGCAAACTAGTGATCTGATAGCACCAGAGCAGGCGACACCGTTTACTACAAAGGTTCACAGTTTTCTTCGTAATATCACTTTCAAACTTTGAAGAATTAAATCCACACTTCGTTAATCGCGAAGCCAGATCGACGCCAGCCGCTGAATGGCCTTGTTTTCACCTACTTTCAACGAGTTCTATCGCCAGTACGAGTTAAGAGAGGAGCTCGGTCGCGGGCAATACGGTGTGGTGCATCGCTGCGTCAATCACGCCACAGGAGAGCAGTTCGCTTGCAAGCTCGTCGGCGACTCGCTCCACCTGAAAAATCCCGCCACAGCCATGCACGCGGCTCGACGAGAAATCCGGAACTTGCTGCTCTTAGACGGCTGCAGCCACGTGGCAGCGCTTAAAGATATATACCGCGACGCGGAATCTAAGTCGCTGTATTTAATAATGGAGCTGTGCACGGGAGGGGATCTCCTGCGCCGCGTGGAAGAAAGGGGGCGGATCCCCGAGCGCGAGGCGCGCAGCGTGTTTAGAGACATGGCCATGGCGGTGCGTCAGTGCCACGATCGCGGCGTGATGCATCGCGATATCAAGCTCGAAAACGTCCTCCTCTGCCCCAAGCCGCTGCGCAAAATGTGGCACGCTCACGCCATTCACAGCTGTGCCGCTGCGACGGCTGCACAACGGCGTCAAGACCATGCTTCCTGCAACGAAATGTCGTCTTCTGATCCTAACAGTAGCCCCACCAGCAGGAATAGTAGTACTTCTCTTGCTACTACTAGTAGCGTGACAAGTAGCACTGATGATCAAGTCATGGACGCCGATCTCCGGCTCTACACGGCCAAGCTGGCGGATTTTGGCATCTCACTCCGCCTGCGCGCCGATCAAGAAGCAGTGGGGTACGGCGGAAGCTTCCCATACGAAGCTCCCGAGATGATTGCTGGAGAGGCGTATGACTGTAGCGCGGATATCTGGAGCCTAGGGGTTACGCTCTATGCCATGCTGTCCGGGTGCTGGCCGTCGTTTGATGGCGGGGTGCGGCGACTGGATGAGAGCAGGGATTGGGAGGATTCCTGCTGGTGGTTTGTGTCGCAGAAGGCGAAAAATCTCGTCCGTCGGATGCTTTTGGTGGATCCTGAGAAGCGACCAACGGCTGATGAGATTTTGAGCGATCCCTGGGTGAGGGGTCAAGGCGGAGAGATAGTGCGGTATAGGCCTACTTCGTTTCTGCAACATCAACAAGCCGTTTTGACGAGCAAAAGACGGCTTGCTGGGGGCAGAGGTCGCCGCAATCTGACTGCGAGGATGCAAAGAGGAAATGCGAATAAGGGAGATTGTGGGGTCGTTGCTGCAGGTGTAGCGGATACCAGCAGCACAGCGTCGACAGGGGTGATGACAGTGGAAACACTACACTCATCCCCTTCACAAACGTCTGTGTCTTCTTCCATTATCTCCCCATCCTCCTTTCCTGGTTTCCATGGCCAAGAAGGCTGTAAGCAGCAGGCTGGGTTCAGAGATTAGGTGGCAAGAGTAAGGTGTACAGTACTCACAGTCAGAGGATAGTCAAGTCAAGAGTTGCCAGGGCCAACAGCGGTAGTTAGCTAGGCGCTAATTCAAAAGGGTTGACACGAGATACCGTAGTGTAAGAATTGCTACATTCAAAGGCATTTAGTAACCACAATCTAGTGTTTTATTCAAAAACCATGAAGCTAGGAACCATGATAGCATGCACGTGCTAACGCGCTGCACTTATGCACGGAAAGCCTGACAGAAGGGTCATTGGTTCATCATGGAGAGGAGGCCAGGTTCAACTGCATGCTGGGTTTGCCATTCCAACCACTGGCTTTCAAAGCAGTGGAATGGAATACACTGGGGTGGTACTTGTTGGAAACAAGTAATTTAAACGCTTCTGACATATCGAAGCTTCAACACGAAACGGAACTAATTACAGCGAAGAAGCACTCGAGTCAACCAAGGCAACCGTCGGAGGTTACGCGAAGGTCAAAGGTCTTCGACGTTTGACTTGACAAAACGTACAGTGCGACAGTAAGGACACATAACTGACTCGTTACTGAGCAGTTACCCGAGTCGGCACTGTATCGAACCGCAACAGCAAAACAATTAAAGTAGAACTTTTCATATTCCTTGTAATCATATAAAAGGCATGTATCTCTTTGCTATTATTCAACTTATCTTGTTCTCACACACCAGTACAAGGTGGTTCAAGGCAACCTTTTATTAACGCTTCCGCAATTACATCTCTACGTGAACACCTGATCTTAGTCCTGAAAGATCCTAAGGGCTTTTCTCAGCCCAACATGGTATCAGAGCAGGCAGGACAAGATCATTTTTTCAAACTTTTACAACACAAGTCATGGCTACACAAACGGAGAGGAGATCCTCCAACGGATCTCTCGGCACCACCCCTACTCCACCTCCAGTCTCCGGCCTACAGACAGAAGAAGGTACAAGACCAGCTGCAGAGTCAACGGAAACTCCCGGGAACCAACAAGCAGGCTTCGACCCAAACATGATGGAGAAGTTTTTCTCCTTCATGTCCTTCTACGAGCAACACCAGCAAGCAGCTCCTGCGCAATCAAGCAACAGCGACAACAACAACAGAGCAACTCCGATGAGCCTCGACGGTTCATCCTATGCGCGTGGAAATCAACAACAACCTACCTTTGCCCCGTATGAGCCTCAATGCGGCTCCGCCAGTTTCGCGCCGCAGCAGCAGTCTTCACATGGACAAGAGAAGACACTGGATGCGCTTCAGGTGCAATCGCAATTCGCACACGTCCTAAAATTGCAAACATCAACACTCTTCGACGGGAAAGATTTTTATACCTGGTCATTCGAATTTGAGCTGATGATGGAGGGCGCGCAAATCCTCGGATTCTTCGACGGGTCCCTGCCATATCCGGCACACGGGACACAGTACGACAAACAGCAATATACGTATCAGTCGCTGATGGCGTATACGATATTCCTTCGAAACTTAACGCCAAACGAGCAACAGAACATCCGGTCTTATCAAGGATACGGCAACTCCGCCGAGCTGGCATACGACCATCTGAATCAAGAAACAGAAAAGAGGGGTTTTCACTAGCATGCAGTTCAGTACATATAGCAAACCCTAATTCGGGCTGTACTCGCTATAGAGTACCCCACTGCAGGCTACAGAAACATCACATTCTGACACACCCCCATAGTCAAAGTGGGGTACAATCAAAACAACAAGCAGGCAAAGCAGTAGTTCACAAGTATAAGCAAAGCTAGAGGCAGTTACAGAGGGCAAGTGAGGAGGAGGAGAACTGTGAGGGCGAGAAGATGGGAGGCGACGGCTGAAGCTGCAGACACACAGGCAGCAGGAGTGCGCAGCACTGTCGCTACCAGGCTAAACCCGGACTACACGGCGACAGGCGCAGCTGGCTCACTATGCTCCCAGGAGTGCACACACTGTGGCTACCGGGCGCAGAGCCACGGACTACTCAGGCCATAGGGGGTCGTGGCTCTCTGGACTACCAGGAGTGCTCACACTGTGGCTACCGCGCGCAGAGCCCCGGACTACTCATGCTACAGGGGGTCGTGGCTCTCTGGACTTCAGGCGCTGCGGACGACAAGTCGGCTACCTCCGGTCAACCTCCCCCAACTGTCCCACACCCCGTTCACACACTCCCTGCTGCACCTCTAGCACTGCTCACACGCCACCCCCCTCGAACGACTCCGACGGCTCCAACACATCCACCCCCCTCAGCGGCAGCTACAGCAGTGGGAGACGGAGGAGGAGGAGGAGAAGGGGACGGCTCACACACACGGCACCCCCATACTCTCCACCCCCAAACCCTAACACAGGAACGCAGGCAGCAGCGGGGGTGGGGCGCAGTCAGGAGCTCGGGGGACGGCGTGCGGCAAGGGGGGAGACAGTACGGGCCGCTCACGGGCCTGGTGCAGCCCGTACGAACCGCGCGCGGGCCTGGCGCAGCCCGTACGGGCCGCGCGCTGGGCTGGCGCAGGCCGTACGGGCCGCGCGCGGGCCTGGCGCAGCCCGTACTGGCCGCGCGCGGGCTGTACGGGCCGCGCGCGGGCCTGGCGCAGCCCGTACGGGTCGCGCGCGGGCCTGGCGCAGCCCATACGGGCCGCGCGCGGGCCTGGCGCAGGTCGCGCGGGCTGCGTCGAGCAACGGGGGGCGACGCGACGGTTCGACGGGGCAGAAAACCGCCGCGCGCCTCGGGGCGCGCGGCGGGAAGAAAAATCGCTGCGTGCCCGGAGCGCGCGGCAGGCAGGAAACAGCACGCGCCCGGGCCGCGCTACAAGCAGTAGAGCAGCGGAAGCATCGGGTGGGACCCACCCACAGGATCGACCCAGGAGGGTCGACCTGCTCTGATAGCATGTTGAAATGCTAGGCAGAATCAAGAAACAGAAAAGAGGGGTTTTCACTAGCATGCAGTTCAGTACATATAGCAAACCCTAATTCGGGCTGTACTCGCTATAGAGTACCCCACTGCAGGCTACACAAACATCACATTCTGACATCCCTGCCATATCCGGCACACGAGACACAGTACGACAAGCAACAATATACGTATCAGTCGCTGATGGCGTATACGATACTCCTTCGAAACTTAACGCCAAATGAGCAACAGAACATCCGGTCTTATCAAGGATACGGCAACTCCGCCGAGCTGGCATACGACCATCTGAAAAGCCTGTATCAAGCAACCGACAGCGTTAACCAGAGTCGTCTCATGGCACAGTTGACAACAGTGGAAATGAAACCCGGCGTAAAGGGAATGGCTTATATTAGCCGTTGTCGCGGACTGCGCGACAGACTCCTTCGATGCGGAGGGTCAATTTCGGAAGAAGCATTTGTAACAGTCATCATCGCCGGTCTTGGTCCTCATTGGCGCTCCACTCGAGCACTCCTTCGAGCTCACAGGAAGATCTCCGAAGCAGCACTCTGCGCCGAAATTCACGACGAACAGCAGGATATGGACCTGCACGAAGAACGACATAAGAAGAAAGCGTTAGCACCGGAATTCGCCTTTCATACTCAACGACGCTACAACAACAACAACAACCGATACAACAACCGACAAGTACAACAGTACGTCCCACCGTTTTGTCATCTTTGCAAGACATCCGGTCATCCGCGCACACACTGCCCAAATCAGCAGCAATCGACAACACCGCAACGTCAACTTCGGCCTTCAAGCAGTCAAGTAGCCTCTACGCAGGCGCATCCCACCACTCAAGTGCAGTCTTCAACATCTTCAACATCGCAATCTGCACAAGGAACAAGAAACATCGTTAGCTGCATGACAAGAACGACGGACTCCTGCATCATCGGATCACCACCCCACTACTCACCAGAAGACCAACTCGATGAAAGGACTCCTTGCCGCGAATCACTGGAGCCCAATCCGACGTATGCAGCTATCGCCCAAAGCGAACCGTCCGGGCAAGACACTTGGTTCTTGGACAGTTGCTGTGGACAACATATGTGCTCTTCAAGTCGTTTCGTTCAACAAGAACATCAACTTCAGCGCAAAGTCGTCATCACTGTGGCCAACAACCAAAACCTGCACACACGACGACAAGGAGAAGTACAACTTCAGTCCCGAGAAACCAACGTCATCCTACAAATGTCTAAAGTCCTGATTGCAGAAGGACTCGGCTACAACTTCCTGAGCGTCAGCCAACTGATAGCGAAGGGTATTCATCTTGAAGCAGACGGCACCACTCAGGGGTTCAAGCTATTCCATGGTAAAGGAGGACTCTACATCGGCAGAGCAGTCTTGAAGAATAACGTCTTCGTCATCGATTTGTACCAGATCAAGGAACCGCCGATAGCGACGCCATCGTCAACTTCGCCTCTTGGACGCACCCACCGGACCTCGATCCCGACTTCAGCCCTGGAGGATTCTGGTATTCACATACCATACCTGAAGCAGAAAGAACACGGGCATTAGCAACAATTCGGCAAGAAGAAACAACATCGACGGCATCAGAGACAACATCGGCAACAACAGCAACACTCACAGCACCAATCGCGAGCTCTTCAACGACACCAACCTTCATCGACGACACTCCACCGACTCCTGCGCAGCAGTTAACTCCCACTCCACGAGAAGTTCACAGAAGCGCCAACTTCACCGCCGCCTTTTACTCCAACTCCGACCTGCACAGGCGCTCACCCGGACATCGAGCAAGCGAATCCCTGTGGCACGAACGACTGGGTCACCCAAGCAACACCACGTTAAATAATTCTATCAAGGCAGCAGTACTCGACAAAGATTCACTCCTTCTACCCGACGGCAGAGAACTCCAACGAGTCCGCGGAACATGCTTTACTTGTCCCGAAGCCGACCTACCACATCAACCGTTCAAATCTCACCACAATCCAAGCGCGCCAGCCTACGCACCACTCGAGAAAGTATATAGCAACATCCTGTATACTCGCGAACAAGGACAAGGAGCATATAATTACGTGATTAGTTTCATCGACGCCGCCACCCGTTACGTCTGGCACCTTATTCTCCCAAGTCGCGACATGGCCTTCGAAGCCTTCGTCGCCTGGCTACCTGTGGTAGAACGAGAATCAGGAGCAAAGCTGAAAAGCTTCCAGTCTGACGGAGGAGGGGAATATCAGTCCCAGAGGTTCAGGCAGTACCTCGTAGAACGAGGCATCAAGCGCCTCATCTCACTTCCCTACGCCCATCAACAGCAAGGCGTGGCAGAACGGATGAACAGAACTCTCCAGAACACCATGCGCAAATTGTTGCGTGGCATGCGACTGCCCAATCACCAGTAGCCTGAGGCGATGGACCACGCTGTCATGCTGCACAACTTGCTCTCGTCGTCATCACTTCCGAACAACGCATCACCGCACCTGCTGTGGACAGGAAAGCTGGGCAACACAAAAATGTTACAAGTTTTCGGGTGCATGGTACAGTACCGCCCGCACACTGCAAGAGCCGGAAGATTTTCTCAACGCGCACAGTGGGGACTACACCTGGGCATCGAAAAGCATTACAACGCATGGAAGATTTTTGACGTCCACTCAAAGGAAACAGTAGCAGCACGTGATGTCATCTTCTACGAGCGACTCACACTTCAAACGTACCTGGACAACCTGGCAGCAAATCGAGACCTCACGGGCGGCTTCCGTGGCAACCGAGCCTTCGCTTCAGCAGCAGACGAAGCTGACTGGGACGAGCAAAACGTGGACAACACATCCGAGGAAGCAGGACCACTCCCATACTGCTCCGTGCCCATCCCGATGGATGACGAAAATCCTCGCGAAAGTGCCAACGCCAAAACTTACTTCGATTTCGCTGACACTGGTTACGTAACACCCCAACCGGTCGACACCAACATCTCCGAACGCATAGGACCGAATTTCAACACGAAATGGAATCTGTTAGAATGTGAGCGAAATGAATGGATGAACTAGAAAGCAGGTGGGTACAAGTAGCAAACCTAGAAGTGTTGTACCCTATGAGAACTACCCCACTACAGCCTAAACAGACTATAGCAAAGTTTGACACACCCCCACAGGCAAAGTGGGGGAGAACAAGAGGTCACAAGACCAGTCAAGAAAGGCAAAGCAAGCTCAGGGTGGATCACAAAGTCACCACGCAGTCTGAGCACAAGCAAATGGCCACAAGGCCAGTTCACATGCAGAGTTATATAAAGGAGAACAAACAATACAGTGAACACAACCTAGCAAGTGTAAGCATGCAGGTATATGTATAAAGAGTACAGTACAAGCAGAGTCAAGAAGAAAGCAAGTGAGGTACAGTAGGTACAAGGCCTAACACAGTACAAAAAGGCTGATGATCACAAGGCTGAACTGCCTTGGTGAAAACATCAGCAGCGTTGGCCCGAGAGGCCACGTAAGCAAGACGAAGCTTGCCACGCTGCTGCAACTCTCGAGCAAGGAAGTAGCGTAGAGCAATGTGCTTCGTTCTGTGCTCCAGTCTGTGCTCCTGACACAAGGCTAGCATGGCCTTGTTGTCGACGTACAGAACTGGAGGAGAACGAGGCGGCTCTCCCAAGTCGGTCAGCAGGTAGGTGAGCCAGCGTAGCTCTTGTGCAGCCATGGCCCCAGCGTAGATCTCAGCCTCACAACTGGAGCTAAGAACAGAAGAAGAGCGGGTAGACCGCCAAGAGACAGAACCGGAGCCAAGACTGAAGGTGTAACCCTGTGACGACCGCTGCGTAGCCAAGTCGTCAACCCAGGAGGCGTCAGCGTGACCAGTGAGGACAACTCGAGCCCGTCCTCCAAGCACGAGCCCCATGCCCGATGTACTGCACAAGTAGCGCAACACCCTCTTCGCAGCATCCCAGTGCACCTTTCGGTGCATGCCGGGAGCCACGTAGCAAGCCAGAAGGCTGAGAGGGTATGCGAGGTCAGGTCGTGTGCAAGTCATCAGGTACATGAGGCAGCCCACAAGCTCTGGATACGGGCCACTCGGCTCTACGGACTCATCCAAAGGTGGAGCTGAAAGCGAGTGACTGGTAGGCAGAGGAGTGGACTGTGGCGAGGAGTACGTGAAGCCGAAGCGCTGAAGGACCTGGTGCACCATGTGTGACTGAGTCAAGGTAATGGTGTGCTGTGCTCTGTCCCGGGTGATCCGCAAGCCAAGATAGCTTGTCAGCTCACCCAGGTCTGTGCACGTGTGTCTCTTCTGCAGCTCGGACTTCACGTGGGCGAGTGCCTCAGTGTCAGCAGCAGCAAAGACGAGGTCGTCTACGTATACGAGAACGTAGAACGGCGGCAGAGTAGTGTCAGTGCGTAAAAACAGAGAAGGGTCAGAAGTGGAAGGAGCAAAACCAAGAACAGCAAGAGTCGTCCTGAGCGTGTCGTGCCACTCACGGGGTGCCTAGCGGAGACCGTAGACTGGCCGCCAGAGGCTCCACTGGGTACCTGGAGGAAACGACCCAGTGAAGCCAGGTGGGCGGCGCAGCCAGATCTCCTCGTGCAAGTTGCCGTGGAGGAAGGCTGTGCTGAAGTCAAGCGAGTGGAGCTCGTAGTCACGGTGAGCAGCAACGTGCAGCAGTACCCGAAGAGTGGTCATCTTCGGGGTAGGGGAGAAGGTCTGAAAGAAGTCAACTCCCTGTCGCTGACAGAAGCCACGTGTATCATAACGTGCCTTGAAGGCAGGCGGAGAACCCGGCGGCCGCTTCACCCTGAAGATCCACATGCCACTGACGATGTTTGCCCTTGGTGGGGGAACCTCGTCTACGTAGGTGCCTGTGGACTTCCAGGAAGCCATCTCGGCGTCCATGGCTGCCTGTCACTGAGAGGAGTAGGGACCCTCTATCGCCTCTGCGTAAGAGCGCGGGGTCGGGATGTCTGGTGCATCCGGGTCTCCCTCAGGGGCAAGAAGCATGGACACGAGATGAGGTACAGCAGCGGCAAAGCACTCAAACTCCTCCTGTCTGTCCTCAAGAACGTCCGTGCCAAGAGCACACTCACCCCCGACGGACGGAGGACAGACAGACGCAGACGCAGACTCAGCAACAAGACTAGTGGCGTAGTCTAGGCGACAGGCTGCAGCAAAGTCAACAAGCTCAGCAACAAGAGCAGACGCAGTAGTGGACTCAAACAAAGGGTCAGTGACAGCAGTAGCCAGAAAGCGCGTGACAGCTGGACTAGCAGCACGTAGGGAGTCAGACGCAGGGTCCGGACCGGCAGAAAGAGAGGACGCAGGAGGAGGCGGCAGAGGGACACGCTGTGGAGCAGTGGAAGGACGCAGAGTCATAGAGTGAGTGCCAGAGACAGGAGGACGTGAAACACGACCAGCGCGAACAGTACGGACAGGCGACGCAGAACGAGACTCAGGCGACACAGGACGCGACTCAGGCTCACGACGCTCCGAAAGACCTCTAGTCGGTCCAGAGTAAGGAGAAGGACCAGGCAGTGGAGAGGCCGGCTGTAATTGCGACTGGGACTGGACAGGCGGTGGACGCAGGAAAGGAGGAGTAGGACCTGGAGAAGGCGGGGAACCAAGAACCTGTTGAAGGAGTGGAACGTAGTACGGCCGCGGCCGCGCAGCGCCTCCAAAAACAGCAGAGACAGAACCGGTACCCTCAGCCCCAGGGTCTCCAGTCCCAGCAGCACCTCCAGTCCCAGCAGCACCTCCAGCAGCTCCAGCAGCTCCAGCACCAGCAGCACCTCCAGCACCAGCGGCACCGCCAGCAGCTCCAGCAGCACCTCCAGCAGCTCCAGCAGCACCTCCAGCAGCTCCAGCAGCTCCAGTACCAGTAGCACCCCCAGCACCAGCAGCACCTCCAGCAGCTCCAGCAGCACCTCCTGCAGCTCCAACAGCAGTAGCACCTCCAGCAGCTCCAGCACCAGCAGCACCTCCTGCAGCTCCATCAGCACCAGCACCAGCAGCACCTCCAGCAGCTCCAGCAGCACCTCCAGCAGCTCCAGCAGCACCTCCAGCAGCTCCAGCAGCACCAGCACCAGCAGCACCTCGACAGCGCCGAGAGTACCACTCACGAAGCTGCTGTGGAGAGAGGGGCTCCCGCCGCGATGGGACACCGAGAGCACCTCCAGACTCAGCACGCGCAGGCTCAGCACCTCCAGACGCAGAACCCGCAGGCTCCACACGCCCAGGCTCAGCACCTCCAGGCTCAGCACGCCTAGACTCAGCACCCCCAGACTCAGCACCCCCAGGCTCCACACGCTCAGGCTCAGCACCCCCAGTCCCCGCACCCCCAGTCCCCGCACCCGCAGGCTCAGCACCCCTAGCAGCACCTGAGTCGACAGCTACCTCGACCGGCTCGTCAGGGTCTACTTGGGACACACCTGAGGGGGCAGGACCCTGGGGGGGGAGGGGGTCTACCGGGGGAGTACCTGGTGCTAGGAAGAGCGGCGGGGGGGGGGGGGGGGGAGAGAGGCAGTGCGGTAGGGAAAGAGACGGTAGTAAGACACCGACTCGTCAAACGTGACGTCCTGAGAGGACAGAACACGACGCGAGGTGGGGTGGTAGAACTACCACCCGGGTGCGTCAGGAGGGAAGCCAAGGAAGACACAGGGAACGACACGGGAGGACAGCTTGTCCGCTGAAGTATCACGGACAAAAGCTCGAGATCCCCAGACACGGAACGCGGACGCATCACCAACCTTCCCCGTCCACCGCAGAGTAGGTGTGGTCTCCGGCAAGGAGAGACGAGGCTGAAGGTTGATCTGATGCGCAGCGTACTGAACCGCGAACGGCCACAGAAAATGGGGAGCAGCCGCATGGATCATGGACGTACGAGCGACGTCCATGACCATGCCAATGCGGCGCTCAGCGATCCCATTTTGCTGTGGGGAGGCCGAAAGCGTGAACGTCTGGCGGATGCCCTCCGCATGACAGAAGGCCCTCAGGAGGTCGGAGGAAAACTCACCACCTCTGTCTGAGTGCAGACGCAGAACAGGAAGGTCCGAGCCGAACCTCTCGCTGAGCTGGCAACGAGTATCACGGATCCAGTCGATCAACACCTCAGGGACCTCACCCTTGCTGCGCAAGGGGAAGACTGTGGTGTAACGCGAGTAGTCGTCAACGACCAGCAGGAAGTAATGCTCGTGACCCTGTCCACGGACGCGGGCTAGGCCCCACACGTCCATGTGAAGAGTCTGCAGAGGAGCCTCAGTCGGAGGGAACGTGGAGGAGTGAGGAGCGGCGCGCTGCCGGCCCTCGACACAGGGAACACAGGTAGGGGCAGGCCCCGGAGGAAGGGGAGGGAGGGACCGGGGTAGACCCGAGACAAGGGCACGGGAGGCCATACCTGAAGACGAGGCAGGGAGGGGTGACCAAGGCGGTGGTGCCAAAGGAGAGTCTCGTGCGACAGAGGACGACACGAGCAGGGGGCAGACGCTGGACTAGACCTGGACGCGGCAGCAAACACCTGACTAGATGCAGCTACCTGACCAAACACAGAGACCGGAGGAGGCGCAGTAGTCAGTGTGTACAGACTCGACCCTGGCCTACGGGTGAAGTGGCCAGGTGGCGGCCCGTCCGAGAGCAAGTGCAGTGGGTCACACGCTGACCTCCAGGGGCGAACTGGTCAACCCACGCGTCCTGGAGGTCAGCTCCACTCACCAAGTTCGTAGAGAACGAGGGGAGGTGGAGTCCCGACAGCAAGCCCGACGGGGCCGCAGGACACGGTAGAACCGTGGAAGAGTGCGCAAGGACTGGGCCCCCATAGGGGTCAGCAAGGGAGACTGCGACAGGCCGACTGAGCGGCGTGAGTGTGGTGCTGTCTCTAAAGAAAGAGCGCGAAGCACCGGAGTCAAGTGTGAAAGTGTGCAAGGCCTCAGTAGGTGCAGTACCAGAGAGAGCAGACTCACCAGCACCTGGAGCAGCAGACTCACCAGTACCTGGAGCAGCAGACGCACTAGTACCTGGAGCAGCAGACGCACTAGCACCTAGAGCAGCAGCCGCAATGCCCGGGTCGGGCGGGACACTCAGGTAACAGTCACCCTCAGCACTATCAGTCAAAGCATACATGGCAGCAAGGATAGCATCGAAATCAAGATCAAAGATAGGCACATTCTGCAGAAGCAGATCATGCCAGCGAGGGAGCTCAACAGCGTCAGGAAACTGGGCACGCCAGGCGTCAGTCAAGCGACCGAAGCAGCGCTACGTAGTGTGTGGCAGCCCACACGCCTCCCCACGACGACTGCCGGTGCGAAGAACGTAAGTGCAGGGACCAGCACCCCCAGACCTCCCACGCCCAGCGTACCACTCACGAAGCTGCTGGGCCGACGGGGTCTCACGGGAGCGCGGCTGCTGCTGGCGCTGGCTGCGCGGCTGCACCTTGACCAGCACCACCGCCGCCGCCACCTCCACCACCGCTGCCGCTGCCTCCACCACCTCCGCCGCTGCCTCCACCACCTCCACCGCCACCACTGAAGCCCCCACTCCCGGTACCACCCCCACCTCCACCGCCACCCCCTCCGCCTCCTCCGCCGCCCCCTCCACCACCCTTGCTCCCCTTGCCCTTGCTGTTGCGGCGTCTCCCACTAGGGGCAGACGCAGCTCCGACCTCCTCAGTGCCAACGAGGTCGACAGCAGCAGCAGAAGCAACTGAGGGGAGAAGGGGGACAGGGGAACACCCCTCAAAGAAAGGGGTGCGACGGTCGCCGCGAGAAGCACCTACAGCTAAGATACTCTTCTCAGCTGTAGCAAGGCGCTCCTCTGGTAGGTCGACAGTCAGCTCGGTGGGGCAAAGGGAGAGAAAGTGGTCCCTGACTGAAGAAAGGGAGTCAGGGAGGCGGGTGACTAGGTAGTAAAGGGTGATGTACATGGGGGGGGGGTTCTTGGCACATAACTCAGTGGGAAGGGCAGCGCGGTAGCGGGCGTCACTAGTGCGGAGGTGAGCAACTAGGTCAGCGACTGTGGCAAAGGCGGCAAGGTCAGGGAAAAGGTACGGCAGCATGAGGCGGCTGAGGGCAGCAGTGGCAGGGGAGGAGTAGCGCGCAACTACAGCGTCGTACAAAGACTGAGCAGTCTTGTACTGGCCAAAATGCGCGCGCTCAGCAGGCGGCAGGTGACTACGAACAGCAAGACGAGCAACAGCGTCACGAGTGGTCCACTGCGAGCGAACCGTACTGTCAGCAGTGGCAGCAGGAGCAGTAGAAACACCGGACGTGTGATCGAAAAGGGATACCCCATCCCTAGAATCACACTGAAGAAAGAGCTGCAGGTCGTCAACCCACACGTCAAAGTCAACTGCACGTCCCTCAGCATCAAAGGTGAGAACAGCAGGGCTAGCCATAGCAGCAGTAGGAGCAGTAGTAGTAGCAGTAACAGCAGTAGTAGCAGTAGCAGCAGTAGCAGCAGTAGCAGCAGTAGCAGCAGAGGCAGTAGGGCAGTGCAGGGCAGTGCTGCTCAGTAGGGCGGCGCGGCTCGGTAGGGCGGTGCGGCTCAGTGGGCGGCGCGGCTCAGTGGGCGGCGCGGCTCGGCTGGGCGGCGCGGCTCGGCGGTGCGGGTGCTTACCAGGGGCGGGTGCGGGGCCGGGCCGTGACAGCAGGGGCCGCGCGAGGAGGGGTGGCGACGGCAGGAGGGGGGGGCCGCGACAGCAGGGGGCGCGCCAGCAGAGGGCCGCGTCAGCAGGGGCCTCGCCAGCAGGGGGCCGCGTCAGCAGGGGGGGGGGGGGGGGGGGGGGGGGGGGGGGGGGGGCGCGTTAGCAGGGGCCGCGCCAGCAGGGCCGGGCCTTGACAGTAGGGGCCGCGCCAATAGGGGTGGCGACGGCAGGGTGGCCGCGGAAGTAGGGGCCGCGACAGCAGGGGGCCGCGTCAGCAGGGGGGCCGCGACAGCAGGGGGCCGCGTCAGCAGGGTCCTCGCCAGCAGGGGGCCGCGTAAGCTGGGGGGGGCCGCGTCAGCAGGGGCCACGCCAGCTGGGGGGGGGCGCGTCAGCAGGGGCCTCGCCAGCAGGGGGCCGCCTCAGCAGGGGGGCCGCGACAGCAGGGGGCCGCGTCAGCAGGGACCTCGCCAGCAGGGGGCCGCGTCAGTTGGGGGGGGCCGCGTCAGCAGGGGCCACGCCAGCTGGGGGGGCCGCGTCAGCAGGGGCCGCGCCAGCAGGGCCGGGCCGTGACAGTAGGGGCCGCGCCAGTAGGGGTGGCAACAGCAGGGGGGCCGCGACAGTAGGGGCCGCGACAGCAGGGGGCCGCGTCAGCAGTGGGGCCGCGTCAGCAGGGGTCGCGCTAGCAGGGGCCGCGCCAGCAGGGGGCGCGCAAGCAGGGGCCGCGCTGGCAGGGGCCGCGTCAGTAGGGGCCGCGTCAGCAGGGGCCGCGCCAGAAGGGGGCCGCGACGGGCTAGGGCCGCGACGGGCAGTAGGGGCCGCTACGGGCAGTAGGGGTCGCGTCCTACAGGGGCCGGGACGGGCGACAAAGGGGCCACGACGGGCAGGGCGCGATGCGCGCTTCGGGCAGGGCAGGAAAAAAAAAGTTGTGGTGGGCCCTTAAAAAAAACGTTCCCACTAGGGAACCTGCTTAGAATACCATGTTAGAATGTGAGCGAAATAAATGGATGAACTAGAAAGCAGGTGGGTACACGTAGCAAACCTAGAAGTGTTGTACCCTATGAGAACTACCCCACTACAGCCTAAACATACTATAGCATATAAGTTTGACAGAATTGACTACAGCGAAGAAGCACTCGAGTCAACCAAGGCAACCGTCGGAGGTTACGAGAAGGTCAAAGGTCTTCGACCTTTGACTTGACAAAACGTACAGTGCGACAGTAAGGACACATAACTGACTCGTTACTGAGCAGTTACCCGAGTCGGCACTGTATCGAACCACAACAGCAAAACAGTTAAAGTAGAACTTTTCATATTCCTTGTAATCATATAAAAGGCCTGTATCTCTTTGCTATTATTCAACTTATCTTGTTCTCACACACCAGTACAAGGTGGTTCAAGGCAACCTTTTATTAACGCTTCCGCAATTACATCTCTACGTCAAAACCTGATCTTAGTCCTGAAAGATCCTAAGGGCTTTTCTCAGCCCAACAGTACTACAACTTTAAGACGCTGGGAGAGGAGGGTGTCAATCAGATAAGCCAGAATCATAGTGTAAGGACAATTCCTTTTCCTTACTTCGCGTCCCTGCTCAGCGCGTACACCACTGTTCCCGCCAACAGCACCCCACAGTATCCCGTTATCACTCGCGACATTCGCCTCAACCCCATTCCCGCCATTGTTCACGATGCGACCCAACCTCACGGTTCGGTTGGTAACCCGCGCTCCGGACCTCCGCCTCGACAGTCCCCCAACCTCGGCACCAGGCCCGTCACGCACTCCATTTCCCACACATTACTGTTACCACTGTAGCTTCGCTATATATTCTTCGCTCAATCCTTCGCTAATTGTATTCTTGTCTCGATAGTGCAATCCTCGCTCGCCCACTCAATTGCACTCGTAACACTTGGTTATCAGAGCCTACGATCTTCTCTCGGACTGCACCCACACCTTCGCTTCCCCACTATAATTTTTTTTTTGGGGGGGGGTATACGTCTCTCAGCGATCAAGCACCGCCGCTCGTAGTGCTCTCTTTTAAGCACGCACGTCCACGACAGAGGCTCTCGCCGAGCTTGCCCGACACTCCCGCCATGGCAGAACTCAATGTCGCGACACTGACACAGGAGCAACTAGATCGGCTCATGCGCCAACTCGAAGAATCGGCGCTTGAAATCGACACACTCACGGCGGAACGCGACTCCGCTCGCCAACAATCGACAGTGAACGCACCAACACCAACACACGCACCTGCACATTCGGAGGAACCGATTGTCATCTCCTCCGGCACACCGACACAGAATGACGGCGTGGAACAGCGCTCAGGCGCAGCCAGTGAGGGCGCCGCTCACTCGATGCCTGGCATGGAGAGAAACAGGACCGCACCAAGCCCACGGGAGCCCCGCGAGTCCCGTCGGCACGTGGAATTTGCGGCGACAAGTAGCGAATATGCCGTCACGGCACCAATGCCACTCAAGCCACAGCGTCTGCCCTGTTTCGACCCGAGCCAACGTGGGGGTCCGACGGTTCAGTCGTGGGTCTTCACGATGAACGTGTTTTTCGACGCCAATTACGTCGAGTCAGACGCAGCGAAGATTCGTTACGCTGTTTCGCTGCTGAGGGGCCCCGCCATGGACTGGTGGCGAGTCATCGTGTCGTCGCCACGCGCCTACGAGCCACCGTCGCAAGAAGACGGGCCCACGGGCCCAGCCGTCACCTGGAGTTTATTCTGCGAGACGGCCCAGTACAGCACGTGGGATGCGTGGTGCGCAGGGCTTCGGGCGCGTTTCGAGCCGATCGTGGCTTCGATTTCGGCGCGTCAGAAGCTGCGCACTTGGCGGCAGCTCGGGTCGGTTCAAGACTATACTAGCGGCTTTCTCGCACTATGCGAACAAGTCGGCTATATGCACGAAGCGGAGCGGGTGGACCGTTACGTCGGAGGGCTAAAGCCGAACATATCGCACGAAATTGTGCTACGCGGGCTCTCGAATTTCAACGAGATCCTCGCGCTCGCCGAGAAAATCGACATCCTACAACGATCGAGACCGGGGTCCTACTACGGACAACGTCCTCGGGGACCGATCGAGCACGCCACCGTACACGCTGTTGCAACGAATGCAGCTGCCGCGCCGTTTAAAGGGCGCTGCTTTGCTTGCAATAGGCCGGGCCGTCGCAAGAGTGAATGCCCAGAGGAGCTGAGGCGCCGCGGAACAGAGCAGGGGCGAGAGTCTCAGAGGCCGGGAAACGCCAGCAGTCAGTAGAAGTTGGGCCAACTACTGACGAGACTGCCTGCTCGCCCAACTTCACCGACCCTCACCGAGTCACAGTACCAATTCACGCTAACGATCGGGCTCGGACGAATAAGGAGGGTACAGTGACGGATTGCCCAGTACTGATTCACGGGAAAATACAGGGAGCAGCAGTGAAGATTTTTTTAGACGGAGGTGCAAGTCACAGCTTAGTTAATACCGCAACTGCAAGGAAGCTGCAACTGACACTTAGTCGGTGCTTACCGGAGATCGATGCACGCTTAGTTGACGGAACGCCGCTGGCCATACGAGAAAAAGTGGAAAGAGTAAAAGTCCGCTGTGGGGGGAATTTCGGGTTTACACAGGAAATGCTCGCGACGACATAAGATGGGCACGATATTTTACTAGGACGTGATTGGCTGCGACGATACAACCCACGAATCGACTGGACGACGGGCAGCTGCACTGTGCGAAGTAGCGGTAACTGGATGGAACTACCTCGCTGGCAGTCGCCTGAGTCTTCAACGATCCACGTCAACGCCATCACGATGAAACGGGCTGTCGCCGCTGGAGCTGACGTGTACGCGGTGGATATCGCGATAGTAGAAGAAGCCGACAAACCGAGTGATTTTCAGAAACTACTGGCGGCAGTACCATCGGAACTACAGGAACTGTTGAAACGATTCCTGGGGATCTTCCCCGATGACTTACCAGAGGGACTGCCACCTCAGCGGGCGCACGATCACCGAATAGAATTAGAGCCTGGGGCATAGCCAACCGTACAGCGACAGTTCAGACTGACACTGCCCGAGCTCGACGAGCTAAGGAAGCAGTTAGATTACCTGTTAGAGAAAAAAATCATCCGACCGAGCTCATCGCCATTCGCCGCACCGATCCTGTTCACACCGAAGAAGGACGGCGGGTTTCGCATGTGTATCGACTACCGAGCACTGAACAGGGTTACAATTAAATCGCGATACCCCATCCCCCGCGCCGACGAGCTGATAGATCAACTGCGAACAGCGCGGGTCTTTTCGAAAATTGACTTACGGGGAGGTTACCACCAGATTAGGGTCGAACCGTCGGACTGTGCCAAGACAGCTTTTAGGACTCGGTACGGGTCGTTTGAATACACGGTGATGCCTTTCGGGCTGACCAACGCGCCGGCGACTTTCCAGATGACAATGAATGAGGCGTTTAGGCCACTCTTAGATAAATGTGTGATCATCTACCTCGATGACATCCTAGTCTACAGTCGGGATAAGCAGCAGCACTTAGTCGATTTAGAAGAAGTATTTACCGTTTTAGACAAACACAGACTACTGACCAAGGGTTCCAAGTGCGAGTTTTTTCAGGATAGGCTAGAGTTTTTGGGGCACGTTATTTCGGAGGCTGGAGTAGAAATCGACCCAAAAAAATTGGACACGGTAAAAGCGTGGCACCCCCTGACGAACATCACGGAACTGCAGAGTTTTTCAGGGTTCGTTAATTACGTGCGCCGGTTCGTCCCCGACATGGCACGCTTAACTGCCCCGCTAACAGATTTACTGCGGAAGGGGGTCACTTTTACGTGGGGGGAGAAAGAGCATGCTGCCTTCTCCACCCTGAAAAATGTTCTCTGTTCACCGCCCGTACTGCGCATTGCCGACCCACACCGTCCATTCGAAGTGGTTACTGTCAAACTTATATGCTATAGTCTGTTAACGCTGAAGTGGGGTAGTTCTTATAGGGTACAACACTTTTAGGTTTCCTACTTGTACCCACCTGCTTTCTAGTTCAGTCATTCATTCGTTCCATATTCTAACATGGTATTCTGAGCAGGTTCCCTCGTGGGAACGTTTTTTTTAGGGCCCACCACGAGATTTTTTTTTTCCTGCCCTGCCCGAAGCCCGCCTCGCGCCCGCCTTACCTGCGCCGTCGCGCGCCCTTCCCTAGCCGGCCCGTCGTGGCCCCTACTGCCAACGCGGCCCCTGCTGCCGTCGCGGCCCCTGCTGCCGACGCGGCCCCTGCTGCCGTCGCGGCCCCTGCTGCGGTCGCGGCCCCTGCTGCCGTCGCGGCCCCTACCGCCGTTGCGGCCCCTGCTGCCGTCGCGGCCCCTGCTGCTGACGTGGCCCCTGCTGCCGTCGCGGCTCCTACTGCCGTCGCGGCCCCTGCTGCCGTCACGGCCCCTTCTGCCGTCGCGGCCCTTGCTGCCGTCGCGGCCCCTGCTGCCGTCGCGGCCCCTGCTGCCGTCGCGGCCCCTGCTGCCGTCGCGGCCCCTGCTGCCGTCGCGGCCCCTGCTGCAGTCGCGGCCCCTGTTGCCGTCGCGGCCCCTGCTGCCGTCGCGGACCCTGCTGCCGTCTTGGCCCCTACCGCTGTCGCGGCCCCTGCCGTCGCAGCCCCTGCTGTCGCGGCCCCTGCCGTCGAGGCCCTTGCTGTCGCGGCCCCTGCTGTCGCCGCACCTGCAGTCGCGGCCCCAGCCGTCGCGGCCCCTTTGCTGTCGCAGCCCCTGCAGTCGCGGCCCCTGCTGTCGCGGCCCTGCCCTGCACCCGCCCCTAGTAAGCACCCGCGCTGCCCTGCTGCGCCGCGCCGCCAGGAACTGAGCCGCGCCGCCAAGCCGAGCCGCGCCGCCGAGCCGAGCCGCGTTGCCCATCGAGCCGCGCCGCTCTGGCGAGCCGCGCTGCCCTGCCGAGCCGCGCCGCCCTACCGAGCCGCGCTGCCCTACTGAGCCGCACTGCCCTGCCTGCACTGCTCCTGCTGCCACTGCTGCTTCTACTACAACTGCTGCTACTGCTGCTACTGCTGCTACTGCTGCTATGGCTAGCCCTACTGCTCTCACATTTGATGCTGAGGGGCGTGCAGTTGACTTTGACGTGTGGGTTGACGACCTGCAGCTCTTTCTTCAGTGTGACTCTAGAGATGGGGTATCCCTTTTCGATCACACGTCCGGTGTCTCTGCTGCTCCTGCTGCCACTGCTGATAGTACGGTTCGCTCGCAGTGGACCACTCGTGACGCTGTTGCTCGTCTTGCTATTCGTAGTCACCTGCCACTTGCTGAGCGCGCGCATTTTCGCCAGTACAAGACTGCTCAGTCTTTGTACGACGCTGTAGTTGCGCGCTACTCCTCCCCTGCCACTGCTGCCCTCAGCCGCCTCATGCTGCCGTACCTTTTCCCTGACCTTGCCGCCTTTGCCACAGTCGCTGACCTAGTTGCTCACCTCCGCATTAGTGACGCCCGCTACCGCGCTGCCCTTCCCACTGAGTTCTGTGCCAAGAACCCCCCCCCCATGTACATCACCCTTTACTACCTAGTCACCCGCCTCCCTGACTCCCTTTCTTCAGACAGGGACCACTTTCTCTCCCTTTGCCCCACCGAGCTGACTGTCGACCTGCTAGAGAAGCGCCTTGCTGCAGCTAAGAAGAGTATCTTAGCTGTAGGTGCTTCTTGCGGCGACCGTCGCACCCCTTTCTTTGAGGGGTGTTCCCCTGTCCCCCTTCTCCCCTCTGTTGCTTCTGCTGCTGCTGTCGACCTCGTTGGCACTGAGGAGGTCGGGGCTGCGTCTGCTCCCAGTGGGAGGCACCGCAACAGCAAGGGCAAGGGTGGTGGAGGGGACGGCGGGGGCGGCGGCGGAGGCGGTGGAGGAGGCGGAGGGGGTGGCGGTGGAGGTGGGGGTGGTGCCAGGAGTGGGGGCTTCAGTGGCGGCGGTGGAGGTGGTGGAGGCAGCGGTGGAGGTGGTGGAGGCAGCGGCAGCGGTGGTGGAGACAGCGGCAGTGGTGGTGGAGGTGGCGGCGGCGGTGGTGCTGGTTGAGTTGCAGCCGCGCAGCGTGGAGGCTTTGGTGGTAGCCAGCGCCAGCGGCAGCCGCGTTCCCGTGAGACCCCGTCGCCCCAGTAGCTTCGTGAGTGGTAAGCTGGGCGTGGGAGGTCTGGGGGTGCTGGTCCCTGCACTTACGTTCTTCGCACCGGCGGGCGTCGTGGGGAGACGTGCGGGCTGCCACACACTGCGCAGCGCTGCTTCGGTCGCTTGACTGACGCGTGGCGTGCCTAGTTTCCTGACGCTGTTGAGCTCCCTCGCTAGGGTGATCTGCTTAAGCAGAATGTTGCTATCTTTGATCTTGATTTCGATGCTATCCTTGCTGCCATGTATGCTGTGACTGATAGTGCTGAGGGTGACTGTTATCTGAGTGTCCCGCCCGACCCGGGCATTGCGGCTGCTGCTCTAGGTGCTAGTGCGTCTGCTGCTCCAGGTACTGGTGAGTCTGCTGCTCCAGGTGCTGGTGAGTCTGCTCTCTCTGGTACTGCACCTACTGAGGCCTTGCACACTTTCACACTTGACTCTGGTGCTTCGCGCTCCTTCTTCCGCGACAGCACCACACTCACGCCGCTCAGTCGGCCTGTCGCAGTCTCCCTGGCTGACCCCTCTGGGGGCCCAGTCCTTGCGCACTCTTCCACGGTTCTACCGTGTCCTGCGGCCCCGTCGGGCTTGCTGTCGGGACTCCACCTCCCCTCGTTCTCTACGAACCTGGTGAGTGGAGCTGACCTCCAGGACGCGTGGGTCGACCAGTTCACCCCTGGAGGTCAACGTGTGACCCACTGCACTTGCTCTAGGACGGGCCGCCACCTGGCCACGTTCACCCGTCGGCCTGGGTCGAGTCTGTACACACTGACGACTGCGTCTGGTCAGGTAGCCGCGTCTAGTCAGGTGTTTGCTGCCGCGTCCAGGTCTAGTCCTGAGTCTTCCCCCTGCTCGTGTCGTCCTCTGTCGCACGAGACTCTCCTTTGGCACCACCGCCTTGGTCACCCCTCCCTGCCTCGTCTTCGAGGTATGGCCTCCCGTACCCTTGTCTCGGGTCTCCCCCGGTCCCTCCCTCCCCTTCCTCCGGGGCCTGCCCCTACCTGTGTTCCGTGTGTCGAGGGCCGACAGCACTCCACTCCTCACTCCTCCACGTTCCCTCCGACGGAGGCTCCCCTGCAGACTCTTCACATGGACGTGTGGGGCCCAGCCCGCGTCCGTGGACAGGGTCACGAGCGTTACTTCCTGCTAGTCGTTGACGACTACTCGCGTTACACCACAGTCTTCCCCTTGCGCAGCAAGGGTGAGGTCACTGAGGTGTTGATCGACTGGATCCGCGGTGCCCGTCGCCAGCTCAGCGAGCGTTTCGGCTCGGACCTTCCTGTTTTGCGTCTGCACTCAGACAGAGGTGGTGAGTTTTCCTCCGACCTCCTGAGGGCCTTCTGTCGTGCGGAGGGCATCCGCCAGATGTTCACGCTTCCGGCCTCTCCACAGCAAAATGGGATTGCTGAGCGCCGCATTGGCATGGTCATGGACGTCGCTCGTACGTCCATGATCCATGCGACTGCTCCCCATTTTCTGTGGCCGTTCGCGGTTCAGTACGCTGCGCATCAGATCAACCTTCAGCCTCGTGTCTCCTTGCCGGAGACCACACCTACTCTGCGGTGGACGGGGAAGGTTGGCGATGCGTCTGTGTTCCGTGTCTGGGGATCTCGAGCTTTTGTCCGCGATACTTCAGCGGACAAGCTGTCCTCCCGTGCCGTTCCCTGCGTCTTCGTTGGCTTCCCCCCTGACGCACCCGGGTGGCAGTTCTACCACCCCACCTCGCGTCGTGTTCTGTCCTCTCAGGACGTCACGTTTGACGAGTCGGTGTCTTACTACCGTCTCCTTCCCTACCGCACTGCCTCTCCCCCCCCCCCGCCACTCTTCCTAGCACCAGGTACTCCTCCGGTAGACCCCCTCCCCCCTCAGGGTCCTGCCCCCTCAGGTGTGTCCCAGGTGTTGTGCCAACACATTACAGTGGCACGGTCATCGCACTCCCATTCGCTCGCTCAACATGTGTTCTTCAAACCCTCAAAGTTTCAGAGTTTTTGAAGCAGTTACCAAGGCATGACAACATTTTATGTTTCAAGACTTATGGCATCCCGGAAGTGTGTGTTACTCCTTTTTGGTAACACCCGAGTTCACCATTTCGGCTGCTGAATCGTCTACCGAGCTTTGATTGGTCGGAAATTCGGTCTGGCAGTCCTTTGCCCCGCTGTGCAGGTGGTCACCAAGTTTCAGAACGATCCAACATCTGAGCATTGCGTGACAGCTGCTGAAATTCACTGTTCCGTAGTCATGGTGCACTGTTGGTTGCCACCCTTTCATTGTTGTTATGCCAATGGTGCAGGGACAGAGAATGAGACAAGAAGTACAGGTGGTCAAGTGGGACTCTACAACCCTCCTTTTGAGAAGTGTGGTCTTCCTGGAACCAGCTTGCAAGAGGGTGCAAGTGGGAAGACAAGCTGACTCATGGTTGGCTTAACTCACAATTGGTTGCCTTGAGTACAGCTCTGAACATCCATGTGTGGTTGGCTTTGCTGACCTAGCTAGGACGTTTCCCATCCTTCTCTAGCCTTTCTCCCCTAGGACTCAACCTTCTCTGAGTTCCCAGGATGATCCCAACCCCTTAAGAGTCCCCTAGGCAATGTTGTACCTCACCTCTTCCTTGCATCAATGAGAATACACGTTTTTCAGCCGAGCTTACGTTTTCGTTCACAGCGTAGCGCATACACCTCTGGTGAAAGCAAGCAATACACCGTTGGAAAGCAGACACTTAAGGCTAACTTCTATCCAAGTTTCAGCCTCATGTGTTATCGGAGCTGATCGTGACGGCGTTTTGAACAGAGGCGGTTTGAAGACGTCAGATTCTGCTTAGGCGGTTTCATGGGCATCCGCGACCTCTAAGTGGACTCTTGACTATAACACCAGGTAGACCCTGCCGAGCCGGTCGAGGTAGCTGTCGACTCAGGTGCTGCTAGGGGTGCTGAGCCTGCGGGTGCGGGGACTGGGGGTGCTGAGCCTGGGGTTTCTGTGTCTGAACGTGCGGAGCCTGGGGGTGCTGAGCCTGAGCATGTGGAGCCTTGGGGTGCTGAGTCTGGGGGTGCTCAGCCTGAGCGTGCTGCGTCTGGAGGTCCTCCGGATGTCTCGTCGCGGCGGGAGCCCCTCTCTCCGCAGCAGCTTCGTGAGTGGTACGCTCGGCGCTGTCGAGCTGCTGCTGGTGCTGTTGGTGCTGCTGGTGCTGCTGGTGCTGGAGGTGTTGCTGGAGGTGCTGCTGGTGCTGGAGCTGCTGGAGGTGCTTCTTGAGCTGCTGGAGGTGCTGCTGGTGCTGGAGTTGCTGGTGCTGCTGGTGCTGGAGGTGCTGCTGGAGCTGCTGGAGGTGCTACTGGTGCTAGAGCTGCTGGAGGTGCTACTGGTGCTGGAGCTGCTGGAGGTGCTTCTGGAGCTGCTGGAGGTGCTGGAGCAGCTGGTCCAGGAGGTGCTCGTACTGGAGGTACTGGAGCTGCTGGGGCTGGTGGTGCTGTAGCAGTTGGAGCTGTAGGTGCTGGACGTGTTGCTACTGGAGGTACTGGAGCTGGTGGTACTGCGGGAGTTGTAGCTGGCGACCCTGGAGTTGAGGGTACTGGTGCTGTCTCTGCTGTTTCTGGAGGCGCTGCGCGGCCGCGGCCGTACTACGTTCCGCTCTTTCAGCAGGTTCTTGGTCTCCCGCCTTCTCCTGGTCCTGCTCCTCCTTTACTGAGTCCACCGCCTGTCCAGTCACAGTCGCAGTTACAGCCGACCTCTCCACTGCCTGGTCCTTCTCCTTACTCTGGACCGACTAGAGGTCTTACGGAGCGTCGTGAGCCTGAGTCGCGTCCTGTGTCGCCTGAGTCTCGTTCTGCGTTGCCTGTCCGCACTGTTCGCGCTGGTCGTCGTGTTTCGCGTCCGCGTCCTCCTCCTGTCCCTGGCACTCACTATATGACACTGCATCCTTCCACTGCTCCACAGCGTCTCCCTCTGCCGTCTCCTCCTGCGTCCTCTCTTCCTGACGGTCCGGACCCGGATTCTGACTCCCTTCGTGCTGCTAGTCCTACTGTCTCGCGCTTTCTGGCCACTGCTGTCACTGACCATTTGTTTGAGTCCACTGCTGCGTCTGCTCTAGTTGCTGAGCTTGTTGACTTTGCTGCAGCCTGTCGCCTAGACTTTGCCACTAGTCTTGTTGCTGAGTCTGCGTCTGAGTCTGGCTATCCTCCGTCCGTCGGGGGTGATTGTGCTCTTGGCACGGACGTTCTTGAGGACAGACAGGAGGAGTTTGAGTGCTTTGCCGCTACTGTACCTCATCTCGTGTCCATGCTGCTTGCCCCTGAGGGAGACCCGGATGCACTAGACATCCCAACCCCGCGCTCTTACGCAGAGGCGATAGAGGGTCCCTACTCCTCTCAGTGGCAGGCAGCCATGGACGCCGAGATGGCTTCCTGGAAGTCCACAGGCACCTACGTCGACGAGGTTCCCCCGCCTGGGGCGAACATCGTCAGTGGCATGTGGATCTTCAGGGTCAAGCGGCCGCCGGGTTCTCCGCCTGTCTTCAAGGCGTGTTACGTTGCACGTGGCTCCTGTCAGCGACAGGGAGTTGACTTCTTCCAGACCTTCTCCCCTACCCCAAAGATGACCACTCTTCGGGTACTGCTGCACGTCGCCGCTCACCGTGACTACGAGCTCCACTCGCTTGACTTCAGCACAGCCTTCCTAGAGGGCAGCCTGCACGAGGAGATCTGGCTGCGCCGCCCACCTGGCTTCACTGGGTCGTTTCCTGCTGGTACCCAGTGGAGCCTCCGGCGGCCAGTCTACGGTCTCCGCCAGGCACCCCGTGAGTGGCACGACACACTGAGGACGACTCTTGCTGCTCTTGGTTTTGCTCCTTCCACTGTTGACCCGTCGCTGTTTTTACGCACTGACACCACTCTGCCGCCGTTCTACTTTCTCTTGTACGTAGACGACCTCGTCTTTGCTACTGCTGACACTGAGGCACTCGCCCACGTGAAGTCCGAGCTGCAGAAGAGACACACGTGCACAGACCTGGGTGAGCTGACAAGCTATCTTGGCTTGCGGATCACCCGGGACAGAGCACAGCGCACCATTACCTTGACTCAGTCACACATGGTGCAGCAGGTCCTTCAGCGCTTCGGCTTCACGTACTCCTCGCCACAGTCCACTCCTCTGCGTACCGGTCACTCGCTCTCAGCTCCACCTTCGGACGAGTCCGTAGAGCCGAGTGGCCCGTATCCAGAGCTTGTGGGCTGCCTCATGTACCTGATGACTTGCACACGACCTGACCTCGCATACCCTCTCAGCCTTCTGGCTCGCTACGTGGCTCCCGGTAGGCACCGAAAGGTGCACTGGGATGCTGCGAAGAGGGTGTTGCGCTACTTGTGCAGTACGTCGGGCATGGGGCTCGTGCTTGGAGGACGGGGTCCAGTTGTCCTCACTGGTCACGCAGACGCCTCCTGGGTTGACGACTTGGCTACGCAGCGGTTGTCACAGAGTTACACCTTCAGCCTTGGCTCCGGTTCTGTCTCTTGGCGGTCTACCCGCTCGTCTTCTGTTCTCAGCTCCAGTTGTGAGGCTGAGATCTACGCTGGGGCCATGGCTGCACAGGAGTTACGCTGGCTCACCTACCTGCTGACCGACTTGGGAGAGGCGCCTCGTTCTCATCCAGTTCTGTACGTGTTACCGACGCAAGTGACATCGCCATTGGATCCGTACTGCTACAGGACTTTGGCAACGGGTTACAGCCCATCGCATACGAATCACGAAAGTTGCATCCGCCCGAGAAAAATCACCCGATACACGATCGCGAAATGCTTGCGATCGTGCATGCGTTCAAAGTGTGGCGCTGTTACTTGACCGGCACTGACGTGACAGTACGGACAGATCACAAGTCGCTACAGTACCTCCGCGCGCAACCCCACCTCAACCCACGACAAATCCGCTGGCTCGATTACCTCGAGTCGAATTTTCACTACACGGCTACCTACAAAAAGGGGGCATCGAACATCGCCGATGCATTAACCCGGCCCACAGCCCAAGTTCACGCCATACTACTCGCCCAGACCAGCCCACTGTTAACAGGCCTATTTACCCACGGTTATCAGACTGACCCATTTTTTACAGGCGGAAATTCGCAGCAGTTTGCAGCAGCAAGGGGAGTCTATTACGTAAAATTCGGCACTGATCGCATCTGGGTACCGGGCTACACACTTCTACGGGAATTACTTTTGAGAAGAAGTGACGAGAATGATTCATTAGGAGAAAGTGGGGAGTGCAAGTAGAATGTCGAGAGAGATTCTGTACCCCCTAAGGCTAAACCCACTACAGCCTAGAGAAATATAAACACATATGTTTGACACACCCCCATAGGCGAAGTGGGGGATAGCAAGAGCAAACAATGGTCACAAGACCAGTCAAGAGAAGAAGCAAAGCAAGGCAAGCTTAGGGTGGATCACAAAGTCACCACACAGTCCGAGCACAAGCAAAGGGCCACAAGGCCAGTTCACATGCAGAGTTATATAAAGAGAACAAACAACACAGTGATCATACCCTAGCAAGTGCAAGCATGCAGGTATATATATAGATCACAGTACAAGCAGAGTAAGGCAGTAAGCAAGTGAGGCAAAGTAGGCACAAGGCCTAACACAGTAACAAAGCGCTGATGATCACCAGGCGGAAGTGCCTTGGTAAAGACATCAGCAGTGTTGGCCCGAGTGGCCACGTACGCAAAACGAAGCTGGCCACGCTGCTGCAACTCTCGAGCAAGGAAGTATCACAGAGCGATGTGCTTCGTTCTGTGCTCCAGTCTGTGCTCGTGACACAAGGCAATCATGGCCATGTTGTCTACGTACAGGACTGGAGGCGAACGAGGCTGCTCTCCCAAGTCGGTCAGCAAGTAGGTGAGCCAGCGTAGCTCCTGAGCAGCCATGGCTCCGGCGTAGATCTCAGCCTCACAACTGGAGCTGAGAACTGAAGACGAGCGGGTAGACCGCCAAGAAACCGAGCCGGACCCAAGGCTGAAGGTGTAACCATGTGACGACCGCTGCGTAGCTGAGTCGTCAACCCAGGAGGCGTCTGGGTGACCAGTGAGGACAACTGGACCCCGTCCTCCAAGCACAAGCCCCATGCCCAACATACTAACGCAGTACCCTCTTCGCAGCATCCCAGTGCACCTTTAGGTGCCTACCGGGAGCCACGTAGCGAGCCCGAAGGCTGAGAGGGTACGCGAGGTCAGGTCGTGTGCAAGTCATCAGGTACATGAGGCAACCCACAAGCTCTGGGTACGGACCACTCGGCTCTACGGACTCGTCCGAAGGTGGAGCTGAGAGCGAGTGGCTGGTAGACAGAGGAGTGAGCTGTGGCGAGGAGTACTGGAAGCCGAAGCGCTGAAGGACCTGGTGCACCATGTGTGACTGAGTCAGTGTGATGGTGCGCCGTGCTCTGTCCCGGGTGATCTGCAGGCCAAGATAGCTGCGCAGTTCACCCAGGTCAGTGCAGGTATGTCTCTTCTGCAGCTCGGACTTCACAAGGGTCAGTGCCTCAGAGTCAGCCGTGGCAAAGATGAAGTCGTCGACGTACACTAGGACGTAGAACGGCGGCAGCGAGGTGTTGGTGCGTAGAAAGAGCGACGGGTCTGCTGTAGAAGGAGCAAACCCAAGAGCCGCAAGTGTAGTCGGGCGTCCCGTGGCGCGCGGCGGGTTTTCTGACCGTCGGGCGCCCCGTGGCGCGCGGCGGTGCCTCGCCACGGCCCTGCCCCGTTGCCTGTCGCGGCCCTGTCGCGGCCCCGTCGCGGCCCCACGTCGCGGCCCCCCGTCGCGGTCCCCCGTCGCGGCCCCCCGTCGCGGCCCCCCGTCGCGACCCCCCGTCGCAGCCCCCCGTCGCGGCCCCCCCGTCGCGGCCCCCCGTCGCGGCCCCCCCGTCGCGGCCCCCCGTCGCGGCCCTGCCCCGTCGCCCGACGCCGCCCCGTCGCGGCCCTGTCGCGGCGCTGCCCCGGCCCTGCCCCGTCGCCCGCCGCGGCTCTGTCGCGGCCCCGTCGCGTCCCCGTCGCGGCCCCGTCGCGGCCCCGTCGCGGCCCCGTCGCGGCCCCGTCGCGGCCCCGCCCCGGCCCTGCCCCGACGCCTGTCGCGGCCTCGTCGCGGCCCCGTCGCGTCCCCGCCCGGGCCCTTTTCCCGTCGCCCGTCGCGAGGGCCCGCACGTCGCCCCTTCTGCCGCCTGTTGTGGCGCCCTGGGGGGCCGCGAGTCGGCCCCTCCCATCTTCGTCGTCGCCCTCCCCCCCCCCCCCCCCCCCGTAACCTCCCTACCCGCCATCCTGCCCTGCCCTGTGTTAGGGTTTGGGGGTGGCGAGTAGGGGGTGGCGGGTGTGTGGCATCCCCTGCTCCTCCTCCTACTCCGTCTCGCACTGCTGCAGCTGCCGCTGAGGGGGGTGGGTGTGTGGGAGCCGACGGAGTGGTGCTAGGGGGGTGGGTGTGTGGGAGTCGACGGAGTGGTGCTAAGGGGTGGAGTGTGAGTGAACCTAGGGGTGCAGCAGGGGGTGTGTGAAAGGGGGGTGGGATAGTTTGGGGAGGTTGAAGGGGGGTGGCCGCCGTGAAGCCCGCAGCTCCAGTCGCCCGTGAGACCGTTGCGCCAGTCGCCCGTGAGCCCGTTGCGCCAGTCGCCCGTGAGCCAGTTGCTCCAGTCGCCCGTGAGTCCGTTGCTCCTGCCGCTCAGAGTTAGCCGCGGAGCCAGTTACTCCAGTAGCCCGTGTGCCAGTTGCTCCAGTTGCCAGTGTGCCAGTTGCTCCAGTTGCCCGTGTGCCAGTTGCTCCAGTTGCGCCGTGTGCCAGCAGCTTCAGCTGCCGCCCACTACCTCCTCTCCTCTCATAGTCCCTCCTCCTCCACACTTGCCCTCTGTGCTAGCCTCTAGCTTTACTTATATTTGTGAACTATAAACTGTTGCTTCTTGTACTTTTGCTCAGAATGTGTGGTGACATCGTGATCCACCCTGAGCTTGTTTTTTGCTTGCTTGTTGTGCTGATTACACCCCACTTTGGCTATGGGGGTGTGTCAGAATGTTATGTTTGTCTAGCCTGCAGTGGGGTACTCAATAGTGAGTACAGCCCAATTTAGGGTTTGCTATATGTACTCAACTGCTTGCTAGTGCAACCCCTTCCTTTTCTGTTTCTAACTTTCTTCTACTATCTTCACACTGAGTGTGTCTTGCCACTCGCGAGGCGCCTGGCGGAGACTGTAGACTGGCCGGCGGAGGCTCCACTGAGTACCTACAGGAAACGTCCCAGTGAAACCAGGTGGTCGGCGCAGCCAGATCTCCTCGTGCAGGCTGCCCTGCAGGAAGGCTGTACTGAAGTCCAGGGAGTGTAACTCGTAGTCACTCTGAGCAGCTACGTGCAGCAACACCCAAAGAGTAGTCATCTTTGGGGTGGGGGAGAAGGTCTGGAAGTAGTCAACTCCCTGTCGCTGACTGAAGCCTCGAGCAACGTAACGCGCCTTGAAGGCAGGCGGAGAACCCGGCGGCCGCTTCACCCTGAAAATCCACATGCCATCGACTATGTTCGCCCCAGGTGGGGGAACCTCGTCGACGTAGGTGCTTGTGGACTTCCAAGATGCCATCTCGGCATCCATAGCTGCCTGCCACTGAGAGGAGTAAGGACCCGTAATCGCCTCTGCGTAAGAGCGCGGGGTCGGGATGTCTGGAGCATCCAGGTTTCCCTCAGGGGCAAGCAGCAAGGAAGCGAAACGAGGTACAGCAGCTGCAAGACACTCAAAGTCCTCCTACCTGTCCTCAAGGACGTCCGTGCCAAGAGCACACTCACCCCCGACGGACGGAGGACTGGCAGGTACAGACTCAGTAACAAGAGCAGTGGCGTAGTCAAGACGGCAGGCAGCAGCAAAGTCAAGCAGCTCAGCAACGAGAGCAGAAGCAGCAACAGACTCAAAAGACGGGTCAGTGACAGCAGTGGCAAGGAGACGAGCGACAGTGTTACTGGCAGCACGCGCTCGGTCAGACTCAGGGTCAGGGACCTCAAGAAGAGAGGACTCAGGAGGAGCAGGCAGAGGAACACGCAATGGAACAGAGGAAGGACGGAGTGCCATAGTGTGCGTGCCTGGGACAGGAGGAGGACGCGAACAAGGAGTGCGACGAGCAGTGCGAATAGGCGAGACAGGACGAGACGCAGGCTCACGACGCACTGTAAGACCTCCGAACTGCTCAGTGCAAGGAGAGGGAACAGGCAGTGGGGAGGCTGGCTGTAACGGCGGCTGTGAGTGGTCAGGCGGTGGACACAGGAAGGGAGGAGGAAGACCAGTAGAAGACGGGACATCAAGAACCTGCTGAAGCAGGGGAACGAAGTACAGGCGCGGCCGCACAGTGCCTCCAGCACCTCCAGCTCCAGGGTCAACTGCTCCAGCTCCTGCAGCTCCAGCGCCTCCTGCGCCAGGGCCTCCAACTCCAGCTACACCAGCTCCAGCGCCTCCAGCGCCAGCTGCTCCAGGCTCCATAGGGTCTCCAGCTCTAGTAGTAACAGCAGCACCTCCAGCTCCAGTGTCTCCAGGCTCGCCAGCTCGGGGAGCTCCATTCCAACGGTGTGCGCGCTGAACAAGCCACTCACACAGCTGCTGCGAGGACAGTCGCGGTGAAGCACCAGCAGGACCTCCAGACGAAGCAGCACCCCGAGGCTCAGCACCCCCAGACTCCGCACCCTCCGACTCAGCACCCCTAGGCTCCACACCCTCCGACTCAGCACCCCCAGGCTCAACACCCTCAGGCGCAGCACCCCCAGACCCAGCACCCTCAGACCCCGCACCCCCCGGCTCCGCACCCCCAGACGCAGCACCCCCAGACGCAACACCCCCAGACAAAGCACCTGGAGCAGCACCTGAGACGTTAGCTACCTGAACAGGCGCAGTACCAGGGAGAGGGTCTACTTGAGACACTCCCGAGGGAGCAGGACCCTGGGGCGGGAGGGGGTCTACCGGAGGTGGACCGGGAGCAAGGAAGAGCGGCGGGGGCGGGGGAGGGGCAGAGCGGTAGGGGAAGAGACGGTAGAAGGGAACCGACTCGTCGAACGTGACGTCCTGAGACGGGAGGACACGGCGCGAGGTGGGGTGGTAAAACTGCCAGCCAGGCGCGTCAGGGACAAAGCCAAGGAAGACGCAGGGAATGGCGCGGGCGGAGAGCTTGTCCGCGGACGTATCGCGAACAAAGGCACGAGAACCCCAGACCCGGACACCGACGCATTGCCAACCTTCGCCGTCCAACGCAGTGTGGGCGAGGTCTCTGGCAAGGAGACACGGGGCCAAAGGTTGAGCTGATGCGCAGCGTACCGGACCGCAAACGGCCACAGAAAATGGGGAGCGGCCGCATGGATCATGGAGGTACGAGCGATCTCCATGACTAAGCCAATGCGGCGCTCAGCAATCCCATTTTGCTGAGGGGAGTTCGGAAGCGTGAACGACTGGGTGATGCCCTCCCCACGACAAAAGTCCCGCAAGAGGTCGGAGGAGAACTCACCACCTCTGTCAGAGTGCAGACGCAGGACAGGAAGGTCCTGGCCGAACCGCTCGCGCAGCTGGAGACGGACCGTGCGGATCCAAGGGATCAAGACAGCAGAGACCTCACCCTTGCTGCGCAAGGGGAAGACTGTGGTGTACCGCGTGTAGTCGTCAACTACCAGCAGAAAGTAGCGCTCGCGGCCCTGTCCACTTACGCGGGCTGGGCCCCACACGTCCATGTGGAGGGTCTGCAGGGGAGCAGTCGTCGGGGGAAACGAGGAGGAGTGAGGAGCGGCGCGCTGCTGCCCCTCGACGCAAGGAAGACAGGGCGGGGCAGGCGAGGGCGGTAAGGGAGGCAGAGACCTGGGGAGTCCAGAGACAAGGAGACGGGAGTGCATGCCACGAAGGCGTGGTAGAGAGGGGTGACCCAGGCGGTGGTGCCAAAGAAGAGTCTGGTGCGACACGAGCAAGAGGCGGCTACCTGATCTGCCGCGGACACCTGAGCAGACGCAGCAACCTGAGGAGGCTCGGTAGCCAGTGTGTACAGACTCGACCCTGGCCGACGAGTGAACGTAGCCAGGTGACGCCCCGTCCGTGTGCACGTGCAGATCGACACACGCTGACCCCCAGGAGTGGTGGTAGTGACCATCGCATCCTGAAGGGCAGCGGTACTCACCAAGTTCGCAGAGAACGAGGGGAGGTGAAGACCGAGGGGCTTAGGGGGCCGAGGAGGCCGAGCCTAGGGGCCGAGGGGCCAAACAAAAGGGCCGAGGAGGCCGAGCCTAGGAGCCGTGGCTAGGGGCCGAGGGGCCGAGAGGCGGGGCCAAGGGGCCAAACAAGGGGCCGGGCGCGGGCAAGGTACGGGGCCGGGCGCGGGCTAGGTACGGGGCCGGGCGCTGGGCAGGTACGGGGCCGAGTGCTGGGCTCTGAATTGGGGCCGAGGGGCCTAGGGGGCCGAGGGGCCAAACACACAGGGCCGAGGAGGCCGAGCCTAGGGGTCGAGGCTAGGGGCCGAGGGGCCGAGGGGCGGGGCCGAGGGGCCAAACAAGGGGCCGGGCGCTGGGCAGGTACGGAGCCGAGGGGCTTAGGGGGCCGAGGAGGCCGAGCCTAGGGGCCGAGGGGCCAAACAAGGGGCCGGGGTCGGGCAAGGTACGGGGCCGGGCGCGGGCTAGGTACGGGGCCGGGCACTGGGCAGGTACAGGGCCCCGCGCGGGGTTCTGAATTGGGGCCAAGGGGCCTAGGGGGGCCGAGGGGCCAAACACACGGGGCCGAGGAGGCTTAGCCTAGGGGCCGAGGCTAGGGGCCAAGGGGCCGAGGGGCCAAACAAGGGGCCAGGCGCAGGGCTAGGTATGGGGCCGGGCGCGGGCTAGGTACGGGGCCGGGCGCTGGGCAGGTACGGGGCCAGGCGCTGGGCTCTGAATTGGGGCCGAGGGGCCTAGGGGGTCGAGGGGCCAAACACACGGGGCCGAGGAGGCCGAGCCTAGGGGCCGAGGTGCGGGGCCGAGGGGCCAAACAAGGGGCCGGGCGCAGGGCTCTGAACTGGGGCCGAGGGGCCAAACAAGGAGCCGGGCGCTGGGCGAGGGACGAGGCCGGGCGTGGGTGTCGACGGGCCGGGGCTAGGTACGGGGCCGGGCGCTAGGCGAGGACTGGGCCGGGCGCGAGCGTCGACGGGCGCGGGCTAGGGAAGGGGCCGGGCGCGGAGCTAGGTACGGGGCTGGGCGCTGGGCTAGGAATGGGGCCGAGTGTGGGTTAGGTACGGGGCCAGGCGCGGGTGTCGATGGGGTGCTGGCTAGGTACGGGGCCGGGCACGGGTGTCGACAGGGCGCGGGCTAGGTAAGGAGCCGGGTCGCAGGCTAGGTACGGGCTGGTCGCGGGCGTCGACGGGGCGCGGGCTAGGTACGGGGCCGGGCGCGGGTGTCGACGGGGCGATCGCGAGCTAGGTACGGGGCCGGGTCGCGGGCTAGGTACGGGGCCGGGCACTGGGCAGGTACAGGGCCCCGCGCGGGGTTCTGAATTGGGGCCAAGGGGCCTAGGGGGGCCGAGGGGCCAAACACACGGGGCCGAGGAGGCCTAGCCTAGGGGCCGAGGCTAGGGGCCAAGGGGCCGAGGGGCGGGGCCGAGGGGCCAAACAAGGGGCCAGGCGCAGGGCTAGGTACGGGGCCGGGCGCGGGCTAGGTACGGGGCCGGGCGCGGGCTAGGTACGGGGCCGGGCGCTGGGCAGGTACGGGGCCAGGCGCTGGGCTCTGAATTGGGGCCGAGGGGCCTAGGGGGTCGAGGGGCCAAACACACGGGGCCGAGGAGGCCGAGCCTAGGGGCCGAGGTGCGGGGCCGAGGGGCCAAACAAGGGGCCGGGCGCAGGGCTCTGAACTGGGGCCGAGGGGCCAAACAAGGAGCCGGGCGCTGGGCGAGGGACGAGGCCGGGCGTGGGTGTCGACGGGCCGGGGCTAGGTACGGGGCCGGGCGCTAGGCGAGGGACTGGGCCGGGCGCGAGCGTCGACGGGCGCGGGCTAGGGAAGGGGCCGGGCGCGGAGCTAGGTACGGGGCCGGGCGCTGGGCTAGGAACGGGGCCGAGTGTGGGTTAGGTACGGGGCCGGGCGCGGGTGTCGATGGGGTGCTGGCTAGGTACGGGGCCGGGCACGGGTGTCGACAGGGCGCGGGCTAGGTAAGGAGCCGGGTCGCAGGCTAGGTACGGGCTGGTCGCGGGCGTCGACGGGGCGCGGGCTAGGTACGGGGCCGGGCGCGGGTGTCGACGGGGCGATCGCGAGCTAGGTACGGGGCCGGGTCGCGGGCTAGGTACGGGCCGGTCGCGGGCGTCGACGGGGCGCGGGCTAGGTACGGAACCGGGCGCGGGTGACGACGGGGCGATCGCGGGCTAGGTACAGGCCGGGCGCGGGCGTGAGAAAGAGCCGAGCGCGGGCTAGGTACGGGCCTTTCGTGGGCTAGGTACGGGCCGGGCGCGGGCGTGAGACTGGGCCGGGCAAGGGCTAGGAACTAGGTAGGCGCAGTAGTAGGTGGTGGGCCCAATAGGAACCTACTCTAATACCATGTGAGAAGAAGTGACGAGAATGATTCATTAGGTGAAAGGGGGGAGTACAAGTAGAATGTCGAGAGAGATTCTGTACCCCCTAAGGCTAAACCCACTACAGCCTAGAGAAATGTAAACACATATGTTTGACATTACTGTTGCAGGAAGCACACGACAGAGTTACCTCAGGGCATTTCGGAGTGGAGAAAACACGGCAGCAGCTGCAGCGGTACTACTACTGGCCCGAAATGTTGACCGACGTGCAACGATACGTGGCATCGTGTCCCACCTGCCACGTCATGAAATCATCACGGAAGCGGCCGGCAGGACAATTGCAGCCGATACCACCCCCAGAGCGTGCTTGGTAGCAGGTGACGATGGACTTCGTCACGGGGTTACCAGCAGGTGCAAGTGGGAACGACGCGATCCTGGTCGTCGTCGATCGATTGACGAAAATGGCATACTTCGCAGCCGGCAAGAAATCAATCACAGCCGAAGAAACGGCCCGCCTCTTCATCGCAACCATTGTTCGATTGCACGGGATACCAGCAGCAATCATCAGCGACCGCGATACGAAGTTTACCAGCAATTTCTGGCGGAACCTGTGGCAGCAGTTCGGCACGAGGCTGCAGTTTAGTTCTTCGTACCACCCCGAAATCGACGGACAGACAGAACGGACAAATCAGACCATGGAACAGTTAATCCGAGCCACGTGTGACGACCCCACCACCTGGGAACAGAAACTACCACTAATCGAATTCGCGTACAACAACTCGCCATCCGCCACGACCCAACAGTCACCGTTTTACCTGAACTACGGACAAGACCCTACAGTACCCCTCAAGCACAACAATTCGTAGAAATCCTACAAGAAGCACGGACCAGGGCAGCAGACGCAATCAAAAAAGCGAACGATATCGCTAAACGCAACGCCGACCGCCACCGCAGACCCGTCACTTACCAACCCGACGACTTAGTTCTACTCGACACCCAAAACCTCCGCCTGCCCATAACTCCGAAACTCCGCCCCCGATATTGTGGGCCATTCCGCATAAGCCACATGATCACACCGGTCACCGCCCACCTCCTCCTCCCTGCTGACTGGTACGTCAGCCCGTCTTTCCACGTCAGCCTACTTCGCCCCTACATCCCATCCACCAGCCAACTGGCCCGAACTCGCCCCGCCAGCATGACACGACCACCGACCGAGCCAGTCATCACACCTAAAAAGATTCTGAGTCACCGAGTTCGCGACCCACGAGGAGCACAAAGGGTCGAATTCCTGATCCGCTGGAAAGATCGCACGCCCACCGAGGACAATTGGGTCCCCCTGGGCAACATCGAAAACCACCCGGTCCTCAACGAGTACCTGCGCAACCGAAATTTCCGAGATGTACACGCGCTCTCGTAAGGGAGGCCTTCCTTGGGGGGGGGGGGGGGGGGGGGGTAGTGTAAGGAAAATTCCTTTTCCTTACTTCGCGTCCCTGCTCAGCGCGTACACCACTGTTCCCGCCAACAGCACCCCACAGTATCCCGTTACCACTCGTGACATTCGCCTCGACCCCATTCCCGCCACTGTTCACGATGCGACCCAACCTCACGGTTCGGTTGGTAACCCGCACTCCGGACCTCCGCCTCGACAGTCCCCCAACCTCGGCACCAGGCCCGTCGCGCACTCCATTTCCCACACGTTACCGTTACCACTGTAGCTTCGCTATATATTCTTCGCTCAAACCTTCGCTCATTGTATTCTTGTCTCGATAGTGCAATCCTCGCTCGCTCACTCAATTGCACTCGTAACACATAGCCTGGGCCCTGGACCATACTTCTAAACATTATATTTTTTAAACACACATATTGTTTTTTAAAATTGTGTATTGTGAAAGCGAAGTTGCTTGTATTGCACAATTGGCATCGTCTAAGCGCGCTAAACACCCTTCTCCAACTACAAAAACCGTGGGTTGGAGCTCATTTTCCTCCAGCCACATTCCTCTATTTTCAAACGACTCACTCAGCATTTCCGCTCACGTAGTTTATCCCTCCGTCCAAACTGGCTAGGACAAAATCGCTTCCTAGAGGCGAGTCACCCTCGACTTTACTCAGCGACATTTTTAACTTCAATCGCTCAACGATGGCACCAACGCCGACACTTAACAACGGGAACTCGTCCAACCCCGCTTCCGACTCCGACCGTAACACCCGCGATTTGGCGGGCGAACGCCGTAACAAGTGACGGGCAGAAGATGGACCGCCAGCCCCGACTGCAGTGGACGTGCTGCTGGGCGGGCTCGAGGTCAACAAAGCGACCGACGCCCAGCAGCACCCTTCGGCGCCAGTGGCACCTCCGGCGCAAGTGGCGACGGCTGCTGGCGCGGCACATGCCACTGACGCCGAGCACACGCCAGCACCCGCGGCTAGAGCGTCGCGTCAGCGCCAGAGGAGGCGGATGGCGGTCTCCTCGTCCGACGCGACGACCGCCCCTGCGATCACACAGGCGTTGACCCCGGACCTGGTCAACGCACTGCTATCCCTTCTACAGCAGCAGCCCGTCAGCGTTACAGGCGTGGAAACTGCACTACCCGCTGCATGTGCATCGGCTAAAAAAGAAAATGCGAAAAAAGAAAAAGGCACGCGAGGAGCTAGGACGAATCGGCACGACAACGACGCAGCGACATCAACGCTCCCTGCTCCAGCGGCCGACAACGACACCGACGACTCTGAAGATGAAGCCGGTGAGGCTCCAGTCAACAATGTCAATTTTAGTGGCACGGAACATCTTCCCCCCCTCCCTTCTTCTAACCTCACATTTTCGGCGGCGACATTCGTCAACGACACCGTGCGAGAGCAAGCGGAGCTGCTGGAGGACTTGCGCGCGTACCTGCTGCACGCGGAATACAAGGCGCAGCGCGGGGACACGGCGGGCAGACTCGAACTCATCTCGCACGCTCTCAACCTAATCTCGGGGCGTTACGAGGTGCTTCAAGTGGAGGACGCCTCCGACTTCCGCACGGCGAAGCGCTTCAAGTTGTACCAGCAGAAGAGCCTGCTGACTTCTCGAACCTTCAAGCAGGCGGTCGCGGACATGGCGGCGATGGACCGGGCGGCAAGCGGATACGCTCGTGTCAACCGCGGCGGAAACAACGCGCCGATGCCGTTCTTACCCAAGCGGGGCCCCCCGCCCATGGCCAATTGCTGTGGGTTTCGGGGCTCGTGCTTCCGCTGCGGCCAGCCGGGCCACGTGGCAAGTGCCTGCCCTAGGAACGGGCATGGCGGCCAAGGACCCGCTCCGGTGGTGTAGGAGCGGGCCATGGGACTAGGCGCTTGCGCGCTAGGCACGGTGCACTCTTGAGTGCAAAAACCGTGGGCAACCCTAGGGGTTTGCGATGGCAAGAGGCCTGCCCTAGTGAAGGGCAGGAATAGGCTTTGGGCCTAGGATAGGGAAGGGGAACAACAACCCCCTCGGTCCCATGTAGTTGGCCACTCGGTGGCGTGATGCATGCTAGGAAAGCATTTCTATGTGTGTTGGTTGATTAATATACTTGGTACGCGCAATCCGGCGTAAAGCCACCCTGTCCGTAGTGCAGCTGACGTGCTCGGCAGTCAGCTTCGCCCATCGCATGACTGGGAGCAAATGCCTGACAATCGGACCATTCACTACCCAAGTGCGTGACTGTGCAAAACGACATTGCCCTCGCCCTACTCGTCTGAAGGAACCCGTATCGATCCAACAAGTCCGAGACATGGCCGAAAGTTACCTGCGGTCCGACGACCCTGCGGAATTCCAGAAAGGGTTAATCCCCATCCTCATGTACTCAGGATTTCTGCGATACTCCGACCTAGTGGCCATAAAGTGGCAAGACATTCAATTCGACGAAGAGGTCATGTGGATCCTCATACCACACTCCAAGACTGATTAAGCCGGTCATGGCACATGGATTCCCATTGCAGCAACAGCGGACCCCTGTTGCCCAGTGCGCTGTACCCGACGCTTCATCCAACTCGCTGGCTATGGCCCTCAGTTAGAAGGACCGTTGATTCGCGTCTTCGGCCATGCTTCAACTAGCAAAGGTCAGGTGAGGCCACCTTCATACTCTACAATCCGCAACTGGTGCAAGGAAGCCTTCGCAAAGGTTGGCCTTGGCGAGCTGCAGCTCGGCACTCATTCTTTCCGAAAAGGCGCAGCCACAGTAGCAGCCAACACTGGAGTGCCAGACAGAGTCTTCAAACGGCTGGGCAGATGGCAAAGCGACACAGCAAAGGAAATGTATGTCACGCCATACGTCGAGCCTCTCATCAAAGCCTCCCGCAACCTACAAGATCCGACGCATGCGGTGACTTTGGCACAACACACAAAGGCACTCGTACGTAACCGGAGGCCCCCACTGCCTATGTCTCAGAGACCCCATTTGTAATGAGAACGATGCCAATTGATAAGAATAAGAAAGCAATCTTTCTCAATATTATAATTTTTAAACACACATAGAGTTTTTTTAAAGTGTGTATTGTGAAAGCGAAGCTGCTTGTATTGCACAATTGACATCGTCAAAGCGCGCTAAACGCCCTTCTCCAACTATGAAAACCGTGGGTTGGAGCTCATTTCCCTCCACCCAAGTTTCTCTATCTTCAAACGGCTCACTCAACATTCCGTGTCAGAATAACGAACGAGAATGAATGAACTATGAAAGAGTTGGGTACAAGTACTAACCCTAATTGGGTTGTACCCCTTATGGGCTACCCCACTATAGCCTACACAAGTAAGCAATATAACATTCTGACACACCCCCATAGGCAAAGTGGGGGAGAACAAGTGGTCACAAGACCAGTCAAGAAAAGCAAAGCTGTCAAACTTATATGCTATAGTCTGTCTAGGCTATAGTGGGGTAGTTCATATAGGGTACAACACTTTTAGGTTTCCTACTTGTACCCACCTGCTTGCTAGTTCAGTCATTCCTTCCTTCAGTATTCTGACATGGTATTCTGAGCAGGTTCCCTCGTGGGAACGTTTTTTTTTTAGGGCCCACCACGATCATTTTCTTTTCCTGCCCTGCCCGAAGCGCGCCTCGCGCCTGCCTCACCTGCGCCGTCGCGCGCCCTGCTCTAGAGCCGCCCGTCGCGGCCCTGCCTTCTCGGCCCGTCGCGGCCCTGCCCTACCGGCCCGTCGCGGCCCCCTGCCTTCTCGGCCCGTCGCGGCCCTGCCCTACCGCCACCCGCGGCCCTGCCCTGCTGCCGCCCTGTCGCGGCCCTGCACTGCCGCCGCCCCGTCGCGGCCCTGCCCTGCTGCCGCCCTGTCGCGGCCCTGCACTGCCGCCGCCCCGTCGCGGCCCTGCCCTGCTGCCGCCCTGTCGCGGCCCTGCCCTTCAGCCGCCCCAGTCGCGGCCCTGCTCTACCGCCGCCAAGTAGCGGCCCTGCCCTGCTGCCGCCCCAGTCGCGGCCCTGACCTCACCGCCAACTACGGCCCTGCCCTGCACCCGCCCCTGGTAAGCACCCGCGCCGCCCAGCCGAGCCGCGCCGCTCCTCCGAGCCGCGCCGCCCTGCCGCGCCGCGCCGCCAGGAGCCGAGCCGCGCCGCCCAGCCAAGCCGCGCCGCCGTACCGAGCCGCGCCGCCCTGCCGAGTCGCGCCGCCCTACTTAGCCGCACTGCCCTGCCCGCGCTGCTCCTGCTGCTACTGCTGCTTCTGCTGCCACTGCTGCTACTGCTGCTACTGCTGCTACTGCCGCTATGGCTAGCCCTCATGTTCTTATCTTTGATGCTGAGGGGCGTGCGGTTGACTTTGACGTGTGGGTTGACGACCTGCAGCTCTTTCTTCAGTGTGATTCTAAGGACGGAGTATCCCTTTTCGATCACACGTCCGGTGTCTCTCTTGCACCTGCTGCCACTGCTGACTGTACGGTTCGCTCGCAGTGGACCACTCGTGACGCTGTTGCTTGCCTTGCTGTTCGTAGTCACCTGCCGTCTGCTGAGCGCTCGCACTTTGGCCAGTAAAAGACTGCTAAGTCTTTGTATGACGCTTTAGTAGCGCGCTACTCCTCCCCTGCCACTGCTGCCCTCAGCCGCCTCATGCTGCCGTACCTGTTCCCTGACCTTGCCGCCTTTGCCACAGTCGCTAACCTCATTACTCACCTCCGCACTAGTGACGCCCGCTACCGCTCTGCGCTTCCCACTGAGATCTGTGCCAAGAACCCTCCCCCCATGTACATCACCCTTTACTACCTAGTCACCCGCCTCCCTGACTCCCTTGCTTCAGTCAGGGACCAATTTCTCTCCCTTTGCCCCACCGAGCTCACCATCCACCTGCTAGAGGAGCGCCTCACTGCAGCTGAGAAGAGTATCGTTGCTGTAGGTGCTTCTCGCGGCGACCCTCGCGCCCCTTTCTTTGAGGGGTGTTCCCCTGTCCCCCTTCTCCCCTCTGTTTCTTCTGCTGTTGCTGTCGACCTCGTTCGCACTGAGGAGGTCGGGGCTGCGTCTACTCCTAGTGGGAGGCGTGGCAACAGCAAGGGTGGTGGAGGGGACGGTGGGGGCGGCGGTGGAGGCGGTGGAGGAGGCGGAGGGGGTGGCGGTGGAGGTGGGGGTGGTGGCGGGAGTGGGGGCTTCAGTGGCGGCGGTGGGGGTGGTGGAGGCAGCGGCAGCGGCAGTGGAGGCAGCGGCAGCGGTGGTGGAGGTGGCGGCGGCGGTGGTGCTGGTCGAGGTGGAGCCGCGCAGCGTGGAGGCTTTGGTGGTAGCCAGCGCCAGCAGCAGCCGCGTTCCCGTGAGACCCCGTCGGCCCCGCAGCTTCGTGAGTGGTACGCTTGGCGTGGGAGGTCGGGGGGTGTTGGTCCCTGCACTTACGTTCTTCGCACCGCCGGGCGCCGCGGGGAGACGTGCGGGCTGCCACACACTGCGCAGCGCTGCTTCGGTCGCCTGACTGACGCGTGGCGCGCCCAGTTTCCTGACGCTGTTGAGCTCCCTCGCTGGGGTGATCTGCTTAAGCAGAAAGTTGTTATCTTTGATCTTGATTTCAATGCTATCCTTGCTGCCATGTATGCTGTGACTGATAGTGCTGAGGGTGACTGTTACCTGTGTGTTCCGCCCGACCCGGGCATTGAGGCTGCTGCTCTAGGTGCTAGTGAGTCTGCTGCTCCAGGTACTAGTGAGTCTGCTGCTCCAGGTACCAGTGAGTCTGCTGCTCCAAGTGCTGGTGAGTCTGCTCTCTCTAGTACTGCACCTACTGAGGCCTTGCACACTTTCACACTTGACTCTGGTGCTTCGCGCTCCTTCTTTTGCAACAGCACCACACTCACACCGCTCAGTCGGCCTGTCGCAGTCTCCCTGGCTGACCCCTCTGGGGGCCCAGTCCTTGCGCACTCTTCCACGGTTCTACCGTGTCCTGCGGCCCCGTCGGGCTTGCTGTCGGGACTCCACCTCCCCTCGTTCTCTACGAACTTGGTGAGTGGAGCTGACCTTCAGGACTTGTGGGTTGACCAGTTCACCCCTGGAGGTCAGCGTGTGACCCACTGCACTTGCTCTCGGACGGGCCACCACCTGGCCACGTTCACCCGTCGGCCTGGGTCGAGTCTGTACACACTGACTACTGCGTCTCCTCCGGTTACTGCGTCTGGTCAGAAAGCCGCGTCCAGTCACGGGTTTGCTGCCGCGTCCAGGTCTAGTCCAGCGTCTGCCCCTTGCTCGTGTCGTCCTCTGTCACACGAGACTCTCCTTTGGCACCACCGCCTTGGTCACCCCTCCCTGCCTCGTCTTCGAGGTATGGCCTCCCGTACCCTTGTCTCGGGTCTCCCCCGGTCCCTCCCTCCCCTTCCTCCGGGGCCTGCCCCTACCTGTGTTCCTTGTGTCGAGGGCCGGCAGCGCGTCGCTCCTCATTCCTCCGAGTTCCCTCCGACATACGCTCCCCTGCAGACTCTCCACATGGACGTGTGGGGCCCAGCCCGCGTTAGTGGACAGGGTCACGAGCGTTACTTCCTGCTGGTCGTTGACGACTATCGCGTTACACCACAGTCTTCCCCTTGCGCCGCAAGGGTGAGGTCACTAAGGTGTTGATCGACTGGATCCGCGGTGCCCGTCGCCAGCTCAGCGAGAGTTTCGGCTCGGACCTTCCTGTTCTGCGTCTGCGCTCCGACAGAGGTGGTGAGTTTTCCTCCGACCTTCTGAGGGCATTCTGTCGTGCGGAGGGCATCCGCCAGACGTTCACGCTTCCGGCCTCCCCACAGAAAAATGGGATTGCTGAGCGCCGCATTGGCATGGTCATGGACGCCGCTCGTACGTCCATGATCCATGCGGCTGCTCCCCATTTTCTGTGGTCGTTCGGGGTTCAGTACGTTGCGCGTCATATCAACCTTCAGCCTCGTGTCTCCTTGCCGGAGACCACACCTACTCTGCGGTGGACGGGGAAGGTTGGCGATGCGTCTGTGTTCCGTGTCTGGGGATCTCAAGCTTTTGTCCGCGATACTTCCGCGGACAAGCTGTCCACCCGTGCCGTTCCCTGCGTCTTCCTTGGATCCCCCCCTGACGCACCTGGGTGGCAGTTTTACCACCCCACCTCGCGTCGTGTTCTGTCCTCTCAGGTTGTCACGTTTGACGAGTCGGTATCTTACTACCGTCTCTTTCCCTACCGCACTGCCCCTCTCCCCCCCCCCCGCCACTCTTCCTAGCACCAGGTGCTCCTCTGGTAGACCCCCTCCCCTCTCAGGGTCCTGCCCCCTAAGGTGTGTCCCAGGTAGACCCTGTCGAGCCTGTCGAGGTAGCTGTCGACTCTGGTGCTGCTAGGGGTGCTGAGCCTGCGGGTGCGGGGCCTGGGGGTGTTGAGCCTGGGGGTTACTAAGTCTGAGGGTGCGGAGCCTGGGGGTGCTGAGCCTGGGGGTGCTGAGCCTGGGGGTGCTGAGCCTGGGGGTGCTGAGCCCGAGCGTTCTAAGTCTGGAGGTCCTCCGGGTGTCCCGTCACGGCGGGAGCCCCTCTCTCCGCAGCGGCTACGTAAGTGGTACGCTCGGCGCTGTAGCCGTGCTGGTGGAGCTACGGGGCCTGCTGCTGGAGGTGCTTCTGGAGCTGGAGCTGCTGGAGGTGCTGCTGGTGCTGGAGTTGTTGGAGCCGCTAGTCCTGGAGGTGCTGGTGCTGGAGGTACTGGCGCTGTTGGAGGTCCTACTGGTGTTGGAGCTGCTGGAGTGTTATAGTCTGCAGTCCACTTAGGGGTCGCGGATGCCCATGAAACCGCCTAAGCAGAATCTGACGTCTTCAAACCGCCTCTGTTCAAAACGCCGTCACGATCAGCTCCGAGAACATACGAGGCTGAAACTTGGACAGCGGTTAGCCTTAGGTGTCTGCTTTCCAACGGTATATTACTTGCTATTATCAGAGGTGTGTGCACTACGCAGTGAACGAAAACGTAAGCTCGGCTGAAAAAACGTGTATTCTCATTGATGCAAGGAAGAGGTGAGTACAAAATTGCCTAGGGGACTCATAAGGGGTTGGGTCATCCTGGGAACTCAGAGAAGGTTGAGTCCTAGGGGAGAAAGGCTAGAGAAGAATGGGAAACGTCCTAGCTAGGTCAGCAAAGCCAACCACACTTGGATGTTCAGAGCTGTACTCAAGGCTACCAATAGTGAGTCAAGCCAACATGAGTCAGCTTGTCTTCCCACTTGCACCCTCTTGCAAGTTGCTTCCAGGAAGACCACACTTCTCAAAAGGAGGGTTATAGAGTCCCACTTGACCACCTGTACTTCTTGTCTCATTCTCTGTCCCTGCACCATTGGCATGACAACAATGAAAGGGTGGCAAGGGAAATGCTGCCAACAGTGCACCATGACTACGGAACAGTGAATTTCGGCAGCTGTCACGCAATGCTCAGATGTTGGATCGTTCTGAAACTTGGTGACCACTTGCACAGCGGGGCAAAGGACTGCTAGACCGAATTTCAGACCAATCAGATCTCTGTAGACGAGTCAGCAGCCGAAATGGTGAACTCGGGTGTTACCAAAAAGGAGTAACACACACATCCGGGATGCCATAAGTCTTGAAACATAAAATGTTGTCATGCCTTGGTAACTGCTTCAAAAACTCTGAAACTTTGAGGGTTTGAAGAAAACGTGTTGAACAACCTCCCCACAAAATTCCAGAAGCTGAGCAGGCTTGTAGGCCGAATGGGAGTGCGATGACCGTGCCACTGTAATGTGTTGGCACAACATGGAGGTGCTGGAGCAGCTGGTCCTGGAGGTGCTCGTACTGGAGGTACTGGAGCTGCTGGGGCTGGTGGTGCTGCAGGAGTTGGAGCTGTAGGTGCTGGAGCTGTTGCTACTGGAGGTGCTGTTGGAGCTGGAGCTGCTGGAGGTCCTGGAGCTGGTGGTGCTGCGGGAGTTGTAGCTGGAGACCCTGGAGCTGAGGGTACTGGTGCTGTCTCTGCTGTTTCTGGAGGTGCTGCGCGGCCGCGGCCGTACTACGTTCCGCTCCTTCAGCAGGTTCTTGGTCTCCCGCCTTCTACTGGTCCTACTCCTCCCTTACTGAGTCCACCGCCTGTCCGGTCACAATCGCAGTTACAGCCAGCCTCTCCACTGCCTGGTCCTTCTCCTTACTCTGGACCGACTAGAGGTCTTACGGAGCGTCGTGAGCCTGAGTCTCATCCTACGTCGCCTGAGTCTCGTCCTGCGTCACCTGAGTCTCGTCTTGAGTCGCCTGTTCGCACTGTTCGCACTGGTCGACGTGTTCCGCGTCAGCGTCCTCCTCTTGTCCCCGGCACTCATTCTATGACTCTGCGTCCTTCCACTGCTCCACAGCGTGTCCCTCTGCCGTCTCCTCCTGCGTCCACTCTTCCTGACGGTCTGGACCCGGAGTCTGACTCCCTTCGTGCTGCCAGTCCTACTGTCACGCATTTTCTGGCCACTGCTGTCACTGACCCTTCCTTTGAGTCCACTGCTGCGTCTACTCTAGTTGCTGAGCTTGTTGACTTTGCTGCCGCCTGTCGTCTAGACTACGCCGCTAGTCTTGTTGCTGAGTCTGAGTCTGCGTCTGTCTGTCCTCCGTCCGTCGGGGGTGAGTGTGCTCTTGGCACGCACGTCCTTGAGGACAGACAGGAGGAGTTTGAGTGCTTTGCCGCTGCTTTACCTCATCTCGTGTCCATGCTGCTTGCCCCTGAGGGAGACCCGGATGCACCAGACATCCCGACCCCGCGCTCTTACGCAGAGGCGATAGAGGGCCCCTACTCCTCTCAGTGGCAGACAGCCATGGACACAGAGATGGCTTCCTGGAAATCCACATGCACCTACGTCGACGAGGTTCCCCCGCCTGGGGCGAACATCGTCAGTGGCATGTGAATCTTCAGGGTGAAGCGGCCGCCGGGTTCTCCGCCTGTCTTCAAGGCGCGTTACGTTGCACGAGGCTTCAGTCAGCGACAGGGAGTTGACTTCTTCCAGACCTTCTCCCCTACCCCGAAGATGACCACTCTTCGGGTGCTGCTGCACGTCGCCGCTCAGCGTGACTACGAGCTACACTCTCTTTACTTCAGCACAGCCTTCCTACAGGGCAGCCTGCACGAGGAGATCTGGCTGCGCCGCCCACCTGGCTTCACTGGGTCGTTTCCTACTGGTACCCAGTGGAGCCTCCGGCGGCCAGTCTACGATCTCCGCCAGGCACCTCGTGAGTGGCATGACACACTGAGGACGACTCTTGCTGCTCTTGGGTTTGCTCCTTCCACTGCTGACCCGTCGCTGTTTCTACGCACTGACACCACTCTGCCGCCGTTCTACATTCTCGTGTACGTTGACGACTTGGTCTTTGCTACTGCTGACACTGAGGCACTCGCCCACGTGAAGTCGGAGCTGCAGAAGAGACACACGTGCACAGACCTGGGTGAGCTGACAAGCTATCTTGGCTTGCGGATCACCCAGGACAGAGCACAGCGCACCATTACCTTGACTCAGTCACACATGGTGCAGCAGGTCCTTCAGCGCTTCGGCTTCACGTACTCCTCGCCACAGTCCACTCCTCTGCCTACCGGTCACTCGCTCTCAGCTCCACCTTTGGATGAGTCCGTAGAGCCGAGTGGCCCGTATCCAGAGCTTGTGGGCTGCCTCATGTACCTGATGACCTGCACTCGACCTGACCTTGCCTACCCTCTTAGCATTCTAGCATGCTATGTCGCTCCTGGCAGACACAGGAAGGAGCACATGGATGGAGCTAAGAGGGTGTTGCGCTACTTGTGCAGTACGTCGGGCATGGGGCTCGTGCTTGAAGGACGGGCTCAAGTTGTCCTCACTGGTCACGCAGACGCTTTCTGGGTTGACGACTTGGCTACGCAGCAGTCGTCACAGGGTTACACCTTCAGCCTTGGCTCCGGCTCTGTCTCTTGGCGGTCTACCCACTCGTCTTCTGTTCTCAGCTCCAGTTGTGAGGCTGAGATCTTCGCTGGGGCCATGGCTGCACAGGAGTTACGCTGGCTCACCTACCTGCTGACCGACTTGGGAGAGGCGCCTCGTTCTCCTCCAGTTCTGTACGTCGACAACAAGGCCATGCTTGCCTTGTGTCAGGAGCACAGACTGGAGCACAGAACGAAGCACATTGCTCTGCGCTACTTCCTTGCTCGACAGTTGCAGCAGCGTGGTCAGCTCCGTCTTGCTTACGTGGCCACTCGGGCCAACACTGCTGATATCTTTACCAAGGCACTTCAGCCTTGTGATCATCAGCGTTTTTGTACTATGTTAGGTCTTGTGCCTACTTGGCCTCACTTGCTCACTTCTTGACTCTGCTTGTACTGTGATCTCTATACATATACCTGCATGCTTACACTTGCTAGGTTGTGTTCACTGTATTGTTTGTACTCCTTTATATAACTCTGCATGTGAACTGGCCTTGTGGCCATTTGCTTGTGCTCAGAATGTGTGGTGACGTCGTGATCCACCCTGAGCTTGCTTTGCCTTTCTTGACCGGTCTTGTGACCTCTTGTTCTCCCCCACTTTGCCTATGGGGGTGTGTCAAACTTATATGCTATAGTCTGTCTAGGCTGTAGTGGGGTAGTTCATATAGTGTACAACACTTTTAGGTTTCCTACTTGTAAACACCTGCTTGCTAGTTCAGTCATTCCTTCCTTCACTATTCTGACAAAAGCAAGCTCAGGGTGGATCACAAAGTCACCACACATTCCGAGCACAAGCAAAGGGCCACAATGGCCAGTTCAGAAACATAGTTATATAAAGAGAACAAACAGTACAGTGATCACAGCCTAGCAAGAGTAAGCATGCAGGTATATATATGTAGATCACTGTACAAGCAAAGTCACGCAGCGAGCAAGTGAGGCAAAGTAGGCACAAGGCCTAAAACAGTAGAGAAGCACAAATGATCACCAGACTTAAGTGCCTTGGTGAATATATCAGCAGTGTTGGCCCTAGTGGCCACGTACGCAAGACGAAGCTTACCACGCTGCTGCAACTCTCGAGCAAGGAAGTATTGCAGAGCGATGTGCTTCGTTCTGTGTTCCAGTCTGTGCTCCTGACACAAGGCAATCATGGCCTTGTTGTCTACGTACAGAACTGGAGGCAAACGAGGCTGCTCTCCCAAGTCAGTCAGCAGGTAGGTGAGCCAGCGTAACTCCTGTGCAGCCATGGCCCCTGCGTAGATCTCAGCCTCACAACTGGAACTGAGAACCGAGGATGAGCGGGTAGACCGCCAAGAAATAGAGCCAGAACCAAGGCTGAAGGTGTAACCCTGTGACGACCGTTGCGTAGCCAAGTCGTCAACCCAAGAAGCGTCTGCGTGACTAGTGAGGACAACTGGACCCCGTCCTCCAAGCACGAGCCCCATGCCCGACGTACTGCACAAGTAGCGCAACACCCTCAAGGAAGCCTTCGCAAAAGTTGGCCTTGGCGAGTTGTAGCTCGGCAGTCTAGCAAGAGTAAGCATGCAGGTATATATATATAGATCACACTACAAACAAAATCACGTAGTGAGCAAGTGAGGCAAAGTAGGCACAAGGCCTAAAATAGTAGAGAAGCGCTGATGATCACCAGACTGAAGTGCCTTGGTGAATATATTAGCAGTGTTGGCCCTAGTGGCCACGTACGCAAGACGAAGCTGACCACGCTGCTGCAACTCTCGAGCAAGGAAGTATCGCAGAGCAATGTGCTTCGTTCTGTGCTCCAGTCTGTGCTCCTGACACAAGGCAAGCATGGCCTTGTTGTCGACGTACAGAACTGGAGGAGAACGAGGCGCCTCTCCCAAGTCGGTCAGCAGGTAGGTGAGCCAGCGTTACTCATGTGCAACCATGGCCCTAGCGTAGATCTCAGCTGTCAAACTCATATGCTATAGTCTGTGTAGGCTGTAGTGGGGTAGACAATATGGGGTACAACACTTTTAGGTTTTCCTACTTGTACCCACCTGCTTGCTAGTTCATTTCATTCCTCAATTCTCACATGGTATAGAGCAGGTTCCCTAGTGGGAACTTCCTAGGGCCCACCACTGAAAATCGACTTTTTTTCTGACCGGAGCGCAAGTCTCCCCTGCCCGAGGCGCGCCCCGTGGGCCGCCCTCTTGTCGAGCCCTCCTAGAGGCCCCTCGCGCCACCCTTAGCGGCCCCGTCGCCACCCCTAGCGGCCCCGTCGCCGCCCTTCTAGGCCCCTCAAGGCCCCTTCGCGGCCCCGTCGCCACCCCTAGCGGCCCCGTTGCCGCCCTCCCAGGCCCCTCGCGGCCCCTTCGCGGCCCCGTCGCCGCCCCTAGCGGCCCCGTCGCCGCCCCTCCAGGCCCCTCGCGGCCCCTTCGCGGCCCCGTCGCCGCCCCTAGCGGCCCCGTCGCCGCCCTTCCAGGCCCCTCGCGGCCCCTTCGCGGCCCCGTCGCCGCCCCTCGCGGCCCCGTCGCCGCCCCTCGCGGCCCCGTCGCCGCCCTTCGCGGCCCCGTCGCCGCCCCTAGCGGCCCCTGTCGCCGCCCTTCCCGGCCCCGTCGCCACCCTCTAGCGGCCTCGTCGCCGCCCTTAGCGGCCCCGTCGCCGCCCCTTGCGGCCCCGTCGCCGCCCCCCCCCTTTCGGCCCCTCCCTGGCCCCTTCACTGCCGAGCCGCCGAGCAGCCGAACAGCCGAGCAGCCGAGCCGCCGAGCAGCCGAGCCACCGAGCAGCCGAGCCGCTGAGAAGCCGAGCCGCCAAACCGCCGAGCCGCCCAGCAGCCGAGCCGCCGAGCCGCCCAGCAGCCGAGCCGTTGAGCAGCCGAGCCGCCGAGCAGCCGAGCCGCCTGCAGCCGAGCCGCCGAGCCGCCGAGGCCGCCGTCGAGCCACCACTGCCACTGCCGAGCCGCTGCCACCGCTGTTGCAGCCCTGTTCCTCCCGGCGCGCCCTGGCCCTACCCACCCGGACTGGTGAGAGCCCTCCCTGCCAGACCACTGCTGTCATGGCTACCCCCAGTGTCCTTACCTTTGATGCTGAGGGTCGTGCTGTTGACTTCGAGGTCTGGGTCGATGACCTGCAGCTTTTCCTACAGTGCGATAGGGCAGACGGACTCTCCCTGTTCGATCTCACCTCTGGTGCCTCTCCTGCCCCGCCTGCTGATGCTGACAGCACTGTTCGCTCACAGTGGGCCACGCGCGATGCTGCTGCCCTTCTTGCTGTGCGTCGCCACTTACCGACCGCTGAGCGTGCGCACTTTAGTCAGTACAAGAGTGCTAAGACCTTGTACGACGCTGTAGTTGCACGCTACTCTTCCCCTGCCACTGCTGCTCTTAGCCGCCTCATACTGCCGTACCTGTTTCCTGACCTCGCCGCCTTTCCCACTGTCGCTGACCTCGTTACGCACCTTCGCACTAGTGACACCCGCTACCGCGCTGCGCTTCCTGCTGAGTTCTGCGCCAAGAACCCCCCCCCATGTACATCACCCTCTACTACATAGTCACCCGGCTCCCTGACTCCCTTCGCTCGGTCAGGGACCACTTCCTCTCAGTTTGCCCCACCACACTCACCGTTGACCTCCTCGAGGAGCGCCTCCTGGCAGCTGAGAAGAGTATAGTCGCTGTAGGAGCCTCTCGAGGTGACCCGCGTGCCCCTGTCTTTGAGGGGTGCTCCCCCTCCCCCCTTTTGCCCTCTGTTGCCTCTGCTGCTGCCGTCGACTTCGTTGGCACCGAGTCGGTCGGCGCTGCGTCTGCCCCTAGCGGGCGACGCCGCACCGGCAAGGGCAAGGGGGGCAAGGGCGCTGGAGGGGCTGGCGGGGGCTGTGGAGGTGGAGGAGGCGGAGGGAGTGGGGGTGGTGGTGGGAATGGTGGCGGGGGTGGGGGCTTCGGTGGCGGCGGTGGCGGCGGAGGCGGCGGCGGCGGTGGCGGTCGGAGCGGAGGAGGAGGCAGTGGCGGCGGTGGCGGAGGTGGCGGCGGAGGAGGTGGAGCTAGTCGGGGTGGCTCTGCGCAGCGGGGCGGCTTAGGTGGTGGTCAGCGCCAGCAGCAGCAGCGCCCTCGTGAGACCCCGTCCCCCCAGCAGCTTCGTGAGTGGTACGCTGGGCGTCAGCGAGGTGGGGGTACTGGTCCCTGTACCTACGTTCTCCGTACCGGTGACCGCGCTGGTGAGCAGTGCGGGGGCTTGCACTCCACCCAGCGCTGCTTCGGCCGCCTGACGGACGCTTGGCGTCACCAGTTCCCTGACGCCACTGAGATCCCTCGCTGGGGAGAGCTGTCTAGGGCGGGGGTTGCTATCTTTGATCTTGACTATGATGCTATTCTTGCTGCCATGTATGCTGTGTCTACTAGTGATGAGGGTGACTGTTACCTGTGTGTTCCGCCTGACCCGGGCATTGAGGCTGCTGCTCTAGGTGCTGGTGAGGCTGCTGCTCTAGGTGCTAGTGCGTCTGCTGCCCCAGGTGCTAGTGAGTCTGCTCTCTCAGGTACCACGTCGGCTCAGGCCTTACACACCTTCACCCTTGACTCGGGTGCTTCCCGCTCCTTCTTTCGAGACCGCACCACGCTTACGCCGCTTAGTCGGCCGGTTGCGGTCTCCCTGGCGGACCCCTCTGGGGGTCCTGTCCTTGCTCGCTTCTCCACTGTCTTACCGTGTCCGGCAGCCCCCTCTGGCACCCTGTCAGGTCTCTACCTCCCCTCGTTCTCTACGAACTTGGTGAGTGGTGCTGATCTACAGGATGGGGGGGTTGACCAGTTCACTCCTGCGAGTCAGCGGGTGACCCACTGTACGTGTGCTCGGACGGGCCGACACTTGGCCACGTTTACCCGTCGGCCGGGGTCGAGCCTGTACACACTGACTACTGAGTCTCCTCCGGTTGCTGAGTCTGGTCAGGTAGCTGCGTCGAGTCAGGTGTTTGCTGCAGCGTCCAGGTCTGGTCCTGAGTCTGCTCCCTGCTCGTGTCGTCTCCTGTCCCACCAGACTCTCCTTTGGCACCACCGCCTTGGTCACCCCTCCCTGCCTCGTCTCCGAGGCATGGCCTCCCGTGTCCTTGTCTCTGGTCTCCCCCGGTCCCTCCCTCCCCTCCCTCCGGGGCCTGCCCCTACCTGCGTTCCCTGCGCCGAGGGGCGGCAGCGCGCCGCCCCTCACTCCTCCGAGTTTCCTCCGACAGAGGCTCCGCTGCAGACTCTTCACATGGACGTGTGGGGCCCCGCCCGCGTCCGTGGCCAGGGTCACGAGCGTTACTTCCTGTTGGTGGTTGACGACTACTCGCGTTACACCACGGTGTCCCCCTTGCGCAGCAAGGGTGACGTCACTGAGGTGTTGATCGAGTGGATCCGCGCAGCTCGTCTCCAGCTCAGAGAGAGTTTCGGCTCGGACTTTCCTGTTCTGCGTCTGCACTCTGACAGAGGCGGGGAGTTTTCCTCTGCCCGTCTAGGAGCCTTCTGTCGTACACAGGGCATCCGCAGACCTTCACGCTTCCGGCCTCTCCACAGCAAAATGGGATTGCTGAGCGCCGCATTGGCATGGTCATGGACGTCGCTCGTACGTCCATGATCCATGCGGCTGCTCCCCATTTTCTGTGGCCGTTTGCGGTTCAGTACGCAGCGCATCAGCTCAACCTTCAGCCCCGGGTCTCCTTGCCAGAGACCTCCCCCACCTTGCGGTGGACGGGGAAGGTTGGCGATGCGTCTGCGTTTCGGGTCTGGGGATCTCGGGCGTTTGTCCGCGACTTGTCTGCGGACAAGCTGTCCCCCCGTGTTGTTCCTTGCGTCTTCCTTGGCTTCCCCCCTGACGCGCCTGGTTGGCAGTTTTACCACCCCACCTCGCGCCGTGTTCTGTCCTCCCAGGACGTCACCTTTGACGAGTCGGTGCCTTACTACCGTCTCTTCCCCTACCGCACTGCGCCCCTCCCCCCGCCGCCGCTCTTCCTTGCGCCGGGTCCTCCCCCGGTAGACCCTCTCCCCCCTCAGGGTCCTACCCCGTCAGGTGTGTCCCAGGTAGACGCAGTCGAGCCTGTCGAGGTAGCTGTTGACTCTGGTGCTGCTAGGGGTGCTGAGCCTGCGGGTGCCGGGTCTGGGGGTGCTGAGCCTGGGGGTGCGGAGCCTGGGGGTGCTGAGTCTAGGGGTGCTGAGCATTGGGGTGCTGAGTCTGGGGGTGCTGAGCCTGGGGGTGCGGAGCCTGGGGGTGCTGAGCTTGGGGGTACGGAGCCTGGGGGTGCGGAGACTGGGGGTGCTGGGTCTGCTCGTGTGACCTCTGGCGGTGCTTCGTCGAGGCGGGAGCTACTCTCTCCGCAGGAGCTGCGCGAGTGGTTTGCCCAGCGCTGGAGCCGTGCTGCTGGAGCTGGAGGTGCTACTGTTGCTGCTGGTCCTGGAGGTGCTCGTACTGGCGGTACTGGAGCTGCTGGGACTGGGGGTGCTGCTGGAGCTGCTGGCGGTACTGGAGCTGACGGTCCTGCTGGAGCTGCTGGAGCTGGAGCTGCTGGGGGTGTTGGCGCTGGAGGTGCTGCTGGCGCTGGTGCGACTGAGGGTGCTGGAGTTGGCGCTGCTGGCGCTGGTGCTGCCGCTGGGGGTACTGGTGCTGTCCCTGCTGGTTCTGGAGGCGCTGCGCGGCCGCGGCCGTACTTCGTTCCGCTCCTTGAGCAGGTTCTTGGTCTCCCGCCCTCTACTGGTCCTGCTCCTCCCTTAGAGTGTCCACAGCCTGTCCAGTCGCGGTCACAGTTACAGCCCGCCTCCCCCCTGCCTGCTCCTTCTCCCTACACTGGTCCTACTGGAGGTCTTGCTGAGCGTCGTGAGCCTGCGTCTCGTCCTGCGTCGCCTGTTCGTGCTGCTCGCACTAGTAGTCGTGCTCCGCGCCCGCGTCCTCCTGCGGTCCCAGGCACACACCAGATGGCACTGCGTCCTTCCACTGCTCCTCTGCGTGTCCCGTTGCCGTCTTCTCCAGAGTCCTCTCTTCCTGTCCTTGCTGACCCGGAGTCTGACTCTCTTCGTGCTGCCAGTCCTACTGTCACGCGTCTCCTGGCTACTGTTGTCACTGACCCTTCCTTTGAGTCCACTGCTGCGTCTGCCTTAGTTGCTGAGCTTGTCGACTTTGCTGCTCGCTGTCGTCTAGACTACGCTGCTAGTCTTGTTGCTGAGTCTGAGTCTGTCTGTCCCCCGTCCGTCGGGGTTGAGTGTGCTCTTAGCACGGACGTCCTTGAGGACAGGCAGGAGGAGTTCCAGTGTTTTGCTGCTGCTTTGCCCCATCTCGTGTCCACGCTGATTGACCCTGAGGGAGACCCGGATGCACCAGACATCCCGACTCCTCGATCGTACGCTGAGGCGATCGAGGGTCCCTACTCCTCACAGTGGCAGTCAGCCATGGACGCAGAGATGGCTTCCTGGAAGTCCACAGGCACCTACGTCGACGAGGTTCCCCCACCTGGGGCGAACATCGTCAGTGGCATGTGGATTTTCAGGGTGAAGCGGCCGCCGGGTTCTCCGCCTGTCTTCAAGGCGCGTTACGTGGCTCGAGGCTTCAGTCAGCGGCAGGGAGTTGACTACTTTCAGACCTTCTCTCCCACCCCGAAGATGACCACTCTTCGGGTGCTGCTGCACATAGCCGCTCAGCGCGACTACGAGCTTCACTCTCTTGACTTCAGCACAGCTTTCCTGCAGGGCAGCCTGCACGAGGAGATCTGGCTGCGCCGCCCACCTGGCTTCACTGGGTCGTTTCCCCCTGGTACCCAGTGGAGCCTCCGGCGGCCAGTCTACGGTCTCCGCCAAGCGCCCCGTGAGTGGCACGACACACTGAGGACCACACTTGCGGCTCTTGGGTTTGCTCCTTCTACTGCCGACCCGTCGCTGTTTCTGCGCACCGACACCTCTTTGCCGCCGTTCTACATCCTCGTGTACGTCGACGACTTAGTCTTTGCCACTGCTGACACTGCTGGACTCGCCCACGTGAAGTCCGAGCTGCAGAAGAGACACACGTGCACAGACCTGGGTGAACTGCGCAGCTACCTTGGCTTGCAGATCACCCGGGACAGAGCACAGCGCACCATTACCCTGACTCAGTCACACATGGTGCAGCAGGTCCTTCAGCGCTTCGACTTCACGTACTCCTCGCCTCAGGCCACTCCTCTGTCTACTTGCCACTCGCTCTCAGCTCTGCCTTCGGATGAGTCCGTAGAGCCGAGTGGCCCGTACCCAGAGCTTGTTGGCTGCCTCATGTACCTGATGACCTGCACTCGACCTGACCTTGCATACCCTCTTAGCATCTTGGCACGCTATGTTGCTCCTGGGAGACACCGACCAGAGCATATGGCTGCAGCGAAGAGGGTGTTGCGCTACTTGTGCAGTACGTCGGGCATGGGGCTAGTGCTTGGAGGGCGACGTCCAGTGGTCCTCACAGGTCACGCAGACGCCTCTTGGGCTGACGACCAGGCTACGCAGCGGTCGTCACAGGGTTACACCTTCAGCCTTGGTTCCGGCTCTGTTTCGTGGCGGTCTACCCGTTTGTCTTCTGTTCTCGGCTCCAGCTGTGAGGCTGAGATCTACGCGGGGGCCATGGCTGCACAGGAGCTACGCTGGCTCACCTACCTGCTGACTGACCTAGGAGTGCCGCCTCGTTCTCCTCCAGTTCTGTACGTAGACAACAAGGCCATGCTGGCCTTGTGTCGGGAGCACAGACTGGAGCACAGAACGAAGCACATTGCTCTTCGCTACTTCCTTGCTCGTGAGCTGCAGCAGCGTGGTCAGCTGCGCCTTGCTTACGTGGCCTCTGAGGCCAACACTGCTGATATCTTTACCAAGGCACTTCCGCCTTGTGATCATCAGCGCTTCTGTACGATGCTAGGTCTTGTGCCTACTTGGCCACACTTGCTCACTTCTTGACCTTGCTTGTACTGTGATCTGTCTATACCTGCACTTGCTTGTTTACCTTTATATATGATCTTGCATGTGAACTGGCCTTCTGGCCTTGAACTTGTGCTCGGAATGTGTGGTGACGTTGTGATCCACCCAGAGCTTGCTTTGCTCTGCTTGACTGGTCTTGTGACCTCTTGTTCTCCCCCACTTTGCCTATGGGGGTGTGTCAAACTCATATGCTATAGTCTGTGTAGGCTGTAGTGGGGTAGACAATATGGGGTACAACACTTTTAGGTTTTCCTACTTGTACCCACCTGCTTGCTAGTTCATTTCATTCCTCAATTCTCACATCAGCCTCACAACTGGAGCTGAGAACAGAAGACGAGCGGGTAGACCGCCAAGAGACAGAGCCGGAGCCAAGGCTGAAGGTGTAACCCTGTGACGACCGCTGCGTAGCCAAGTCGTCAACCCAGGAAGCGTCTGCGTGACCAGTGAGGACAACTCGAGCCCGTCCTCCAAGCACGAGCCCCATGCCCAACGTACTGCACAAGTAGCGCAACACCCTCTTAGCGGCCTCCCAGTGCTCTTGTCGGTGTCTCCCAGACGCAATATAGCGTGCCAGGATACTAAGAGGGTATGCAAGGTCAGGTCGAGTGCAGGTCATCAGGTACATGAGGCAGCCCACAAGCTCTAGATACGGGCCACTCGGCTCTACGGAATCGTCCGAAGGTGGAGCTGAGAGCGAGTGACCGGTAGGCAGAGGAGTGGACTGTGGCGAGGAGTACCGGAAGCCGAAGCGCTGAAGGACCTGGTGCACCATGTGTGACTGAGTCAGGGTAATGGTGCGCCGTGCTCTGTCCCGGGTGATCTGCAAGCCAAGATAGCTGCGCAGCTCACCCACGTCAGTGCAGGTGTGTCTCTTCTGCAGCTCCGACTTCACAAGGGTCAGTGCCTCAGTGTAAGCATTGGCAAAGACCAGGTCGTCGACGTACACGAGGACGTAGACTGGCGGCAGCGAAGTGACGGTGCGTAGAAACAGCGACGGGTCAGCAGTCGAAGGAGCAAACCCCAGAGCCGCAAGCATAGTCCTCAGTGTGTCGTGCCACTCGTGAGGCACCTGGCGGAGACCGTAGACTGGCCGCCGGAGGCTCCACTTGGTACCTGCAGGAAACGACCCAGTGAAGCCAGGTGGGCGACGCAGCCAGATCTCCTCGTGCAGGCTGCCCTGCAAGAAAGCTATGCTGAAGTCAAGCGAGTGCAGCTCGTAGTGGTGAGCTGCGACGTGCAGCAACACCCAAAGAGTGGTCATCTTTGGGGTGGGGGAGAAGGTATGGATGTAGTCGAACCGTATTGCTGACTGAAGCCTCGAGCAACGTAACGAGCCTTGAAGGCAGGCAGAGAACCCGGCGGCCGCTTCACCCTGAAAATCCACATGCCATCGACTATGTTCGCCCTAGACGGGGGAACTGCGTCGACGCAGGTGCCTGTGGACTTCCAGGATGCCATCTCTGCGTCCATGGCTGTCTGCCACTAAGAGGAGTAAGGACTCGTAATCGCCTCTGCGTAAGAGCGCGGGGTCGGGATGTCCGGTGCATCCGGGTCTCCCTCAGGGGCAAGCAGCATGGCCACGAGATGAGGTACAGCAGCTGCAAGACACTCAAAGTCCTCCTCCCTGTCCTCAAGGACGTCCGTGCCAAGAGCACACTCACCCCCGACGGACGGAGGACAGGCAGACTCAGACTCAGCAACAAGAGCAGTGGCGTAGTCGAGACGACAGGCAGCAGCAAAGTCATCCAGCTCAGCAACGAGGGCAGACGTAGCAGTGGACTCAAAAGAAGGGTCAGTGACAACAGTGGCGAGGAGACGAGAGACAGTGGGACTGGCAGCACGAGCTAGGTCAGAGTCAGGGTCAGGAACGGCAGGAAGAGAGGACTGAGGAGGAGGCGGGAGAGGAACACACAGTGGAACAGAGGAAGGACGAAGTGCCATAACGTGGGTGCCGGGGACATGAGGAGGACGCGGACGAGGAACCCGACGACCAGTGCGAACAGCGCGAACAGGCGAGGCAGGACGAGACTCACGCTCACGACGCTCTGTAAACGTGTCTGTCTGCTCAGCGTAAGGAGAAGGAGTAGGCAAAGGGGAGTTTGGCTGTAACTGTGGCAGTGACTAACGAGGCTGTGGACTCTGTAAGCTAGGAGGAAGGCCAGTAGAAGATGGGAGACTAAGAACCTGGCGAAGGACCGAGTCAGGTGGCGGCAAAGACGACGGCTGCGGCAGAACGAAAAACGGGCGGCGCTACACAGTGCCTCCAGCACCAGTACCGCCAGACACAGCACCCCCAGCGCCAGCACATCCATCTCCAGGGTCAACAGCTCAAGTGTCTCCAGCTCTAGCTCCTCCAGCTCCAGCGCCTCCAGCTCTAGTGCCTCCAGCCCCAGCGCCTCCAGCGCCAGGGTCTCCAGCTCCAGCTCCTCCAGCTCTAGCGCCCCCAACATCGCCAGTCCCGGGAGCTCCATTACCCCTAGTAGGAGCACCTCCAGGACCAGCAGCTCGAGCACTTCCAGTACCACCAGCTCCAGGAGTAACTCTAGCACCTCCAAGACGAGTAGCTTCAACACCTCCAGCTCCAGGGCCTCCAGCGGCAGAGCCTCCAGCTCCGGCAGCTCCACTCCGAAGGCATGTGCGCTGAGAAAACTACTCACGCAGCTGCTGCGGGGAGAGAGGCTCCGGCCAGGGAGACAGACGTGGCAAGGCACCCGCAGGACCTCCAGAAGAAGCAGTACCCCTAGGCACAGCACCCCCAGACTTCGCACCCTCAAACTCAGCACCCCCAGGCTCCGCACCCTCAGGCTCAGCACCCCCAGGCTCCGCACCCGCAGGCTCAGCACCACCAGGCTCAGCACCCCCTGGCTCCGCACGCGCAGGCTCAGCACCCCCCGGCGCAGCACCCCCAGACGCAGCACCTCCAGACGCAGCACCTCGAGCAGCATCTGAGTCTACAACGACCTCGACATGCACAGTCCCGGGGAGTGGGTCTACCTGAGACACACCTGGGGGAGCAGGATCCTGGGGGGGGAGGGGGTCTACCGGAGGGGGACCTGGAGCAAGGAAGAGCGGCGGGGGTGGGAGAGGGGCAGAGCGGTAGGGGAAGAGATGGTAAAAGGGAATCGACTCGTCAAACGTGACGTCCTTAGAGGGGAAGACACGGCGCGAGGTGGGGTGGTAAAACTGCCAGCCAGGCGTGTCAGGGGGAAAGCCAAGGAAGATGTAGGGAATAGCACGGGCGGAGAGCTTGTCCGCGGACGTATCGCGAACAAAGGCACGAGAGCCCCAGACCCAGAACACCGACGCATCGCCAACCTCCCCCGTCCAACGCAGTGTGGGCGAGGTCTCCGGCAAGGAGACACGGGGCCAGAGGTTGAGCTGATGCGCAGCGTACCGGACCGCAAACGGCCACAGAAAATGGGGAGCAACCGCATGGATCATGGAGGTACGAGCGACCTTCATGACTAAGCCAATGCGACGCTCAGCAATCCAATTTCGCTGCGGGGAGTCCGGAAGCGTGAACGACTGGAGAATGCCCTCCCTACGACAAAAGTCCCGCACGAGGTCGGAGGAGAACTCACCACCTCTGACAGAGTGCAAACGCAGGACAGGAAGGTCCTCGCGAAACCGCCCGCGGAGCTGGAGACGGACTGCGTGGATCCAAGGGATCAAGACATCAGGGACCTCAACCTTGCTGCGCAAGGGGAAGACCGTGGTGTAACGCGTGTAGTCGTCAACAACCAGCAGAAAGTAGCGCTCGCGGCCCTGTCCAGTGACGCGGGCTGGGCCTCGCACGTCCATGTGGAGAGTCTGCAGGGGAGCAGTTGTCGGGGGAAACGAGGAGGAGTGAGGAGCGGCGTGCTGCCGCCCCTCGACGCAAGGAAGGCTGGGCGGGAGGGGAGGCAGAGACCTGGGAAGACCAGAGACAAGGAGGTGGGAGTGCATGCCACGAAGGTGTGGCAGGGAGGGGTGACCAAGTCGGTGGTGCCACAGGAGAGTCTGGTGCGACAGGAGGCGACACGAGCAGGGGGGTGCTACCGGACCTGAAGCGGACACCTGGGCAGACGCAGCTACCTGAGGAGGCTCGGTAGCCAGTGTGTACAGACTCGACCCAGGCCGACGGGTGAACGTGGCTAGGTGACGGCCCGTCCGTGTACACGTGCAGCTCAACACACGCTGACCCCCAGGAGTGGTGGTAGTGACCATCGCATCCTGGAGGGCAGCGGTACTCACCAAGTTCGTAGAGAACGAGGGGAGGTGAACACCTGACAGTGAGCCGGACTAAACCGCCGGACACGGGAGAACAGTGGAGGAACAGGCAAGAACTGGGCCCCCTGAGGGGTCGGTCAATCTGACCGGTTCAGGTGCAGAGTGAGGAGGGTGGTGTTGTCACGAAAGAAACAGCGGGAAGCACCTGAGTCAAGCGTAAAGGTGTGCATGGCCTCAGCAGGCGCAGTACCAGGGAGAGCAGACTCACTAGCACCTAGAGCAGCAGCCTCTATACCTGGGTCCGGCGGCACACACAGGTAACAGTCACCCTCAACCCTAACAGACAAGGCAATATAGCAGCAAGGATAGCATCATAGTCAAAGTCAAAGATAGCAACTCCAGACCTAAGCGGCTCTGCCCAGCGGGGGCGCTCGGCCTTGGCACCAAACTCTGCGCGCCAAGCGTCGTCTAGGCGGGAGAAGCAGCGGTGTTGAGTGTGAGGCTTCCCGCATGTCTGTTTAGCACGGTCACCCATGCGAATGATATACGGGCAGCTAACACTACCCCCAGACGCCCCACGCTGAGCAAACCACTCACGAAGCTGCTAGGGCGAAGGGGTCTCGCTCCGACGCTGCTGGTGCTGCCGCTGGCCACCACCAGAACCTCCCCTCTGAACAGCTCCACCCTGACTGCCACCACTCCCACCGCCGCCACTACCGCCACTCCCACCGCTGCCACCACCAGAACCTCCCCTCTGAACAGCTCCACCCCGACTGCCACCACTCCCACTGCCGCCACTACCGCCACTCCCACCGTTGCCACTACCTCCACTGCTTCCCCCACCACCACCCCCGCTTCCACCTCCACCACCCCTGCCACCCTTGCCCTTGTTGCTGCGGCGCTTTCCATTAGCAGAAGCAGCCCCGACATCCTCAGCACCAAGGACGTCAACAGCAGCAGCAGAGGCGTAGGAGGGGGCAAGGGGGGAGGGGGAACACCCCTCAAAGAAGGGCGTGCGAGGAGTGCCACGAGCGGCACCTACAGCGACTACACTAGTCTCAGCTGCAAGGAGGTGCTGTTCGAGCAGGTCGACAGTGAGGTCTGTGGGGTCAAGTGCGAGAAAGTGGTCCCTGACAGCGCGAAGAGAGTCAGGGAGGCGGGTGACTATGAAGTAGAGAGTGATGTACATCGGGGGCGGGTTCCTGTCAAGGAACTCTACCGGGAGGGCAGCGCGGTAGCGAGCGTCGCTAGTGCAAATGTGGCTAACGAGGTCCTCTACTGTGGCAAAGGCGGACAGCTCGGGAAACAGGTAGGGCAGTAGAAGACGGCCTAGAGCAGCAGTGGCAGGGGAGGAGTAACGGGCGACTACAGCGTCGTACAGTGCTTTAGCAGTCTTGTACTGTCCGAAGTGAGCGCATTCAGCTAACGGCAGGTGGTTGCGAATGGCTAAGCGAGCAGCAGCGTCACGAGTAAGCCACTGTGAGCGAGTCGCACTGTCAGCTGTAGCGGGAGGGGCGAGAGAGGCTCCAAACGTGTGGTCAAACAACGAAACGCTGTCTCTAGAGTCGCTCAGTAGGTACAGCTGTAAGTCGTCGAGCCACGTATTGAACTGGATTGGACGGCCCTCATGATCGAACGCGAGTACACGGAGAGAAGCCATAGCGGGCAGAGCAAGGTGGCGCGCTACCAGCAGAGTAGCACGCAGGCAGGGCAGGGCAGCGCACAGCTAGGGTTGCTTGCAGCAGGGCGGGCAGGAGCCGGGCGGTGCAAGTAGCAGGGCGGGCAGCAAAGGGGCGGCGAGCGGTTTAGGCCCTCCTCACTTCGCAAACGCAGTCCGCTTCAGGCTAGGCCTCCCCTTCTCTACACCCGCGAAGTGTGACTGCTCTAAGCACGTTGAAATCACTGACCCACGGCTGCCGAATCACCTCTTCCGCTGCGGGACAGGCAAGCACAGGATTAATACTCACAATGAACTCTGTGACGCTTGCATCTCGATGGCAGAGGACGCCGGCTTCATAGTTCATGGAGAATCTGCAGCATACTCCCCGGTTGAAGAGCAAACGGCAGACCTGACACTACGTGATAAGAGTTCGGGGGCGGTGTACATCTGTGACGTCACCATCACCGACCCGATCAGCACCAGGGACCCACAAGCCACCAAGGGAAGGGGTTGGGCGGCCAGGGAGCAAGCCGACAAGAAGATCAGCCATTACGCCAGCCGCCCTGACACAGTTGCCTTTTTCCCCTTGGCGGTTGAGACGTATGGGTGCCCGTGCGCGGAGGTCCCACAGTTTCTGAAGCTCTTGGCGGAAACGGCTGCTCGGCGGCACTTCAACGCCCAACCACACTCATTCCATGCAGCTAGGTTCCTTCATCTCTTCAGGCAACGGTGGTCCTGTGCTCTGCAAAGAGCGCAGTCGGTGGGTTACCTTATTAAGTCCAGTCAGGCGGCAGTAGCATAAAATCCCCCTGTGGGGGGGGTGCAGGGAGAATTCCACCTTGGGGATAGCTGTGTAGTACTAGAGCCTCTCATGGAGGTGTAGATAGGCATTTATGGGCGGATAGATAAGTTGTTTAGCTCTTTGTTTATGTGTTTGCTTGTTCCCATCCCTAGCATCTACACCCTGCATGTTTGTATTCCTTGATACATCAATACATGGACCATTAGAGAGAGAGAGAGAGAGAGAGAGAGAGAGAGAGAGAGAGAGAGAGAGAGAGAGAGAAGGATGGGGAGGAAGAGAGAGAGAGAGAGAGAGAGAGAGAGAGAAGGATGGGGAGGAAGAGAGAGAGAGAGAGAGAGAGAGAGAGAGAGAGAGAGAGAGAGAGAGAGAAGGTGTCAATCAGATAAGCCAGAATCCTAGCCCCGACCTGGCTCATTACTGTATTACGGTACCAGGCCCTCAGATTCACTTTTAGGGACGTTGATGCATCAGGGTCTTTGTGAAAAAAAGCCTGAATTTTCAGGGTTCCTAAAAAAAAAGCCTGAATTTTCAGGGTTCCGAAAAACAAAAGCCTGAATTTTCAATCACATCATGCAATTGTGCAAGAGAGTAGCTTTTATGAACATGTTAGTAGAGGGATTTGAACCAGAAACCTTACCATTCGGTATCTACTTCGCTTACCACTAAGCGTTCATCGGGTCAGCAATCAGTATTTTTTTAAACAAGATTTTATTATGTGGAAATGTTGGTTATTGTCTCGGGTGTTTTACGGGAAGGATTCGGAATGTGCATTCAGTGTACACTTCGATAAAAGTCTGAAACATCAGTGTTAGCTATGAAGTAAAGGCTGAAAAAATCAGTGTCACAAAAATCTCAACACTGAAAATTCAGTGTAGGTACACAAAACTAGGCTGAAAATCAGGAATTTCAGGGGAAAATTCCTGATATCGTAGGGCCTGTACGGTACCCATACCCTGCCTGCACCATAGTTTTAATCATGCCTTCTGTGTCATGCAGATGCAGTGCTGTCAAACACCTCAAGAACAAAACAAAGGACGATGTTCAGCCCACCAAATTGGTATATAAAAACAAACCGACAGACATATACAAAAAGAATAAAAGTAACAGCCCACCAAGGTTGTTTCACACTCAAAAGAAAGGAAAGATGTTCGGCCAACTAAAAACCTGTAAACAGCCCACCAAACTAGAAAACAGCCCACTAAAACACAGAAACGATACTACTCTGATGCACACCCCAAAGGAGGGAATGAAACCAACGAGTCAAAAGGTATTGGCCTCCCGAAGATTTTGGGCCCCCTGTGGACCATGAAAGCTCTCTTCTTTCTCCTGCTGGTGCACCTTCACTTCTTTCCTTCAACTTGACTCGAGGTCTTCATTATGCCGCCCTTCAGCCACACCTTTCCCAGGAAGGGCCCAGCAAACTCAAGCTCGCACTCCTGCATACAAAGGACAATGAATGGCAGAAAATGGGCCACAGAACCAGCACAGCAAGATACACGTATAAGAGTCCCGATGATAGAACACGAGGTAAGTAAAAGGGCAAAGAGATTGAAGTGTGTGGAGGAAAAGGTGGGGGAGAAAGGGAAATTGGTGGCGGCATGTGGGAGATAGATGGTACGAAGCAGGGGGGAGGGGAAAGGAAGGGGTGAGAGAGAAGGGGTGAGGGTGGAGAGAGGAGAGGGGGAGGAGGGGGGGGGAGGGAAACAGGTTATGTACTTCCAATCGCACGTACCTATTACGGAGCCCAGTATTCAATGCCCCCTTGTTTACGGGTGTAATCTACGTTGGCAGCAGTAAGACACGTGCTGCAGTCCACCACGGATAACCAGGCAGAGCTCCGGCAGTGCACCATGAGACACTCGAGCGTGCTTGGGCCTGCAAGGAAGTTGCAACACCAATAGGTACGAAGCCCTTAGGAGTCAGGACCATAGATTTGGTAAGAAACAAGGTATGGTGCTACTAGCCCTGGGGAGGAAGAGAGGGAGAGAGAGGGGGCGAGAGAGGAGAAGGTGCAAGAAAAGGGCGAGAGAGAGGGAGAATAGGCGAGAGAGGGGGGGCGAGAGAGGGAGAAGGGGCAAGAGAGGGGGCGAGGGAGAGAGAGAGAAGGGGCGAGAGGGAGGGCGAGAGAGAGGGGGGGGGAGAGAGGACATAAAGAGCGAATGCGCAATTGTAGGGTGGCAGATTGCACTTACAAGTTCCAATTCCACCGATATTCATACATACTTCACCGGAACCACAACGAATGACTGCGCATGTTCCTGGAGAGAGAGAGAAGGGGGAGAGAGAGTGAGAGAGGGAGAGAGAGAGGGAGAGAGAAGAGAGAAAGAGAGACAGGAGGGGGAGAGGGCGAGGAAAGTGAACTACTATAACAGGGAAATGAAAGTGAACATGAGTGCTTTGCAGAAATGGAGGAATTTAACAAACAAGCACAGTACGCACCTGTGCAAATGCCATTGTGCAGTACATATCCTGGTGCACATTTACAGACTGCGCCACCACTCGTGTCGACACATACTTCAGATTCGCTATTACAAGGGTCGGAGGCGCATGTTCCTGGCAGAAGCGAGGGAGAATGGAAAGTATATTTGAGAGTGGGGTACGCCATGTACGCCATGTGGGGTACATGCGCCCTCAACCCTTTGTAGTAGTTTTGAGAGTCGCATACAAAGAGCTGGACAGACCATGTAGAGAGATGGGTGGATCCATTCAAATTAAGACAGCATGAGCGTGCAGGAAGAATGTGAGGCAGACAAAGACACACATACCTTGACAATTCGGCGGCGCGCCTGTGTATTCGGGCTCCCTGCAAACGCATTGTCCCCCGTGATCCGTTTCTTTGCAAAGTTCGAAGGGTCCACACTTCGTGAATATGCATTGCGCTGGCAGTAGGAGAATTCATCAGCGAGGGAGAGAAGGATGGGGAGGAAGAGAGAGAGAGAGAAGGATGGGGAGGAAGAGAGAGAGAGAGAAGGATGGGGAGGAAGAGAGAGAGAGAGAAGGATGGGGAGGAAGAGAGAGAGAGAGAAGGATGGGGAGGAAGAGAGAGAGAGAGAAGGATGGGGAGGAAGAGAGAGAGAGAGAAGGATGGGGAGGAAGAGAGAGAGAGAGAAGGATGGGGAGGAAGAGAGAGAGAGAGAAGGATGGGGAGGAAGAGAGAGAGAGAGAGAAGGATGGGGAGGAAGAGAGAGAGAGAGAAGGATGGGGAGGAAGAGAGAG